>OY776680.1:76334056-76967512 GCA_963675555.1 Leptura quadrifasciata
GATTTAACCTGCTTTATCTCAATTGGTAAATGTTCAAAAACTTTAGGGCCAACCTGATCTGGACAATCAGAGGGCACTATATTTACAGAATGGTAAATAAAAGTATTTATTTTTCCTTACATTAATAGAGTAAACTTTTTCAATTAAGTTAAAACGAGCTCTATACACATAATTTGGATATAAATAAGTTAAAAAATGTCAGTATTTTATATTTTTTTAAATATTCCCTGCACTATTGAGGATTAGAAATTTTCTCTATGCATCTTATAATTCGCATTTGGATTATAAATAGAAACAAATACCGTATTTCAACTTAGAGCAAACTTGAGCATGACAAAGGTTTGTCAATTGATCCTTACACAATATTTTTCTCAACACTTTTTAAGTTTCTAAATAAATAAAAGGTTAAATTTAATTTGGCCATTAGGTAGTTGTAATGTTCGTTTCAGTTTAAACGCTCATCTCAATTAATACCTAAAATTCGTAGGCTGTCAATGGCTATCGTGGAACTTCATAAAAAGTATTTTTCAATATTAAAATGCAACATATTTGAAGAATACCAATTGCTTAACATGTCCAATACATTATTACCAATAGACTCCAATACATCAGATTTATCTGACAAGATAAGCGATTTTTCATCTGCGTATATGACGATAGATGCCTCTAATTTTAAAGTATCGAGTTGATTTCTATACAGTAAAAAAAGCGCAGGACCTAATATTGAATCCTGTGGGACCACGGTATTAACTTCTCTATGCTCCAAATTGAACTAACCTGTAGTGCCCTCCTTATGGAATGTCACACTAACGTATTGACTCCTATTGATCAGAAACGAGCAGACTCAATCAGAGTGAAGCTCCCGATGCATTAACTTGACAATTTACTGATAAGTTTATCATGGTTGACACAGTTGAACGCCCTGCTTAAATCGCAAAAAATCCCAACAGGGCATTCACCTGCCTTAATACAGTCAACAACTCTTTTATGAAAAGAATACAGGGCAGTGCCCCTAGACTTAGAAGCACAAAATTCGTGTTGATTTTCTCTAAGAATATTATGTTTTTAAAAAAAACTGAACATATGACACAGATACGACAAAAATGCTCGAACACTTTAGAAATGCCAGAAGGTATTGTTATTCGCTTATAATTAGCCATATCCTTTGATACAAAGCTATGTTTCATTAACTATATATCTACCATTACTAATAAGGCTAGTAAAATGCTTGGATTTATTTTTAGAATTGGGAAACAATTCTCAGCTCAAACTTTAAAAATTTTATACTGTGCATTATTCTTTCACATTTAGAGTGTTCTGCTGTGTTGTGGAGTCCATTTTATTTATTTATTTATTTAGTAAAAATTTATAGGTACAAAAGATGATCTAAAGTTATTCTTATTCCTAAACGCCCAGGGGACGGTAACGGAATATTTACAAAATTAAATGTGGGTATATGTATACATAGCAATACCATATAGTATATTTTATAAATACAGTAGTAAAATGGACACATATGTACATTACATCAGATATACAATTACAAAAACATGTATAATATCTTAAAATTAATCGTATTAAAAGAAAATAAAAATAATGTAAATGTCTATGCACTTATCCCTATATTATTACATAGTGATGTGGGCTTTGCATCTTTTATTAAATAATTGTATGTTACATCTTTTCAACTCATCAGGAAGTTCATTATAAGTATGTATGCATTGATAGAATGGATTTTTTAGTCCATAATTACTTGTCACATTGTTCTGATAGATGTTATTTCTATTGCGAGTATAATGTTCATGTATATTATTGATGTACTGAATCTCAATGTTAGATTTATGTTTTTTATTTAAGAGTTTATGTACATACTTTGACTGTTCTAATTTAAGTAACTGTGCCAGTGATAAAACTTCACTAATGTTTAAAATGTCTTGTGTAGGTGTTCTGGGGTGTAATCCAAAACAGGTTTTTATAGCTTTGTTTTGCAGTGTTTGATACTTGCTAAATAGATTACTTGTACATGATAAATAAATAATAATTAAATATCTGAAAACACTTTCAATATAAGATAGATAGACAATTTTCCTTGCGTTTTCACTTATTAAGTTGTTGGCCCTGTACATTGCTCCACACAGAGGCATAATTTTTGAATTTACATACCTATAATGGTTCTCCCATGTTAACTCATTATCTATTTTTATTTCAAGGTAGTTATGATGCTGCACCTCATTTAGTTCGCAATTATTTATAGAGATTTGCATGTTATGATATACTTTGTTTCTTACTCGAAATGACATATAAACAGTTTTTTTCTCATTTAGTTTTAAGTTATTTCTAAGCAACCATTGTCTGTATTTCTTAAGGTCAGTATTTATAGAGTGCTCTAGTTCTATATGCTTATGGTGAGTATAAACAAGTACCGTGTCATCAGCAAACGTATAATATTGTGCTAACAACCCAGTTTTACTTAAATTCAGTACATATATCAGATAGAGTAAGGGTCCCAAAACTGAGCCCTGTGGTACACCACATTTGACTGTATTAAAACTACTTCGCTCATTATCCCATGATACAAATTGTCTTCTGTTATCCAAGTATGATTCAAATAGCTTCAATGAAATTCCACGAAATCCAAGTTTCTCCAATTTACTTAATAAGAAGCTATGGTCAACTACATCAAACACTTTTTTTAGATCAATGAATATTGCGACAACATATTTTTTTGAATCCAAACTGTTATATACTTCATTCAGCATATCAAGTACAGCGCACTGCGTGTTACTATTTTCAAGGAAGCCATATTGGTATTTATCCAATAGCTTATATTTTACCATGTAATTTAACATACGGACTTTTATAATTTTTTCAATTATTTTGGCGAAAGTATTTATATTTGTAAGGGGTCGGTAATTACCAAATAAATTTGTTTGGCCGTTTTTAAAAACAGGTATGACTTTGCCTTCTTTAAGAATTTTGGGAAATATTCCCTGTTGTATGACTTCATTTATTAATTTTGATAGTACGTCTTTGATAGAGTCATATATCAAAAGGATGTCTTTAGTAGTTATATTGTCACCAGAGTAAACGTGCGCACAAAAAAGTTACAGACAGACCGACCGACAGAAAAAAAATTTTTTTTGCTCAACCTTCAAATATCGACGTTTCATGACATTTTAAGCCCATTTCAACAATAGAAAAATCTTTTTTTTGCGTTACTAGACTTCCACTAGTCGTGGCAGTAAAAATAATTATAATTTTAGTAGTATATAAGCTTTTTTGACTATTAAAATTACATGTTACTGAAATCTCAAGGTTTCGTCAAATATTGGGACTAAACTTTTCACTTTATCTACAGCCATAAGGGTTGTATCTGATATTTTAAATTTTATATTATCTTTGACAAAGTTAATGTTTCTTTATTACAAAAACATATTAACGCACTTTTATCAACATTTAATTTCAAATTATGAGAATTAGAATAAAGTTCAATAGAAGTTAGGTCAATGTTTATGTTATAACATACATTTTTTATAATATTACTTGGATCAAAAGAACAAGATAATTGCGTGTTATCGGCGTAACATTGAATTCTTCTGTAGTTTGCACTTCAACATATCATCTGTATATATTAAGGACAGTACAGGGCCTAGAGCAGAACCCTGGAAAACGACCGAGGTGATTTTAGTGACTGTAGAGTAAGCGTCATCCAGTTTGACAGTTTGATATCTGTCGTACAAGTAATATTCAAAGCAAGGACGCAAGCCCAGGAGCACAATTTACTATTAAATCATTTACACTAGCTGTCAGCTCTTCAATACTAACAACATCACAGAAGTATGAGTTAACACATTTTACATCCTCAAATATAACAATATTATTTTCTTTATTTCTTTCCTCTTTAATTGCTGTAATTATATCTTCTCCGATGTTCACAAAAAAGTTATTAAAACATTTCGCAATTTCTTTAGGATCACTAACCTCACCATTTTCTGTTTTAAATGCATATACTGGCTTGTCTTCACTTTTGGTATAATTTAGGGCTTCATTTATAGTTTTCCATATTTTTTTTGAATCGTTACCTGCTCTATTCAGGGAGTTTTCTATATATAGCTTTGTGAGATGTATATCATATAGATTGTATTCAAATAGTAATAATCCATTCCTGTTGGATAATACTGAGGTATGTAACATTTTGAATATCAAATCTTTGAGTGGCAGGAGGACCCGAGATGCTTACTATCTGGCATTATAATTTGTCCTGAACTCCTTCAAAATATTATCTTCTCTGTTAAATCAACTAACACCAGAGATAAGTCTCTTTTTCATATTAAATACCACTCTTCTAATTATGGCTTTCATCGGCCTATGACGAGAATGTTGCGGTCTGCTAATGGTGCCAATAGTAAGCTAGATTGTTTTAATCACTCTTTGCAAAGTTTTAAATGTGCTGTAAATGAGTTATAGTATTACACTTCTTGTTAGTTTTACTTTTAGTTTTAAGTCTTTTATTCTTTTTTCATTATTCTTGTATTTTAAAGGGGTTATCCCGTTAATGAATAAATAAATAAATAAAATTGCCAGCAACAACTACTAACTCACATCCATTTGCTGGTACTTATAAATAACTAAACCGTATAATAGGTACTACATACAAATCCTTTCTCGTTTGCCAGCTTCTAAAGTTTGTTTTTTAATTGGCTCAGTTTCTTGTATTGGGTGCTGTACAGTGTAAAAAATCAACACAAATACAAACAATTGTAATGCTGTTTCCATTTCAATGCATTTCCATTAAGTTTTCCGTACACAAAATGACGACTATATGTGTTGTTTTTTTAAATAAATTCTTTCCATTTTATAACTTGCAATAACAGGTTCATAATGTTAAAATTGAATTTGAAATGAACAAGATCGTCTCTATATTATCATGTTGGACAAAAACAATATATTTGATTTTTAAACTAAAGATTAGAATAATACCCACTTCCCAGGAAGTTCGATTCTGCCGGAACAGCTACCACTATCGAGGAGCTGATATAAACGACCCTGTAAAAATGATCGGTTGGTAGCTAAAAAAGTTATCACAGCAACAACGATTGAGTGGGCTGTTAAATCTTTCCAACCACTCAAATCGCCTGGTGAGGACGGTATTTTTCCAGCGCTCTTGCAAAACGGACTGGAGATATTACTACCATTCCTCATCAGACTTTACAGAGCTAGTCTGGTGTGGAATCATATACCATCCAGTTGGGCGGCGGTTAAAGTGGTATATATACCAAAAATGGGGCGGACAGAACTGGACCCTAAATCGCTAAGACCCATTAGCCTGACATCATTTCTGTTGAAAGATCTGGAAAAAGTGCTGGATGGATACATTAGGGGGAACATCCTGAGCACACATTCCCTTAACGCTCACCAGTATGCTTACCAGCCAGGCAAATCAACAGAACTAGCACTTAATAACCTAGTCAAGAAAATCACTCAATCCCTTCAGGAAAAAGAGATTGCAGCGGCTGCTTTTCTCGACATTGAAGGAGCATTCAATAATGCACTGCCTGATTTGTTATACACAACGGCAGCTGCTAGAAGAATCAAGCTAACCATAACTGCCTCGATCCGAGCTATGCTGGAAAACAGAATCATAACGACAACCTTACAGGGGGAAACGGTCAGCTTCAGGGCCGCGAGAGGGTGCCCACAAGGTGGAGTTCTGTCCCCCCTTCTGTGGTCAGTACTTGTGGATGATCTGCTGGCCATTTTATCTCTGTGGGAAGCCGAGATTCTGGCATATGCAGACGTCATCATGGTTAAAGGTAAATCTGAAGAGGTACTTTCTCATACCCTTCAGGAGGTACTAGATACAGGGCACATCTGGTATCAGAGGGAACAGATGTCTGTCAACCCCCGCAAAACTGTAATAGTACCCTTCACCAGGAAAAGGAAGCTGGATAACTTAGAACCGCCTTCCTTACTAGGTGAAACCATTCCATTTTCGGACGAGGTGAAATATCTAGGCATTACGCTGGATAGACCACTCAACTGGAATTCCCACCTGGAAAGGTAATCCACAAAGCAAGGCTGTCCCTGTGGATATGCTGTAGAATTTGTGGAAAATTCTGGGGTATGGGTCCCCAACAAATATACTGGATATACGTTACGGTCATTAGACCAATGATAGCGTATGGCTCCATAGTTTGGTGGTTGAAAGGGCTACAACAGTCGGCCAAAGTCAAACTCTCTGGTTTACAGAGACAAGCATGCCTGGCAATAACTGGTGCTATAAGCACCACACCGTCAGCTGCTTTGGAAATCCTCCTAGACTTACCACCTCTCCATATTTACTTGGAGAGAGAGGCTAGGTGGGCAACATATAGACTCCAACAATCGGCAATCAATATGCCGCAGGCTATCATCATGGAACGCAATGGATTGATTGATGACCTAAACAGTCACAGCATCCTAGGTATGCCTTCTGATGTGATGCCTACTAGAACTAACCATGAGCTGCCTTTCAACATCCTATTTCCTGAAAGAGATGAGTGGGATCGGAATAAAACCGACCTACAGAAGGCAGACAGCTATTGGTATGTGGTTCCAAAATTCCTGAAGGAACAGGAGCTGGAGTTTACAGTCGCTACCCAAAGGTAAGAATAACTTCGAGCCTGGGTGATACCATGACAATTTTTCAGGGTGAAATATATACCATTGAACTGTGTGTATGGAGGCTGGAATCAACCCACCCTAGACACAGATCAATAAAAATCTTCTCAGACATCCAAGCAGCCCTTAAAGCTCTTGGATCTTATCGCTGTAATTCTAAAACAGTGTGGAACTGCCAAAAAGCTCTAACCCAATTGGGTAAGAACAACAAACTGACTCTGGTCTGGGTGCCTGGCCACTCTGGGCTGGAGGGCAATGAAATTGCCGATTGCCTAGCTAGAGAGGGTGCGGCATCAAAATTTATAGGACCAGAACCAGTTCTTGGCATATCTTCAAGCACTGCCAAAACAAATATCCTAGACTGGGCCGAGAGCAAGACTCTCTACCACTGGCAGGAACTACCAGGATTAGCTCATTCGAAGGAATTCATTACAAATCCTTTGAAATCAAGAGCTAATAAACTGCTAGAGTTGAACAGGTTACACCTAAGCACTCTAATCGGCCTATATACTGGGCACTGCAGATTAAATCATCACTTACACAGACTTGGACTGGTGGAAAATACCGAATGCTGTCTGTGTCTAGAGGAAGATGAAACGGCAAGGCATGTCCTGTGCACTTGTCCCGCTGCAGAAAGAACCCGGTTCTCATTATTTGGCAAAGGTCAGCTTTTGCCTGAGGACTTGGACAATCTCTCACCCAACAAAGTTATCAGCTTTATTAAAAGACTGGACCTATATATATATATAGACCGATTGGTCGCGGTGGAGGGTCTGGTATAGACCCACTCACATTTCAACCTAACCTAACGTAACCTAATACCCACATAACAGTCGAACAGTGTAACAGGCTCATGGTACACCCCCCTTTTCCTTTAATTTTAAAGAAAAACAATTGAAATTAGGAACATATAGGATAACTTATTAAATGTTTTTGACTTTTTGACATCAGACGATTTTTTTTCCACTTGCGGTTTCATCAGATGTGGCACTTACTTTTGATTTTCTAATGTATATATTGCATTTTTGAATGGCCAGCATCTCTGTTTTTTCTTGATGACTTCCGTTCTCCCAAAGTCCCCTACATGTATACTTGAAAAATTTTGGCATCTGGGATGTTTCTATTCAGCGATTTTTTTCTATAATGTGTTAACCTGCAGCAATATTACCGAAACATTAAGTCCAAGTTACATCTGTTAATTTAACGAGCACATCATCGATTACATTTACGTTGGTTTAAAATTTAAATAAATTAAGATGAATGTTATTTGATTACATTGAATTTGATTATCAAGAAATATCAAACCAAAAGAATTTTTAGAAATATATGAAATAAAAAAAGTTATTGGTATAATACTGACAGCTACTTTCAACTAACCACACTCAAGCTTAATAGAGTTTTTAGATAGTTGCTTTGAATGGCATTCCACATTGTGAAGAAGAATAACACTTTCTTTTTAAGTTTGGGATTAGGATATTTTCAAACTATTCTCCAAATATCTCTCTAAACTATACTAGTCCAACCCTGTTGATTCTATAGACGTGTATTACACACAAATCGTGCGCTAATCAGAACATAACCTCATCTTTTTTTCTCTAATTGATCGTAAACGAAGACAGAAAATATAATCTGGTAAAGACAAATGAGACTACCTCCACCTCTCTCTTTCACTCTATCATTTTCCCTTACTGTATATCCAATTTTTAATATACTTCCATTTTGTAATCAGTAATATTTATCAGTTTTCAGGATCTCACATTAATACCCAATAATACGAGGATAGGTGACATAAGTGCTGAGATATCTGGTAGAGGAAGCCCACCGGTTGTTTACACAGCACAAACTAACGAAAATTCAGTAAATACAGATAATCCACATAAGTGTAACTTATGCTCATTTGAGACAAAGTATAAAAACTCCCTTAATCGACATATGCTAACCCACACAAATCCTTCAGACGTAAAAGTATATACATGTGATGAGTGCCCCTACAAAGCCAAGCATAAACATAATCTTAACGAACACATGTTAGTTCATAAAAACCCTTCGGAGATTAACATGTTCAAGTGTGAGTTATGCTCGTACGAAGCTAAGCGTAAACATAACCTAGCTAAACACATGGTAATGCATAAGGATCCTTTACACGTATTAGAAGTGAAAATGCATAAGTGCCAGTTGTGCACATTTGAGACGAAACATAAAGGATATCTTAAGATACATATGAGAATCCATCAAGAACCTGAATTCAAAATGTACAAGTGTGATATATGTGATTTTAAAATGAGACATAAAGAGTCTCTTAATCAACATATTCTTTCTCATAAGGACTTATCAGAGGTAACAGGGTTTACGTGTCAAGTGTGCTCATTTCAAACAAAATATAAAAAGAACCTCATCGGACATATGGAAACCCATAAGGATCCCTCGGAGATAACAATGTACAAATGTAAACTTTGTCCATTTAAGACAAAACGAAAATATTATCTTAAAGTTCATGGCTTAATCCATCAGAATCCTTCAGATATAACAATGTATGAATGCAAAATGTGTGCATACCAAACAAAACGTAAGACTTACCTTAAAAATCATATGCTAACCCATAAAAAGTCTACACAATCTTAGTGGAGTCAGTAGAAAAATTTACTTTCAGATCGGGAGTCCATTGGACGATAAAAATGTGTCCAATGGGTTATCAAGTGTTTTTTGTGGAGTTTATTCGTCGGGCAGTGTTGATGTCTAATACACCCTCTGTGGGTGGAAACTAACTAACATTGCCTAAAGAAGTAAGCAAGTTAAAATTAAAGTTAGATAAACGCAAGAATGTTTACTAAATATACAGGGAAGAAAAAGCCAAAGCCACCTTGGTTACCGGATAATATGAAAACTTTAATTAAACTTAAACATAAGGCATTTAATAAATATAAAAAAAAAACAAAAGAGAACGCAACTGGAATTATTATAGAGATTTAAAAATCCAAACCAATATGAAAAAAGGGGCTATTTGGAAATTTGCATTAATAATTATGTTGAAAATTCTAAATTACTGTGAAACAAATTAAATGAGCTTAACATTGTAATAAACCTGTAACAGTTTCATTGCCACAAGAGTTAAGTAACCCAACGCAAATTCATAATCAAAAGTTTTTGAACTTTGTTTTAATAATAGGTTATTAAACTATTTAGAGTTTCATAAATTGTTAATCTCTAGCCAATACGTATTTAGAAAAAAAAATCAACAATAAACGCTATTGAAAGATTATGTGACTATATTTATAATTCGTTAAACAATAAAGAACAACCAATAGCTCTATTTTTCGATCTCAGTAGAGTTTTCGGCACTGTTGATCACAATCTGCTTTTAGAGAAACTATCTAGATTGGGTGTACGTGGACCTGCTCACGACTGGATCAACTCCTATCTCGCTAGTAGAAAGCAAGCCATAATAATTGATCGCTTTAAATCAGGTTTCAGATACGTGACAACCGTTGTGCCACAGGGCTCTATTCTAGGCCATTTGCTTTTTTTAATCTTTATAAATGATATGCCACGCTCTTGTACAACACCCAATGCAGCAATTGTCTATGCAGACTATCCAAATGGTGTTCAAACAATGATCTCGCACTGAATGTTGACAAAACCGTTTTTATGTCATTTTACCAGAGAACTATGTTCATAGTTCAAGCATTTTAATCAAGGCAGATCAGAAACCGATTGTGCATACAGAAGTGACAAAATTCCTGGGAGTAACTTTGGATTGTAAAATGATGTGGGAAAGTGATACTGAAAATTTATTGAGGAAATTGAGTAAATCATGTTTTGTTATTAGATACCTGAAATCTTCCGTCTCCCTTAATGTGTTAAGATTAACATACTTTGGATCAGTTCAATCTATCTTGTCCTACGGTTTAATTTTTTGGGGAAACTCTTCACACACTTACAAAGTATTTATCGCACAAAAGAAAATCATTCGTTGTGTGGTTGGTCTTTCTACAATCTTAGTATATATGATTTTATTATTGGTATTATTACTCAAAGATATTCACTACTCTTTTTAACTGTATTTATTTTGACTAGTCTTATAAGTTTCACTATTGTGTAACTTAACACGTTGAATAAAGAACTTACTTACAGTTTTCTTCAAATAAAACACCAGCTGATCCGGAACTCTTACATTTTTACAGTAACAATTTTAAAACTAATTTTCATTTTTCATTTAATTTTAAAACAGTCTCAATTGAAACAGTTACAAAATACTCGATGGAAATTAAATCATTTGAGGTGCAGATGAAATAAACTTAGAAATGATTCTTTTGTGTTGCCCAAAAATTTTACCTTTTCTTACCATATTTTAAATTCATGCCTTATTGATTGTATTTGTCCTAATTGCTCGAAAATTTCTCGTGTAAGACCTTTGCCTAAAAAGAAAGATGCTTTATCTTATAACCTTCGCCCGATAAGTATACTTCCAGTTTTATCTAAACTCTTAGGAAAAATCCAGAGATGGGTAAATTCCCGGAGTTTTGATTACTCAGAAGGTTTCCAGGAAGTTTTACTGGAAAGTTTCCATTGGGAGTTTTGTCAACCTATTTTATTGTGAAATCTGATTCGCGATGTTACAAGCTTCACTTTGACACCAAATAAAGTGCATTAAACTATATTATTTAAGTGATTTTTACAGAATTTTACCAAATAACCAATATTATATGATTATGCTGTGATTGAAGATGGTTGGTTCTCATTTTCATCATAAATTATAGTTATATTAAAAAAGTAAAAACAGAAATAAATAATATTTTATTTTTAAGATTTAAAAAACGAAAACATAACAGTATAATATCAAACAAAACAAAGGCTTATGAAACACAACTTAATATTTATATAATAATGTGTTTTAAAACTTAAAACTATTAAATGTAGATTATTGTAACATACATAACAAAAGAAATATTGCTAAGTACTCAGTTTTCGAATTTACCCACAAACTGAATACTTACTTAACCCTCCTCCTGCATCAATGATTTAGTATCTGGCGGTAATATCATATTTTGTAAAACTAGTACTTTCATAGGGAGTTTCTTACCACTGCTATAAGTTATATTTGTTTCATAATTTTGCATTTCTTCTTCCTCATCGTCATTTTTCCCATTTTCATCTTCATATAAACTTTCACAATTGCCTTCATCGTTCCATTCCATAATTTCATGAGTGTCATTGGTAATGTGGTTAGCCTCAAAATCTGTCATTTTCTTGTTATCAACAATATCAACATAACTATGAGCATCAATAGCATAATTATCGTTTTGATCAGACTCGTCAGCATTATCTTCATCTGATAGATGTAAATAATATTCATCCTGATCTTCATTCTGATCTTCTTCTTCACTGTCAGTTTCGGTACAATTTTTATTTTCGTTTACCTCTACTTCATCATTTGGGTTCTGGCCCTGGTTGTTCTCTTCTCTGTCAACTATTACTAGTTCATCCTTCACATAATTCAAATTGTGTTTTACATATACTAATTTGTGTGCCCGTGATATTGTTAATCGGTTTCGTTTCTTTGTGTGTACATTGGAAAATGTTTTAAAGTTTCTTTCACAACTTGATGTAGTTGCCGGAAAAGACAACAGTCTTCTTGCAATTTTATTTAGTTGGCAATTTGGAAAGAAACCATTCCACCATGTTAAAGGTTTCATTAGGGCAGCTGATTCAAAACAGAATTTTTTATTATCAGCCCACTCCTCCTTACTTCTGTATTTTGCAAGCTCGGCTGTCACTTCAATAATAACGAGATTCATTTCAGCAGCCATTTCTTTTATATATTCTATTGCAATATCTATTTCTGCATTAGTCAGTTCATTAACATGTGAATTTGGATTTAAAAAGCTTGCTGCTAAATGCCCAACATTATACATGAAATCTTTTCTTTTAGCTAAATAATAAAGTATTTCTTTTCTATCTTTTTTAGAAGAAAATGAATTTGCACCATTATGTATTTTAGAATTAATTTTATTAATGTGTTTTTTAACTTCGCAATAAGTTGATGTGTCAAGTGATTTTATGGCTACACGAATGGGTTCTAACAAGCTTAGGCAAGATTCTACCATATTCCAGAAGGTGCCTGAGAATAAAATCTTTTTTAATTTGTTTAGTTCATCTGCGTCATCAACTTCCTCCATTATTTTATCAAAGCAAGTGGCCTGTAGAAATTCTTTATTTTCCAATAAGCTGCCCAAACAGATAGCATAAGTACTCCATCGTGTGTCAACAGGCATCTTTAATGTATGGATATATATACCAGGTTTCTTCCTTTCTTCTTGGATCTTCATAAGAACTCTTTGAGGCAAATGTTTATTACTAAAGTACTTTATAACTTGTTTAGCTCTTGCAACAGTTAATTGTACGCTTCGAATTTTAATAAAGTCTTTTGCTAAAAGATTCATGCCATGGGCTACACATCCATATGCACTTATGTGTGAATATTTATTTTTTAACATTTCCCAAGTGGCTTTGACGTTCGCGGCATTGTCTGTAACGACAGCATGTACCTTAAAAGCTCCAACCTTTTCAATTTCTGCACATATTGCAGAGTAATAACTTTCTGCTGTATGTCGTCCCTGTATGACGATTGAATTAAGAAAAACTGGCTGTGGGCTGGTAACAACAAAATTAGTGATGCACTCGCCATTAACATTGGTCCAGCTATCTGCAAGTATACCTAATGTTTCAGATTCTTCAATCTTCTTGTTAACAATAGTTTGCACTTTTTTATATTCTTTATTAAGTAATGTTTTTGAGATAGTTTTTCTTGTTGAAATATCGAATGAGGGTCTTAATTCCCTTATAAACGTTCTAAAAAACCATCTTCTACTGCACTTAATGGACTAGCCATGGAAAATAATGCCCTAGCTAAATAAACATTCAATTTTGATTGTTCTTCTTTTCCCAATCTGTCGAGGAAATTGTTTAAGGAGACGGAAGTTTTTGGTGTTTTTGTAATGGCAGTGGATATAGTTGACATCGTGTCAGAATCAGCATCATAGGCAGTGTTGTGATTTGAACCCTATAACAACACATTACCAATATTATTTTTTCCTAATTTTATTAAAACATTTTTGTTACATTTTGCATTATCAGATTTTAGGTTTTCAAATTTATATTAAATTAGAATTAGAAGAGATCAATGATGAACTATCGGATGAAGAACCATATTTTTTCTTCCCGAATGTTTCTTTAAACTTTTTTGGACATTTTGAACAATTTTGTATGTGAACTCTTAGTTTCACTGTGTTGGCAGTATAAGCTTTTTCACAAAAATTGCATCTTGCACACATCCGACTGTTTTGTGTGTAACGTTGAAAACAGCTCTTCCATAAAGGATCTAATTCTCGCGGTATTCTATATAAATAAAATTAAAAGAATTAGTTGTTAAATTAGTTACACAAAGCATAAAACTGCATTAGAAGGTTAGGTTAGGCATACTTACTTAAATATTTTACCAAAAAGATTGGATTGAAAATCCACCTCACTTGTAAACAACAAATAAATATTAAATAACGGATTTATTTTAAGGTTATGTTATGAACGATTTTGGAGGGAAATTTAAATTATGGGAACAATCGGAAATATTCGCGAAAAATTCGGGAGCTTTCCGGGAATTCAAATGTTTTCAATTGAAACTAATTTTTATCAAAACTTCGCTCCGAAAACTTCCGGACAACTTCCATATGGAAAATTTCCTGTACCCATCTCTGGAAAAATCACGTATTACCAAATACGAGAGCATTGAAATATGTATGATATTCTGCCTCAAAATCAATCTGGGTATGGTTCTGGCTATAGCTGTACTACAGCGTTGTTCAAAATAACAGATGACATCACTGGAGCTACAGATCAGGGTAAAACCACTGTACTAACACTGTTAGATCCAAACTTTAGACATAGTTAGTCACGGAACTTTGCTGTCTTTCTTATGTTTTATAGGTTTTACGGAGAGTGTAGTTAGGCTGTAAGAGAATTATTTATTAAATAGAGTTCAGTCTGTGGAGACCGATATGGGAAAATCCTCTAAAGTTACAGTATCATGTGGGGTTCCGCAGGGTTCAATACTTGGTCCTCTTTTATTTAGTATATATAGTTGTAATTTAACATCCTGTCTAAAAGAATGCAACGTACCTATATGCTGACGATACCCAACTCTATTATTCATTCTTCACAGATGATATGGATTTGGTTAAAAATATTGTAAATGATGATTTAACACGGTTGGTTACATTCTCCGAACAACATAAACTTCAATTAAACCCAATAAAATCATCAGTTTTGGTATTTGGTAAATGCAGATGGCAAATAGAGACTGAATTTGTTTTAAAAATAAAAAATGAGATTCTGTAATGTACAGCGTGCGAAAAATTTAGCTCGAGATAGATACAGACTTATGTTTTAAGCAGTGCATTGTTTAAGCCAAAATCACTGGGCGACAAAGCCCAAAATATTTTGAACCTAACCTGATTTTACTGTTAACGATACTCGACATACTGAACTGACGAACTGTACTAGATAAATGGAAGGCCAGTCTGGCCAGTATGTATAAGGTACATGCGCGTGAACAAAATATGGTAATTACGAGTCGCCATACTTGCGCAAGGTTCAATTTCACGTAAAAATTGGTATAGATGTTGACTTTCCATTTATATAGTAGAGTTCAGTGACTTGGCACTATTATAAAAACACTGTTCTAAACTATAACTGAAAAAATACGATTTCTGCAGTTAGTAAGTAACTTATTTTAAACACTAGCTATGTAGCTTCACTTCGACAAAATTAAGCGAATCCAATTTACATAATGGAATTTTCCGAGTTACAAGCAAAACATGTGCATATCTCGTCATCTGCTGTACTAGGGTAAAATTTTACGACCCTTTTTAAAATTCAGACCTTACTTATAGGTACATTTTCACTATTTTATTTTATATTTGTTATTGGTTTGGTGTTTGATTTCGCGGAAGGCGGTATCGGTTATTTTTCTAGCTTATTTTTTATAGTATGTATGAGTATGATTTTAACTCGACGATGTTTTATGTTCATAATTGTGAAATGTATGTCTTATTCTTGGAGCTGAATTTAGATCTTTTTTAAATTGCCTTCAGTTCCATTTTGCAATATTTACTCTGCTAATTATCAATGATAAATTTTATGTATTCCGGTTGCAAATAAACATTTTTATTATTATTACCATATCAGAATGATCTTTATTATATTCCCAATGCACCTTGATGCTTATAAACAGTGTGTTTTCTATGTTTTGCCAAAACGTAAATCGACCGTATTTTTTAATGGCTGTAGCGAATTGAACCAAATTTAATAGATATGTTCCACTAATAGATGTCTACATAATTCAGTACCGAAAACAAACAAGAGCAAAAATCAGGGCCAGAATCAGTTTTTTTAAATTTTGGCCGTCACCTAAAAACATCACCCTGTATATGGATTTGGGCAATGTACAATGTCTATTTAAAAAATACTATAGGGTACGTAAACCATGTAGTTAATTTTTTTTGGCACAGTTCTAACTTTTAACACCTCAAGAATTAACAGCTGAATTTTACAATAAATCCATTTAAAAAATATTTGGGTGACTTTCGGTCACAAAAACATAAATAATTACATAGGCGACTTTAATTTTGTGAGGAAAGATTTAATTTTACTGTCTGTTTGTTAGAATTTGCCAGAACAACAATAAAATGTAAAAATGTATAATATATGCATTTCTACATTACATCTGTAGACATAAACAATACATTTAATTCTTAAACTACAGATTAGAATAATGTGATACCCACATAACAGTTAAACAGTGTAACAAGCTCATGGTACACCCCCTTTTTCCATTAGTTTTAAACATAAACGATTGAAATTATGAACATATAGGATGACTTAATAAACATCACTTTTTGACATACAAATGATTTTTTTTCCACTGGATGTGACACTAACTTTAGATTTTCGAATGGAACACCCTATATATTATTGCATTTTTGAATTCTTGAATGGCAAGTATCTCTGTTTTTTTCTTGATGATTTCTGTTTTCCCAAAGTCCTCTATCTGTATATTTGAAAGAAGTTTGGCATCTGGAATGTTTCTATTCAGGAATTTTTCTCTATAATGTGCAACAACATTACCAAAACATTCTCCCAAAGTCTGTTAATTTAGAGATAATGTAATCAATCATGTTTCAATACTCAGTTAAAATTAAATATTGCCAGAAACACCACCAAAGTTTAAATAAATTAAGACAAAAAATGTTATGTGATTATAGGAAAGCTGACTGTTTTGAGAAATATCAAACCAAAAGAATTTTTAGAAATATATAAAATATAAAAAAGTTATTGATAAAATACTGACAGCCATTTTCTACTCACCACATTCAAACTTAATAGAGTTTTTAGATAGTTGCCTGGAATGCAGTGGCGGCCGGTGCGGGAGGGCTCTGGGGCGCCGCCCTCCCTGCCAAATTTAAAACAATAAATAACAATAGACAATAACCTATCTCTCGATAACTTGCTTTACGACTATTTTTTTAAATAATAAAAAACAAACGGCATACTCTCCTCACTTGCTGTCAATTTAATTTAACTTCCGAATTGCATGTAAAAACGCTGTAATGGGCTCCAGATATTCCGCGTAAAATATGTACAGCGGCCATCATGGCAACAAGTGAAAGAATTGAAGGGGGTTACGCGTGGTTTCGTTATCTATTGGGGTTCTGCTCAGTCCACCCATGGCTGTGTAGGAGTTAATTACTTTGTCGTTTCTGCTTTCTTTGCTTTTTTACGTATGAAATTGTTTTGAGGTTATCGCGCTTTTTTAAAAAGTTTATTGATTTGTTGCATATATAATGTAATGTAATTTACATTACAGATTTTTTTTTAGTTTTATTAAACATTAGACTAGACGGCAAAAGACATAATTAATTATGAAAGTGAGTGAAATTAAAAAACTTATATTTAGCCACTTGAGCTTAAATGGAAAACTTGAAATAAAACAAAACGGCCGCCCAACGCCAGTTTTTAATATAGTGCAAGAGCAGCGACAGTGCAAAAATAAAAATGCCTTGGGGGGGAGAAGGTTTCTTTGCTAAGCAAGGTTTATAATACCTTACCATAATTTCAATATCCTGGTCTATGTTCGGCCAGTAGAAAAATTAATGTACTACCGATTTCATTTTTACTATGCTGCCATGAGTGGTATGGAGGCTATTTTAACATTTCCCTTCTGAGCTTTTTTGGCATGACTATGCGCAGGTCCCACATAAGTATTCCTTCGTCCATTGATAACTCTTTTTCGGTTAGCATATGGTACTATTTCTTTTCTTACTCTATTTGGCCACCTATCTTCTTTTACGTACTTGATTACTTCTTGCAAGTCTGTGCCATTTTTGGTGTGTTTCCTAATGCTTTCGTTATTTATAGGCCAATCACCTAGGGTTGTCATGAAGTGTATGGAACTGAACTTATTTTACCTCCCTTGTCTTCTTTGGTTGCTATTAAAGGTGCCCTGCTGAGGTAATCTGCTACAGTGTTGTCCTTTCCTCTGATGTATTCGATGTTATACTTGAACCCTGATAGGAAAGCTGCCCATCGTTGCAGTCTATTTTCATACATTTTCGGAATGCCTTTGTTCTCCCCAAAAATCGCTGTCAAGGGTTTTTGATCACATCTTAGGGTGAATTTTCTAGTGCACAGATATTGGTATAACTTGGAAACCCCGAAATATATCTCCAGTGCCTCCCGGTGGATCACAGGATTGTTTTCTTCCGCAGGCAGGAGCGTCCTCGATACAAAACTTACTGGTCTCTCTGTTCCATCTGGCATCTTAGGCGCTAGTACAGCTGAAATTCCTCTATTCGATGTATCTGTGGTTAGAAAAATAGGAATGTTTGGATTGAAATGTGTCAGAAAAGTCGGAAGCAATAATTTCTTTGATTTTCTTAAAGGAACTGTCACAATTATCGTTCCAATTAAAACTTTTATCCTCTTTAAGTAAATTATAAATAGGTTTCATAATATGAGCAAATTGAGGGATGAATTTACTGTAAAAATTTATTAACCTGATCAACGATTGTGTTTCTTTAACATTTGTTGGTTTCGGTGCCTCTAATGTTGCTTTAACCTTTGAGGCCGACTTGGATAAGCCTTCTCTACTAATTTTGTGCCCTAGATATTCTAATGATTCTTGGAAAAATTTACATTTGTCTTTTATTGCGGTTAAGCCTGCACCTCTCAGTTTAATCAGTACATTCTCCAAAGTTATTAAATGTTCCAGATTATTAGAACCCTTTATTAAAATATCATCTAAATAAATAATAACGTTATTCATACCTTGGAAAAGCTGCTCCAGGTATTTTTGAAATTTACCACTTGCTGGGGTTATTCCAAACGGCATTCTTTTCACAGTCATCAATCCTCTATGGGTGCTCCACACCAGCAACTTCTTTGCCTCACCGTCCAACAAAAATTGATTGTATGCCTGGCAAGGGTCCAACTTAGTAAAATGTTGACCATTATGCAGTTTGGAAAACATTTCTTCCACTGTTGGTAACAAATAAAATCCCTCCTTTAACTGAGAATTTATTCTCGACTTATGATCACCACATAGCCTGAGATTTCCATCGCTTTTAATTACTGGAACCAGTGGTGTTGCCCAATCCAACATTTCGATTGAAGCCTACGTTTGAGAAAAATAGTTTTAGCGTTTTCTTTCAATTGCAATGAGATTTTAGCATGCTTAAAAGTTCCCAACTTCTCAGCGAAAACTATAGAATATTGATTTATTAACTTTTTTACTTCCCTATCAACCTGAGATTTATTAATATTATTTACCATTTTCAAATGTAAATTAAAAGTATTAACCCAATCTTTTCCTAATATTGCCAAAGCACCACCATATACTACATACATTTTTAAATATTTTACAAGTTCCAAATATTTAACTTTTACTATAAAATAACCTATTGGAGTGAACATTTTTCGATTGTAACTCTTTAAAATTACATTATCTTTTTCTAACCTATGCGTACTAAAAGTGCTTTTTATACATGTCATGGTTTATACAATTTATTGAGCTACCACTATCAAAATAGAATTGAAAACTTTTATAATGATTGTCTTCATTTTGAATAAAAATGTCTATTAGAAATTGTATCTCTTTATCCAAGGTTTTACCTTGTGATGTAATGTTATTCATTTCACCAACACTACAAGCATGGGTATTTAAGTCACCTTTTGATATCGAAAATACTGGAATGGGGTTTGATATTGCACCACCGTGATCATTATATATCTCATCATTATTACAATATAAGTCTTGCACCATTGTACCCCTATCAATAAATTTGACATTTTTCTTTCTGTATACTTTCCCCAAGCGTCCCTTTTGTCCACATTGTCTGCACGATCTACTATTACCATTTCCGTTGATTGTTTACGCTTGTCGTCGATAGTTTCCGGCCGCCATCTTGTCAGTATTGTAGATTACTTGTCTGATTTGAATTATTTTTGCGACGATGCGAAAATGTCGATTCGGCGCCCTTATTTGAACCGTATCTTTTGCGGCTCTGCATGAAATTAATGTCTTTCATGTTTCCCTTGGCAAAGTTTTCCCGCTCAAAAATGGCTAGATTCCCCAAATTTTCTAGTGTTTGTGTATCCTACCCTTCAGAGAGTCTATCTGACACATAGCCCTTTTAGTCCTGTAACGAACTTGTCCGTAAGTATGTTGGTCAAATTATTTCCGAAATTGCAACTAACTGCAAGACTACATATTTTTGCATACCATTTTGCGACGGATTAGTTTTCTCCTTGTTTTGCTTCGTAAAATTGTCGCCTTTCTCTCCACACATTTATTTGTGGACAATAATGCTTCCTCAATAAGTCACTCAACTCTGTATATGTCTTGTCCTTGGGCAGTTTCAGAAAACATAAGTTTCTCAATAAAACATATGCCTCGACGCCTACCACACTCAATAAATTTTCCACTTTCACTTTGTCCTCTGTAATATTGTTCGCTGCGAAATATTGCTTGATACATTTGGAATATATTGTCCAGTCATCTGTTTCAGCATTGTATTCTGCAAACTTTGGGAATGACGCCATCTTCTTCTTACCACGTGCTGTTCACCGTGCTTCACTTGTGATTTTATATCTTCTTTTATCCTCATCGCCAGTTGTTATATATGGAGTTTTATCATATAGAAACACTGATGAAATCGGAGACTTTTTAATGATGACACTATTTTACATTCATAAAAAGACTGCTTAAGTACGACATAATATATGTGAGATAAGATAGCTCAGGTTCAACGTAACTTGCTTCTAACAACGCGTCTAGCCTCCAACTGCCCGAATCTCCTGTCGCTTTCCAGTCATGTGCCATACATCACAATAACCTCGTCTCTTTCTCTCTAATTGATCATAAACGGTGATGACGAAGACAGGAAATGTGATCTGGCAAAGACAAATGAGGCTACCTCCACCTCTCTCTTTCACTATATCATTTGCCCTTACTGTATATTAAATTTTTAATATACTTCCATTTGTAATCAGTAATATTTATCAGTTTTCAGGATCTCACATTAGTATCCAATAATACAAGGACATGTGACATAAATGCTGAGATATCTGGTAGAGGAAGCCCACCAATTGTGTACACAGCACAAACTAACGAAAGTTCAGTAAATACAGATAATCCACATAAGTGTAACTTATGCTCATTTGAGACAAAGTATAAACAATCCCTTAATCGACACATGCTAACCCACATAAATCCTTCAGACGTAAAAGTATATACTTGCGATGAGTGTCCATACAAAGCTAAGTATAAACATAATCTTAATGAACACATGTTAGTTCATAAAAATCCTTCAGAGATTAACATGTTTAAGTGTAAGTTATGCTCATACGAAGCTAAACGTAAACATAACCTAGCTAAACACATGGTAATGCATAAGGATCCTTTAAACATATTAGAAGTGGAAATGTACAAGTGCCAGTTGTGTACATTTGAGACGAAAAATAAAGGATATCTTAAGATACATATGAGAATCCATCAAGAACCTGAGTTCAAAATGTACAAGTGTGATATATGTGATTTTAAAATGAGACATAAAGAGTCTCTCACTCAACATATTCTTTCTCATAAGGACTTATCAGAGGTAACAGGATTTACGTGCCAAGTGTGCTCATTTCAAACAAAGTACAAAAAGAACCTCATCGGACATATGGCAACCCATAAGGATCCATCGCAGATAACAATGCACAAATGTAAAGTTTTCAAATGCTCATTTCAAACAAAGTACAAAAAGAACCTCATCGGACATATAGCAACCCATAAGGATCCCTCGGAGATAACAATGTACAAATGTAAACGTTGTCCATTTATGACAAAACGAAAGTATTATCTTAAAATTCACAGCTTAATCCATCAGAATCCTTCAGATATAACAATGTATGAATGCAAAATGTGTACATACCAAACAAAACGTAAGCCTTACCTTAAAAGTCATATGCTAACCCATAAAAAGTCTACACAATCGTAGTGGAAAAATTTATTTAGATGTCGGGTGTCCATTGAATGATAAAAATGTGTTAAATGTGTTATCAAGCGTTTTTTGGGGAGTTTATTTGTCGGGAAGTGTTGATGTCTAATACACCCTCTGTGGATGGAAAGTAAATAACATAGCCTAAAGAAGTAAGTGAGTTAAAATTAATCTCTTCACAAAATTAAGATTAGATAAACGAATGAATATGTACTAAATATACAGGGAAGAAAAAGCCAAAGCCGCCTTGGTTAACGGATAATATGAGACGTTTGATTAAACTTAAAAGGTAAGGCATTTAATAAATATATATATATACATAAAAAAACAGAATGCAACTGGAATTATTAGAAAGATTTAAAAAACCAAACCAATATAGCTGTACGTTATGAAAAAAGGGGCTATTTGGAATTTTGCATTAATAATAATGTTGAAAATTCTAAATTACTGTGGAAAAAATTAAATGAGCTTAATATTATAATAAGCCTTTAACAGTTTCATTGCCACAAGAGTTAAGTAACTCAACGGAAATTAATTATCACTTCTTACAGTTTTCTTCAAATAAAACGCCAGCTGATCCAGAACTCTTAATTCATTTAATTGTAAAACAATTTTAATTGAAATGTTTAAAAAACACTTAATGGAAATAAAATCATTTGAGGTGCAAATGAAATAAAATTAGAAATGGTTCTTTTGTGTTGCCCAAAAATTTCACCTTTTCTTACCCATATTGTAAATTCATGTCCCATTGATTGTATTTTTCTTCCTTTGCCTAAAATGAAATATGCTTAATCTTAAAATGACCTTCGCCCAATAAGTATACTTCCAATTTTATCTAAACTCAAAGAGAAAAATCACGTATTACCAAATACGAGAGCATTAAAATATGTATGATATTCTGCCTCAAAATCAATCTGGGTTTCGTTCAGGCTATAGTTGTACTACAGCGTTGTTGAAAATAACAGATGACATCACTGGAGCTACAGATTAGGGTAAAACCACCGTACTATCACTGTTAGATTTTTTGAAAGCTTTCGACACAATTAGTCAACAAATTTTGCTGTCTATATTACATTTTATAGGTTTTTCGGAGAGTACAGTTAGGTTGTTAGAGAATTATTTATTAAATAGGGTTCAGTTTTTAGAGACCGATATGGGCCAATCCTCTAAAGTTACGGTATCATGTGTGGTTCCACAGGGTTCAATACTTGGTACTCTTTTATTTAGTATATATACTTGTAATTTAACATCTTGCCTGAAAGAAGGCAAAGCACACCTATATGCAGATGATACCTAACTCTATTATTCGTACTTTACAGACGATATGAATTTGGCTAAAAATATTGTGAGTGATGATTTAACACGCTTGGTTACATTCTCCAAACAACATAATCTTCAATTAAACCCAATAAAGTCATCAGTTATGGTATTTGGTAAATGCAGACGGCAAATAGAGACTGAATTTGTTATTAAAATAAAAAATGAGACTCTGCAATGTACAGAGTGCGAAGAATCTAGGTCTTGAGATAGATACAGACATATGTTTTAAGAAAGAAAGCTTATGCTTCCTTAAAAATGTTATTTAAACGCCGCCACTTGCTCTCACAGTCTCTTAAAATAAAACTTGCAGATACTCTTGTCTTAAGTCATTTTAATTATTGTGATGCTATATATGGACCGTGTTTAAACAAGCTAGACATAAATCAAATTGAAAAAGATCAAAAGTCTTATCTGCGGTTCCTATATGGCATCAAAAAGTTTGAACCTGTGTCTTATAAATTAAAAGATACAAAATGGTTACATATGCAGGACAGACGTAAATTCCATTCCACAGTTCTTTTTCATAATATCATAAGCCAGTGCCCTCCTTATCAATATAATAAGGTAAAGTATAGAACGGATGTCCATATCTTTTTATGATTTAAAAGACATCACACCTCCAGCTCATAAGTCTGCGATGTTTAAAAGATGTTTTCATATATCATTTATTTCTTTTATAATAAGGTACCAGAATCTTTGAAATATTTGCAAACAATTTCTTTCAAAAATAAATTTAGAAAAATTCTTCTCAACACATCGCATTAGAATTTTACCATTAAATTTGTACTATTTTTGTTATTTTTTGGTAGCAGTACCGTCTTTAAGCTATGTATCTTTTGTATAAGTTGCCTATTCTATTTCATTTTATTTTTCTAGCTTATTTTTTATAGTATGTATGAATATGATTTTAACTCGCTGATATTTTATGTTCATAATTATGAAATGTATATGTCTTATTCTTGGAGCTGAACTTAGATCTTTTTTAAATTGCCTTCAGTTCCATTTTACAATATTTACTCTGCTAATTATCAATGATAAATTGTATGTATTCTGGTTGCAAATAAACATTATTATTATTATCATATCAAAATGATCTTTATTATAGTCTCAATGCCCCTTGGTTCTTATATATAGCGTGTTTTCTATTTTTTGCCAAAATATAGATCAGCCGTATTGTGTTAATGGCTGTAGCGAATTGAACCAAATTTAAAAGATATGTTCCACTAATAGATGTCTACATAATTCAGCACCGAGAACAAAAAAAACCAAGGATCAGGGCCAGAGTCAATCTTTTTAAATTTTTGCCGTCACCTAAAAACATCACCCTGTATATGGATTTTGGCAATGTACAATGCCAATTTTAAAAATACTATAATGTACGTACACCATGTAGTTAATTTTTTTTTGTGCACTTTTAACGCCTCAAGAATTAACAGCTGAGTTTCACATTAAATCCATTTAAAAAATATTTGGGTGACTTTCGGTCACAAAAACATCAATAACTACATGGGCAACTTTAATTTTGTGAGGAAAGATTTAATTTTACTGTTTGTAAAATGCAAAAATGTATAATATATGCATTTCTACATTACATTTGTAGACGAACTACCCCCAATTTTGCTGAAAGTGTTCTCTGTCAAAGAGTAGGAATTTTTTACTTGTCTAACATTTAATAGATAAGGGATCGACAGCATTACATCCACTCTGAAGGATGGTATGTCCACTACGCAATCCTCAACTAAGATTGGATAGCTAGAAGATGAGGCAAGGACACTGCATTTCCTTGAAATGGTCACCCGTCCAAGTACTCACCACGCCTAACTTTGATTTTCGACCAAATCACTCTTGTGAAACAGCACTACAAGTCACACTTTCTAAATGGAAATTTTAAACAGATATAGTCTAGTATACTTTAACTTGGCGTGTGTATGTATGAGTTAATATTTCCGTACGATTTCATTTTCTCCCATATTGTACACAAAGTTAAAGCAATAGTCCAGAAATATTGTTTACGTGGACAATATTTCTGGATCTTTGTGTACAAGAGAAAATGCAATCGTACGGAAATATTAACTCATACATACACACGCCAAGTTAAAGTATACTAGACATTAGTAACAAATATATTATAGCAGTATTTTTGGACTTTGAAATTATAGATATTACCATTTTATTAAAAAAATTGGAACACTATGGATTTGCAGGAAAAGTTCTTGACTGGTTCAAAGATTACCTAAATAATAGATCACAAGTTACTAAAATAAATAATCAGTTATCCAATAAAAGATCAGTGACTACTGGGGTACCGCAGGGTAGTGTTCTGGGCCCCCTTTTATTTAGTTTATACTTAAATGATATAAATTTTATAGATGATTGTGAATTTATTAATCTGTTTGTCGATGACACCTTAATAACTGCTAGTGATCACTCTGTTGACGTTGCTATAGACAAGATAAATCTAACTCTACAAAACATATCAAATTTCCTAGACTTAAATAAATTAAAACTCAATGTACAGGAAACAAAAGCCATGATAATCACTACACAATATAAATATAAAGGAATCGACGCCAAACAAATAAATATTAAAATATATAATGAAAAAATAACAATAGTTGAAGAAATCAAATATCTCGGTTTCATTTTAGATAACACATTAACTCTAAAAAGTCACTTTAATTATATTCATAGAAAAAATTGTAAAAAATTGTTTTTCCTTTCTAGAGTCTCCTCTAAACTAACAATTAGATCAATGTTAACTGTATATAGAACTATTATTCAACCCCATTTCGACTACTGTGCCAGTTTGCTTTATCTCCTAGATAATAATAGTATTGCAATGCTTTAAAAGTTACAAAGCAGAGGAATGAGGATTGTGCTTAGATGTAATCGGTATACACCTATTTATTTAATGCTAAATGCCTTGGATTGGTTTTCTGTAAAACACAGGTTATATTATTTCTCAATGATACTCATTTTCAAAATATTGCATAACTTAGGACCAACCTATTTTAATGAATACATATATAATCACGAAATTCATAATTATTCTACAAGACAAGATTATCAATATGTACCTAGGACTAATTTTAGTAGAACAACGAACTCTTTATTCCATAAAGGTTTATTACAATATGACAACCTTCCTGACCCCATTAAAGCTTGTGAAACTCTCCAAAAATTTAAATCATCTTTAAATAAACGTATTAGATGAATAATTAGAATATTTAAAAATAAAGAAACAATAACTCTTTGTATAAACAAAGTATAAACTATACTTACCTTAATTTATATGATATAATATTTAAGAACTTACATTATATGACATTATATTTAATTATTGTATATTAGGAATCATATTTAATAAAGTATTATTATTATTATTATTGTATATATATATAATTTATTTTTTTTTTTTACAAAAAACCAGTCACCCTACTCTGTGGCTTCAACCCTCACAGAGGGGAGCTGGTAATACCAATAGCCACTCCCCATGCCCCTGGGGGTGAGTGACTACCGGGTCCGCGAATCGTGTGCCCTGAGTAGACGCAATGAACCGAGGACGACAGCCTTCTGCATTCTGCCGGCTAAGATCTCTGCCGAATCTCGGCATGCCGGTATGATCTTTAGTTCTGAAAGCAGTGTCTGTCTCATTCCGCCGAGGGCTCCTATAATCAGTACCACTAGTTTAACAGAATGGCCTGGATAAAGCCTGCGGAGTTCGAAGAGCAAATCTCGATATTTTGTCCGTTTTTCCTCCTCTTTCTAGACAATGTTGCTCTCAGCGGGAGCTGAGAATTTTACGACATACATTGTCTTGAGCTGGTGGTCGAGGAGTACTATGTCAAGCTTGTTGGCTTGTATTTACCTGACGGTGGGAATAATATAATCTTTTATTTAGCACAAATGATTGCTATACAAACACAGAAATGTTACAACATATACACCAAGTACTTAAAACTTAATAACATTCCAACAAATGAACAACTCATCAAATTTTGCACCACACACTACAGAAGATTTATCATATAATTCTAGTACTACCTACAATACTATACATCACATTACTTATTTAAATATAGCTCTTTTAGTTTTACTTTAAATGTCTGTACATTCAATACTTTTAAATTATTTGATAAATTATTATAACTAATTAGAGTCCTAAAAAAAACTGAATTTTGGGTAGATTTGTATTTCTTATTATCTAATCTAAAATTATCACGATTTCTTGTATTGTATGGATGGTCAAAACTTGCAAAATTTCATTAAAATAATCAGGCATATTTCCTTTTCTAATTTTGTGAATAAAAATTAGAGCATTAATTTCAGTTAAGTCCTCAACCTTTACCCACTGCAATTTATGAAGCATGTCTCTAATAGGAGTATATTTTGAACATTGCAAAATTATTCTCATTGTTCTATTTTGACATCTTTGGAGTCTTTCCATATCCCCCGTATTTGACAGATACAAAACTGTTCCTGCAAAGTAAAAATGTGGCAGTATAATTGTGTTATAGACGGTACGTCTGGCCCAGAAACTTAAATATTTAGCACTTCTGTACAGCAGAAGCAGAATTTTTTTACACGTATAGTCTACATGGTCCCTAAAACTTAATTTTCTGTCAACTATTATACCCAAATATTTGATTGAATTTACTATGTCAATTTGCTTATTTTCAATAATAATTTTAAAACCATTATTTAGCCATTCGTCTACAACACTCTGTTTTCCTAAAACCAGTGCTTTTGTCTTTTCTGCATTCAATTTCAATCTATTTGTTTCTAACCAATTAGCTATATTCTTTATGTCTTCATTCAATTTCCTGTCAATGTCAAACTGATCCTTACCAGATATATAGATCATAGTATCATCTGCAAACAAGTGAAATTTACAATATTTTATAATCTGCTCTATATCGTTTATATACAATATAAACAGGAGAGGACCCAATATACTCCCTTGTGGGACACCATTTTCTACCCACTCTTCCTCAGATTCAATGTCTTCACATTTAACTTTCTGTTTTCTGCCGACTAGATAATTACTGAACCATTTTAAAACCACATCACTCAACCCATACTTCGATAATTTCTCTAATAATCTATTTCTGTCAATGGTCTCAAACGCACGTTTAAAATCCAAAAATATTACTGCTATAACATGATCTTCATCCAAGCTTTGTTTCCACTCATAAAGTATATACTGGAAAGCTGATTCACAGTTATAGTTTTTTCTGAAACCCGACTGATACATTGTCAAGATCTTATTTTCATTTACGTGTTCTAATAATTGCATATACACTACTTTTTCTAAATTTTTTGCCTCTGTAGGTAATATATTAACAGGTCTAAATTCCTCCAGCTTTTTTGTTCCTAAAATTTTTTGCAACGGTACAATTGTTGAAATTTTAAATTTATCTGGAACTATGCCTTGTTCTAATGAGCTATTTACTAGATTTAAAATAGGACTGCATAGTTCCTCAAATGCCACTTTACACATTTCAATTGTAAAATCATTTGGACTACTTTTATTTGGCAACGAATAAATAATTTCATGTAATTGTTGTTCATCTATTAATTTAAAGCATCCAAATTTATTATTGCACGTTTTTATTTCTAATAAATACTCCCTAATATCTCCCTAATACTGTCTATATAGTATTGATTAAACTTGCTCGCGATGATCTCTTTATCTGTATAATCAATTCCTTCAAACTGAATAGTCCCAAATGTGTGTCTGCTTCTAGTTGATACAATATCTTTTAAACTTTTCCACATTTCTTTTGGATCATTTTTATTTTTGTCAATTTCCTGTTCATAATATGTACATTTCTCATCTCTTATCTTCTTAACTACAAAGTTTCTAATGTTTTTATACTCTTGCCAGTCTTCCTCTTCTTTGGTTATCACATATTTTTTGTACTTAAGGTCTCTCTTATTAATTATATCAGCGATTTCTTTGGTAAACCAAGGTTTCCGTTCACCCTTGAAACTAACACTAATTTTTGGCATTAATTCATCTATAACTTTTATAACGTTACTATATAAATTTGCATATTTTTGATTCATATCAGTCAGTCTATAATTTACATTTACATTACTTAACATACTTCTAAAGTTATTTACATCTGATAATTTTTTTCTGACAACAAATTTACTTATGTGATCATTACTTTTTTGCATCGTAATAGAAATTTTTATCAGTGAATGTCTGTTAAATACTGGTTGCCTAACTACTTCACAGCTAAAATTACCATAATTACTAATAACCAAATCAATTAATGATTCTGACCAGTTGTAGCGATATGCGTATATTCTACTACGTGTTGCTTAAGACCATAATCACCTAAATATCTCCTTAACCTTCTTGAGTATGTTGTCTCTGCATTCATATTTATATTAAAATCTCCCACTAATATCACTGTTTTTGTTTGGTTTATTAAAAATGTTTCACAAAATTCTTCAAAAAAGTCCAAAAATGTTGCACTTGACCCACTCGGTGAACGATAGATACACCCTAACACAATTTCATCGGTTCCAGTCTTGATTTTTACAACCATTAGCCAATACTGTTTTTGACAAACAAATTTTTCATGTATCCAATATTTTACATCATCCCTTATATATAACTGCACCCCTCCTGTTGATCTCGAGTCTGAGTCTAGACGTACACTACTATAATTGCATATTTGAATTTGAATCGAGTAGTTCCAATAAATTAGACACTTCTCATTCCCCACAACGGACTCAATATCCCCCGGAGCGTAAGGCAGCAGTAAAGCGCACGTGAGAGACTCTTGCACACCTCTATTTGTTGATCACAAAATTCTAACGGTAATCGCTACTTCTATTCACAAGACAGTCTGCTTATTTCATAAAAAACGAAATAAGTTCTGCTTTGCTAATAACCGTTGCAACACCCGCCAAGCTAAAAATATCTGTTTACCTTTACCATCGACTAGCCTTATAAACAAATCGTTAATTTATAATGGTAAAAAACTTTACAATCATCTCCTATTAACTTTAAAAAAATATTGTCCCAGATAACCAATTTAGGAATGCTGTAAAAAATGTCTTAATTAACCCTATTATAATCTACAAGAATACTATGATGATTCTTTTTAATATGCTTTCATTACATCTATTTCGATAAATATATATTTATTGACATTATATATATTAGATTATATTATGTCTGTTGGTATTATTGTACACTGTAATGATCTACGTTCCTGTTTATGTAATGACTATACAAATATTGTTTGTGTTTTACAATCTTACACTTTGGCAATAGGATCCTTCTTTAGACAATAAAGTTTTCATCTATCTATCTATCTATTAGCTCGTGAAGATTTCTACCTGTAATAAATTAATTCTGTTTCATTATCCAATTTCATTAGGATGCTGACATAACTAGATCTGTGTGGTCTTTGTTATGAATCCTCTAAACTGACCAAAAACTGACTTCATTGATTAAGCTCAATGTGTATCATTATCATGTATGTAACTTTATAGTGTTATAACTCAAAGACCTACTTCCACTAAACCGATCGACTTGAAATTTCGTATGGGCATGTACAATAATTTAAATAAATTTGTAAATAGTTTAAAGAATTTTTTCGAAAAATAAAAAAAATCTGTTTATAAAATTGGCTGAATCAATTTTAAAGGCTGAAAAATATGTTGTATAGGGTTTTAAGATAATTAAAAAAAAATTGACATCCAATGCCTTATATAAGAAGAGGTTTTAAAAAAATCATTGAAATTTTTTGACAATTTTTTCTTCATTCATTTTTTTTGTTGGAATGTCGCAATTTTTTTTTTTTTTAGTAATATATATACATATTTATTGGGATATCGCATGTGATAAATAATAAATAATGGTTACTATATGGGAACAGCAGCCAACTGTTGGCTACCTTAGCCAAGGAATTTTCAACATCCATTTGGTGCTTCATTTTTGTTACAATCTTTTCGAAAACCTGGGCATCTAATTGTATCACGTTTTCAAATTGATTGCGCAAAAATGCTACAATTTTAAAATGCAATTCAACTTTCATAAGCAAATTGTTATCAAGTACATGATCTGGTAATCGATATTCTTGGTTAATTAATCCACTGACAGACTTCACTACCAAGGGAATACTTAAGATGAAATGGAATTGGTTTGATTCTTTAGTTGTCTACTGATTTCATTTATCTTTTAAAGCTGACATCAATACAACTCATTGTTGCCTCCATTCACTAATTGATACAAACCATGTGGATCTTCAATGAGACTTTTTATAATTGCAAGCAGGTTTGATAAAAATCATAATTTATAAACAAAATTCAAAAATCGCCGCATTATTTTCTAAAAAAATCATGATTTTTTAAAAAAATTTTAATGGAAACGTTTATTTGATTTGTTAGTTTTCTATATCGTATTCTCTTAATAAATAATAAAAATATCTCTATACATAATTATCTTAAAACTGAAAATTGGCTTAAAAATTCTTATAACTTGACGACACCACACATCAAGAAGGCGCTTGGAACTTTTCGGAATCCGTTGAAACTTGCAAATCCTGGTCGACTGTATAAAAAAAAAGGAGAGGGTTTTCAACTTCATTTAATATTTAGTTCTGACTGAACGTTGATGCGTGACATATACTAAAAATAAATGTCTAGTCAAGGCAGGAAAGAAGGCCATAGATTTCGCAGATTTCCAACAAATATACATTGCATGATAAAAGATAAAACTGTGTTCTTAGGGAACACTATTAAGTGAATTATCTGGTTTATTTGATCTATGGTTGTGGCGCATCGGATGTATCACTGTGACGCAAAGGGTGCAATAATCAGTACGGAGTAGAGCTCTCCGAAAATTGGTCCACCGGCTGCTCTTTTGCTCGGGGGCTGTGCGTGAGTTCGTTCAATGTCTTTAATTGTCTTTACTTGAAACTGATAATTTTAGTCCCTTTAAATTAGTCAAAAAATCGCTGTTTTATGGAAAATTTTCCCACAGTTATGAGACCCGTAAAAAGTTAAGTATTTGGGTTGTCTGAACATGATTTTCACCCCCTCGCAGTTCCAGAAAAGGGTTGTTTTTGAGAAATTTATACATATATACGAATTTTAGCGTTTTTTCGTCTTCTTTTGCATTTGCAGGAAATACTATGCATTTTGGTGAAAAATATCGAGAGGGCAAAGTTGTAGAGCATAAAATTTCCCACAAGTTTTGCATAGTTTCGTCGCTCGAGGGCGCGAAAGAAATTTCTATATATATATATATATATATATATATATATATATATATATTTTACGTTTTTTTTTTAATCATTTTCATTTCCTGAAAATGTACAGGGTGACCAAAAATTATTTTTCAATTAAGAACATTTTAAATTGAATTTTCTCAATTTTTTCAAATGGAACACCCTGTATATTTTTCTACGATGTGATGTAGAAATGAAAAACAAACATTTTTGTAAGTACTTCCTTATAGCTAATTGCAACCATTTTCGTTTTATAAATAAATAAGTGTTTATTTTTCAATTAAGAACTTTTTAAATTAAATTTTCTCAATTTTTTCCAATGGAACACCCTACCCTGTATATTTTTCGACGATGTGATGTAGTAATGAAAAACGAACATTTTCTGTAAGTACTTCCCTAGGGCTAATCGCAACTAATTTCGTTTTATTGAGCAATAATTACAAATTTCAAAAATAAACTTAAAAAGAGAGGTTTCTTCAAATAATTCAGTAGAAAAAATTATAATAAATGTTCCACATGTTGCCCATTTTGATTGACATACATCACTACATCCTATTTCGAATTCTTTCAGAGAAATTTACCAATAATTGTGGCAGATAGTTTTCCAAAAAAGTGAAGATAAATAGCTCCAGTCAATGTACCATCAAAGAAATGTTCTCCAATAATTCCTCCCCAAACATTTATAGACCATCTGTGTTGGTTATCAACGTGCATAAAAAAGTGAGGATTCCGAAGCATAATAATGGAAATTGTGCCTATTAACAAATCCATTTTTATGAAAAGTTGCCTCATCACGGAATAAAACAGTATTGAAGCAGTTGACATCATATTGCATTTTACCTCTGGCCCAATTACAAAATTGTAGGCGCTTTTGAAAATCGTCATCAGATAATTCCTGGTGCATTTTCCATGTCCATGATATGCATGCAACTTATCTGTTTTTAAGATTCGACACAGCCACAGACCGTCTACTTATTCCTACTAATGAGCTCACTTCTCTTTGACAAACATGGGGATCCTCAACCGTTGCCAGCACCACAGAAAACTCATTTTATTCGTTCACAACACGTTTTATTCTTTCACTTTTTTTATATTCGAGTTTCCAGAAATCTATCGAGAAGGTCTTGGAAGTTGCCAATATCAGGAATCCTTCTTTCAGGATAACATTGGTGATAAATTCTATTGGCAAGTAAACAATTTCTGCCTAACTCACCTAAAACAAAAGTCGTGTCTACAAGTTCAGCTTTATTAAAATTCGTATTGTAAAATTCCAAATATTTTAAGTTCAATACAAATTGTAACGACCGATAAGTGTGATATATGGTCCTTTGTACACAACAATTTATACCAAACTGAGGTTTTATTGCTTGTTGAATAACGAAAACAGCAAAAAATGTACAAAAAAAATTACAGTAAAGGACCGGTTAAATACTATTTACTCATTTCAATGAATTGGAAGAAATGGTCCCACTAAATGGCCTCATTTCAAAATTGCATAAAAACGTGTGTCAATCAAAATTTTTCTAATTAATTATTTCAGGGAACTTCTTTTTTTAAGTTTATTCTTGAATTTGACACTTATTTATTTATAAAACGAAAATGGTTGCAATTAGCCATAGGGAAGTACTTACAAAAAATGATAATGATTCAAAAACATTAATTAGATGTCTCATAACTGGTATTCACATAAGTTTTTCCTAAAACCCATAATTGTGACTGTGGTGATTTTTTAAATATCCATCTGCAGATTGCATTATTTCAACAAAAAAATTCATTACATCCAAGTGGTCGAGAGACATTCAATGCTAATATGGGAATGAATGGAGCCTAGAAAGACGCTTCAAAAAATGTACTGATATACATAACATTTCATTTAAAAAAAATTCACTTGGTCCTGTAATTTCTTCTTGGCTCACCCTGTATGTTCGAAAATAATTTCCAGTTATAGACTTTTTTATCTAATTTACTTGCAATTTTTAAAAAAATTTCTAGCTATCTTAGAACACGAGATATCGAAGTCCGACGCACTATTGCCGCACCCTGTATATTTCTTGAAAAAAAAAAAAGTATAATTTAGAAAGTTTAAGAATTTGTCGCTTCCTCCAGCTGATGGGGCTTTAAAGAAGCATGCAGAAAGGGTCTACCTCAATGCCGAACCTGGTTAGGAAATTCTCTTGAACCCTGTGAATTCGGTTGGAAAAAAATTATAATTTAATTATTGAATTTTCCGATGACCCATTGATTCCAGATGAATTTCTCAAAAGATTGCATTGTGGTTGTAAACTTCTTTGTACCAAGAGATGCGCTTGTAGAAAATTGGGATTGAAGTGTAATAAATTTTGTAAAGTATGTAAAGGAGTTGATTCTGAGAAGATTGATGTAGCTGATGATATTAGTAATGTTGATTGTCTTGATGAAGAGCTTGGACTTCTAGAGATTGAGCCAGATTTTCTTTCAATGCAAAATGAAAATTATGAGAATGATAATGATGAAGAGATAGATAATATAAAGATGATGCTGTATCTAGTTCTAGCGAAAATGAATTCTTTTTATCGAAAAGAGCAAGATTTTGTTATTAATTTAATATTTTCAATGTAATGATTATTAGTATTATTATTGTTTTTATCAATCTTTATTATTAGTATTATTATTATTATTAAGATTATTATAGATTAAAAATGATTTTGTTATAATTCACGCCCTCTAGCGGCGAAACAATGCGTAATTCGAAAAAAGGTAGAGACAAAACTTGTAGGAAATTTTATGCTCTACAACTTTCTCTTTTAATATTTTTCACCAAAATGCATAGTTTTTCCTTAAAATAGAGAAAAAGGCGAAAAAACGCAAAAACTCATATATATCTATATATTTCTCAAAAACAACCCTTTTTTGGAACTGCGGGGGGTGAAAATCATGTTTGGACAACCCAAATACTTAACTTTTTACGGGTCTCATAACTATGTGAAAATTTTCTTTAATTTTCCTAATTTGAAGGGACTATAAAAGTTGTTAAATAGTAACCTTCAGGGCGCCAGCTAATTTCTTGGAAAGAGAATAGAATGAAAGCTTGTATACTAAATTTAATAAAAATTTTAAAAAAGTATATCTACAAAAAAACACAAGTAACAATTAATTATATGTAACTTAAGCTTTGCGACTACAAACAATTTAAAAAAGTGAGGGTGTGTGGCATGAAAATTATGATTTTTAATCTAACGTTGAATGACAATTTAAATTTTAATATTTACTGGACCTTAATAATCAATCCTAAAGGGATTTAGAAGCACTAAAATCATTAAATAGTTTCAAACTATTCCCAAACAGCTGTTTAGTTTACAAAGGAAGGAGATTTTAAGATTTTGATTATTCAAAAAAATTGTAATTTAAAAAGACTAAAAAAACACGCTTTAATAGCAAACCGAATTAAAAAGTAAAAAATAAACGTTTAAAAAATTAATTTTATTGTAAAAAGCGTGAGGTGCTTTTTAGTATATTTTTATAATTCTACTTTTATCAATAGCTTCCAATAAAATATTTATAAAAATTGATATCAACTATAATTTTTTTTATATATAAAATAATAAAATATATATTAATAACAGCGGCGCCTCCGACAAAATGCCGACAATAGATTAGTTCTGCTCTTATTCAGTATCTCGATAGTAGGAAGTGCCAAACCCGCCAGTGACGCCATCTCTGTTCCGATTGGCGAACTATCATAATGTTACCCTCCCTCTACTAAAGGGACTACGTACAGCGACCTCTCTTCCTAAGAATATAAACATAACACTATAAACATCTTACCTTACCAGTTAATTCTGATATGTAAATTAGTATATCTAATTTTTAGCGTACTTCCACTTGTAATCGGTATTTATTAGTTTTCAGGATGTAACGTTAGTCGCTGATAATATGAAGATAAGTGACATAAATGTTGAGGTATACAGTAGAGGAAACCCACCAACGGTATTCCCAACACAAACTAATAAAAATTCAGTAAATACAGATACTCCCCATAGATGTAACTTATGCTTGTTTGCGACAAAGTATAAGAAATCCCTTACACGTCACATGGTAACCCATAAAGACCCTTCAGATATAAAAATATATACGTGTGATATGTGCCCCTACAAAAGTAAACATAAACATAATCTCAAAGAACACACATTGGTGCATAAAAATCCTTCAGAGATTAACATGTTCAAGTGTAAGATATGTTCATTCGAAGCTAAACGCAAAAATAGCCTAACCAAGCACATGGTAATGCATAAAAGCCCTTCAGAAATATCAATGTACAAGTGCTCCCTTTGTACGTATGAAGCAAAATTTCATAGCGATTTAAAAGCTCACATGATATGCCACAAAGACATATCAGAAGTAGAAATGTACAAGTGCCTAATGTGCACATTTGAGACGAAATATAAAGGATATCTTAAGAAACATATGAAGAATCATCAATTGGAAACCGAATTTAAAATGTACACGTGCGATATATGTTCTTTCAAAACAAGGCACAGAGATTCTCTTAACCAACATATGCTTTCACATAAGGACTTGTCAGAGGTAACGATGTTTACATGTCAGGTGTGCTCGTTTCAAACAAGATATAAAAGGGTCCTCACTGGACATATGGTAATGCACAGGGATCCCTCGGAAATACCAAAGTACAAATGCGAGCTATGTCCGTTTGAAACTAAACGCAAAAGTTATCTTAAAATGCACGCCTTAATTCATCAGAATCCTTCAGATATTACGATGTATCAATGTGACATGTGTACATATCAAACAAAACGCAAGATTTACCTTAAGCAACACATGGTAACCCATAAAAGGTCTACGCAACACACATGAAGGAGCACGATGCAGCCAAATCAGAAAGCATGTTAACATTGACTAATAAAAAGCTTATGTAAATCAACGTAAATGGAGATCGTGTTGAAATAAATATTGGAAAATTATACTGTCAAAAATTGAAAGCTCTACTGCAGATCTTTTATTAAATAGAAAAATGATCCAAAAATATGGCACAGAGCGCAGCATAGTTTAAAATTATTTACAGATATACAGTATGATGTAAATGAGGGGAGCGTAGTCATTTTAATGCATAGTGATGGAAGAATATTTTGATCTTCTTGGGGAAACCGAATAATTATAAAAATGTACCTTGGTTGGATAATCTTGAACTGCAAATACAAAGAAATTTTTTTTAACGAAAACAACATTTTTTATAGTTTTTACATAAAGAAATTCTTATAATTCATGTACTATACCATATATCTCTACTCCTACATTTATTATAAATTTTTCTCATAGAACCTTGGAATTAGGCTTTCAACCATGAACAAGTATATTAAAATCAATGTTGTCATACTTTATAATGTTTTCTATATTGTTCAACTGTCGCATAATAAAGTAGGCTCACAAGATTTACTTTTACAAGTAACATATTCTATAATTAGTTAGCACAAAATGCACTTAGCACCCGTACTAAATATTAGGAATGAACTTGGTGTTTTTCTGGTGTACTTTTCGTTGGACTTGATAAAAGAAGGTATTTAATTTACCTCACTGTAGTGTGCACTGATAGTATATAATATGCGCTTAACGTGGGCATATTCAAGAGAGAGAGAGAGAGATCCGATAAGGAAATATTTATTATCTTTGTTTTAATGCATATATTGGTAAAAAAAAGTATAAGACTACGTAAGTAGAACTAGGAGAAGTGTAGTGATATGAATTTGCACTCAATAATTTCAGTTGTTTACAAAATTAGTTAATTTAAATTAACAAATAGTGCCAATCTTCATATCTTGTAGTTTTAAATCTTAATTTTGCAAATAACTGAAATTATTCACCATGCCTGATCGGATTTCTCTCTTTTAGATTTACTCTTAATAGCACACTTCTTTCAAGTATCTCTAATCGTAGGGGTAAGTATTTTGGTGTATTTTTTTTTTCTATTTTTTAAGTCACGTATTCAAATGTCATTCATTGTTATTGTTTACTGTTACTGTGTTGTGATAATACTTATATTTTTGTAGAAACTTTGCTTTTTAGCATAGATTACTTAGTTTTTAGTTCCCTTAAAAATTTAGATTTCCAAAAGAGGAGGTAGGTAAATGTTATTGTGGAAATATACATTGGATCACAGTAATATTTTCAGATTATCCATCGGCTTATTTCTCAAAATGTCTTCTGCTTTCTGCATTGTTTGTGGAACTAAAGAAGTTGATGCGTAGAAATTGCATTATTTTCCCAGGAACAGTCATAAGTAAGTGTGCATTTGCTCTAGTCTATGTTTTCAGTTTTTGCACAGTGCAGTATATATTTCCAAACCTCGTAAGATTACTTTAAATTATTACTCTGCTTTACCACAATACCTACTTCAAATAAATAAATGTTATCATTTTCAGATGGCAAATGCGGCAGGACATTAATGGGAATGAAAGTGTGAAACAATACCTTACGTCATCTTAGGATTTGTAATAAGAACTTAACACCAGAATCATATTCAAATACCGATTATGTCCTTAATCAAAATGCAATTCCTACCCGGTTTCCATGTAAAGACACAGTAGAAACATGTACTGAAAGGGACTGTGCTTAAGCAACTTGTACCGTACAAGTCGAGGAATCATACAAAGGAGATTATGTATGTCTACCATCTACATCACGTGCTCTTCCTGTATATACTATAGAATTGGAATACCTGCATTCGGAAATATCTAGCAGTGTGCGTACCCCGCTTGAGGTTTGTAAAAAATGTTATCACAAACTCTTATAATAAACAGGACCTGTAGTCATGTTTGCTTTGAGTTCTTTTTATTGAGGTGCTAACCTCGTCAATGCTGAAAATTCGAAATCATTATCATGTATCAATGTTTTTACTGCAATAGGTGGAACACCCAGGAACAGGACGAAACTTCCTCGAAGTCTTTTCTGAACTTTGCGCATTTTTTATCCGTAAAATCTAGTTCCCCCACACAATATAGACCAGTTTATCTATTCCCGGCACTCAAAAAACCCAACAGAAACTTTACGACAATTATTATCGCCTTTGGGCCTTGCGGCTTGCTATCATCAAAGAAGCCGACGCACATTAAAAAACCTATAAGATAAGCGAGTCAATTTGCGAACAGCAGTAGGTACACAGAGTACCGGTATTTTAATGAGGTCGTAAAGTTTGTGTTGCATTTTTTGAGTTCGGGGAAGCGCTGATCTCGACTATCTTTAATGCACTTTTTAATTCAAAGCCACTGAAGGTATTCAATTAATAATACTATAAGCTTCCATTAAAACATAGTAAACTGATTTGTTGATCACGCTCCAAGAAGTTATATTGCTAAGATGTAGATGTCGCTCACTCCGTGATTTTCGCCTGTCACACTAGAATTAATAGTCTTATCTATATAATGATCAAGACCATTGAATGCCAAGCCAAGCTCAACGACTGTAAACTTAGTTAACAATCCTTAAGAAATTTGCTACATCTATTCTATTAGGAGTGATTTGGAACACGTTTAGTAAAAGCGCCGAGGAACCAAATTTCTAAGCGTTCAGTAACTCAATGTATTTTATCGGACCTGCAACTTTTTACCCAGGTAAAAATTTGGATAGAAATTCTTCCGCAGGCACATTAGCACCTGCGGAAGCACCTTAATAGTTTATTATTCCGTCATTTTTTAAAGGTGCTATTAATTTGTGACACTAATAACAGAGGACGTGATAGTTCAACAACCACAACTGTTCAGTAACTACCATGAATAGCCGCTTGGTAATAATCATCTGATCGGGAGTAGTTTCTGAATGTGCCCGTCAAGAAGACGAAGAATCGTCGAGGTTATGTTCGCGGCTGGCTAGGCTAGCCAAATCTAATAATAATTTTTCTTCGGTAATCATTTTAATTGCTGTTTTGTACTATCATATATATTTATTATCCAACGTTTTGTACATTTATATGCGAAAGTTTTAATTGCCATGGCTTGCTATATCTGTAGGCTTTGTCTTAAAATAACTAAGGACAATAATTTCCAATTAATAGAGCAACTGACTAAAGAAATTTTGCAAAAGCTTCTATTAAATCTAGTAAGTTTCAATTGGCTTATTTTTTAGATGCATCATATGAGGAGGCGGATTGTCTGAATGTAATATTCGGTATCTACCATTTTGAACAAGTCCGAAAAAATATCTTTAATTGGGGTTCTTCTAGTGCAATGTTAAAAACATAATGCTGGAGTTCAAAATGATATTTACATGAAATACATCAGGCCTTAAAATATATAACTATTCATTTCCCAACGTTTCAGAATTTGGATATAAGTAGAGAACCCATCATATGTGCTAATTGTGCAGATCAGTTGCAAAAGTCTATAGATTTCAAGTCGATATGTTATTGTACAGAAGAAGAAGCCTTGCTCTTTATGAAACCTGACAAAGATACCACAATGAACCCAAACAATATAAGCTTAATGAATAAAGAATCAAATATCTCTAAAAGTGAGAAAATCTGTCATTTTTGTAGGAAATGTGCTGGAAGAGAGTATTCTCATTTTTTAAAAGATTCGAAGGACAACTTATTTATAGCGAATGTGTTGAAAAGGCATATTCCTGAATTGGTGAGTAACGTATACCTGTGCTTAAATGTCTGATGAGTTTTCAGATTATAAACAGAGATATAAAATTACATGTAGAAATTGATGTAATATATGGTAGTATAAAACACCTTTCATATACCTATTTTAAAGAAGAATTGTATATTTTAGAATTTCACGCTTGGCGAAGATACAATAACTTGCTCTTTGTGTTTTGAATCCATCCAAATTTTGTATACATTTATATTGCACTGTTTGACTGTGGAGGAGAAAATAGATAAATATGTGGAAGTTGAAGGAAGAGATGATAAAGGACAAATAAGCTTAAATAACCTAAAATTTACATTCCCTTCCATGGTAAAATGTGAAAACTTCTATCATTGTGCTGTACCAAAAACAGAATTGAATTATGAATTAATCAAAAATAAATATTTAAAATGTACTGCGATGGAGGAAAGTGAAGACGAGCACCAAGTAGAACCGGACATTACAGAAGGTATAACTGTTAAATCTGAGATAGCTGATGATATTTCAATTGAAGAAGATAATATGATGTTTAACTCGGCAACAAACATTAAAACAGAGTTTGTCGGAATTAAATTAGGGGACAGTGAAAGGTAATTATATATAAATTAATAAATGTTACCTTATCTCATTATTTGTGAAACTTATAAGCTTAGCTATTATTCATACCATAATTTTGGAAATGACAGAATAAGGTTTCTACATTTAATACTTGATATTTGTTTGCAGACTGCAATAACTCTTCGTAGTGATTATTTAATAAGTTACTGATAGTTAATACTGCCAATAGGCATAGGTCTGAAATAAATATAAAATTCATCATCAAAATGATCCTTTATCCAGTTACTTACATGTTTTAAAGTAATTCATTATATTATATTATATCTTTGTATGTTATGGAAAATTTAATAAGCAATATAGCACAATCAAATTAATTATTTTTGGCAACAACTTTTTTCTGATTTTTATGTATTTTGATCTCCTGTTTATGAAAAAAACTTTTTTGTACTTATGTATTCAATAATAATCGTTCTAGTACTCCAGTTAGAATAAATTGGTGAAAATAAAATGTAATTATAAGTAAATTGAATGCACCAAGCCTGGATGCTGTAGGTTAAATATGATTTGTTCTTCCTCCCCCATCGCACTCATTAGATAATTTGTCAAGCTCTATGCTTGTCTCTATTGCCAAGTGATCAGATCCTTTATCAAGATGAGTTATGATTATATATTTACTATTTTAAATATTTGGTGTAAAGTAATAGATCTGATGTTATGTCCGGATTATCCATCTGGTGTTGTGTCCGGGTTATTCATCGTAAGACGTGTTGAAGGCATGTCTGTTTTCTTGAATGATAGCTAAGGTTATGAAGTAATTTGTTTATACTTAACGAGTTGTCACGTTGGTGCGTGGTGCTAGCTCACATTTTGGAGTTAGTATAGTCAGCTAAACCAAAATTATTAATTGGTCAAGATAATTATGTGCTAATTGCTCCGAGACAGATAATTCAACAAAAAATAAATCAACCTATAATGTTACAATCAAAATTGGGTTGGGCTATTAACGGGGCATATAATACCGCTTTCAATGACAAAACACGCCATGTTAATCTTTACTGTCGTCACTTTACTGATGAAAATTTGCACCTGTTAGTCAAAGATAGTTTTCGACTCGATTGTTTTGGACTGAAACCTCAAGACAAAGTAATTAAATCTCTAGAAGATAAAAAGCAGTTACCATAATGGAGAACACTTTGAAAAATATTGGGGATAGATATGAAATAGGTCATTTATGGAAAAACGAAGACACTTTTCCTGATAGTCAAGCTAATGCTAGAAAGCGCTTATTATGCATGGAACGGAAAATGGATAAAGATCCAGAGTTTTCGAAACAATATGTAAATAAGATAGAAGAATATGTTATCAAAGGATATGCAAGAAAATTACAATATTCAGAAATTATAAACGCTCCAAGAACATGGTATTTACCACATTTTGCTGTTTGGAATATTAACAAACCAGGGAAAATTAGAATGGTTTTTGATGCTGCGGCAAAATCATACGGATCAAGCTTAAATGATTTCCTTTTGCAAGGTCCAGATTTCGTTCCTTCTCTAGTTGCTGCCTTGTGGCGTTTTAGACAAAGAAAAATTGCCTTTAGCGGAGACATTAAAGAGATGTTTCACCAAGTCGTCATCAAAGCCGAAGACAGATATGCACAACGTTTCTTATGGCGAGGAACATATAGAGATTGTAAGCTAGAAATCTACAAAATGAATGTAATGATTTTTGGTGCTGTATCATCACCATCTGTTGAAAATAGAAATGCTAAAGAATATGCGTCCAAATTTCCAGGTATTACCAGAGCAGTGGAAAAACAACATTATGTAGACGATTATCTTGATTCATGTGAGAGTGTAGAAGATGCTGTCAAGAGAATAAAAGAAGCCATCTACGTTCATAAAAGAGGAGGATTTGAGATGACTAAGTGGATAAGTAATTCCAAGGAGGTAATAGAATATATACCTGAATATTTACGGTCAAATACTCGAGACAATCTGAAAATCGACTCAGAGAGAATAGAATGGGTACTTGGACTTTCATGGTCCCCAAAAGATGACAATTTTGTTTTCTCGTTAAATTTGAGGAAAATTCCACCAGAAATTTATAATGGTTTGAAGATTCCTACGAAAAGAGAAGTTTTTCGACTAATATTGTCTATATTTGATCCGTTAGGTTTTCTTGCACCACTGATTATTAAAGCTAGGATTTTAATGCAAAATGTTTGGAGAAGCAATATTGATTGGGATTCTGAAATAACAGAAACTTTGTTCATTATTTGGAGACATTGGCTACATGAACTTCAAGAAGTAGCATCAGTCCTACCGATGTGATTCCATTTGAAAAAAAATGAGTTTTGCCCTAAAACCAATTTTGGTGAATTTTATTTGCTCATAAATCACATAGTTCAGTGTTTTTAACAGGATTTCGATTTCTGTAGTATTACACGGGTCATTTAGAATAAATCGGCATCATGGCACATTTAAATGGAAAACTAAAAATTATATTTAAAAAAAATTTGATGTTTGAAATGTCATTTATTTGGCATCGTTGGATTCAGAAAATTATGCAGAATTCAAAAATGCAATAATATACAGGATGTTCCATTTAAAAATCGAAAGTCAGTGTCCCTTCCGGTTCCGCCGGACTCAATTGTATGTCAAAAAGTGCCACTTATTATGTATGTAGCATATCCTAAATTTCAGTCAATTATCTTCAATACTAAAGGAGAAAAGGGGGTATACCATGATCCTGTTACGCCCGGTATAAGTAAAGTGGTTCCATTTTATAACTTGCAATAAATGGTTCATAATGTTAAAATTGAATTTGAAATTAACAAGATCGTCTTTATATTATCATATTAGACAAAAACTACATTTGATTCTTAACCGAAAGATTAGAATAATGTGATACCCATATAACAGTTGAACATTGTAACAAGCTCATGGTACACCCCCCTTTTCCTTTCGTTTTCAAGATAAATGATTGAAATTAGGAACATATAGGATGACTTAATAAACATCACTTTTCGACATACAAATGATTTTTTTTCCACTTGTGGTTTCACCAGATATTGGCACTAACTTTTGATTTTTGAATGGAATATTATTGCATTTTTGAACGGCCAGCATCTCTGTCTTTTTTCTTGATGACTTCCCTTTTCCCAAAGTCCCCCCTATCTGTATACTTGAAAAAGTTTTGGCATCTGGAATGTTTCTATTCAAGCATTTTTCTCTATAATGTGTTACGACTGCAACAACATTACTGAAACATTCTCGCAAACTCCAAGTTACATCCGTTAATTTAGAGAGCATGTAATCGACTATGTTTAGATATTAACGGTTAAAATTAAATATTACCAGAACCATCACCAAAGTTTAAATAAACAAGTCAAATGTTATGCGATTACAGTAAAGTTGACTGCTTCGAGAAATATCAAACCTAAAGAATTTTTAGAAATAAATAAAAATATAAAAAAGTTGTTGGTACAATACTGACGGCCATTTTCAACTCACCATACTCAAGTTTAGTAGAACTTTTAGATAGTTACTTGGCATTTCACATTGTCAAGAAGAATAACGCTTTCGTTTTAAATTTGGGATTAGGATATTTTCAAACTATCATTTGCCCTTACTGTATATCTAATTTTTAATATATTTTCATTTGTAATCAGTAATATTTATCAGATTTCAGGATCTCACATTAATACCCAATAATACGAGGATAGATGACATAAAAACTGAGGTGTCAGGTAGAGGAAGCTCACCAATCATGTACACAACACAAACTAACGAAAATAATTCAGTAAATGCAGATAATCGACTTAAGTGTAACTTATGCTCATTTGAGACAAAGCATAAAAGATCCCTTAGTCGACATATGCTAACCCACACAAATTCTTCAGACGTAAGAGTATATGCATGCGATAAGTGTCTATACAAAACCAAGTATTATTACAGCCTTAGTAGACACCTGTTAGTTCATAAAAGTCCTTCAGAGATTAACATGTTCAAGTGTGAGTTATGCACATACGAAGCTAAACATAAAGGCAACCTAGCTAAACACATGTTAGTACATGGTAACATATTAGAAATGCACAAGTGTCAGTTGTGCACATTTGAGACGAAACGTAAAAAATGTCTTAAGGTACATATGAGAATCCATCAAGAACCTGAGCTCAAAATGTACAAGTGTGATATATGTGATTTTAAAATGAGACATAAAACGTCTCTTAATCAACATATGCTATCTCATAAGGACTTATCAGAAGTAACAGGATTTACATGTCAAGTGTGCTCATTTCAAACAAAATACAAAAAGAGCCTCATCGGACATATGATATCCCATAAGGATCCCTCGGAGATAACAATGTACGAATGTAAACTTTGTCCATATAAGACAAAACGAAAAGATCATCTTAAAGTTCATGGTTTAATCCATCAGAACCCTTCAGATGTAACAATGTATGAATGCAAAATGTGTACATACCAAACAAAACGTAAACATTACCTTAAAACTCATATGCTAATCCATAACCCAAATAGAACATAATATTGGCTGTACCTTGGCTCAATATAGATATTGAAATTGTAAAAAAAGATATTGGACTAATATTAATAAATACTGGTATTTAAATATTGGTATACCTTTGTTGGCAGTATATTGTTTTAGCTTATTCCAATCCAGATATACGCAGGCAATATTAATAAATATCTATTGATATTAATTTTATTACATTGAAAAGTCTATATTCGCAATACATTTTTTTTTAATATTGTACAACAAAAAATATCGATTGATATAGATAAATATTGATTTTAAAATATTGGAAAACTCATATTTAGCCCATATTTGTCAACTATGTGTAAAATTATATTGTTTAGGCAATATTTTCTAATACCAATAAATATTGTGATCAGAAAGTGCATATTTTATTACGTTATTATTGAATTTTTTAGTAATATTGCACAACAAACATCAACTGATAATGACAAATACTAATTTTAAAATATCTGGATATTCATATTGAGTTATATTGTTCTATCTATCTATACTCAAGAATTTGGCTAGGGTAGCGTGACCATTCGCACAGTGCCAAAGTTATATTGTTAAACTCTTTTAAATAATATTATTTAACTGATTTATATCTATATTGGATAATTATTCTGCGCCTAGGTTGATTGCAAATAAGTGGCAGTAGATGGCTCTCCTTGCAATATGCTTGTACAAATGTACAATTTCTGGCTTAGGGGCTCTAGCTATACTAGGTGCATGAGCAAGGTGATTCAATAATGACAAAGAGAAATTCACTGTAGTGGTGCTCACCTAATCTGTACTAACAAAGGCCCAAAATGCCTTTAGTAATTTACAGATGATGTAGTGTACCTACCTACCATGTACAGGTTATATACTTCTGCTGGGGTTTTTACTGCAATCACTTCTCGTGTAATAGTTGGTATTTTTTAAATAAGTGGCTGCTTAGTTATTAATACTTTTATTTAATTAATACATGTTTATACATTGATTATGTATGGAACAAGAAGTAATGGGGATGACCATTCACTCTGCGCTTCCTCAATCGGTTGGCTTAATACAGAAAATAATAATAATAATAATAATTTTATTGGTGCTAATATACAACAAGTATTTACACAAGTCAAATGTATAGGTATAATGATCATAAGTAAATAAGCGGTGTACCTAAAGTATTATAAGTTAAAATAACACGTATCATAATATTGTAAATGGACAAAAAACAAACAATCAGTACAAAAAATGTGCACAAATAAAATTAACATAGAACAAAATGATTAAAATCAGCACATAAAAATTCATCAAATGAATAGAACGCTTTTCCGAGAAGAAAACGTTTCACAGTTTCTTTAAACTTTTTACCGTTCAATTGTTTAATTTGGGAGGGTAATACATTATAAAATTTTATCCCATAATAGTTAATGCTATTCCTGGATTTTGTTAGTCGGAGAAAGTCTGGTAAAATTGAATTACCCTTCCTTGTGACATAATTATGTAATTGGCTGTGAGTTGTATATTTGCTCTCATTTTTTTTAATGTGCATTAGGCAATGGAGAATATAAATACAAGGCAGTGTGAGGATTTTGAGTTGTACAAATGTGTTTTTGCAGTCATCTCTATACTTGAGACCAGAAACCACCCTAATTGCTCTTCTTTGTAGCGAGAAAACAGAACTGGCTGATGGCGCATGACCCCAGGCCAGAATTGCGTAAGTGATAGTGGTATGTATCAATCCATGATAAGCAGTTAAGAGGGTTCTTTGTGAGACATTGTATGACAGGTTTCGTAGTAGATATATATTTTTTGCAATTTTGTTACAAACATAATTTGTTTGCGTTTCCCACGACAACTTTGTATCTAAGAAAACACCTAAGAATTTAGTTTCATTTCTGAATGTGGAGATCTCGTCACTTACGCTTCTTAGGCTAAATATTATCTTTTCAGTTTGAGACTGATTTAAACATAACTGATTTGCCAGGAACCATTTCTCAGCATTTGACTGCGGCGAATTTGCGTTATCTAATAATTCCATCATACTAGGAAAACCATTTGAGATAGTGGTGTCGTCAGCAAATAGTGTAAAATGACTATCAATCATTGAACTGGGCAAGTCATTAATATATATTAAAAATAATATGGGGCCAATTATAGATCCTTGAGGAACGCCATATTTTATAGGTAACAAAGCTGATTTTTCACTTTTGGTAACGATTGCTTAGGTAGGAATTAATTAGATTTCTACTATTTTCATCAAATCCGTAGAACTTTAGTTTGTCTATAAGAATATCATGAGACACACAGTCAAAGGCCTTAGTGAGGTCCAAAAATTGCGAGTAAATGTATAATCCTTTTTCAAATCCGTTGGTAATGAAATCAATTAGGGAGAGGATAGCTAAAGTGGTGGATTTATTGTTCCTGAAACCGAATTGGTGTTGATTGAAAAGATTGTTGAGCTCAAAATATTCCGTAATTTGTTTTTTTAGAACCATCTCAAAAATCTTTGCTAGAAAAGGAATTATTGATATCGGGCGGTAATTCGAAGGATCATCCTTGGAGTCTTTTTTTATGTATGGGTACTACCTTGGCGACTTTTAGGTCATCAGGAAAAACATTATTACGAATACATAGGTTAATCAAGTCAGTTAGAGGAATTAATATTAAATATTTTATTGTAATTAAGATTTTCATATTCATATTGTAGGCATCTTTGCTGTTTGTCTTTTTTAAATTTGATATAATATCACCAACTTCATTATAGTTAACTTCTCTAAAATGAAATTTATTAGTGGGATTTTGAAATTTTGATGGGTCTAAAAAGCTATTATACTTTGTATCACACTGCGGTAGACTTTCAATTATCTCATTTGCGATGTTTACAAAGTAATCGTTGAACTTATTGGGATGAATACTAGGATCCGAGTTATGTACATCAGTGGTATTTTTTCTATTTATCAATTCCCACATAGCCTTTTGGGGATTGTTTGCGCTGTTAATAAAATTATCGTGAGCTAACCTTTTAGCCTTATCTAAGTCATTTCTATAGTTATACTTATAATTCTTAACTAACACTCTTAATTGCTCTGATGGACTAACTTTATAAATAACTTTTAGCAAGTGAAGATTTTCCCTTTTCTGCCTAAGGTCATCGTTAAACCAGTTTAGTTTGTGAGTAGATACTTTATTTAGTAGTTTCGATTTTTCAGGAAAACTGTTTTCTACAGCTTGCAATATGGACTGAAAGAAGTATTGCAATGTTGAGTACTTGTGTTTACATGTGCTTCCTCTTTTAAATTGCCTTTTATAAAAGTAAAAACAAACAATAACGTGTAAATAATAACTGAAAACACAGATCATAACAAACTGTAGTGGTAAACTATAAATGTGTAATTTACTTCAAGTGAAAATCATGATAAATGAAAGTTAACCTTAAAAGTAAACAATGTTAACTTGCACAATTTGTAAAAGCCAAGATCCAGGAGGGTCACAAAAGACTCATGTTGCCTGTGATAAATGCAAAACCATCATATGTCATGCCTGCACTGAGTTAACATCCACAGAACTCCGTGTCCTAGGATTAGCAAAACGCAGTCTTAAATATTTCTGTGATAGCTGCAACGTGTCAGGAAAAATAATAACTGAACCAGCAACCAGCAACAATGATGACAATCTACCAAATTTAACTGAAAATGAATTTTTGAAACAACAAATTGCTCTAATGGAAAGCACGATTAAAGACAAAGATACAATCATTCAGGACAAGAGTTACATAATTCAAGTTCTTGAAGACAAGTTTGAATTATTAGAAGAAAAATACTCAAAATCAAAGAAAGAGAATGACGAGCCATTGACTGATCTGCCTAAGTTAACAGAGCCAAAATTACAGTTCAATCAAGTTGTTAGAAATGACCCATGAAGAACAAAAATACCAACAACGCATGTGGAAAATAAAAAGAATTTAATCCCATTAGAAATAAATATGACCCTACCAAATCGTAACACAAAAGAGAGAGATACCAACAGTCAACAAGTTGACAATGAAACTAAACTAGAAATTACAACGAATGTAGAAATACAACAAATAAACGAAGAAATTAATAATGATGAGGAATATCAACAGACTAGGAGACAAAAAAAGTACGAAGCTAAGCGAGACTATAGGAATAGAAGGAAAAACAAAATTATAGCAGATGGTGAACTGAACGCAGCAGAAGATGATGCCTTCGAAGGGGTAGAAAAGAGGGTGTGGCTCTTACTGTCACGTGTAAAGCGGAAGGTAACTGAAAATGACATAAAATCTTACTTAATTAAAAAACCAGGATGTGAAGATACGGAATTTGTAATCAAAGAAATTGAAACAGACATATCACAGAACAAATGTTTCATGTTTGGCGCTCCTTTTATCATGAAAGACAGTGTCTATGGAAGAGGTTTCTGGCCAAAAGGTGTAGGTGTAGAACGTTTTAATTTTAAAAAATATTATGAAAAGAAGAATCAAGTCAAAGACCAACCTGTTGATTTTTTATAATTACAAAGCCACCAACTGACGTTTCTAATCTTGGACTAGTACACGTCAACTGTAGATCCTTATGTAATAAATTTTCAGATGTTAGGCAATTTATTGAAGCCAATAAATTTCACATTTTAGCAATTTCGGAAAGTTGGCTTAGCCCTGATATGCCATCTTCACTGTACAAAATAGAGGAATACACACTTATCCGCTCTGACCGAGCAGCAAGGGGCGGAGGTGTAGCAATGTACATACAAAGTAAATTTAGACCACAGAAGCTTAATATAGGTGACATCGAAAGCGATATTAACCAATTATGGGTTAAATTTAAATACAATAAATTAACCTTTAAAGTAGGAGTTATTTATCGGCCTCCGTCTGTACCAATTGCTCATCTACATTTCTTGTATGATGACCTAGCTGACATTATACATGACTGTGATATATGTATTCTAACTGGAGATCTAAATATCAACCTTCTGAACAAAGACTCTGCCGAGAGTAAATTTCTTTACGATATTTTAGAAACTTTTAACCTACACCAAATAATAGTGGATCCAACAAGAGTCACGGAGAACTCAGAATCACTCATTGATCTTGTGATTACAAATGACAAACAGTTTATTTATGACAGTGGTGTTATGTGCTGTGAACCAATAAATACAGATCATGAAGCAGTGTTTTGTACTATTAGTTGCCCTAAAATAAAAGAGTATCCAAGAACTGCATGTGTCAGAAATTTTAACAACATCGATTTGGCTCTGTTTGAACATGATATCTCATCTGTTGACTGGAGTGCTCTCTATCGCGAGCCAGATATTAATGAAAAGGTAAATATTTTTAATAATACCATCTTGAAAATATTTGATAAACACTGTCCATGTAAGACAATCGTAATAAAAAAACGATACTCTCCATGGCTAACCCCGAATTTGAGACAAATGATTAAATTAAAGAAAAATGCCTTCCAGAGATACAAAAAAACTCGACTAGCACATCACAAAAGATATTACTTAGACCTTAAACATGTGGTGAATACAGCTATTAGCAATGAAAAGAATGCCTACTATAAATACGAAATGCAACAGTGTGGTAAAAATAGTAAACTAATTTGGAATAAAGTACAAAAACATAAAATTATTAACAATAGCTACACTGAAATACCCAATGAAATTAAAGACCCTAACTTGATCAACGATCATTTTCTAAATAGTATACCTAAAATACCTATTGGTCCAAATACCTTGAGCAACTTTGTACAGAATCAATACAACATTAATGAGCCCTTTAAGATCAGCTTAATTACACCATCAGATATTCTAACCTGTATAAATGACTTAAAAAGTAATGCAATAGGTGCAGATAATATCTCTGCAAAAATGCTGAAGCTGTCGGTACCACATTGTTTGGGGCCTCTAGTAAATATAATCAATTACTCTCTAGAAACTGGCATTGTACCCCATTTATGGAAAATTGCGCTCGTAACACCTATCCCTAAAAAGGACGATCCAACCATAAACGATTTGAGACCCATTAGCGTCTTACCTGCTCCTTCTAAGATCTTAGAAAGAGTAGTAAATAGCCAGGTTGTTGACTATCTTAACAGCAATAAAATTTTACCAACTTGCCAATCAGGATTTAGGAAAGGTTTTAGTTGTACTACAGCACTTCTTAAGATTACCGATGATATAACAAGAGGTTTTGATAATGGCCAGTGCACACCACTAGTTCTAATTGATATGTCAAAAGCGTTTGACTCATTAAATATAGAGTTACTTCTTGCAAAACTTTCTTTCTATAAAATCACGAATGTTGCATTAGATTGGTTTTCTAGCTATCTCCTGGATAGACAGCAAGCTGTAAAACTGTGTAAACAAGGCGAAATATTACTATCAGATTTTAAAACAACCCAAACTGGCGTTCCCCAAGGGTCAATTCTCGGGCCGCTGCTTTTCTCAGTTTATACAGCAGACATAGGCTCAATAATTCAAAATTGTTCAGTACACATGTATGCTGATGACCTACAGATCTATCTTAATTTCTCGACAGATTCATTAGAATCTATTAATTTGGCAAACCTACATTTAAATCAAGATTTACAGCATGTGTATCAATGGGCCACAGATAATTCATTAGTGATAAATCCTATAAAGTCTCAAGCAATTATGTTTAGTCGGTCTAAGTTCGACACTAATAATTTCAACATTAAGCTGAACAACAATGAAATTGAATGGAAAGAATCTGTCTCAAATTTGGGCTTGATTATGGACACTAAATTAAACTTTGACAAACATGTCAGTAAGATTTGCCAATCAAGTTTTTTTAAATTAAAAAGTATTTATGAATTTCGGGATAGCCTACCAATAACAACAAAGTTAATGTTATCTGACATGATTGTATTATCTGTTGCCAACTACATGGATGTTGTCTATGGACCTTACTTAACAGTCTTTAATACATACAGGCTACAAAAGATACAAAATTCATGTATAAGATTTGTGATGTCCTTATCAAGACGAGAGCATACCAGTCAACATATCAGAGCATCATGTTGGCTTACAATGGAACAAAGGAGACTCTTACATATGAGCTGTCTGATACACAAGATATTAAAAACTAACACTCCAACATACCTTCGAGATCTAATGATACGTCGTAGAGAAATGCACAATGTAGAGGTTAGAAACAACAATATGCTGTCTATTCCTCAGCATAATACAGAGTTTTATAAAAACTGTTTTAGTTACCAGGCAGCTCACATTTTTAATAAAATGACAATCTTACATAATACAACAATCAGTACTACCTCTCTCAAAAAACAAGCCAAAGATTTTATTCTACACATGTGATAGCTAGTGATTTTTCTTTTTTTTTTTTAATTGTAAGATTATACTCAATATTTTATTACTTGATGTCATGTTATATTATATGTATGTAATATTCTATTCCTTTTTTATTACCTTGTATATTATAGTAAGTAAATGTTTGTTTTTTTATGATATTTTATATACTCTAGGTGTCAGTGAAAAAACGTTATGCGGTATCTTTCACCTTTGTCTGTAAATTCTTTTGATTTCTGGCAATAAATTATTTATTTATTTATTTAATTAAGGTGACATTCGCGTCTCTAATAATCATCCAATTTACAGCAGACAAATGTCTACGTAAATCAAACAATCCCTTGTCTGTAATAGGCCTAAAAATTATTCTTTCAAATTTGTTTTTTACCTTGTTTATGTTGAAATCCAACACTAAGCCAAGATGGTCTGATAGACCTGTATTAATTGTTTTAATCCTGTACATATTAGAATCTGAATTCACAAATATGTTATCAAGGCAGTTACAATTCCTAGTTTGATCTGTATTCAAAAAATATAAGTTATACGAATTGAGTGTATTATTCACTAACGAGACATCATTATTATTAGTTTGAAAATGCACATTAAAATCACCTGTTTCGATAATTTGTTTATTTTCTCTAGCAAAATATCTAACGCCTTCAAAATTGTTTCCAAGAAAATATTTATATAATAGGAGGCTATTGCATAGTTGTGTTCTTTTCCACAAGATTATTTCTCTAAAAAAAACCTTTATATCTCTATAATAAGCTCACATTTCGTACAGATATCCACAATATAAATATGTGTCGTAAAAGTTACCTAACAAATCGTCATTCTCCTACAACATTGCGAACCTTTACAACATGATTCCCGATAACTTGAAAAGATTACCCGTACTGTCATTTAAAAAGAAGCTTAAAGAAGTACTTACCTTAGGGACTTTCAAATTTACTTAACCTGTATAATATTTGTATTTCAATTTTATCTTGTTCTATCTTGGTATTAATAGTCTTAGTCCATTGTCATATTATGTAAGTTAGTTAATTGCCCACCATGGCAAGTGGTCTTGTATTTAGTCAATGTTATTCACAAATTTATAAATCTATAATGTACTATTTGCCTTCGGTGGGTGTCTGTGGTTGAGCGGAAGAGCGAGGTTCCTCGTACTCCGACGAACAGCGAACTGCTATTTGATAGATGTATAGTGTACATAATCTATTTTTTTTTTAATTAACAATGTAATCTAATATCTATCAATAAAAGCAATGATTATTATTAATATAGAAATTTGATATGGACCAGGTGGCTGTTTCTTTTTTAGTTTATATTTAATAAATTTACTAATTTCTCGCATAGAAAAGGTTCGGCAAGTAAATTATATTGATTAAGATTAATATCTGTATGTTGATCATCGCTACTTTGGTTGTTAATAGGGATTAGTTTAATTACTCCTTTAGGTGCATTTATAGAAAAAATGTTGAAGTTTCTAATCTTTTTTAAGATTGGGGATTGATCCGTGAGTATCAGACAAGTCTGGATTATTAAAGAATTTGATTTCAAACAAACCGGTATTATTGTGATTGGCTTATTAAACTGCAATATATTATATAGATAAGTGCAAAATTCATAAAAGTGCGTTAGAAAATTGCATACAACTTTAGATGCACTGGCTACTTTTTGGAGAAAATACATTTTTCATAATTGTGCGATCAAATTACATAGAAGTTAATAATAATAATAATAAATTTACCTTATTTTTATTATCAATTAAAAAACCGCCGGAGTTTAGCTAAGTTGCTCTTACACTTTGGTGAATTTCCCTTAGAGAATTATGAACAACAACAATTAATTCACATCTATTCGTATGTACTAATAGATAACTAAACCTACTACATACAATTTCAGTTACGTCTGTCAGCTTAAGAAGTTTGTTTTTTAAATGACTCAATTTCTTCTTATATTGGGTGTTGCATAGTGTACATAATCGACACAATCATAATTCTGTTTCCATTTCAATGCATTTCCATTAAGTTTTCCTTTTTTAAAAATAGTAAAGTGGTTCCATTTTATAACTTGCAATAAGTGGTTCATAATGTTAAAATTGAATTTGAAATTAACAAAATCGTCTTTATATTATCATATTAGACAAAAAAAAATATATTCGATTCTTAACATAAAGATTAAAATAATGTGATACCCACATAACAGTTGAACATTGTAACAAGCCCATGGTACATCCCCCTTTTCCTTTCGTTTCCAAGATAAATGATTGAAATTAGGAACATATAGGATGACTTAATAAACGTCGCTTTTTGACATACAATTTTTTTTCCACTTGCGGTTTCACCAGATGTGGCACTAACTTTTGATTTTCGAGTAGAACACTGTATATTAACAAATTCATCCTCAGCAAGAGTTAAGATGCGCGTATAAATAAAACAGATTACGAAATTAATAATAATAGTATAATGATAATAGATTAGTATAAATTCAAAAATTATGTTATTCTCTAACTGTTCAGTAATCTGCATTAAATATTCCTGTATTATGTTTGTGGTAATTTAACAATTTCGTTTTAATAAAAATATTATTATAAATTTAATTATACTAACCTATTTTTTTGTTACTCATTACTTTCGTATATGTTTTTATAAATTCTCTTTATATTTTTATTAGTTTTAATCGTTATAAAAAAAAGAACAAAAATGGAGCAATATATCCGCGATTATAACTTCCAACCTATGAATACAAAAATTATAGACAATGTTTTAGAATATAATAACATTGCTAATAAGAATAGATCCTGCTTTAAGGTTTACCATCAAAATATCAGAAGTATAGCGAAAAATGTGGATGAGTTTAATATATTTCTCAGTCAGCTTAGTCAAGATTTTGATTGTATGGTTCTGTCAGAGACTTGGATAATACAAGACTTGAATTTTTTTGAAATTGATGGGTATGAGTTATTATATAGCGAGGGTAATCTTAACAAAAATGATGGGGTAGTTGTTTATGTAAAGAAATCTATCATGTTTAATGCAAAAATTATACAATTAGGCGATTGTAAATCAATAGAACTAACCATGAACATTTTAAATAAAATAATTAAAATAACGGCAATTTATAAACCGCCCTCTACATGTCTTGATCAATTTATTACGAATCTAGAAAGTTACCTTAGCCATAATACCCATACAAATTCGGACTTTCATTTTATTGTTGGTGATATTAACTTAAATTTATTACAGGTTAACAATTATACATCAGATTACTTAAATATACTAAGCGAATTTAATTTTACATCCACCATTAATATTGCTACCCGAGTCCAGGGTAATACCAATTCTTGTATTGACCACATATTTGGTAGATGTAAAAATTACGATATAAAGAATATTTGTTTTCCTTTCGTTTTAAAATCTCACATTACAGATCACTATGGTACAATTATAATGGTAGACTTAAATAATACACTTCCTGAGTGTGTGGAAGAGAAATTTATTAAATACATTAACCATAAACAGTTGAAAATAGATCTACAGAAACATAATTGGCAGGAATTTTATAACATAAAAAATATAACTGATTCATCGAAGTACATAACATCATTAATAATAGAAAAAATAAAAATAAACACTAAAATTATCCGTCTAAAAAGAAATCAAATTAAAAGAAAGCCGTGGATTACTAATGGTCTAATTAAATCAATAAATAAAAGAGACAAAATGTACAAGGAAAGTCAAAAATATCCTAATAATTTTCAACTCAAGGATCAATTTGTTAAATATAGGAACTATTTAAATGGGCTAATTAAACAAACAAAATTTAATTATTTTAAAACTAAAATTGATGAAAATAAAAGTAATATAAAGAATTTATGGAATACAATAAACTCCATTAATAAGTTAAAAAAAGATGACTATATAAAACGGATACGTACACCAACAGATACACTCACTGAAGATGAATCTGAAATAGCGAATGTTTTTAATAATACCTTCACCGATATTGGACCTAATCTCGCTGGCAAAATCATTAAACCACCAACTCCTACTCCAGCTAGAAATTCGACTCTTCAGTCCATTTTCTTTAAACCTACAAATGAACAAGAAATTGTTGATATAATAAAAGCTCTAAAGCCAAATAAAAGTCCAGGAATTGACTCAGTACGAGCTGAAACTATTAAAGAAATTGCCGAAGAAATATCACGACCAATGATGCACCTCATTAATAATATCCTTGAAAACGGTGTTTGCCCACCGGAATTCAAAATATCCGTAATAAAGCCTCTTTTCAAAAGTGGTGATAAGACAATTGCTACTAATTACCGTCCAATTTCTTTAATCAATAATTTTGCCAAAATTTTCGAAAAAATACTTAAAAAACGTATTGAAAGTTATATGGACAAAACTAAATTAATTTCGAATAAACAATTTGGCTTTCGGTGTGGTAAATCAACTCAAGATGCAATTTCTTTATTAACATCTGAAATGTATAAAGCACTAAACGAGGGTAAGGCTGCATTGGGTCTGTTCCTGGATCTTGCAAAGGCATTCGACACTGTCGATCACTCACAGTTGTTGGAAGCATTGCAAGATATAGGCTTTAGAGGAAATGCATTTAATTTAATGTCAAGTTACCTAAGCGATCGTAAACAATATGTAAAAATAAATAACAAAATTAGTAATGAAAGAACAGTAGTTTGTGGGGTTCCGCAGGGTACAATATTAGGTCCGGTGTTATTTACAGTTTATATAAACAATCTTTTTACGTTGAATAGTTGTGGTACTGTCATTAGCTTCGCAGATGACACCGTGTTATTTTATAAAGACGAATCATGGGATGTTTTAAAACGAAAAGTTGAGAATGATTTTAGTCAGATTGTGGATTGGTTTAATCACAAACTACTAACAATAAACTTTAAAAAAACCATGTATTTACCAATGAGTTGTAATAAACGTAATTTACCAGTTTTTGACAGACTAATGATCAATAATCATGGAAATAATATAGAAATTATGTCAACAAATTGCGTAAAATACTTAGGTATTAATATTGATTGCCATCTTAGGTGGGATAAACACATAATAAGTGTCTCTAATACCCTTAGAACTCTACTGTTCAGATTTAAATTTTTAGGAAATATATTGGACTTACCACATTTGAAAATGCTATACTATGCTTTGGTAGAATCAAGATTGTCTTATGGGATCTTAGGTTGGGGAGGTGTCGCTGGAAGTCATCTGAGAAGGTTAGAAATTATTCAAAAACTATTTCTAAAAATAATCCATAAAAAAAATCGCACTTACCCAACGGATTTACTTTATAGTGAGAGTAAAGTCCCGGATATTAGGCAGATATATTTCATTAATATTCTCATTCACCAATTTAAAAACAAAAATAAACTTGAACCATTGGATCATGTCTACCAAACTAGGAATAAAACTAATAAAATTTTTAAAACAGCTTCCTCCCAAAAAAGTATTGGCCAAAGAAGTTATGACTTCTTAGCATCGAGGTTATTTAATTCACTCCCTAATGAACTAAAAAATATAGTTAACATCACAAAATTTAAAAAACATTTAAAAAAATATACAATCCTAATTGGTAGAAATGAAGTTTTAAACAGAATTAATATAAGAATCTAAGGGTTTATATAAAGATGTATACAGTATTAGCTATAATTAAGTGATCTATGTAAATGTTTTGTATGCGTGTGAGTATATGTTTTATATTTTAAAAAATATCTTATTTCATGATGTGGCTGTAGCGCTTCGTTATTTATAATTATATATATATATGTGTATGTGTATATATATATTTATTTATTTATGGTGGCATGGAATAAACCTGTTCATTATCCCACTTACAAGATTTTCTTTTGTGGGTTTTCATGTTTGTTTGCATGTTATCATTTATTTTTCTTCTTAGGTAAGATCTTTTGTAAAACTGTGTTTTATTCACGTAAATAAACATTATTATTATTATTATATATTATTGCATTTTTAAATGGCCAGCATCTCTGTTTTTTCTTGATGACTTCCGTTTTCCAAAAGTCTCCTATCTGTATACTTGAAAAAGTTTTGGCATCTCGAATGTTTCTATTCAGGCATTTTTCTCTATAATGTGTTACGGCTGCAACAAACTCCAAGTTACATACGTTAATTTAAAGAGCATGTAATCGACTATGTTTAGATTTTAACGGTTAAAATTAAATATTACCAGACACACCACCAAAGTTTAAATAAATTAAGACAAATGTTATGTGATTACAATAAAGTTGTGTTTCAAGAAATATCAAATCAAAAGAATTTTTAGAAATATATAAACCATAAAAAAGTTATTGGTAAAATACTGACAGCCACTTTCAACTCACCACATTCAAGCTTAGTAGAACATTTAGATAGTTGCTTTGAATGGCATTTCACATTGTCAAGAAGAATAACGCTTTCGTTTTAAATTTGGGATTTGGGATATTTTTAAATCATAGATGTGTATTGCACACACATCGTGCGCTAACCAAAGACAGGAAACGTAATTGGCAAAGAGAAATGAAGCTACCACCGCATCATCTCTATTTTATTATATCATTTGCCCTTACTGTATATCCAATTTTTAATATACTTCCATATGTAATCAGTAATATTTATCAGTTTTCAGGATCTCACATTAATACCGAATAATAAGAGGATAGGTGACATAAACGATGAGGTATCAGATAGAGGAAGCCCACCAATTGTGTGCACACCACAAACTAACGAAAATCCAGTCAATACAGATAATCCACATAAGTGTAATTTATGCCCATTTGAGACAAAGTATAAAAGATCCATTCATCGACATATGCTAACCCACAGAAATTCTTCAGACATAAAAGTATATACATGTGATAAGTGTTCGTACCAAACCAAGCATTATCATAGTCTTAGTAGACACATGTTAGTTCATAAAAATGCTTCAGAGATTAACATGTTCAAGTGTGAGTTATGCACATACGAAGCTAAACATAAAGGTAACCTCACTAAACACATGTTAGTACATGGTAACATATTAGAAATGCACAAGTGTCAGTTGTGCACATTTGAGACGAAACATAAAAAATATCTTAAGGTACATATGAGCATCCATCAAGAACCTGAGTTCAAAATGTACAAGTGTGATATATGTGATTTTAAAATGCGTCGCAAAGAGTATCTTCGTCAGCATATGCTTACTCATAAGAACTTATCAGAGGTAACAGGATTTACGTGTCCAGTATGCTCATTTCAAACGAAATACAAAAAGAGCCTCATCGGACATATGCTATCCCATAAAGATCCCTCGGAGATAACAATGTACGAGTGTAAACTTTGTCCATATAAGACAAAACGAAAAGATCATCTTAAAGCTCATGGTTTAATCCATCAGAATCCTTCAGATGTAACAATGTATGAATGCAAAATGTGTACATTCCAAACAAAACGTAAATATTACCTTAAAACTCATATGCTGATCCATAACCCAAATATATAAATATTGAATCTGTAAAAAAAATACTGGACCAATATTAATAAATACTAGTATTCAAATATTGGTATGCCTTTGTTGGCAGTATATTGTTTTAACTCATTCCAATCCAAACATACACAGACAATATTAATAAATATCTATTAATATTAATTTTACTACATTGAAAAGTCTATTGTACAACAAAAAATATCGATTGATATAAATAAATATTGATTTTAAAATATTGGAAAGCACATATTTAGCCCATATTTGTCAACAATATGTAAAATTATATTGTTTAGGCAATATTTTGTAATAACAAATATTGATTTTACAATATCGGAAAGTGCATATTTTATTAAGTTATTATTGAATTTTTTAGTAATAATGCACAACAAACATCAACTGATAATGACAAATACTAATTTTAAAATATCTGGATATTCATATTGAGATTATTGTTAAACTCTTCTAAATAATATTATTTAACCGATTTATATCTATATTGGATAGTTATTCTGCGCCTAGGCTGATTGCAATAAGTTGCAGTAGATGGCTCTCCGTGCAATAGGCTTGCTTATACAATTTCTGGCTTAGGGGCACTTGCTAGATATTAGGTGCATGAACAATGTGATTCAAAAATGACAAAGGAAAATTCACTGTGGTGATGCTTATTGCTCACCTAATCTGTATTAACAAAGGCCCAAGATACCTTTAGTAATTTACAGATGATATAGTGTACCTACCATACACATGTATATTTCTGCTGGGGGGTTTTACCACAATCACTTCTAGGTTTTGTTATTGAGGTTTTTAAAATAATATTCATTATTCAATTGTACTTCATGAAAATTACAAGAAATAGCTTTACCATTTTTGGGCATTAGGCTAAATTTGCATTAAATATTGGACCAATATATGATTTCAAACAAGAATTTATATTGGAAAAAATATTACTTGATATGAATTTTTAACATTTGTTGAATATAGCTTAACCAAATTTGAATCTACAGGGTGATTTACCTAAACATGCGGAAAATTATTCAGAGGGTTGTACCCACCAAAAGGAGTTTAAAAAATTAAGAAAAAAAAAATTGGAAAAACAATTGCCTTATTTTTTTTTGCAGAAGTGCGCTGCCTATGACTAACCAATCTGATGTAATACGGTGCAACGAAATCACTTCCTCTCCTCTTATGTGGTATGGGTAAAAACGATTCTTGCGTATAGGGCACTTATTGAAGGGTCTTGTCCTAGTAATTCTAGAACTCCTTCGTCTACTTCAACAGGACGATTTACTACACGTTCTCTGTGGCCTGGTAAACAAAACCCCGTGTCACGAACTTGTTACACTGCACTTGAAATTTTTCTCATTAGGTTTGCGCCTATGGGGAAATTTTCTCCCGTATTTTCGTACAGCCCCTGCAAGACTTTCATTCATTGCACCATAGGTTGATATCATGTCGCAGTACTCTTGCGACCTGAATTCTGGCATAATCGATATTTGCGAGTACAGTTTAAAAATCTAACAAAAATGGGAAACGCTCTAAACGGAAGTCGAAGAGTCACTGAACGCGTGGCGCACTGACAATAGACAACTAAAACAGGTACCTGGAAAACAAACAAGCGGCATCTGTGTGAACGCGTCGAGATAGCATAACTCCCGTTCAGAAGCGTATCTTTGTAGGTTTTAATGAAAAAAAATATATTAAATTACCTCGTATCACTTTAAAATTTTACAGAGGCTTTCCCACATAAAAGACTAGTACCATTTTATTTTTCGCATGTTTATATAAATCACCCTGTATATGGAAAAAATTTTCACATTTCTACCTGGGAAAAAGACTATACAATCTTAGAGGAGTCAGTAGAATTTTGTTGGATATATTTATGTCATTTAATCTTCTTCTAATCTTCTTTAGTCTCTGAACCTACACGAACAGCCTCAAACAACTTTCATGTTACACTAACAGCAATAGATTGTGTCATCACTAGTGACCCAAAAGTTACAAAATACAAAAATTTCGACCCAAGATTGTCTGACCATCATGGCCAACTGGTTGATTGTAATCCTCCCTTTAAGAACATAACTTTATCGCTCTTTATATAATACAATACAATTAACTTCCAATCAATACATGAATTTAAATATTGTGCTCGTGTGTACTTTGGTAGCGCTAGATTCTTTTAATATGCTAAATTGTTGCTATATACAGACCACCCAATGAAGATTTTAAATTGTTCTTAAAATTGTTTAATGGTTTATTAGAATGCTTGTCAATTAAAGATAAACTTATAGTTATAGGATGTGATTTTAACATAAATTTCGCCACATATAGTACTAATTTGACACTTCTGACAAATTTATTAGCCAATAACTTCAATCAACGCTTTACATCCACATTAACCAATAACTTTTTAAAATTTTAGCGTCAGAAGTAATTTCTTTAATAAGTAGACTAAAGTCTTCCAATTCTTGTGGATATGACAACATATCCAATAACCTAATAAAACAGTGCAAGATAAGCATCTGTCAGCCATTAACTTTTTTAATAAATTTATCTTTTAATTCAGGAACATTTCCCGACGTATTTAAATTAGCTATTGTCCAACCCCTTATATAAAAAAGGCGACGCCAATGATTATGGAAACTACAGGGCAATTAGTTTACTTTGTAGTTTTTCCAAACTGTTTGAGCTTGCTTTAAAGGACCAGTTATCATCTTTCTTATATGAAAATAATTTATTATCTTCCTATCAACATGGATTCTCCAAGAGTAAGAGTACGGAGTCGGCACTTTGTGAGTTTCATGAGTTAATTGTGAATGCCCTTGATCAAAAACAATATGCTTTAAGATTATTTATTGATTTCTCCCGTGCTTTTGATTTGGTTGATCACAAAATGCTCCTGGATAAACTAGATAGGTATAGAGTCAGAGGGATTCCATTAAACCTCCTCACTTCATACCTCAATAATAGAACCCGCAAATTGTTAAATTAAACCATGATGTAAATAGCAATATGTGATATAACGCAAGGTGTACCTCAAGGATCTGTTTTAGGTCCTCTGCTTTTTAATATATATGCCAATGATTTGATATTATACCTAAGTATAATACCAAATGTCCATACCGTGTGCTATGCTGATGACACAAATGTACTGATCATAGACAGTGATTTGAATGTGGTTGAAAATACTGCTGAACTAGTGTTTTCAAACATAATTAAATGGTCTGAAGGAAATAAACTCAACCTGAGTAAAAACAAAACAAAGACATTGTTATTCGCTTTGCAAGAAAACATAGATATCTCTCTCTCTCTGATAGTGACATAAGAGTATATGACACAGTTAAAATATTAGGAAAAACTTTCGACAGACATTTACGATGGGGAAGTCGTGTTGACACTCTGTGTAATAAATTACGCAGTAGCTACTACGGGTTACGCTATATGTGTATGCACTGTAGCAAAGATGTTCTCTTGAGTCTCTACTATGCAAATTTTCACTACCATATAAGGTATGGTATCGTAAACTGGGGAAACAGTACACATATACAGCGCATTTTCATTCTGCAAAAGTATGCCTTAAGAATTATTGCTGGACTAGGTTTTCGTGAGAGCTGTCGTAGTACATTTAAAAATTTTAACTGTAACTAATTTATATATTTTTGAAGTTTATGTATATGTTTACAAGAATAAGCATAAGTTTCTTGCTAATAAAGTCAACGATACAAGATTTAAAGGGCTACTGCAGCCAAATTTGCCGAACAGCTCTTTATCAAAAAAACTTTTTTACAATGGGTGTAAATTTTTTAACTTTTTTTATGATGACATTAAATTGTCTAAGAGCATCCATGTTTTTAAAACAAAATTGAAAAAATTATTGCTGGAAAAAAACTCATATGAAATGGAGGATTTTTTCACATAATTTTTATCATATCTGTTTCTTGTTTGTTTTTCATTGTTATTAATGACTGAATTTGTTTGTTTTTTACAATGTATGTGTATATTTATAAATATTTTTATATACTGATTACGTACCTCCATTGTGTAATATTATCTGTTCTTTTGACTTGTGTAAAGCAATTTTCTGTTATATACACAAATAAATATGATTATTATTTATATAAAGGCTTTTCTTTACTAAAGTATAATAGTGACATCAACGTTGTTTTTGGTGATTTTTTTCAGCATTTTATGTGGTGTTTCAATGTGGCTTGTGCCAGCTAAATTTAGGTTTAGGTTTGAGAAATTAAATTGGCTTAAAAAACCTTGGAAACGAGCAAATTGCTGTAAGATATAAAGCATTTAAAAAACAAACATAAAAAGACATGCAAAACGAAAAGATAGCACAATATGAAACAATTATCAACAATTCAGATAATAAAGCAGAAACCGTTTGGACTGTAATTAACAATCTTCTTGCAACAATAACAAAAGTATGACATCAATTAATCAAGACAATCTGGAGATCAGTGAATACTTAACAAATGTTGTTAACAGTAAAATTAAATTAAAAAACTAAGTTGAAGTAGTTATCAAAAATTTGCCTAATAAAAAATCTACCAGCTTAGGTGAAATATCCATAAAATTAATTAACGAATGTAAAAATGAATTATCGCCGATTCTCGCCGATTTAATTAATTTATCAATTTCATTGGGACAGTTTCCTGAAATTTAAAAAAATGCTGCAATTATTCCTGTATTTAAACAAAGCAATCAACTCAATGTTGAAAACTTTGAGCATATTTTCGAAAATTGAACTGATGACAAAAATTTTGTATATGATAAAATAAGTAATATGGGCTTCCGAGGACCCATGAATAAACGGATAAAATCTTTTTTGTCAGGGAGAAAAACGATCATAAAAATAAATGATATAAAATCAGATATATTCGACATTGACATTGGAACCCCGTAAGGAAGCGTACTGGGGTCTTTTAATTTTTATTTTGTTCATTAACTGTTTGCCCAATTATATAACTCAGAGAAAGGTTTCTATGTACGCTCATGATTGATTGTAGTGTCTGGTACAAATCCTATGACTGTTAAAACAAAAGTTCATATAATAAAATGCTTATGATTTCACATTTTACAACCATGTCATAAAGACTCACCTCCTTCTTGGAATAACTTTCGATAGTCATTTAGATTGAAATCATCAAATCGAAAAGGTATGTGCTAAATTCAACAATATTTTTTATGTTATGCATTCATTAAAAAATTCTTTGAATACTAATGCATTGATGAATGTATGTTGTATACCAGATATTGTCTTTAGTTGTTTATTTGTGGCGCATTCATACTATCTTAACTTTTATGGGGTAGTTGCTAGTGCCCTGCAAAAGTATTTCAAAATAATATATGGAAAAACTAAAAAAAATACGGAAAAATACTGAGGGAATGAAATCTACCATATCTTCAGGTAGACTATATGTATAAAGATCTTTAGACGAAAGTGGTAGAAAATTTTATTTGATATTTTGAAAATTGCCTCCACACTAGTCGAGAAAAATGGGAAAGGCGAAGAGCAATGTAATATACCATACCTATTAGTTTTAGTTAAAAAAATAAATGGTCAGCTGGCTAAAAAAGTTTATACTTTCTACTTAATGTAATGTCAAGTAAGAATAAACTGAGACATAAAAAACCACACAAAAACTTTACGGCCTCATTAAAATACCGGTACTCTTTTTTGTGCTGTTCACAAATTGACTCGCTTACTTTTATAGGTTTTTAATGTGTGTCGGAAATGTTTCATGTCAGGCTTGGCGCCATGGCCTGCAGCGATGTAATTATATTGTAAAGTGTTTGTTTGCATTTTTTATTTACTGAGATCAATTTACTTCAACTTAGCGCCATGGCCCGCGGCGATAATAATTATGCCGTACAGTTTTTGCTTAGTTTTTTAGTCTCAGGAAGTCCTTACTTGGACTATACCTACATTGTATTTATAATATTCAATAAATGTGTGTTACAGTCCAATACATGTGTTTTTAATTCAACAAAACTCATTCATTGCAGAATGGTGTAAGATACAGTGAAAATTAGGGGAAATTACAAGGCATCTTGCGAAACTTTGTTGCTCGGGTGTGCTAATATTGGGCATGGTGCTCTTTTGAAATACTTGATGTTGTAGTATAGTTAATTAGGTAAGTATTATCTTAAATGACGACGGCATTCATTATTTCTGCAATTTAATACGTTGTAATTTGAGCTGTAAATATTGATAACAAAGAATCTTGTATTGTGGGATGATTAGCTGGATAACTAGATGGTAAAAAACAAAAAAAATTTGAGTATGTAGATATTTATATGACGATTATTGTCATAAAATATCCTTCCACATGTTCTTCCTTCAAAGGACAAGAAGTCAATAATAATATCTTTATTTAACTACGTACATATAAAAATATATTTGTAGCAAGTCAACATAGCAAAATATAAGAGTAAAAAAAAATAAATAAAATTATACAATAAAATACAGTATACGAATGTTTGTAAAACACATTACACTTATAGCACAAACAGTAAACAATAGTATAAAAGATGAGAATATTATAAAATAGACCATGTCAACCGAACAGCTGGTCAGCTTCTCTATATACTCTTGGGAGGAGTAAAAACAATGTGACAATAAAAACTGTTTTATTCTTGTTTTAAAGATATTGTAATTTAAAGATTTTACATTTGCTGGTAGTTTATTGTATAGGTTTAAATTTAGCGCGTTTCGTTCAAAAATTGCGAGTCTAAATCTAGGTGCCCTCAAGATATCACCTGATCTTGTAGGATAGTTATGCAACTCAGACTGAATAGAGTATCAGTGCTTACTTTTATGCATTTCTAATACTAAATAGAAAATATACAATGACAGAATTGGTAGAATTTTATATTTTATGAATAATAATGATGTGGGTCATTGAAACCAGCGTTATCTAGCAGTCTTATAGTGGCGCTTTTGTAGGCGAAAAACTCTAATTTAATTGATTGGTCAGATTTCCCCCACAGGAGCACTGCAGAGCATAAGTGCGAGTGAAAGATGGAGTGATAGGCTGTTAAAACTATATGAACACTGATGATAAAGATATGTCTCAGTACGTAGAGTTGAGTGGATAATTTTTTGCATAGATTTTCAATATGGCTTGTCCATTTTAAACCATCATCAAGGGTGATACCTAACAGCGTTATGTTACTACCATTCATAAAGTTATTATTAGAAGAAAAGACAATTTGTTGTGTTTTTCCTCGATTTAACTTGAGTTGGTTAGGTGTAAACCATTGATCGGCCCTGTTTTTGGCTTCAAAGGCCATTTGCTGTAATTTAGAAATATCGTAATTTATTTATCAAGATAAAATCCAACAGACAAGACTGTCCATATGTAGGATACTAAATTTTAAAGATTACATATACAGAAAAATACAACTAAACTAAAAATGTATATAAAAAAAACAATAGATAGTAAGGATGCTGCAACAAAGCTGATCATGACATACACTAATACATACTAAAGTATGAAGTAAAATACAGAATTACATTTAAAAAAAAAGAAAGAAAAAATTGAACAAACATTGTAAAAAGTTAAGCAAATATACATAATACGAAAAATGCACATATACACACTAAAATATGGAGTTAGTTAAGACAGCCTCTTTAAGCGAATGAGAAAAATTAGCAAAATTATCACAAAATATATCAACAAAGTGCTGCAATTCATTGTATTGTCTAGACATAATGGGTAGGGGTGAATTCATGTGCTGAATGGTGTGGGGTGTATCGTATTTAAATGTTAACAACTAGTTTCTATTGCACCTGTGCTAAGAGTTGAGGATTGTCGACATGATCATGAATAATTTTATAAAAATATGTGATATTGATTACTCTACACCGTACGAATAATGGCGGCTCAATATCAAACCCTTTTAACAGGTCACTATAACTATAATTCTGCTCGAGGTATCTCTTTATGCCTTATGAAATACAGATATTTACAGAATTTACATTGTATACGCTTGAGCATCTTAATATGAACATTATAGTATGGGCAATAAGCGACACTAACTCCAAATGACTTATGCAAAATATAATATTTTTAGGCATTCAACACTTGTAAATTGTTGCATATTTCGAATTATTAATCCTAGCATTCTTAAACATTGACCATTAATATACTCGTAATGAGCAATAAATGATAAAGCAGGATCTAAAATAATGCCTAGGTTTTTTCCTAATGCATTGTTCCAAACGAACGTCACCTATTTTGTAATCATGCCCAATCACATTTACTTTTCTCGAGAACGTCATTGCCTCACATTTCTTAAATTTAAATTTAATTTATTATCTAAACACCATGCACATAAGGAATCGACATCATTTTGCAAATTATGGCAATCTTGCTCATTGTTTATTATTCTTGCAATTTTTAAATCATCTGCATAGAGTAAAACACAGGAATCTAGAGATTTCTCAATGTCATTGACAAACATTAAAAACATAAGAGGACCCAAATTGGATTCCTGAGTTACACCACTTGTTGCACAGTAAATACTGGATTCAAAGCCTTTATGTTCTACCTATCCGTTAATAGTGAATAAAATAGCTCAATCAAATTTTCACACAATCTATATTGTTTGTTTTTTTATGATTGTACCATGATGCACTTGATCAAACGCTTTAGTGAAATCAGTGAAGATTACATCAACTTGTAACCTATTATCGAGAGCATTAGACACAAATTGAATAAAGTTGTCAATATTTGTCAGAGTAGAATGACCCCTAAGAAATCCATGTTGGTTAATGGATATCTGCCTGCAGACATGGTTATAGACTACAAATGACAAGATACACTCAAATAGCTTTGCGATATTTGGAATTATGCCAATGGGCCGGTAATTAATAATGCTTGATTTAGTACCTGCTTTAAAAATTGGACAAATTTTCGAAAGTTTCCAGCACTTTGGAAATACACATTTATCATTAATTAAGTTAAAAATCTTACATAACGGTTCTTCAAAGCAGCTAATACAATCTCTGATAAAAAATAATGATCTTTCAATCTTATTTTTTGTATTAAATATCTGGTATACCAATGCGGGAAGTGTGAAGTTCTAGGTGTAGTTTTAGGTACGTGCATGTCAATCAATCAATCAATCAATCAATACAACTTTATTAAACCTGCCTCCCCAGAACCCACCCCGGGACCGACCGTGCAACCAACATGTTGCTCGTGATGGCGGATTGCAATGTCAGGCGGAATGGGCCTGGTTCAGCTAAAGGCAATTAAAAAAACAGCTTAACCTAAACACCTTCCATCGCAGATGGATAAAATTAGGTCATAAAATGGGACATATCTAAAAAATAGACTTAACTAAACTTACAAACTACACACTGTTAAGAAACTTTTGTACTAAACACTTTTTTTTTAAATTTTGGTACTGACGCAGATACCTCAGCATAAACGAGGAGCCTTCCGCGAGGTGTGAAAACGCCGGGCTGCGCATAGGCTAGCCTAAACTGTGGTTTTAAAAATTTTGATTTCGAAAAATTTTGATTTTTGCAAAATTTGAATGAAAATGAATTTAGGGACAAAAATAAAACAAGAAACAAACGCGACAAAAAGATTACAAACAAAAAGGAAGAAACAGGAAAGATTTAAAGATATAACAGGTATGAAATGTCAGCAAAGGTGGATAGAGTAAGCGGAAGTTATAGTTGGTGAAGTTTGGCTACAGAGGTTGCCGGAAGATCGGTAACGTCTGGTATGGTAGGGTGTGTCTTATCCGAAATGGGGCATTATGCTGTCTAATTTGTGTTATATTTCTTGTTAGCGGGTTATCGCCCAGTTTGAAAGAATAGAATTTTTGAGAGATGTCCTGGACGTAGTCCGCTATTGGGGTTATGTCGTGGCAAAGTGCGTATAGGTCTCTGAGTGAGGTGTATCTTCCAGAATTAGAGATGAGGCGCATAAATTTGTGCTCGAGCACTTTTAGTTTCCTCATTGTCGTGGCCGAAATGCTGCACCACACCGGCGCCGCGTATGTGATAGACGGCCTGACCACCATTGTGTACAACAATTTTTTATTTTGTCGGTTAAGTCTGCTACCCCTGACCATGAGCGGATACAGACTCCTGGAAAGGGAGTAGACCGTCCGTACTGTCTCATTTATGTGCGTGTTAAACGTCAGTCGCTGGTCCAGTCTGACCCCCAAGTACTTCACGCACCTCTTAGTTGGAATTTTGTTGCCCCGGATCGAGATTGGTGTTATGATTCTATTTTCAGTGAATCGGCGCGTGAAAACTATCGCCTCCGACTTCTCAGTGTTTACCCGAATCTTCCACTGGTCGTAATAAGCCGTGGCACGAGCCATGTGCGCCTTGAGCAGCATATTCGCTGCTTGAGCTTTGTGTGAATGCGCATACATGGCTGTGTCATCGGCGTACTTAGCCAGCTTTGTATTTGGGAACTCTGGGAAGTCGGAGACGTACAGATTGTACAACTTTGGTGACAGGCACGATCCTTGCGGGACTCCCGCGCAAATGTCCCGCCGTGTTGACAGTTTGTTATTCACTCGAACCTGCAGGAATCAGCCCGTCAAGAACGAGTGAATGAGTTTGATGAAATAAGTCGGTAAGTTGTAGTCGTGTAGTTTGTATAGTAACCCCGGGATCCAGACGGCGTGCATGTCAAGTGTTGTGTAGAGTTTATCACAAAATATATCACATGCAGTGTCAACATCATCAACTAGATTCAGGGCACTCCAATTGACCTCCGATAATGTATGATATAATTCATGGAAATTAACCTTTCGAAAGTTGTATCAAGGACAGCTCGTATTATTTTCAAACAAGTCATTATTGTAAGATGAGAACTTCAAAGTGACATGCAGCCCCGAATGGTGAGGATCTTCATCGACTAAAATACAATCGTCTCTTATTACAGAGCAACCAAGGTCTTCTGAGGTAACAATTAGATCTAGAAGTCTGTTATTAGTGTTATTACCATTATTTACATGGTTATGTTAGGTCAAAAATGGCTTTGTAAGTTATGAGTAGTTGAGATGGTGGTATATCTAAATTTATGAGGGTCAATGCTGTATTATTATTATTTTCAAGCTAGCTATTGTCCAACCTTTATATAAAAAAGGTGATCCTAAGAGTATAATCTACGGTCAGTGAAATGAAGAAACGAATTATTCGGCTTATTTCTGAATATAGAAACGTCAAATTTTGTACGTATGTATTAAAATATATATTCTAGTTCGTCACGTTTTTAATTTTTTGTTTTAATCAAAAACACGTGACCAATAAAAAAAATGACGTCGAAAAATTGGAATTTACAAAAAACGAAATCGTGACGACCTAGATAGCCCATAAATAATTATGTGGATAAAATATAATGTCTTAATTTTCAAACATAGATTCAATAAATAGTTTCCAATTTTGCCGTCAATAGATGGCACTCGCCTCGACATTCGCAAACCTTGACACGCATTCAGACTTTAGGGGGAGGGACTTGTTGTCATGGAGACCAGCATTTACCTACAAATATTATGAAGGATTAAGGAAATTTTACAATTTACGGTATAAATACATCAAAGAGTGGTGTATAATGTAGGTCCAACTGGTCTGTATATGATTATCGGGGGTTTGTTTGTATTTGAAAATTATTTTATCTTACATGAATAATTTAATAGATGCAATTCTTGAAAATGTTAATAAATAAAAGATGCCAAATAGAGAGGAAAGTTTTGTAAAAACACTTCTACAAATTTTATTATAAAAATTTGAATGCGGTTTTAAGTCGGAAATCAACTTATTCGAAATTATTACCAAGCAAAATTTACAGGGTGTCCCAGTCAAGGCGCTATGCTCGGTTTCCTTGGTAGTTTTGTGAACGATCCATCTTAACACGTCTGAAGGACTTTTATTACCCTCCCTAAAGTGGATATTATAATGTTCACCTAAAGGGTTCGAAGTGACTGATTCAGACGGAAAAATACAATAATCTATACTTACTGTTTCTTTTGCTTATCTGCTTCACTGATGGTATCAATTGGACGTCGTTAACACTGTAAATCTAACACAGTAAATACTATAACATTTTCTTAATTAACCTGAAAGGGAATTTTGAAACACAAGAAAAAGACGATATAAAGTTCAAAAATGTATATTAATCTTTTCAAAAATATGTTTTTTACAAAAAACTCAAAAAAATGTATGGATAACTATAGTCTGGCCCGTGTACAACACATGGTGAGGAACGGAACGACTTAAAATGTAACCAACTACCATCCAATGTTTAGTTTATGGCAAACGATTACACAAAAAGATTTAGTGAAAAGTTCAATGTTTATAATTGGTGGACTTTTGCTTGCCTGTCTATTTACGTATTTCTTCAGTTCAATAATAATTTAGGACGCTCCTCAGAGCTTAAAAATGCTTGAATCGCAATGACTTTGAATTATGTTGTGGCAATGATAGATTCATACGTTCAGGCAAGGCGGTCCCATGTACGTCTGAGTACATGGTAAAGAAACTTTTCTGCCACCTAATCACTGAGGAGCCGGTTTAGGGCAAACACGCGGAAAACCCATCGTTTTTCCGTCAAAATCGAGTGCTTAAAAATGAAAGGCACCCTCGATGATAAGGGCTATTTTCGCTAAAACTCTCGAAAAATTTTGATTAGACACCTTTTTAACTCGTCCTTTTATTTAACATAACGCATGAGTTACAGTACTATACAACGTGGATTCGTAAAAGGGTTTTAATTTTCGAAATTTCCGGTCGGTTTTCATGATACTTTCTAAAATTTTGTGGTCGGGGCGACGTTACGTCCCTATGCAGTGACATTTAGTATACTTTCTAAAATTACACTCCTTAATGAGTTTTTGATATTTTTGCATAAAAAACGCTCCGCTCCGTAGAGCGAAAATGTTATTCTATATATAAAAACCTCTTCCAACGGCGTTTTTACGTGGAGCACGCTTTTCATGCTAAATATTTATGTCGAATTTTGTTGTAGTTTGGAAAAATTGATCGAGGGTTTTGGCGTGTTCTTTAACAGTTTCTAAGATAAGTTTATAGTTCAAAATCCAGTCTGACGTAGGTTTTTCCGAGGAATCTCATGCTGCTAAGATATTTAGGAATCCAAGATGGCGGACCAATTTGGCGTGTATGATCCGATTTGGTTCAAAATCGGTATGTGAGGGGTTTTCAGGACCGAGAATTAAGAAGTTTTGGTCAAAAATGAAAAATTCAAGGTGGCGGACAAATTTTTTCATTAATGGTCCAATTCGCTCAAAATCGATATCTCTGGGTTTTCAAGTATCCAGATCAGAAATTATACTTACACTAATGACTAAAAATTTAAAAATAAAATAAGTAAAAAAAAATTAAAAAAGATTTTATGAAAATGTATTTGCTAAAAAGAAAAAAATTATATTTTTTCGAATTTAGGCTCATCATCTCATTTTAATGGTACAGGGTTTTTCATTATATTTTGATCCCCCCCTCCTCGTATCCTTCATTTTTAGAGTTATAAAAAAGTTAAATACAAAAGTTGCAGGGAAGCATCTATAACTTTTAAAAATACAGCCTGCATAGGTCACGTGATACAAAAATTAAGGTGATTTTTTAAATGGAATACCCTGTATGTTTTTACATTTTCTTATACATTATTAACAATGTGGTTCATAGTACAACCCTACAATTTTTATACGAAACTTTCTTTTTATCTCCAATAATAATGGAAATAAGGGGGGGGGGGGGGGTCCAAATATAGTGAATAACCCTGTACCATTACATTGAGATGATGAGCCTACATTTGAAAAAATGTAATTTCTTTCTTTTTAGTACATTTTAATAATGTCTTGCGTATTTTTTACTTTTTCATGCATTATTTAATTTTATTTAGTTCTTTTCGCTAATTTTGCCTCCATTGCCTCTTGAACATAAAGTGGGTTACGAATTTCCAAATTTCGTTTTAACCTACTGTCAACTAACTCTGGTAAGAGGCAGTCATTATAAAATGTTCGCAACTGTTCCTCCATCTTACTCTTGAAAAATTTTTCGTCGTAAATAATTTTTTCATATTTATATGCAAAATATGCAGTACTTTTTATTAGTGACTTTCAACTGTCCCTGTATTTGATAGTACCATTTATTTTTTTTGTTAATGCTAAAGTCTGTGTTCCAGAATGTAACTTTTTTTTGTTTAATTCCGTCTTCTGGTGTCATATCTTTTGCGGAGTACGGACATTTTATTTCGGCAATGGCATCATCTCCTATTATACCATCAGGACTAGCACCTAAATATTGGTCTAGTTCGTCTATATATAATCCACATTTGAAAATTTTATTTCCTAAAGCTTCTTCCAATTCGGATATTGCTCTTTTCTCAAATAGTTTTCCATGGTCGATCTGTTTACTTTTTATAGGTTTTGGCTGTACAATAGATTCCACCAGTTTTTTTCTACTGGTGTAAATTTTTTTTGAACATACCTCATAAAATCTAGAAGCCGTGATTCTTTTTCTTCTTTCCAAATCCCAAATAGTGCAATCACTTTGAGATATTGTCTTTCTTTCTATTTTTTCTATTTCTTCTTTTGTTTTTTTATTCATATTTATATTCGAAGTTTTCGCTATTTCATACTCGTCTGGTAATAAATCTGGTTTATTGCAATTTTCTCCATAATTTTCATCTGCACCAGTCAATAGGTTTCTTTTCAGATGGCGTTTTTTCTTTAATCTTTGCCTTAAAATTCTACTCTTTGCTCTTATTTCACACCTTTTCGTAAATGTCCCTGGACTTTTGTTATTCAATTTTTTATTTACAAGGTACATAGGTCTATTTGTATTAAAAGACACTGCTGCTGCAGAACATCGAGCTTGGTAAGAGCCTTTAGTGCAATAATTAATCCTCTTGCCCCCTATATATTTTGCAATTATGGAATTGCATTGTTCTACAGCATTGTTATTTACATCATGTATGAGACTATTAGCATGTTTCGACACATTTGTTACTAAATCCATTAATTTTTCATGTAACGCTAGAAATATATTAGTAGTAGTAGTAATAGTAGTAGACAATCTTGTGCACAATTCAATACTTACAAGTCAATCTAATATCAGACATTTCAGTATTTTCGGAAACGTATGGTTTGGTACAGAAATATTTTAATTCTAAACATTTCTTATGTTCACCTAGTATATGACTTGGACTATTTAAAATATCTGCGCGTAATTTGCTAATTTTTTGTTCCATTTCAATATTTTCTGCTTTCCTGTACTCTATTGCTTTATTGATTGCCCATCTGAATCTCATTTGATGTTTCTACAAAATATATTATAAATAATGTCTATAATTATTTATTTGTGGCATGTTCATGACTTCTTACTGTTTTTTGGGTATTTTGCTACCTGTAAAAATATTTAAAAAAATTAATGAAAGAAGCCTCTGCGCCAAAACAGACAGAGGTTGGTTTTTTTAAACTTCTGAAGACTAAAAAAAATCTCACCTAAAAATAAATAAACTAAATGAAAAATGTTAAATATAATGAGTTAAAAATTAAAAATGAATCTTTGCTAACGTTTCGGAAACTCTATCTATTTCCGTTTTCAAAACTAACTTTGAAGTACTGACATATTTGACGTAGTTAATTTTGAAAACGGAAATACATTCGGTTTCCAAAACGTTAGCAAAGATACATTTTTAATTTTTAACTCATTACTTATATTTAACATTTTTCATTTAGTTTATTTATTTTTAGGTGAGATTTTTTGTAGTCTTCAGAAGTTTTAAAAAATCAGCCTTTGTGATCCTTTTGGCGCAGAGGTTTCTTTCATTAATTTTTTAAATATTTTTACAGGTGGCAAAATACCCAAAACACAGCAAGAAAAAATATTATAAACAAATTAATAAATATAAAAACTGACAAAAAAAAACCGCTTCCGCATCCATATTTCCGGTCCAATAATGAAGGGGTAGGGGTAGTATTGGAGTTGGCTGATGTCAAAAAAATCTTTCAGAACTTTTCGATTCTTATACACATTAAATCACAATTTAATTTTTTAACCCCTTTACTAATAATACTAATAAGATGGGAGTAGTAATGGGACTGACAGTGGGGGGGGGGGGGGGGGGGAGTCGAAGGCAAAAAAATGTTGAGACTGACTTCTCATATATACACTAAATTCCAATTTTATGAACTCTTGTTTGCTTTACCAATTTACCCCCAACCCTTCAACGAATAAGCTCAAAATCAATCCAGGTCCAGATTTCGTTATCATACATAAATAAGTATACCAAATTTCAAATCAATATCTTAAACCGTTCCAGAGTTATCGTCGCACAGAAAAAGTTACGATACACCGATAGACAGACAGACCGAGCGACAGACAAACATTTTTTTCTTGCTCAAACTTGAAATCTGGACGTTTCATGACATTCTAAGTTAATTTCAGGAAAAGATATGTTTCATCATTTTTACTATTACTATACTTCCACCACTTCGTGACTGTGGAAGTAATAACATAACAATAATTTACCTTGACTATTTTTCTTAAAATACTGGGTACTTCGGTGTTTTTCACAAGCTCTCTAATTTTATTGCTATAATTTCGGAACAAATGATTTTTGCATTCAATCTTGGTTACTGTGATGTTATAAGAAGAATATGGGTTTAACTCGGAAATTTTTTTATAACAACTGCTGTCTCCATCTGCAACCATGAACTTATATATAATACCATGCATTTCAATGCTTTTTTCAAATCCCTCAGCGATAATAGCAGTCTCCATAGATGTAGAAGACCCTGACCAGTTTTTGTAACATTTATGTTCTACAATGGTATCTTTTGTTTCAGATCTTTTGCACTGAATACAAAATTTATTTTTCACTCCAAGATAAAGTACTTTTTTGGTTCTGTAACCAACAATGGCAGCAGCTCCAGACAAAGAATTGTAATTTGTGCGATATGATCTTTTGGCCCATGATCCATCACACACCACTGTAATAACTGGAGTTCCATTTTCTGTGACATTGCCATTGTCAACAGCTAATTTATATTCTTCTTGGCCCGCTTCCTTCATTGATTCAAGTGCTGTCGCTTCCCAGGCATCACATATTTCATTTTGCAATTTATTATAGGCACTACTTGACATACAGGGAATATCAAGTGCAGAAAATACTTGATCGGTGTGGCTATATCCTAAGCCAACGTTCATGATTCCGACCACAGCAGATTTGTTTGCACCTCTATTTGTACGAACGGATTTAATTAAATTACACATATTACATTTAAAGTAAATTCTTGACTCGAAGCCATTCCTCTCCTCCTTTTGTACAATCATATTACTCAGCGTACAACCAAAAACAGCATTGTGATCTCCTATTAATTTTAATTCATTTATGAATTCGAGGATATCAACAATTCTTCTACCTTCAATCTTATATTCGTTACTTTTCTGCTCAACCTCCACCTCAATTTCGTTATTTATAACGGATGCATTTGAACTGACATCAACTTCTTGATCGTTACTATTAATGAGACTGGTACTGGCACTGGTGCTGGCAGCGGCACTTTTGTAGTTCTAAAATGTTATACATGATACACACGGCATTTTTAACACATTATTAAACTATACTAGAACTAGATACTAGAAAAATATTTCCATTCTGTTTTGAATTCGAATTCAATAAACTAACAAAACTTTCTTTCACATCTTACCATATTATGAAAATTTTCAAAAACAACATGTTTAGGGTTTCAAAAGGATTAATTATTATTATTATTAAGGAGCATATTATCCAAATATATAATAATTAAACATAATTTTGTATTTTTATATTTTTAGTAACATCCTGTACAATTGCAAATAATTTTAAAATAAGCACCTGAAGTAGTTACAAATTTATTTTTTTTTCTTTCCGAAATTTTATATTTTTGCCAGATTGTTGAAACACTCTGTATAGTCTCTTGGAAAATGATACTCCTTCATACTGAATTATGTTTATTTATGTATGTTCTCTTATACTTTTCTTGCACTTGTACTTTTCTTAAATAAACATTTATTATTATTATTTTATTGCCGCAAAAAGGAAATTTATTATTATATTTATAAAAGTAATATTTTATTTTCACCAAAAAGAACGCCATTGCCGTGTAAACAGGAAGTGATATTTAAATGCATTTTTTTTACTTTCCTAGTCAATTAAGAAAATGAATATTCCGCCATTTTCAATTTTTTAAGTACATTAGTTTTTCGTCATCAATTTTTCTTTGATGTTCAATATATGTTTCTTAGCGGCATCGGATTCCTTGGGAAAAAAGTACTTATCTCAAAAACTACCAAGGAAATCGGACATAACGCGTTAACTGGGACACCCTGTACACTGTAAATATACATTATGTACCTACTTTTCCATTAAAAACCACTGCCTAAGGAATCACTACATCCGCATTCAGTTTTCCTACTCAAATTACTTTTAAACAAAAATTCTTGTGCACACAAAGTTATCGACAAACATGCAGAGTTTTTTTTAGACGTTTCATAACATTCCAAAGCTATTTGAGTGATACTGGCGATACTATGAAGTGACAGTAGCCAAACATTATTTATTCAATTTTGAAGAGTCAGAAATTTGCCCCGATAACAGTTTCTATAATGCGAAAAAATACAAATTGAATTTACCTTATTATAACCTTTCTTCCTTTTAATACAACCTATATATCGATTAACTTTTCTTGACATCTGTATCTTCCTTTTTTTGCCCTTTCTATAATCATACAGCCTATTTTTTTCAATATTAGACATTGTTTCATTCTCCAAATTCATATCCATATTCATAGCAATTGTCAACGTGGTATTTTCTTTATTTTGTAAATCAAAGTCAGTGTCCAAATCAATTTCCATAATCGTTTCCTGGTCAGTCATACTTAGTTCAAAAATAATAAAAATGTAAATAATACCACAACGCGAAATTCAACTCTGCACAACAGAAATATATTTGAACTGTTTGTTATATATTACATCGAGTACCTAATACACAACTGTTAATCTCCGCCTTTTCATCTGGACCTCGTATTTCATTGGACATAGGTGACCGCCCACCCGTACATACCCTTTACATATATATGAATGATAATTTTATTTGACTGACCGTGGATTATACTCCTAATGATTACGGAAATTACAGAGCCATCAGTTTACTTTGCAGTTTTTTTAAACTTTTTGAACTTGCTATCAAAGATCAGTTGTCTTCATTTTTGTGTCAGAATAATTTACTATCTGTTTGTCAACATGGTTTCTCTAAAAACAAGAGCACCGAATCAGCACTCTGTGAGTTTCAAGACTTACTTGTTAATGCCCTCGATAACAAGCAATATGCCTTAGGGTTATTTATCGATTTCTCCCGTGCTTTTGATGTTGTTGACCATGAAATTTTATTGAATAAGCTAGACAGGTACGGAGTCAGAAGAGTTGCTTTAAACCCCTTTTCCTCTTACCTAAACAATAGAACACAGATCGTAAAATTAAACTATGATATAACCAGTGCTGTATGCAACATAACGCATGGAGTTCCTCAGGGATCTGTTTTGGGGCCTCTACTTTTTAATATATTTGCTAATGATTTAATAACATATTTAAATAAAATGCCAAATATTCACTGTGTCTGTTATGCGGATGATACAAATATTTTAATCATTGATAATGACTTAAATGTTATTAAAAACTCCGCTGAGTTAGCGTACTCACAGGTAGTTCATTGGTCTAAGGAAAACGAGCTTAATTTAAATAAAAATAAAACTAATATGCTGTTGTTTATTTTACACAGAAATCTGGATATGTCAATTTTTAATGGAAGTGATATAACTTTCTCTGAATCGGTCAAAATGCTAGGCATAACATTTGGCAGATACTTGGATTGGGAAAACCATATAGATATTTTGTGTAATAAATTGCGAAGCAACTGTTATGGTTTGAGGTTTATGTCATTACACTGCAGTCGTGATGTACTCATGAGCCTCTATTATGCAAATTTCCACTCACACTTGGGATATGGTATAACGAACTGGGGCAACAGTGTGCATATAAGTCGAGTATTCATTTTGCAGAAGTATGCTATACGAATTATTGCTGGCTTAGGTTTTCGTGAGAGCTGTCGTACTTCTTTCAAAAACTTGAAAATATTAACTGTAGCAGATATCTATATTTTGGAGGTCTGTACATTTGTTTACAAGAATCAGCATAGGTTTTTTGCCAATCAAGTCAGCCATAACCACAATACAAGTTTAAAGGACTATTACAGCCACAATCTCACCGAACAGCTTTGTACCAAAGAAGCTTTTATTACAATGGTTGCAAATTTTTTAATGCTCTAAGCGAGGAGATAAAACTTTCTCGGAATTTACATGTTTTTAAATTAAAATTGAAAAAAATAATACTGGAAAAAAAATTGTTATGAGGTTAATGATTTCTTTCTTTGAATAAGTACTGGCTCGATTAGGTACCCTTAATTTTATGTGTTTTTTATTAAGACTTCGCTGCATCCGCAGTTTTGAACCTTTTATCTATATTTTACCAAATTTTTTTAGTGTATATATTTTTTTATGTATGTATTTCCTGTGTTACTGACTTAGTATATGTTATAATTCAATGTTTTGTTTTTTTGACAAAATATTTCTTTTTTGTTTTCCTATATATATTTATACTCTTTATGTAATATGTTTGATATTTGTATGTTTGACGTGTGTAGAACAATTTCTGTTTTATACACAAATAAATATTATTACTATCATACATCCTTACAGCCACTAGATCGACTTCAGAGAGAGGTGATTTTACAGCAAGTTCGTCAGACCTATGCTTGAAATCTACGGCTATCAAAAGACCCCCACCTTTAGTTTTGTAGTTCAAAAAATTCAGTGGAGTTCGTGCCAGATTTTAGACCAGTTTCAGTAAGTAAGATAACACTAGAGTCACATGCTAAAACATTGGGATAAAAAACATTCATCTTACTGTTTAACATCATCTTTACTGTGTAAATTACCAAAATGTCAATACATTTTGGTAAGTTACTGATATGCAGCGTTCGCAGTCTGCAGTCTGTTGGAAATTTAGTTTTTTTTAGTGACTTTAACGATTCTCGGAATACCATTACTATGTTTAAGCTAAATATCGGTCTCTCCAGCCAACATCTTACTGTTGAACTCTTTCCGAACCATAGTATGATAATTCCTTTGCCTAGGAGTAAAATCCCGATTTAAGCCAATATTCTTGTATCTACCTGAGCTTTTCAATTTATAGGCATTTTGTAATATTTCAACCATATCGTTGCAGGAACCTAGTGTAATTTTCATTGGTCGCGCTTTTCCATCCAAAGTCCGTCCAACTCTACTGACTTTGATATCTCTTGTAACCGTATTAGGTGAAATGGCCTTGATGATATCTTTAGCTAAAGAAATGCCATGAGAAACAAGTACGGAATAATCGTCAGCAAAGCATATACATGTTACAGGAAGTAGTGAACGAAATATATCGTTCAGATAAATAATAAATAACACTGGTCGCAGGACCACTCCCTGGGGTACGCCATGCATGACATTTAGAAAGTTAGATGATATGCCATTTAGTACGACTTTCTGTATCCTATTTGCAGATAGGATTTAATGAAGTTTAGAGGTATGCCTTTCACACCATAAAAATTTAATATACTTAGCACAATGGCGAGACACATAATTTTTTATTAGTAAATCTAATGGTAGCTATGAACATTCTGTGTTTAATATTTTAAATAGTTTCGATGATTGTTTGCAAAGTACTGTTACGTGTTTACAATCTTCAGTAAACAAACACTCTGTAGGTTCAAATAACTTGCAACAAGAATCTTCACAAATCACTATTTTATTAATCACAACTGTACTTCACTTTTAAATCACTTGTCAACTCTTACCTAACCAAAAACTGTCTCTGTATACCAGAACTGTACTGTATACTTAACTGAACTATACCCCCATCTGCTGGATTCGCCTCTTTATATACACACTTGGAATGAGTAATTACACTTTCCTCTCTGTTAGAGGGCAGCACATAACAGTACCTATAAGTTTATTTGATCGAATACGGTAATTTGAGAATAATAAAATTTCCGCAAACTGCCCTTGATATAAGTAACGCAGACAGAAAAAATATTTAATATGGAATGTTAATAATACACATGTCAATCCTAAAAATTAAAACTATGAGTATTTCTTGAATTATGTAAAACCAAAACATTTTCTTAAAATGTACCTATTAACTAAAATTTGTGTATCATAAACATGAATAAAATTGCTGTATTTTTTCCTAAAATATAATACCTATGTGCAAGGCCCATTTGTCAGAAATGAAGTTCCATGAGCATGACAGCCTTTATAGTCGTGAGTGAGTCTGAGTCCTTTGGGTTCCAAGTTTCAAAAACAAGGCAATTGGCAATTATGAAATTTTTCCAGTAAATCTACCCGGGTGCCAGTTAATTTCCTTTTATTAAATTAACAAATAGATAAACAGTAGCAGGCGGGATAAATAAAAAAAAGGATATTCTTTAATTATTTTTAATGAAAGTAGTAGTACTACAGTATAGTATAGTATAGTATAGTATAGTATATTTATTTCTCATGCCAGATATACATAGTATATATATATATGAACGTCACAACAGTAATACAAGTAAATAGTACAGGATCAATAAAATTTATAACTAACAATACATGTAACATCACATTTTACGACTAACTAATCAAATGATCACAAGTAACAGGTAAATATTTAAAACATTTAATCTAAATCATCACAGATAGTGTGTATGGACGTTTCAGTATCACTGTGGCTCAAGGTTCAAGTACTCCTCAACAGAGTAGAAACCGTTTGTAGCAAGAAAATTTTTCAAACAAGAATTAAATTTATTTAGCGAATTTATGGATTTAATTTCTGACGGTAACTTGTTATACATTTTAATACCTGCATGATATGGAGATTTCTTGTACAAGGTTGTGTTGTGATTTTTCATTTTTAGTAGATTACCATGTCTAGTACTATATGAATGGTTGTCTGAATTGGTTTCAAACATGTTTAAATTTTTTTTGACAAGTTTAATAGTATTGAATATATATATGCTGGAAATAGTTAGGATTTTATTATTTTTCAAATAAGGTTTACAAGAGTCTCTTGGTGTAACATCAAATAATAATCTGATGAGCCTTTTCTGCAGGATAAACACGCGATTTATACTAGAAGCAGCACCCCAAGCTACGATGTTGTATGATAAATGTGAATATGCAAGTGCATAATAAACATTTAATAGAGATTTTATATTAAAGATACCCTTCAACTGTCTTAGTGCGAAGTATGCATAATTTAACTTTTGGCAAATATGTTTAATTTGATCTTCCCAGCAGAGGCTACTGTCAATCATGGTTCCAAGGAACTTGACAGTTGTTGAGAAGCTTTCAGTAGGTATTACTTTGATAAGATCATCTGTAGGTGATCTTCTTTGCGAGAAGTATACACACTGAGTCTTGCCAATATTCAAGATCAGTGTGTTACTGTGACACCAGTCTTGATATAATTGCAAGATCCTATTTATTTTATCTTGGAGTACTACAGGGTCCCGTGCTGAGAGCAACATTGAGGTGTCATCCGCAAACATAACAACCAATCCCTCCTGCATAATTGTAGGGAGATCATTGACAAATAACAAAAATAGTAATGGTCCCAGTACGGAACCCTGAGGGACTCCTTGAGTGACATTATAATTTTCCGATGTTGTGCCGTGTATTTTCACATGAAGTTTTCTATCAGTCAAGAAAGATTTAATAAGATTTAATGTTAGACCTCTAATTCCCAATCTTTGCAATTTGTACACAACAAAATCAACATTCAAAGTATCAAACGCTTTGCTTAGGTCAAAGAGTAACCCCACGACATGATTTTTCCTATCAATTTCATCGTACACAAACTGCAAGAGTTGGAAGGTGGCAGTTTCTATTGATTTATTTTGCTGGAAGCCATGCTGATTTGTTGTTATAATATTGTGTTTAGTTAAGAACGATGATATTCTGTTAAATATTAATCTTTCTATAACTTTTGAGAGTACACATAGGATGGAAATTGGTCGATAGTTTTCAAAATCAAGCTCATCACCTTTCTTAAATACTGGCAGAACTGATGCAATTTTGAAGATACTTGGAAAATGGCCTTGTTGGAAACATTCGTTAATTAAGTGTGCCAGAGGTGTAGCAATTATTTCACATGAATATTTTAGGGCTTTAGTAGATATTCCATCTACACCTATAGCAGACTTATCTTTTAGATTTTTTATTATGTCTATGATTTCCTCACGTGTTGTAGGCTTTAAAAATATTGTATGTTCAACATAGGAGCAACCAGTACATTCAGTGGAAATATTATCCTTAAAATGTTCAGACATTTTTTCAGACGCAACATTTGAAAAGTAATTCCCAAAATGGTCCGCAATGATTTGAGGATTAGTTGTGGGTGTGTTGTTTATATTTATTATTAATTTATTGCTTTCAAAACTTCTACCAAGTTGTTCGTTAACCAGACTCCAAATTTCTTTTGAACTATTTGTTGCTTTATTTACTCATTGTGAGAAATAATCTCTTTTAGATTCTTTGATGTTTATGTTAAATTGTTTTTTCTTGTCTTTGTATAATTTAGTCAGATTGAAGTCATTCAATTTATTTGCCAACCAATAGAGATTTTTTAGTTCTTGGCTCTCCTTCATCAAATCACAATTAAACCAGTTCTTGCAACTTACTTTATTTGATTTCTTGTTACAATGAGCAACTAGGGGACATGAGCCCTCAAGACATATTAGGAACAACTCGATAAAATGTTTGAAAGCTTCATCAATGTTTTCACTGGAAATGCTATCCCAAGCAGTGTTTTCAAGCATATAGATAAATTTATTAATATTTTCCTCTGAAAAATGTCTAACATGATAAAATGTATTATTCTTTTCTGAAGTTATTTTTAAATCCTTGCAACAAATAATTTGTGCAGCATGATCTGCTATACACGGATTACATACATAAGCTAAGTATCTACCTTCTGGTAGATTCGTAGCTATGTAGTCAATACCCGTATTTGAGGTTACATTATTTATATTTGTTACAGTGCGAGTGGGTACATTTAAAGTTGATGTGAGATTAAAACAATCAAAGGTATCTTCCAAAATATCTTTTTCTGCAGATTCTTTTAAGGAGTCTATATTAAGATCTCCACAAAGTATAATTATTGGATTTTGTTTACTAGAAATTTGCAAAGTATGTGACAGATTATTAAAAAATATATCAAAATTGCCTGTTGGAGGCCTATAACTTACAATTACATAGATTTTGAAATGTTTATAGCCTAATGATGCTGCACACAGCTCAATGTTGGTCTCAGATGCAAAAGAATTAACATAATTCACCTTTTTTGGTTTGAGTGTATCTTTAATGTCATTTCTTGCATATATAGCTACACCACCGTGTTGGTGGTTCACCCTGCAGAAAGCACTTACCAGTGTATAATGTGGGATTCTTAAACTATTTAATTCGGTTTCCTTAGACCAATGCTCAGTGATACATAAAACATGCAAGTTTTCTTGATGAGCAAAAATTTCCAGATTATTTACTTTATTTCTAAGACATTGACATTAACGTGACCAACATTTAATATTGGTCTTAAGTCTGTATTCTCTGTCATGCTATCTCCGTTTATGTTTTTGTTTGATTTTTCTATGTTGGTCCTAAAAAAGAAGCCGGTTGTGTTATGTTGTGCTGAATTTCAGCATCATTCTGTAGAGTATGTCTTCTCTGGTATTTTTTATAGAGATGAAAATCAAACCTACGGTATGCGACACCTTTGGGCCAGAAAGACGGTTGATAAAGTTGGTCTTTATGTTTAAAGTCTGCTGCTACCATATAACTTTTAAGACCGTTTGATTCTGAAGTTAGTTCTTTAGCTATAATATTTTCTTCATCGTCTCCAGTTCGTTTTTTCAGATATGTTTTTATGTCTTCCTCGGTCACGTCACGTGTTACCCTAGATATGAACATCCAAACTTTTGGACTGGCTCCTTTAAATTTTTCATTTTCTTGTGATTGTCCCACATTTCTCTGACGGAATGGCTTACTTCTCTGAGGGACTAGCCAGGTGTCATTTGGCTTGTTTCCCTGATTTGAAATTTCTCCAGAGGTTGCTTGTGGTGTGATCAAATTGTCATGTTCATTTATTTTACATTGTTTATTTTCTGCAATACTTAACTTATCTTGTGATGTTTTTAATATTTGAGAATACTGTTTTGGGGTCACTGGATTTTGTACTATCAATCCTTGAGTTTTTTGTGTGTTTACATTTTTTGGATCTGCTTGGTTGTTTTTTGTTTGGACTCTATTTTCATTGTCATTATTCAGTTTAAGTTTTAATTCATATATTTCACCCCTTAGTGTCTTAAAATTATTCTCAAATATTGCTTTTACTCGGTTTACTATTTTGTTTATTGATTCTTCTCCCGGGTCCTGGGTCTTAGACTGGTTAAATTTATTAATCATTGATTTAAGGTTTGAATTTTCAACTTCCAATTTTCCAATTTTTTTGGTTAATAATTCCATATTTTCTTTTAGTTCTTTATTTATTTGTTTTAAATTTTCATTTTCCACTTTATATGAATTGCTTTTTATAGGGACATTTAGAATGTCCTGTTTACCACATATTCCTCCTCAAGAAAACTTTGTTTTTCGCAACACTTTTTACTATATTTTTTTGCACAACTTGTATGAAATTACTTTTTTATTTATCGCGGGTTTTTTACAAAACCCACACTCTACATTTGACTCTGTGTCTTCACTTTCCGCCATCTTGAATTCGAATTCAGTAGAAATATTGTATTAATATTCCTTAAAACTAATAAAAAATATCAAGTAAAAAACACATCAAAAGACTGATCCTACTAAAGGAGCTCTCGTGCCACTTGCAGACTGCAGTTTCGAGCTGTTGGCTCTCGTCAGTGTAAGGTAGGCATGCGACGAACGACACAAGGATTATTCGACTATTTGGTACATCTCAGTATCATTAGGATAGCGACATGCAAAATAATCAGCAGGCGCCATCTAGCGGTCCAGTGTCTGCTGCAATCGAAAAATAAATGCTAATGCTTAAGTGTAATAACTGTGTATTACCAACAAAACCTTAATGCTCGAAACTGCAATCTGCAAGTGCTGTTTGGCAAAATTACTAAGAACCAGGCGGATTTAATTGAAAATATCATTAACAGGGCACTGGATAGAAGCATATCCAGTGCAAAATCTAAGTTTGCTGACTCCCATGTTCAACAGCATGCACTGGTCTGGTGAGAATCTGTCATTGAAGTGGCCGATGGCAAACATTGCCAAAAATCTCAACCCGTTGGAAGGGGACATTTTGGACATGGTCCAGGGCTCCCTAGGTTGAGTAAATTAGCCCTGTTCATTTCGGGTAAACCGCCTGGGCCAACCTCAAAAATTGGCTGTGCTTCCACAATCATGAAAAGGAGATGAGGACCATGTGGCCATAAGTGAGAGGGAATGGAGAAGAATTAATTATGAATTCATTTCCCTAAACTTTAGGCAGTTCAATTTTTCACTCCTATTCTTGTAGCTTCATGAAATGTTGATTCTAGATAGAGAGTTTGCCCACTCTATTTAGTTTATTTTTATTTTGGCAGTTATTGTGGAATTTATGTTTACGTCACGGTATGCAACAACTTCAGCTAAATTCTTGATATTAGAAAAATGATAAACATTTTTCCAATTTGGTAAAGAAATATGTCTATACCACTATTAGGGATTCTATAAGAATATAATACACATATACTTTCATAATTGCTTTTTACTTTGATATCATATTACCATACAATTATTAAAATACCTACTTCTATATTTTGTTACATGAAACCTACTTCTTCCGACGATTCTGGATTGGTCAGCAAATATTCTTTTAGAGATTTTTTTCATTTTGTTTTTCTGACTTAAAGGAACATCGATCTGCTATTTCCTCAGATTAACAACAAAATTTAGATGAACTTGTTTATTGTTAACGTCTGGAGCAATTTCATCAGTTCGCTTGAATAATCCAAGAGTTTATAATGTTCTTTATGTAAAATTGATGAGTAGAGTAAGTTACTGTTCAAGAATCCTTCGGCTTTTGCAATTGAGATATTTCTGTTTCCATTTTTATTCATTAATAGTGTAGTAAATCGACCAGATTTTTTTATTCAACAAGGAAAATTTTTAAGGCAGGCTGACTTTTTTTTAACTTGTAAACATCAAAGGCAAAGGAATTCTGCCATTTTCTATGACCGTTTTTGAAATATCTCTGTTTCTATTGGACGGATTGGCCTAAATGAAACGCCAAATTCTTTGCAGCAAAATTTTTTAACACCTTGAATAGGTTTCAAGTTTAAATTAGAACAACATAACTTTAAAATTACCTAAAAACGCACATAACCTGATTTTTAAAACTTTTATCTATAATTTTTCAGGAAATGAACGTCTACAGCTCCAGGTAAATACGTATGATTAATTTTTATTATTCCTCCATCTAAAACCGGGCAAGCGCATTATCTTCACTGTTGAAAGGATGTCAATCGTCAAAAGTTAAACTGTTAAAAACAAATTGTCTTTTTTAACAATGATATTTGAATGATAGTGTGTAGTTAATTAATTTTAAAATTCAAAATGTCTACTATCATTTCTGTTCCTTTGGGAATAAATCTTCATGACCAATTTTCCTCTGCTATGGAAATTGAAGAAGAAGTAACAAGAGGCGCTAAAGAAAAATTTATTGTTATGTATCGACGGGATAGTCGTACTTTACAGCAAGGTTTGCCGATATATATCATTTGATATATATCGGATACATATCATGATATATCGTGATATTTATTCGTTGATGTGTATCCCGATATATATCACTATGTTAAATAGGTTGCAGACTTCATAAAAGAAGATCACCTTTTATTTCATTGTTTTGTAACAGAAAAATAAAACATTGTAGAATTTATGTTTAAATTTGGTGCTTTTTTTATATTGGTATTTAAACGAAATGTTTCTAGATGGTTTATTAAAAATTTGCAAAATGGCCAAACCTTATAGCGCAGTGCGTGGCTAAAATTTGAATGCATAAATAAAGCCAATAATACTGAGAAATGGGCTAAATGCAAGAAATGTAAGATAGAGGTGCAGGGATGAAGCTGAAGGGAATGCGGATCCAAAGCAAAATGCAAATAATTCACAAGCATCAACAAGTGGACAAGGTAAACATTTATTAATTAATTACTGAAATCGAAATATGTTTTGGAATCAATTGTAATAAATAATAAAATAATGCGCACATTTATTTTTAGTTAGTGAGGATGTAACTTGCCAACCTCCACCAGCAAAAAAACAAAAAATTCCTTTAAATATAAAGAGATACAGAAATAATATTGACATCTCCTCAATATGCCACTCTCATAGATAGACAGATAGAAAGATATTTCTATGCTACCAATACTGCATTTACTCATGCTAATAATCCTGAATTCAAGTTGATGGTTGAAAAGATGAGACCAGGGTATAAATTCCCATCGTCACGGCAGCTAACAGGACCCATTTTGGACCATGTCTATGAGGAAGTGACAAGAGAATGCAAAGAAACAGTTTCAATGTGTCTGAATGGGTGGAGTAATGTCCATAATGAACCTCTAGTTTGCTGCGGCCTTGTAAATGACTCTAGACTAACCGTTTTGGCACATACTGAAGATACTAGATTCTAGTAATGCTCATACAGCCATTTATTTGAAATAGGTGGCTTTGAAAGTTATTGAAAGCACAGAGGAAAAGTTTGGTTTGAAAATTCAAAGTTTTGTTACAGACAACGCAGCTAATGTAGGGAAAATGAGAAAAGAGCTAACCAATGACAATGCTCTGATGATAATTCAATTTGGGTGCTCCACCCATCTATTAAACTTATTAGCATATGACATTGATGTTCCGGCTATTGTTACAGTTCAATTTAACATTTATACATTATTTAAAAAAATTTCTAAATCATTACTTTATCTCTTACGTTTAATGTCTAACGAATTCGTGTTATCCGTCGTCATGCGTAATATTTATTATTTAGTTGTCTATATGAATTCGCAATTGTAAGGAATTGTTGCAGGTATAGGCATGGCTTTATACATTTTGTTGTGTAGCGTGTTGCATATACTTAAGCTCTCTATTTCTGTAATTCTTAAGCTAGGAAACCAATAACTTTTAATTAGTTTATAGGTAGATTCCTATAACCGACTGACGATCGGTAACACAGATTTATTTCTTCACAATAGTTTTTGGCTTAGGTTTTGTCTTCCGGTAGTCTGTCACTTTTCACGTGTAATTGGCTCGAACGCTTGGCAATTTATTAAGTGGTAATTTTACGTGCTCGTTGCGATTTTTGAAACAAGTAATTTCACCATTTTGGGATATTTTCGCAACGTTACTTTTCGATTTTCCATTTATGTTTGGACGAGTGCATATTTTTATGGTATTGGAAATCGATTGTCTTCATTGGAAGGATCTATACGTAAAAGCCATTTTTGCCAAATTTACACGAGGCCAAGGACATCCAAGGTCAACAACATTTCTCTAGGAAAACCCTCCGAAACGAGGTAATTATTTTATTTTTATATTCAAACTAGCAAAATATCACTTGTAGTAAATTGTTCAATGGTAAAAATTTATTTTTAGGGTTTTATTTTCACCTACGGTTTCGTCTAGGATTTCGTAGTTTTTCATACGATTTTTTTTGTCTCCTGATACGAACGAATAATTTTTTTTCACTGGTCTACACGTACTTATGTTACTTCTCCTTACTGGACTGGAATTTCTTTTTTGTGGAGAGCCATCCATTTTTTTGGGTTAATTGATAGGCTGGAAGTTGCCCATTCCTGAAAATTGAGCCGAAGCTGAAGCCCTGCTGCCTGCAGTTTGTATCCTTCTTGCGCCATATATACATTGAATTTTTCTTAAAAATATATTATAAATTTTACTAAAAAAATTTCACCACTGTACCTATATATATATATTTTTTTTTAAATTTTGCTAAACATTTTATGAAAATATTCTGTCAATTAATTAAAACATCTATGATAATTGTTGGGGGTTAAGCACTTACGTAAGACGCGTATACCCAGTTAAATATATTTTTTGTTAGTGTTGAATCTGTCATACCATACTCTACGTTATTGTACTGTTGAATGTTATAAAGTTACTTCGTTTATTGTTATTAAAAGATAAAACTGAATTTTAATTTTTCATTATCGTCTCGCTAAGTAATTTATTTAGTAAATTTAAGGTTACATTGTACTTGAGCTGGTATTTGGAGAGGAAAAATTTACTTGGCGCCCTGATACATCATAGTAATTTAGAACCCCGACCATCTCCACTGTTAGTCGGCCGGCAAATACCGTTATGTCAACAGACAACGACCAACTAGTTACGACAGATTGAGTTTTAAAATTTGACGTAGCACTATCACGGCGAATAATTTAATAGTTATCAAGTACTTTAGGAACAAACATTTGCCTGCAGGATATATAAAAAAAACCCCAAGGCAAAAAACTCATGCTTCTTGAAATTAGATGGAATATGATGAATGATACCGTTCAATCATTTTCGGACAATAAGGGAATACTCGTCCAAGACCATAAGCAGACCATCGATGCTGATATTTCCAAAATTGTCAATGATATATATGAACATTATCACAAATGCAAGCTATTTCACAGCTTGTTTACCCCAATTGCCATAGCATTAGACCGAACACAGAGAGACAACACAACTATCTCGGTGGCAGTTGAGGTATGGAATTTAAAAAAAAAATATATATATAGGTACAGTGGTGAAATTTTTTTAGTAAAATTTATAATATATTTTTAAGAAAAATTCAATGTATATATGGCGCAAGAAGGATACAAACTGCAGGCAGCAGGGCTTCAGCTTCGGCTCAATTTTCAGGAATGGGCAACTTCCAGCCTATCAATTAACCCAAAAAAATGGATGGCTCTCCACAAAAAAGAAATTCCAGTCCAGTAAGGAGAAGTAACATAAGTACGTGTAGACCAGTGGAAAAAAAGTTATTCGTTCGTATCAGGAGACAAAAAAAAAATCGTATGAAAAACTACGAAATCCTAGACGAAACCGTAGGTGAAAATAAAACCCTCGTTTCGGAGGGTTTCCCTAGAGAAATGTTGTTGACCTTGGATGTCCTTGGCCTCGTGTAAATTTGGCAAAAATGGCTTTTACGTATAGATCCTTCCAATGAAGACAATCGATTTCCAATACCATAAAAATATGCACTCATTCAAACATAAATGGATAACCGAAAAATATAACGTTGCGAATATATCCCAAAATGGTGAAATTACTTGTTTCAAAAATCGCAACGAGCACGTAAAAATACCACTTAATAAATTGCCAAGCGTTCGAGCGAATTACACGTGAAAAGTGACAGACTACCGGAAGACAAAATCCAAGCCAAAAACTATTGTGAAGAAATAAATCTGTGTTACCGATCGTCAGTCGGTTATAGGAATCTACCTATAAACTAATTAAAAGTTATTGGTTTCCTAGCTTAAGAATTACAGAAATAGAGAGCTTAAGTATATGCAACACGCTACACAACAAAATGTATAAAGCCATGCCTATACCTGCAACAATTCCTTACAATTGCGAATTCATATAGACAACTAAATAATAAATATTACGCGTGACGACGGATAACACGAATTCGTTAGACATTAAACGTAAGAGATAAAGTAATGATTTAGAAATTTTTTTAAATAATGTATAAATGTTAAATTGAACTGTAACAACCACCCCCCTTCACAAAGGAATTTACCCCGTAAATTTCTCCAAAAAGAAAAAAACAATGAAAGACGCACACAATAGGTTTATACGCACAACCATCTTAACACTATGAGGCTTAAAATGCTTGGGGTTACCTCACCTCACAGTTAACCCACTTGCAACTAAAACTTGCGGGAGTGTTCTCCTATCTGCCACAGCGGCCACCCTTCCACCAGCAACTAGATGACAGTCACGTCAGAGCACTGCACTGAGGGACTTGACATGGTGTTGACCGACCTCGACCAAGCCAACCAAAACAAAGACCCATGGCAAGCTGATCCCCAGCTCAATGACTGACCCCCTGGCATCCAGTTTGCCATTTAAGACAGCCAGTGAAATGTAACCGCTCCCAGCAAGATCGGAGTCCCTCTAAGCATTCAAAAACAAAAAACTAAGTGGCCGTTCAGGGGGCTTTTACCCCACATAGGACAATCCCATGGTGGTAGAATTCTTTTTACAACCCCCTCACCACAGAGGTTAAAAAAAATGACACCTTACTTAGTGGGTTCCAGCCAGCTAAGTAAGTTATAGTAAATCCTAAAATCAAGAAAGAAAACCTAATCAAATACTATAGCTCGCGACACCCTACAGATAGACAGGCACATTAAAATCCAGTAACAGGTAAACAAAATGTTATAATAAATTTAATTACTAGATGAAATTACTGATTAGTAGATCAATGTCCAAAGGGACGTGAAATTAAATAACTTACGGCCATATACGACCTACGACACAAAAAATATTTCACTGTTAGTAGAGACTAAGCGAAAATCCCTTACTAACCCACTACTATGGCAATAACATTCATACTCAAGACAAACAAGAGATCAAGATCTGAAAAGCTTTTATTTTCCAAAAATGATCTATCTAATGGCGGTATATGAAACACCAACCAAGGTAACATATTATAACTATTATACTGGATCTAAGTGCTCGTCTGGTTCTATATAAGGTTTTAAATCCTTAACGTGCCAGCTACCATTACACTCTGTACCAGATAAATCTTCTAAAATATACACGCAATAGCCTATTTTCTTTTTGACTTTATAAGGTCCCTCGAATTTCCCTGCTAGTTTGGCAGTGAAATAATTTGCAGCATCAGACTGTGCATACTTTCGTTTCCAAACTAAGTCACCAATCTTAAATTCAACTTCTCTACGCCGTAAATTATATTTTTCTCGAGATTTATCGTAAGCTTTTTCTAATCGTTCCGCAACTGACGTACGCATTTTCACAAGAGCAGCAAATCTTTCCGACACAGAGGGTGAATTATCATTGTCGTTATCGATATTATTATGTTTATATTCTGAACCATGAATACACATTTCTTTGCCAAAATTTATGAAATATGGCGTTTGACCCGTAACTTCATGACGTGCAGTGCGTAATGCGCAACCTAGTGCACTTAAATTTACGTCCCAGTCTCTTTGATGTTCTTTAATGTAAGCGGACATCATAGTTTTCATTACTCGATTATATCTTTCAGTGGTATTCGGGGCAGGATGATAATTTGGGTTAAAAAGAATTTTTATATCGTATTTTTCAGCAAGATTAGCAAAGTCTTTGCTCGTGAATTGTACTCCGTTATCACAACGAATGATTTGTGGTACACCGAATATATGAAATACTTGTTCTTCTAGTAAAGGAATGAGTTTATTAGCTAAAGCTCGTTTTATCGGGAAAAATAAATTAAATTTACTGAAGTTGTCAGTTACTACGAAAATATGCATATTACCTTTCTTACTTTTGGGTAATGGGCCAAATAAATCCATACTAATAACTTGCCAACAACGGTCAGCTATTACCCTCTTACCCATCAATCCAGCAGGTCGTTTTTGTTCCGGTTTTATTCTCTGGCAAATCTCACACGATCTTACATAATTACTAACGTCAGCTTTCATTCGTGGCCAATAATATAACCGAGCAATACGACTAAAACTTTTGAATATCCCGAGATGTCCTGCTGTCTCTAAATCATGGTTATTATGCATAATTTCGCGCCGTTTTTCTTTAGGAACAACTAATTTCCAGAAATCATTGTTACTGCGTAGTTCAGGGAAGTCAAGTTCAGTATATTTATACAATTTATTGTCTAATATCCGCCATTTAGGAAATTTTAAAGGACTGTTTTTGACATTTTCTAACATTTTAAGATACCATTTATCCTGTATTACCTCGACCTTCATGTTACTCACCACAATATCGACATTATCTTTATCTACTATTAAACGTGACAAAGCGTCTGGCACTACATTGTCTTTGCCTTTACGATGAACTACTGTATAGTCAAACTGTTGCAATCTAAGTGCCCATCTACCTAATCTACCCTGTGGATTTTGCAGATTATCCAACCATTGTAAACTATAACAGTCTGTTACTACCGAAAACTTAGCTCCTTCTAAGAAGCAACGCAGCTTTTCTATACTCCACAGCACCGACAATAACTCTCTTTCGACAGCTGAGTACTTACGCTCTTGTTTGGTTAAAGTACGTGATAAATAACAAATAACATGCTCGCTATCTCCGATTTTTTGTGTGAGAACCGAGCCTAATGCAAATGAAGATGCGTCTGTTTGCAATATAAAAGGATACTCAAAATTTGGACACGTTAATATAGGAGCTGATACTAAAGCATTTTTAATATTTCTAAAAGAATTTTCACAATTTTTATCCCAAATAAATTTAGAGCCTTTCTTTAATAAATTAGTTAGCGGAGCTATCAAGTCAGAAAATGCTGGTATGAAACGTCGATACCATGAAACCATACCGATGATTCGACGAACTTCGGTAACTGAGGTAGGAGCAGGCATATTTGAAATGCAGCTAACTTTTTCGGGGTCAACATGTAGACCATCACGATTGACTACGTAACCTAAATATTTTAATTCTGGCCTACAGAAAAAGCATTTTTCACGATTAAGCGTTAATCCAGCTTCATATAGACGTTTAAAAACCTCTGACAAAATTTCAATATGCTTATCAAAATCTGGGGCTATAACGATAATGTCATCTAAGTAGCAAAAAACGAAAGGTTCGAGTTCAGGACCTAATACAGTGTCAATTAGTCTTTGGAATGTAGCAGGTGAATTATGCAATCCAAAAGGAAGGCGAGTAAATTGATACAACCCTCTACCAGGTACTGTAAATGCCGTATATTGTTTACTGTCTTCACTTAAAGAAATTTGCCAAAAAGCGCTTTCAATATCTAAACTGGTTAGATATTTTGCAGAGCTTAATTTTGATAAAATCGAATTTATATACGGTAATGGATAAGCGTCTCTTTCTGTTACTGCATTTAATTTCCTAAAATCAACGCAGAAACGTTGGCTACCATCTTTCTTTGGTACCAATAACACAGGAGAAGACCAACCTGACTTACTATGTTCAACAATACCTTGCTTTAACATTTTATCTAGTTCTTCATCGATAATTTTCTGTTTGAAAGGTGAAACCGGGTAATATCTTTGTTTAATTGGTGGACTAGAAGTAATAATTTTGTGTTTTACCAGGGTGGTACAACCTTTTTTGTCGCCAATTTTAGAAAAATAATCATTCACGACTTTATCCAAGTCTGCTTGTTGTTTATCGCTTAAATTAAATTCAATGGAATTAACTACAGGTACTTCCAAATTTTCGGACGAAAAATACCATTCACCACGTCTCATATCAGGTACTATTCCCATATTAACCCAAAAATTTATACCCAAAACTAAACTGTGCCTCAGCGCTGGTACAACATATAAATCCATAACCTTTACGATATCACGTAATCTAATCGGAATGGTAACTACTCCTATACATTCACATAAATCATTATTAGCTATTGTGCACGAAATATTACAACTATTTAATTTAACACCTAAAGACTGTAAAATTTTCCATCCTGAATTACCTAAAAATGATTTGTTTGCTCCCGAATCCAATAAACCAAAGAAATCTTGACCTAAAATATTTACTTTTAAATATGGACATTCATTGTCACCAACATGTGCTAAAATGTAATCAAGTACAGGGGATAATTTATTTTCAATACAAATGGCCTGGGCATCCGTAGAAGGCAGAATTTGGCCTAGTTCTGTCTTCTTGATCCGTTTCCCGAATTACAGTCAGGGCAAGTGTTCTTAGTGAAGCCTGGTTTATTACATCTAAAACACTTAATGTCTAATCTCATTCTACAATTACGCGCTATATGATTTGGTTTACCACAACGAAAGCAATTTTTAGGTGTTACTTTTTGTACTTGTATTTCATGTACAACTGGTTTATTACTTTGTGGTTTACTAAGTACTGGTAGTTTATAATCTAAGTCAGGTTCACAAGTAAGACTACCTGGAATTGGAGGTATAAATTCATCAATATTCTCTTTAATTTTCTCTATTTTCCTGCACGATTTAACTAACTCATAAGAAGATTCTATATTATCAATGTTAGTGCTTAAACGTTCTTGATAAAAAGGTGCTATATTTTTGCGTAATATTTCCATACGTTTATGCTCTGGTACAGCGTAAGGCATTCTATCAAACAAATTAGACATCGTGGCAATATAAATACCAATAGGTTCATCCCCTTGGGTACGTTTTTCGATTTGACGCCAGAGTTTTTCTGAAGACGGTGTAAATTGCTCCCTCATAAACTGAACTAACTCATCCCAATTAGAAGCGTTTTTCCCAACAAAATGATAAAACTTTAAGGCATCACCTTCAAATAATTGAGAAGCATTATAATATAATTGTTGCTTATTTAAATTATAGGCTTTACTACTATCATCAACACGCTGTAAAAATGCATTAAAACTAAGAAGTCCTTGATCTCCGGAGAATTTTAGACCCCATTTGTGCACAGGTACAGTGTTAAAGTAATTTGGAATTTGTAAAACTCCCGAATTGATATCCAAATTAGGAGACGTTATATTTTCCTCAACTGTATTGCTACCCGTTGCACTATTATTGGCAAGCGTAACATCTTCCGGTTTAGGATCAGATTCAAAACTTTTCGATTTTGAGGTATAATTTGAAACTAGTTCAGTCACATGAGTGAGTGCTCTACAACGTCTTGCAGTTAATGCTTCATCTTTACTCGATATGCGTTCCACTCTTTTTAAGACATGTGTTAATTTGCATTCAATTTTTTTAATTTGAGTAGGTGAACCAGAAAATGAATTAATATCTTCCTCAATATCAAGCAATTTTTTCTCACATTCACTCAACTCTTTCTCAGCATCTAACTTTACTGGACTACGTATGACCGTCCCAGCTTTTTCTAAAATCAAAGCACCACGCAAACATTTTCTTAACGTCTCGACATTACCTATTTCAGAAAGTCCTCTTATACGTAACTCATACTCTAATTCATCTTTCACTAGTCTATCTACGTCAAGCTTAAACCTACCTGCCATTTTTAAATTTTAAATATTTTTTTTTTTAAACAAAATCAAATTTATACCAATATATGTCTATGTAAATGAATATTTTGCTTGTTAATACTATTTTTCTCTCTGCCAACTCAACCCTACGTCATGTATTCTTGAATTTCAAAACAAATAAATTGAAAAAAAAAATGTAATATAACTAAACCACGTTGGTGCGCCAAAACTGCTACGTCAAATTTTAAAACTCAATCTGACGTAACTAGTTGGTCGTTGTCTGTTGACATAACGGTATTTGCCGGCCGACTAACAGTGGAGATGGTCGGGGTTCTAAATTACTATGATGTATCAGGGCGCCAAGTAAATTTTTCCTCTCCAAATACCAGCTCAAGTACAATGTAACCTTAAATTTACTAAATAAATTACTTAGCGAGACGATAATGAAAAATTCAAATTCAGTTTTATCTTTTAATAACAATAAACGAAGTAACTTTATAACATTCAAGAGTACAATAACGTAGGGGATGGTAGACAAATTCACACAAAAAAAAAATATATCTAACTGGGTATACGCGTCTTACGTAAGTGCTTAAACCCCCAACAAATATCATAGATGTTATAATTAGTTGACAGAATATTTTCATAAAATGTTTAGCAAAATTTTAAAAAAAATATATATATATAGGTACAGTGGTGAAATTTTTTTAGTAAAATTTATAATATATTTTTAAGAAAAATTCAATGTATATATGGCGCAAGAAGGATACAAACTGCAGGCAGCAGGGCTTCAGCTTCGGCTCAATTTTCAGGAATGGGCAACTTCCAGCCTATCAATTAACCCAAAAAAAATGGATGGCTCTCCACAAAAAAGAAATTCCAGTCCAGTAAGGAGAAGTAACATAAGTACGTGTAGACCAGTGGAAAAAAAGTTATTCGTTCGTATCAGGAGACAAAAAAAAATCGTATGAAAAACTACGAAATCCTAGACGAAACCGTAGGTGAAAATAAAACCCTCGTTTCGGAGGGTTTCCCTAGAGAAATGTTGTTGACCTTGGATGTCCTTGGCCTCGTGTAAATTTGGCAAAAATGGCTTTTACGTATAGATCCTTCCAATGAAGACAATCGATTTCCAATACCATAAAAATATGCACTCATTCAAACATAAATGGATAACCGAAAAATATAACGTTGCGAATATATCCCAAAATGGTGAAATTACTTGTTTCAAAAATCGCAACGAGCACGTAAAAATACCACTTAATAAATTGCCAAGCGTTCGAGCGAATTACACGTGAAAAGTGACAGACTACCGGAAGACAAAATCCAAGCCAAAAACTATTGTGAAGAAATAAATCTGTGTTACCGATCGTCAGTCGGTTATAGGAATCTACCTATAAACTAATTAAAAGTTATTGGTTTCCTAGCTTAAGAATTACAGAAATAGAGAGCTTAAGTATATGCAACACGCTACACAACAAAATGTATAAAGCCATGCCTATACCTGCAACAATTCCTTACAATTGCGAATTCATATAGACAACTAAATAATAAATATTACGCGTGACGACGGATAACACGAATTCGTTAGACATTAAACGTAAGAGATAAAGTAATGATTTAGAAATTTTTTTAAATAATGTATAAATGTTAAATTGAACTGTAACACTCCAGGAAAATTTGTTTCTTCAGCAGCCTGAATAACTGAGTAAAATGGATTTTCTACTAAAGCATTTACCAATTGCAAATCTTGCTGTTGAGTTGATATCCTTCGTCACCCTGATCCAGGATTTCTACTAATCGTACCGTTTATTCTCTACTTTCTTAAAATATTACACACCGAATTTTTGTCAATATTATAACGCAGTGCAATTTGTTTCATTGACCATCCATCTTCTGCTTTAGCGATAACTCCAGATTTAACTAAATCGCTTATATGAGGCATATTAGTTTTTTGCACACTTGCAATAAATTATGACAACTAACTGACAATGTCACAAAAATTAAAGTTAGATGTACACAACTAGATTTTAGCAAAATACCGTTATAAGACTTGTCCTATTTTTTTTGCTCACGACCGTACCCGATAAAAAATTTATTGTTTCAGGAGTTATTCAAACAGCTTTCACAAAATAGAAAACTGCCAGATGACATAAAAGAAGATACTATAAAATTATTGCGCTTAAAAGCAAATAAATATTTAATACGTGAGGAAATACAAACAAAAACAAAACAGTGCATAACTTTGAATGAAAGACTTATCAAACTTGAAAAATAATGACAGGATGAATTACTCGAATAGTATTAAAACTGCCTGCGAAAAAATCAATATGAAATATGGTAAATATTACATTTTGTGTTTACTATTCAATACACAAATCTGTTCATAGGGCAAATCTTATTCGTAAAAGTATTTTCCTGAAGAAAATATTTTTTACAGGTACTTAAGTATACCATATTTACTCGAGTATTTAGGTACTTCTACCTGGGAATAAATCCTCTATTTTATTGTTCATAAAGCTTTTATAATTTTTCTATTTGACCACTTTGATTTTTTTAATATGAGTTTAGGTTTATAGTGTAGGAGCCGATTGTCACACAAGTTGACACTGAATTCAACTTTCAAGGCCTTATATTTTGTACAAATGCAATGAGAAAATCATTTGCAGCATTCTCTGAATTTATTTGTATTGATGCAACCTACAAACTTTTACAAATCCAGGCACCTGTTAGGGGGGCGAGCGTGGGTGCGTCTTTACTATGTACATACTTCGATATGCGATGTAAAGCAATATAAGGCGCGGTTAGTAGTTGGATGGGTGACCGTTCCAACAAAGACCGCGTCCTCGCCTCACACATCTTCCAGCGGTTTGTATGCGAGGGTTGTATAGGGTATATACCATCCTTCGGAGGGGATGTAAAGCCGGCGGTCCCTTGTCTATTAAATGTTAGGCAAGTAAAGGATCCCTACTCTTCTTAAGGCAAGAGGTTCGGCAAAATTCCTGGTTGGGGGTAGCTCATCTACAGACGTCGGTGTTAGGCCTCAGTAGCGGAAATAGGCCGCCGACGTTAAATAAATGTATAAAAAAAAGGCACCTGTTTACACCTGTTAACAATATTGTTAATTGAAGATGGCAATGGTGAAAGCCAGATAGTGGGAGTTCCAATTACCGAAGACAAACAATCTCTTACATGGTTCTTGGAATCGTTTAAATATCTAAATCCTTCTTGGAGTGAAATTAAAAATGTCATAGCCGATAAAGATCTTAATAAACGTGAACTACTCAAAAAGTGCTTTCCACAGGCCTCAATGCAGATGTGTATATTTCATGTATTTAAAATATTCCAGAGAGAAATTACCTGTGAAAAAATGAGAATAAGTAGTGCAGAAAAAAACATGGCTCTTTTCAGTATTTACAAAAACTTGTGTATTCAAAAAGTCAAATTGAATTTAATAGTACATTAAATGAGCTAAAGAGCAAAGTTTCTCAATCTATTTTATTATATTTAGAGGAGCATTGGGTTTCATTAAAAGAAGAATGGTGTCCTCGACTGGGACAAAAAGTGTGTAATTTTCTGGAAATTACCAACAATCATTTGGAGGGTATAAATTCAAAACTGAAAGCAGTGATCTCAAAACATAGTTCCTTTGAAGAATTTCTCGACAGAAAAAACGCGGACATACAACCATTTCCTCCGACAGTGCCAGTGCCAGGATTCGAACCCGGTGGTGTAATGTCTGTGTGATTAATCGCGATTGCCACCTTGCGCTTTAACCCACTCGGCTATCGACCAGACTTAATGCTTTCCACTCTAGATTGTCTTTCAGTAAAGGATAGATTATTTCTGTTCTCTATGATATTTATATATAAAATATAATCAGGAAATGCTCCCAAATACTTTGACCAATTAATTGCCTTTAACAATCAAATTCATAATTATCCTACTAGAAGAATAAATGACTTTCATGTTACCAGAACAAATTTCTCACGTACAATTAATTCAATTTTTCATAATGGCTTAATCAATTTTAATGCTGTTCCATATGAGATAAAAAATGTAAATAGTGTTAGACAATTTAAAAAACAATTAACCATTTTTATTAAGTCTAAATAGCTGCAAATTTTGAGATTTTTTTTAACATTTATTTAACGTCGGTCTATTTCCGCTACTGAGGTCTATCACCGACGCCTATAGACGAGCTACCCCAACCAGGAATTTTGCTGGACCTCTTTCCTTCAGAAGAGTAGGGACCTTTTAATTGCCTAACATTTAATAGACAAGGGACCGACGGCCTTACATCCCCTCCAAAAGATGGTATATCATCTACACAACCCTCGCCTAAGGTTGCATAGCTTCCGCGCATTCACTGATATATAAGCTGTTGGAAGATATGTGAGGCGAGGACACGGTCTTCTTTGAAACGGTCGCCCATTCAAGTACTAACCGCGCCCCTAATGTTGCTTTACATCACATATCGAAGTATGTAAATAAGAAAGACACATCTACGCTCGCCCCAAATTATTATTATTTTTTTTGAGATACACATGCTGATGTTAAACTTGCCTAGTACTTTTATTGTATTTTTATTTCTGTTTACTCTACTATTGCTAAGTTTTCTAATTTATTGATGTATATTTGGTGTGTACGTTTTACTGTGAATTTGCGTCAACTTATAATCCGTATGTATATTAGGAGTTCCTATTTAAATAAATAAATAAAAGACATAGCAGTACGTAAACGCGCAATTGTAATTTTATTGCCGGCAATGAAAATTGCAAAGTGTAAAGCAGTTTAAAAAAAAAAGAAAATTTTCATTAAAAAAATCAAAGAATCCAAATTTTTTATATTTTTTTGAGGTTATGTAAAAAAATAGGTTCCACCATCAACAAATACATCAAAAACCTTACAACTTCAAAAAAAAAATAATTCTACCATGAATTGTCCAAATAGTACACCGTCCCCAATTTTCCCTGAAGAGCTCTTGATAAAAATCAAAATATTTAGAATATATGCTTTTTAGCTGATTTTGAGGTTATGTTGTTCGAATTTAAACCTAAAACCTATTAAGGGTGTTAAATAATTTTATTACAAAGAATTTTCTGTTTGGTTTAGGTCAAGCTGAGATATTTCAAAAATGGTCATGGAAAAGAGCAGAATTCAGCCATATGTCAGAAAAAAGTGTGTGTGAGGACGCGCGGAATATTTCGGAACTGGAAAACGGATTTTTTTGGTTGTCTTTGATGTTTGCCACAAGTTTACAAATGTTTCCTTATGGATTATAAAAATAATTTTAGAACAATTCTAATGAAGCAGTATATCATACGATTGACCTACTTATTTATTCAATGCCTATGCCTGTGGTGGTTATCAAGATCCTTTCACTGTTATCTGGTCTGTTGATTATACTTGTTACACACAAATTGGTTTACTCATCTATGTTTCATTTCTAATCTGAGGCTATTTCTGAGGATTGATGTACGACCATATGACTTCTAAGATTACCCCGTCCATGTTACACATGGGCAAGTTTCACACATGCCTTAGATTAGTCAATGAATGCAATCTTCAATATAGTCCAGAACTATTTCAAGTTGTTTTCGGATCTGGTAAGAGACAGTATTGTAGTTATAATCCCATCTTAAGTTACGGAGGATTTATAAAAATTTGCATCCAACCGATGCAAAATTAGAAAACAAATCTGGTTACATGAATATATGAATAACGAAATGCTGGAACTTATAATCGGTAGTTTTATGTTTCGAATGTTAAATTTTTTTAGATACTTTTTATTAAAGCTCCCTGATCCTTCAATGAACTGTTTAAATTCTCTAATTTTTTTTTACACATCTTCATATCCCTGACTTTACCAGGTCATTAGGAACCGTGTTATCAGTTCTAGGTTTGTCAGCAAGTGACTTTTTAGGGAATTTCCATATTTTGATTTAAAAGAACATTGGTCGCATTTGTAATCATTATCTCTGATGATTGATGTACCTTCATATGACTCCTAAGATAAGCTTTAACCTTTGTTACATACGAACAAGTTTCACAAGAGTACGCTTCCACTTTTGAAAGTTTCTGATGTGTCAACATGTGTCTTTTCAGAGATATTTTATGTTTGGTATTAAATGAACATTGTTCACAATTATACACTGTTGCTTCTGAATCTCGATGAGTCAACTTATGAGTTTTTAGATAATGTTTATATTTCGTCTTAAATGAACATCGATCACAGTTGTACAGTGTTACATATGATATTTCTCGATGGATCAACACGTGTGTCTCTAGAGATTTCTTGTGTATTGTCTTAAATGAACACTCAAAACAGTTGAACACTTTTACTTCTGAAAGGCCTAGATGAATTCGTGTATGAGTGTTAAGATCCCTCTTATGTTTTGTTACATATGAACAGCTGTTACACTTGTACGTTGTTACTTCTGAAAGGTCTTGATGGCTCAACATATGAGTTTTTAGATAATATTTATATTTGGTTTTAAATGTGCATAGATCGCAGTTATATAGTGTTAGTTCTGAAACTTGTTCATGGGTCAACATATGGGTTTTTAGGCCCTGTTTATATCTTGACTCATAGGAACACAGATGGCAGTGGTATAATGTTATTTCTTCATGGGACAGCATATGTCTCTTAAAATTATCCTTACGTCCTGTCGCATACGAGCAGGTTTTGCAAGTGTACACTTTCACCTCGGTAAGACTTCGATGGATCAACATATGAGTTTTTAGATAGTTTTTATACTTTGTTTTAAATGAACACTCGTAACAGTGGTGTAATGTTATTTCTGAAGATTCATGTATCAGCATATGTCTCTTAAGATGATCTTTACGTTGTGTTACGTATGAACAACTTTTACAAGTGTATACTTTTAGATCTGGAACCAACCTGTTCGTGTTTGTTTTTAAACACCCTTTCTGACATTTGTACATTGTTACCTCTGGATATCGACAATTATATGCAAGTATTTTGTCTGAGAGGACTTGATGGGTCACCGTAGGATTAGTATTTTTTATGATCAACTGAGATGAGATAGAAGCATCTTGCAATCTGAAAAAAGTTATGTCTATTATAATTTAATTTCAGATAATTTGGATAAAAAGTTTTTGAGTTCAGAGTAATTTATTTTTGTATGTCACTACTAACACAGCCGGGAGAAGAAGAAATTGAAATGTTTCAAAATTAACAGATGCTAAAAGCACAAACGAAAAATCAAAAACTCGTAAGCTAATATATCTTTTGTATGATATGGAGGAGGTGGTTCTTTGGAATTTTTGAATAAATTTGAAAATATTTTAACCCATTTAATTCCAACAGTTGAAAATATCCTTTGCCTAGGTGATTTTAATATTGACTTGCTTACAATAGACAATAATAAATAATAAATACACCACAGGTAATGACAACCCCCTTTATCCCGGAAGGCTCTAGAAGAGCCTTGTGTGGGAAGGGGCTACACATTTAGAGACAAGGGACACACACCCAATATTCGTGTATAGTGAAAAAATCCCCCTCACAGTATTTTCCACTGCCACGACCGAGGATCGAACCCGGAACTTTTGGGTGAGAGGCAAGTGCGCTCACCTCTCGACCTAATTGCTAATTATGTTTCTGATACTTTAGAAAGCTTTGGACTTTATCAGATTATTGATCAGCCCACGCGAATAGCAAATAATTCAGCTAGTCTTATTGACTATGTTCTAACATCTAGTAAAGAATTCGTTGCGTCAGCTGGGGTAATGACTGTGGAAGGTGTAAGTGATCATGAACTAACTTATTGCAATATTAATGTTAGAACAGATAAGCCTGGTCCAAGTTTTGTTACTGCTAGAAATTTTAAAAACTTAAATTATAAGCAGTTCAAGTCTGATTTAATATCTATACCGTGGAATAATATTTATGATTTAAATGATATTGATAGTAAAGTTCAATTTTTAAACGATAACATAATAAATTTATTAGATCTACATGCTCCTAATACAACGTATAGAATAACTAAAAAATATTCAGCCTGGTTAACAGATACGCTACGTGCTATGATGGCGGTTAGAGATAGAGCTTTATTGAGATACAAAGAACCAAAAATGTAACACACTGGCAATACTACAAACAACTCAGAAATGCTGTAAGTCTAGCTGTCAAAAAAGAACAAAAAGCCTATTATAATCGTGAACTTAACACTAACAATCAGAAACTAGTTTGGTCTAAATTAAAATCTCTTAATTTTCTGCGTTACTAACAATTTACCAAGTAACTTGTCAGATGTAGAGGAAATAAATAATCATTTTATTTACTCTATTCCAAATTTACCAGCTTATGTATCCACCATTTCTTTCTATAATAATAATCTTAAAGACAGTAATGTGCAAGCTTTATCTTTTTCAGGAATTACTGAAATTGAAGTATTAGATATAATTACTAAAATCAAAAGCAAGGCAGTAGGATGCGATGGTATCAACATTTTAACAGTTAAGTTGTGTATTCCGCATATTTTACCTCACATAACACATATTATCAACTTTTGTTTAAAAAATAGTGTATTTCCTAACCAGTGGAAGAAAGCACTTATTCTCCCGATGCCAAAAATCTCAAATCCTACAAGTTTTAAAGATATAAGGCCTATTAGTATATTACCTTGCCTATCCAAGATTCTAGAAAAAATTATAAACATTCAGCTAAGAAAGCATTTAAATAAAAATAAAGTAATTCCAAGTACGCAATCAGGTTTTAAAACTGGTCACAGTTGTAGCACTTCATTACTAAATATAACTGATGATATTTTTCGCGCAACTGATAGAGGGAAATTAACATTATTAGTTTTATTAGATTATTCCAAGGCCTTTGATACCTTAAACCATACTATGTTAATATCAATTTTACAATATATAGGTTTATCTGTAATAGCTATTAAATTAATCTCTAATTATCTATCTAATAGATTACAGGCTGTTCAATATAAACAAAATATTATTTCAGAATATAATAAATGGAGTCCCCCAAGGCTCTATTCTTGGCCCTTTACTGTTCATTATTTACATATCAAACTTTGCCAATACATGTATATCATGCAATCTACATTACTATGATATATACTATATTACTAGATGATGCACAGACTGCACTGTCCTTTTACCCTGAAGAACACTCTCAAGCTATAGCAGCTTTAAATCATGATCTTCATAATATTTATATTTTATCTGCTCAACATTGTTTGCAACTTAATACTTCCAAAATAGCGGTTATATTATTTGGCAGGAAAAATGATAGACTAAGATATTTTAATGATAACCCTTCAAATATTCTTCTTAATAATGAGAAAATTAATTATAATGATAATGTTAAGAATTTAGGGCTTCTTATGGATTTTGAATTAAGATTCTCAAAGCATATATCAAAATGTCTTCAAAAGTCTTACCTTAATTTGAGAGTAATTTATCAACATAGAATGTTCCTAAACAGAAGGACAAAAACAATGCTGTGTGAATCTCTTGTTTTATCGCAATTACATTATTACGATACAGTCTATGGTCCATGCTTAAATAGCCTAGATATTATTCATATTCAAAGGCTACAAAACTCTTGTTTGAGATTGATTTTTGGCATCAGAAAATATGAGCATGTTAGTCACACACTTAAGCAGGTTAATTGGCTAAATATGAAAAATCGAAGGTATCTGCATTCTGCATGTCAATTTTATGCAATTCTGTTCAATCAATCACTTACATACCTATTTAAAAAAATTGGTTATCGCTGCGATGTACATCATTTAAATACACGATTTAGAGGTACCCTCTCCCCTCCATCATTTTCCACTGAGTTATTTCGACGATCCTTCACATATAACATAGTTAATTGTATTAATAATCTACCTGATGAACTAAAGGGTGTAAAAATTCAAATAAACAGTTTTAAAAAGCGGCTTTCTATTCTTATTATGGACAAACAAGGAAGTGAGCATGCAGATATACGTTAGAATTGTTGATTGTGCACTCATTATGATATAAGAGAGAAATAATTACTTGTATTTGTTTATATTAATGTTAGTACTATTTAAAGGAAACTCCATTTTTTGTTATATATATCTATATAAGTTTATATATCTTTACTCTAATCTACTTACATGTGCTGTGTAATCTAACTTGTTAGGGTTAGGTGGAAGAATAGAAAGGTAACTTTGTTATACCGTACTAAATCTCGCCCATTCAATAAAGGCCTTTATTATTATTATTATTATTATATACCGGATGACACAGGAGATATATAACACTCTGTAACTTTGCTATTTAAGAATTTTGGATTTTGGGAGAACTATACAAGGTGATTTACCTAAACATGCGGAAAATTATTCAATGGGTTGCCCCCACCAAAAGAAGTTAAAAAAATTAAATAAAAAAATTTGGAAAAAAAAAGTGTGCCGCATATGACTAACCAATCTGACGTGTGCAACGAAATCACTTCCTTTCTTATGTGGTATGGGTAAAAACGATTCTCACGTATAGGGCATTTATTGAAGGGTCTTGTTCTAGTAATTCTAGAACTTCTTCGTCTTTTTCAACAGGAAGATTTACTACACGTTCCCTGACACCTGGTAAACAAAACCCGGTATCATGAACTCACTGCACTTAAATTTTTCCTCTCATTAGGATTGCGCCTATGGGAAAATGTTCTCCCGTATTTTCGTACAGCCCCTGCAAGACTTTCATTCATTGCACCATAGGTTAATATCATGTCGCAGTACTCTTGCGACGTAAACTCTGGCATAATCGATATTTGCGAATACAGTTTACAATTTAACAAAAACAGGAAATGCTCTAAACGGAAGTCAAAGAGTTACTGAACTGAACACGTGTCGCACTGACTATAGACAACTAAATCAGCAGATTTACCTGCAAAAGTAACAAGCGGCACGTGTGTGAACGCGTCGAGATAGCATAACTCCCCCGTTCAGAAGCGTATCTTTGCAGGGTTTAATGCAAAAAAATATAATAAATTACCTCGGATTGCTTTAAAATTTTACAGAGGGTTTCCCACATAAAAGACCAGTATACCATTTTATTTTCTGCATGTTTACATAAAGCACCCTGTATATTACATAATTGTCTTTGTTTTGAGCCTATCAAACGTTTTATTCAACTTCCTGTTTAAGCGGAAGTGACCCTAACTTTGTTATTTTAAATGGTACCCTGTATATATTTTACTTCCACGTCCAATGGAAGTATAGTAACGCAAAAAATAATTTTTCTTGTTGAAATAGGCTTAAATTGTCATGAAACATCGAGATTTTAAATTTGAACAAGAAAAAATTTCTGTTTATCGGTGCTAGTTTGTCCAATATACTTTTTTCACAATCATTGCAAGAGATGCAATATACCACATTTGAATAGTTCATTAAGTCGTCTTTGTCTTTCAGTTTAGCAAAAAGATTGTTAATCGTTACCTTATTTTTGAAAGGTAACGCAGAAAAATTAAAGATAGGATCACATCACACAGAAGCGACGTGAGGGTTAACAAAGAATCTTCAATGTTAGCCTAACACGCTCTATCACTTAGCCATAACCTCAATTATAACAAGGTTAAGATTTTAGATTTTGAAAAGAACGTTCAAAAAAGAACTTTTCTAGAAATGTGTCATATTTTTAATGAATCTGAAGCTATGAATGCCAGAAATGACATTGAAGGCCTCAGTATATTATACACTTATTTGTTGCATTCACATGCCAATGGCAGTCACAGAAATAACACCCTGTACAATACATTTGAGAATTAGTAGTTTTTGATCTGTTGGGTTTGGCGTTTTGTTGGCAACGGACCTGAGGCAGAGAGAGGGAGAGGGGGGGTTGACATGACCCCTCTCTCTCTGCTTCAGATTTGTTTTGACAGTTTTTTAAGTTCACATTCCGATGTTTTTCAGAGTAATAAGAAATAACGTAGTTGACTGTTATCTGTTCAGTTTTTGAGGTGGCTGAAACAATTTTAGATTAAAGATTTTTGTCGTTAACTTAAATTCAATATAAATGTAGTTCACAAGTGTGATTTATTTTGTAATAGTTGTGTTTGTTCTGTCTTGATGATTTATCAATTTCAACTTTAACCTCAATTTAGTAAGTACCTTTCACTTGTATTAAATAATTTTTATTATAATGAATTTTTGTAGAATTCCTGAGGAAGAAACAGTAAAGTTTCGAAAGCTTCAATTTAAAAAGTTGTCTTTTTTGAACCCGTGACTGTATGGTGGAAATTAAAAATTTTTGTTTTTAACTTAGACAGTCGTCTAATATTCGTCTCTGTACTTATATATATATATATATATATATATATATATATATATACTATTTAAATTTTTTAAAAGTGCTAGTGCTCGAAAAATTTAAGCACTTTTCATTGCTTAGTGCTCGCGAGCACATTTTGTCAGTACTCGGCACAGCTCTGATGTTCTGAAAGTATTCCAACATACAGACGAAGCATACGATAGTTGTTTCATTTTCACCATACTGAGTTTGAGCCTGAATTCAGCAACATGGTTAGGGCTCCAAAAGTTTATCAGGACATAATTAAAAAGATATAATTGGGATTTTCTATCTCAATAACATAAGAATAGTTATCACTAATGTAATGACAGTCCATTAGAGCGTAATAATAATAATAATAATAATAATAAATGTCTTTATTTTCGTCAGCAGTAAAAAAAACATTAACAGAAACATTAACAATATAAATACATTGAGACAAAAGATTACCAAAAAAAGGCCAAGTTCACAATTAATGTGCTCTACCACTTAACCTATCGTATTTAAATTGAGTATAATGATAACCTGAAGGAAATAGTACAGAGTTATTCACTATATTTTATTGAAATGTGATAAAAAAAAACAACAATATCATGTATAAGTCACGTGATACGAAATAAATATATGTTTTTTTTTTAATGGAATACCCTATATATTATTGCATTTTCGAGAAGCCCTTTTTTCCCAGAATTCAAATATATAATATTGTATAGGTCTATCTTGTGAAACAAAAATAACGAGGTAGGCCACGAAAATAATTATTTTATTGTTTATTCAATTTTGACATTTCAGACCGCCATTATTAACATTTATTTAATCAAAATGGGTAATAGTGTTACTGAAAAGATTGAAATATTTTCCCTTTATGTAAAAAATAATAAAAATAATTGTGCCGCAAGAAGAGAATCCATGACATATCCGAATCGAGCGATTCCTAGTGTAAGCAGGTTTTTGAATGTTTATCGTTATGTAAACAGGACCCATAATATTTCAAGAAAGCTACGTAACGTTACAGGAAACGAGGAAGAAGATCTAGATATATTGTTATATTTTGAAGGTACTTGGCATATACAGCAAAATAGGAGTTCTTCCAAATAATAGCTTTGAAAACGGAAACAGATTACTTTCCGAAACATCACCAAAATACATTATTTCTGTGTTTATTCAGATTTATATTATTTGCAAAACATAACCTCTGACTTTTCCTTTGGCGTAAATGTCACGGGCGCAGAGGCTTTTTGTCCAATAATTCTATTATTTTGTAGATTCGGTGATTTGTTTTGAAGAGGATAATAGTACATGTGGTAGAAAGCCCAAATAAAAGGAAAGAATGTACTGTCATGAGCAGAAAAAAATAGGACAACTTTTTTTTCTAATGTAAATCTGTCTCTATTTGAATATGTAATAAGTACCGGTAAAAGAGGGTGGATCGAAGCTGCTGGGTGAATAGAAACAAAAGTGGGGAATGTAATTGAAACATTTCTCGGAGTTCAAATTTAAAATTGGCGTTTTTAGTTTTCTGTTAAATTATCTATCAGTATGTCCCTTACGTGTAACTAGTAAATTTCAGCATTTTATGTTGGCATTTCTGCTTGAAACAGTGTTGTCAATAAACAGCTGTTATATGGGGTTACTTTATAGGCTGCAAAACTTTTTTTCTACAAGAAAAAACAGGTAAGTAACTCCATATCTTGCTGAAAAAATACCATAAGATCAAGAGCCGAGGTTACCCCAGGAAGTATCAATGGTTACTTTGACCAGCTTGAAACGGAGCTAAAAGAGTAATGTAATGGCAATTTTAATGAAAAATAAGTTAGTGTTTCTGTTCACCCCATATTGCGGGATGAAAAGAAACATATACCTTTTATTTTTTTGCTGTCAAACTGGTCAAATTTTTGAAATAGTAAAATATGCCTATGCATCTACTAGTAGGGACCAGAGTTTTCCATATTTTTCATTTTGAGAAAGCTAAACAGTTTTTCTGCACCAAAGCCGCAAAGTTCAAAATGTGTTTCTATGTACCCCCTTTTACGGTAGCCGTAATAAAACAGATATCACTTTTAATTTATTTTTTATTTTAATGCTGTAGTTATTGCTATAGTAAATGATGGATGGTTAATGAGACAAATTGCACTGCATTATAACATTAACAAGAATTTGGTGTGTAACATTTTAAGAAAGTGGAGAATAAAAGGTACGATTAGTAGAAATCCTGAATCAAAGGACAAAGGATATCCTACTTAGCAAGAAACTAACTATTAATATTTCGTTATTGCACCATTTCTATTTATAACTTCTATAAGTCTGTTTGGCATAGAATTAAATAACCTTATACAATAATCATTAGTAATAATATTTTCCCATGCATTATTTACTATTTCTAGTAATTCTTCGGCATTCCGTGGTCTCACATTTCGTTATTGGATACTTCTTACGAGTAGTCCCCATACTTCTTCCACAGGGTTAAGATCTGGATTATTACTAGGCCAGTTAAGAACATTGATGTTGTTATCTCGAAACCAGTTAGTTACGGTATGAGCAGTATGAACAGAACAATTGTCTTGTTGAATATGAATTCATTATTAGGAAATAATTGTGACACAGAAGGGAGCATAATATTGTCTAAAATCCTAATACACGTTTCACTATTAAATCGTTCCTCAATTATTCTCCACTTTCTTAAAATGTTACACACCGAATTTTTGTCAATATTATAACGCAGTGCAATTTGTCTCATTGACCATCCATCTTCTGCTTTAGCAATAACTCCAGATTCAACTAAATCGCTTATATGAGACATATTAGTTTTTTTGCACACTTGCAATAAATTATGACAACTAACTGACAATGTCACAAAAATTAAAGTTAGATGTACACAACTAGATTTTAGCAAAATACCGTTATAAGGCTTGTCCTATTTTTTTTGCTCACAACCGTAAAAAAGTAATTTATTATAAAAATAGATCGATACCTTGTTTTAATATTTGTTTTAGAAAATTTGGTTAATAGTTTATTAAATGCTTGTCGTGAAATAGAAAAAAGTTATTACAACATTCAAAGAACTTTGAAAAAGCATCAATATAGGCCTTACAAAATATTACCCGTCCACGAACAGAATGAAGACCAAAAATGTAGAAGATTGGAGTTTTGTCAGATCATGCTCCATGAATTAGATGAAAATCCTGATTTTTTTTAAAGAAATTATATGGGGACAGATGAGTCAAGTTTTTCCGCTTTGGGAGTTTTTAATAAAAAAAAACAGACATACCTGGGAGAATAAAAACCAGACAGAGAAAGGTCAACCTAACAAAAAAAAATTCGGGTAGAAAATCAATCCACGTTTGGTGCGGAATTTTTCAAAACCAAGTAGTTGGGCCTATATTTTATGATTTTACATTGCCACGACAAACATATCTCGAAATAATTTTACCAGAGGTAGATCATCTAATTCAAGAATTCCCTATGGACGTATTGCCTAGAATGATTTGGCATCAGCACGGAGCGACTCCACATAGCGTTTTAGAAGTTCCGAAGTATTTAAATAATCAATTTCCCATTTGGATAGGCAATGCTGGGACCATTCGATGGACACCAAATAGCCCCTGATTTGACTCCATTAGATAGCTTTTTATGGGGTTTTTAAAAGACAAAGTGAATTTTAATCATAACCACTATCTTCAGGCCATTAAAGCAAAAATTCAAGAAGAAATTAACAACTTAAACAGAAACATTTTGAACAATTTCTTTAATTGTTTTGTTAAATCTGTTTTATAATACATTAAATATGAAGTTATTCTAATATCATATTAATTATTTACATGTGTTTATAATTAGGTCATATATAATTTACATGTTGAAAATAGCACTTTTCATGGGTGAAAGCGTTTTCACATACTGTTAGCGTGAATTAAAGATTTATCATATGCTACGTGAAATCAATAATTTTCAAGCGTAATTAGTAGTGCATAGTTAGTAGCACTTTTCAAAGCAGTCGTAGAAAAAACTTTTTATTTTACTAGTGAATAAACAACTATTTATGGTACTGTCTGGTTGATAGCCGAGTGGGTTAAGGCGCGAGGTGGCAATCGTGATTAATCACACGGACATCGCACCACCGGGTTCGAATCCTGGCTCCGGCATTGCCACTGTCAGAGGAAATGGTTGTATGTCCGCGTTTTTTCAATGTGTAACCCCTTCCACACAAGCCCTGGCTTCTGGAATTGGGGGTTGTCTAATTTCAGTGGTGTTTATTTATTTATTTATGTTGCTATGGAGTTAATAATGACAGTCTGAAATGTCAAAATTGAATAAATAATAAAATTATTGTTTTCGTAGCCTACCTTGTAATTTTTGTTTCATTTGGTTTTGACATGCATAGCTCACTCTTCTTGCAATAAAGCAGCTCATTTGCATTTTGAATGTCAAATATGTTAAGAAGTATTTAAGATAGACCTATACAATATATATATTTGAAATCAGGGGAAAAAAGGCTTCTCGAAAATGCAATAATATATAGGGTGTTCCGTTTACAAAAACATTTATTTCGTGTCACGTGGCCTATACATGATATTTTTTTTTACCACATTTCGATAAAATATAGGTAAGATTCTACAACTTTTATACAAAACTTTTTTTCTATTTTCAATAATAACAGAAATAAAATGGGGGTCAATATATAATAAATAACCCTGTACATTGAATAGTCTAAGATGAAAATAGAAGTCTACAAAATGGCGCAAACAGCATTGGTTGGCAAAAAATAACTTCCGACCGTTCTTTGATATAAACGTCATAGCCACAGACATTATCTCAGCAACATACAGGTTCATTTTCTTACTTTTTGTAGATTTTGTGGTAGTTTTCAGAAAAGACGTGGTAGGAAAAATCATAAAAAGCAGAAAAGAATATTCTAGAAGATATTGCGTATTTACATTTCAATTATATTCCTGTTATTGGATGAAAAATGTTTTCTTTCAAAATCAATGTGTTGAAAAAATTTTACATTCACTGTAAACTGTAAAGTCCTGTACAGTTGCAGCAAATTATAAAACCTACCTAGTGCATTAACTTTCTCAAATAAATTCTCCTTGCAACAGTGCATGTGCCATGCCCATTACAAGCGAAATCTGGTGTACAAATGCTACACGGGACTGTACAGTCCCGACCTCTTGCAGCGAATTACAAAGCCTAGCTAGGGGATTAATTTTCTCACGTAAATTTCCCTCTTCCTTAAATTCATACATAGTAAACCCAAAGAAATATCATGTTGCGTATATGGGACATACATATTCCACAACGTACTGTACCTGAAAGGAAAGTAACTTTGATTGCAGTCTGGTTACATTCCTTATAGTAAAATAAGGATTTATAGAGGAGTTTGCGACTAAAAATATTATGTTTAATATTCCGCCCTCTAAAAGCACATTTGAACTATGCTAAGCCAAGTCGGGCTATTTATTTTTCGATTGCAACAGACACTGGACCGCTAGATGGCGCCTGCTGGCTGTTTTACATCTCGCTATTGTAAAAATACCGGGATGTACTATAGTCAAAGGATTCTCATGTCGGTCGTCGCATACCTACCTTGCACTGACGAGAGCCAACAGCTTGAAACTGCAGTCTGCAAGTGATGTGTGATGACTGGCAAGGGAGCTCCTTTAAGAAGGATCAGTCTTTCGGCTGGTATTTGTTGCAATCGAAGCATTAGCGTTTTGATGGTAATATGCAATTATTACTCTTAACGTGCCAGATTTGTAACTTTATTTGCAGTCTGGTTACTTTCCTTATAGTAAAATAAGGATTTATAGAGGAGTTTGCGACTAAAAATATTATGTTTAATAATGTAGAATATTCACCTTTCAAAGTCGTTCTGCTTGGTTTGCTTCCCATTTTGTTCATACATCACTTCTGATTTCTCATTCTGCTGGTTTAAAGAGTTTTCATTTATTTCTATTTTCATAGTTGTTTCATCCACATCTGTTTTAATATCTTCTTCCACATTTTCTCTGTCAAATATTGTATTCTCATTTTCAAATATTATTTCAGTTTTAATTACGTTATTGTCTTTAGTCTCACAGCATAACCCATCTAAATCAACATTATGTGTGTATACCATTTCCAATTCCGCATTCTCCACTTTTAATGGGTCTTCTTTCATTTCTTTCTTTATATTTTCCTCAACATCGATTTTAATATCATTTTCTACATTTTCTCGGTCAAATGTTGTATTTTCATTTTCAACTAATATTTCAGTTTTAATTACACTTTTTCCTTTACTTTCACAAGATATCCCATCTGAACCCATATTCACCTTGGTAATATTTCTTTCATACTCTAATATGTTTTCTGTATATTTCATGACCTTGTTTAAATTTATTTGACCCTTATCGCCAGTTGCCTCAAATGTGTCACATTTAATGTTCATTTCTTCACCCATACAGGTCTGCAGGAAGTGAAAATTTCACTTTAAAGAGTTCAGGCAGGAATCACATAACAAAGGCTCTTTGGAAAAGTTAAAATTCTGCAAAACAAAAAATAATTTTATAGGATATAATATATTCTACTATTATTAAGATTTTTTCAACTTATTGGGTTATCAATTTTGGAAAATGGATTGTGTTTTCGTTTGTATAAATAATAATAATAATGGTCCTTATTTGTCTGACTATTAGAAATGCTAGTGTTAACTAATTTTAATATTTGTCGACATATGGGCGAAATTTAGGAGATTGCTGTTTCTAAAAATATATTCTTTATAGTTTTTGAACCACATTAGCGTTGTTAATGATAACGATAATAATAAATGATAATTTTTCCCTTACAGACAGAGGTTCAGTCCCTTTTAGTAGAGTAGAAAGAAGCCCGCCTAATTAGCTACCAATAAAATGGTAGTTCGTCGGTTATCCCAGAGATGGCGCCACAAGCGGAACCAACGCACTAGAGCAGTTCTACTAAGGTAAATAAACTGATGGGATCAAGAGAAAGAACAAATGAAGAGACTATTAAAAAGTAGTGACAAGTAATTAAATGGTTAATAGTTGTAACTAGTGGTGTAATTATAAGGACTGATTGTTATAAGTTATTTAATCATCAATAAATCAATGGTTAGTATTCTTTGTGCTGCGATTATGGAATTCACGCTTGTGGTGTCTGCTAAAGGGTATAAACATGTAATTAACAATAATTTATTTCAATGCACTTATAAAAGTAGTGGTAGTTGACTATAAATATTGTAGATGTAATTCAACGTGATGTGTCATTCAAAATTTAAGACTTAGTTTACAGCAAATGTATTAACAGTGTGTTTGCACGTACCAGTCAATCGCGCGTGAGTAAATTTGGAAGTAATCGAATTACATTGTCCTGTCGATAACACAGAAGCCACACTAGTCTAGGCGGCATACACGACCATACAAACTGTAATCGCAACGCGATTTTATGTTTATATGTGCTAGTTACAAACAAAACCTCGTTGACACATAAAACATCTTGAAGTATTGTGAGTTACGCATATTTAGTTGGCATAAAAGACGAAATATTAGTAAATCACCGAATTTAGCTACCAGGAACACATAACATATTTATTTACATATGATACCGGCACTCGAAGCTCTCAGGCTAAATGAATAATTATGAGCCTGTACCTGCTTTGACACGTCTAGCAATGTCATCATTATGATGCTGCCTCTAGTAGCAAAGCGCCCAACTATTTCACACTACATTTAACAAATCCGTATTCAACATTAAACTTTAATAGGAGCAAATACTATGCAGACTTTTCACTTTCTTTCATGTTATTTTATTTAATATTACATTGTATTATATTTTATTTGAATATTAAAGTCCCTTTATAGAATATAAAACAATTTATGGCGATTTAGAATGAATGGCAGGACAGGTACGTTCGCGTTAAATAACCAAGGAGAAAATTTTGGAAACTTAATTTTACCTGGGATTACAATATAAATTATAATAGGTCTTTGTCTACAGTTTCTTAGTTTACATGAAATCAATTCTAAATTATGTTCGCTCGTTTTTAAGAAGAGTGTAAAATAAGAATGGGGATATTTACGCACTATTTGACATTGGTAACGTGCCCTTAAGCATAAATGAAAGTGAAACTCAAACATTAATTCTCACTTTACATTATTCACCAAATGGCAATTCAGATTCTGAGCCAGTAAAATTTGTATGGGTCTATATTAATCCAATACTATAATGGGAAAAACACATTGAGTATCTGTCAGGTAAGCTTTCAAAAATAATCTTTTCAACTAAGTGTGTGTCTTTTCATCTCCCATTACATTTATTTGGGAACTAATTTCTTCGGCTACAATTGTATCAGTAATCATTTCCACAGGATTTATCTGCTGAATAACTTTAATGGGAGATAAAAAGACCGGCCCTAAATAAGAAAACATTTAATAATTTATACAAATAAAGTATATGTCAAAAATTATTTTAGAGGGCCATGCACAGCACAAAGATGTTCTCTGATTCTCATTAGGGACATATTAATAATATAAGTATTAACTTTATATAATACACAATCTTTGGATCTTCGTAAAACTTGTTATATGATAACGCGAATAAAGTATTATTTGATATTGATTCGATAAGAAGGAATCTAGCAAATAGTGTGCCACATAAAACCTTAATAGTAGCTTAGGTACTACAGTTTTTTTTTATTCAAACATGTCATACACTATATCAAATTGGAGTCACTCAACTTAATCATCTAAAGCATTTAGCTTACAACAAAAATGCAATAGAATCATAGCTTAAAAAATAAAATTTTCTAGCTGAGGAGTACCTGCAAATTAAGTTTTGCGCTTTCGACTTGTAATTTCTATTTTATTATATGTAATTAACGTTGCATGTCTGCATATTTCTTTGTGTATTTTTATTTGTAACGCTTTTGACATAAATTCATATCAAGTTTATTTTTATATTGTAATTCTTTCGTCTTGTGAAGTCCCTTTGTTAGTAGCACCAATAAATTATTATTATTATATTATTGTATGTTATTGTGTGAGAAGACCTGAAGATCCTCAGTACTCAGACTTGTCGGCTTATTGAACATCTGTGCTTACACCATTCAATGTGCCGCTTACTCTTGCATTAATGAAAACTATTCTTATGTTATAAGAGACAGAATATTCCAACAATTTCTATTCAAACGGAAATAGTATTTACCGAATTTACACATATTCCTCAACTGATGATCAACATTTATATTTTAATGAAATTTGGATAAATAAACTGCAGCTTCAGTGGTACGGTCGTGAGCAAAAAAAAATAGGACAAGTTTTATAACGGTATTTTGTTAAAATCTAGTTGTGTACATCTAACTTTAATTTTTGTGACATTGTCAGTTAGTTGTCATAATGTATTGCAAGTGTGCAAAAAACTAATATAAATAATAATAATAAATACACCACAGGTAATGACGATCCCCTGTATCCCGGAAGGCTCGATAAGAGCTTTGTGTGGGAGGGGCTACACATCTAGAGACAAGGGACACACACCCAATATCCGTGTATAGTGGAAAAATCCCCCTCACAGTATTTTCCACTGCCACGGCCGGGGATCGAACCCGGAGCTTTTGGGTGAGAGGCACGTGCGCTCACCTCTCGACCACCAGTCATACGTCTCATATGCCTCATATAAGCGATTTAGTTAAATCTGGAGTTATTGCTAAAGGAGAAGATGGATAGTCAATGAGACAAATTGCACTGCGTTATAATATTGATAAAAATTCGGTGTGTAACATTTTAAGAAATTGGAGAATAAACGGTATGATTAGTAGAAATCCTGGATCAGGGCAAAGAAGGATATCAATTCAACAACAAGATTTGCAATTGGTAAATGCTTTAGTAAAAAATCCATTTTACTCAGTTATTCAGGCTGCTGAAGAAACGAATATTCCTGCATCGTGTAGTACTGGTCGCCGGCGAGTAGGAGAATCGGAGCTACGCTGTCTACAGCAGCACAGAAATACTTACTTAAAGCTGAACATAAAGAAGCTTGAGTAGGATTTGCGCTTGAATTTTTAGCGCATAATGTAAATTTATGGAACAATGTAATCTCTACAGATGAAAAAACTTTCCAGTCAACACACAGCGGTCGTATTCGTGTTTACCGCCCTCCGAATGCTCGATTCGATGAGAAATATATATCTAACAATGATAAAAGTGGTAGATTTTCCGTCAATATGTAGGCTTGGATATCAGCACGTGGTCCTGGTGTTCTGTGGAATATTGAGGAACGATTTAATAGTCAAACATATATTAGGATTTTAGACAATACTATGCCCCCTTCTGTGTCACAATTATTTCCTAATAATGAGTTCATATTTCAACAAGACAATTGTTCTGTTCATACTGCTCATACCGTAACTAACTGGTTTGAAGATAACAACATCAATGTTCTTAACTGGCCCAGTCATAGTCCAGATCTTAACCCTGTGGAAGGAATATGGGGACTACTCGTACGAAGTATCCAAAAATGAAATGTGAGATTACGAAATGCCGAAGAATTACTGGAAATAGTAAATAATGCATGGGAAAATCTTATTACTAATGATTATTGTATAAGGTTATTTAATTCTATGTCAAACAGACTTATAGAAGTGATAAATAGAAATGGTGCAATAACGAAATATTAATAGTTAGTTTCTTGTTACTAATCATACCGTTTGTCCTCCACTTTCTTAAAATGTTACACACCAAATTCTTGTTAATATTATAACGCAGTGCAATTTGTCTCATTAACCATCCATCATTTACTATAGCAATAACTACAGCATTAAAATAAAAAATAAATTAAAAGTGATATCTGTTTTATTTCGGCTACTCATTACATATTCAAAGAGACAGATTTACATAAAAAAAAAGTTGTCTTATTTTTTCTGCTCACGACAGTACCTTTTACAGATTTATAAATTCAAAATGAAAAAGAATTGGGATGATAGAGTATTGATAATCATTTTAATAATATCCCAATGACGTGTTTTGAAATGTCCCTAAAAGAAATGAAATGTTATTGTGGCTCCTGGCATCAATTAACCTCAATTTACGGTCTGTCATGAACGAAATCAAGACGTCATCATATGATATTTTCAACATGTTGGTGTATTTTATTCTCTATTATAATTGGTTAAGGTAAGTTTTATAACTATATTTGTAAGCCTGTTATAAGGCGCTATGAAAATAAATACATTATTTTTACCGTCAATCAAATATCTCTCCAAATTTCAGGTTTCAAGCGCAATTCAGTATGCATTTCCGTGTGAACAAAGAACATCTAAAATTGTGTGCTTTGTCTAACATTATAATACTTTCAGCATATTGAAAGGTATACGAATGAGCAGTTCATTATAGCATAAGCAACACACTGAATGGTCTAAGGATACGCGAGACTTCCTAGAAAAGACAAGTGTTCACTACAAAGGATAGCAGTCTATTCCAGAGTAGAATTCAGTAATTCCTCCGGTTTCAGACATTGCCTTTGAAAATATCTATGGTCCGATAGTCATTCCTTGAAATGCTCAGTTGCATAGAATATATGTAGGAGTTTCATCCTTCACTTCACACATATACGATCCTCTTTCGCCCTCATTATATAGAAGGTGTATGTTTAAATAACAGTGTCTTTTCAAAGGAACCACTCTCTGTCTCATTTGTCTGTGGCATTAATTGACCCCTTTATGTGGAGTCTCAACTGCCACAATACAGAAAAAAAAAAAAAGATTATTGAAGCACGGAAGTTTTGTCTCTTTACTTCAGGGCAAGTTCTATTATTATCAAGCTTGAATCACTCCTGAATCTCTCGCCGAAATATATAATTTAATGAAGCAGCACTTACCCAAATTCAACTCCATTTTTTTTGGTCTGGACAGATATTCCTTCGTTATTCGTATTCAAATAAAATGAGACAATAATTCCAAATGAGGCAACCATAAAAAAATTTACATTTACAACTATAACCTACATCCTTACAAAAAGCAAAGACTAAAAAACAAATTTGTGTGAGTGGTTTGCTTCTCTAGGTACCTCTTCTTCTTCTACATTTATGGCTCTATCTTGGAGTGGTGATATAAAACGTAAAAATTACTAATCAATAGATGGCACTTCAGAATTGTCAAAAAGTGATTTATTAGTGTGAACAACCAAAGAAAAACGGTTTGTTGAAAGTAAGCTGTGTTTGATGGAATATTTACATGGCTATTTATATCAATAATATTTGGATAGATTAACAAGTATGAAATTATGTCTAATAAAATTTAATCAAATGAGATTCGGAGATTCGGAGATTCGTGATAGTGTCGTAATCGTACAGTATCAACAGTCATATCTAGAATTGGTTGGGAGGGTGGTCAATGAAAATTATTGAACCACAGCGCTGAGGTCCCATTGGGTCCCTTGTACTTCCTCCCTGTAGGCAGACCCTCGCCTTGAACCAACCTAATCTTGCGAAATAGGTGGTGATACTGTCCAGGGGTATTTCCCTAACATAGGCCAACGTCTCCCAAAATGGATTCTTTAACTGATGAAACTGCAGAACAGACATATAAAATAGAGTGTATATAATGCAAAATTGTCAGGCAATTTATAGTTTAAGGAAGTATAACAGAATTTTAGTAAAAACAGGGCAATATCATAATTCCTATAACAAAAGCAATTTATTATTATAAATAAAAAGCCTTACGTTTTCGATTTTTAGGCTTACCTAAATAAAAAATGCAAATAGCCTTACTTATTGTATTTATAAACAATTTAATAATAGCCTCAAATCCTCATTAGACTACAAAAAGAGATATAAAACTAAAATAGATTTTTTTAAATGATTCATATAAGGTTACAACAACACAAAAATAATATTTTATAGAGATCACAAATTGTTAAAATAGCGGAAATATGTAAAATTAGAAACAAAATTTTAATTTCTCCTGTCAGTTGATATTTGGTCAAATTTATTGATAGTTAATTTACATGGCATAAACTGGCAAGAAATGTCGATTGTATACAATCACACATGCACTTTACTTTGCTAATGAGGAAGATGCATGGCTTTTAAAAATGTTTAAATTTATAATTTTTTTCATAATATGTACCACATAAGTTGAGAATATAATAAAAAAAATTTACTTGATAAACATACTTTAAAATCCAAATTTTTATGTAAACGAAACCACGTAACAGAAAACGGGTTTCTTACTATTATGTAAGTCACAAAATACGGGCATGTCAATAGAAGCGGCATTCGCGTTAGAAACACAGTTTACTATGATCAAAGTGTGTTTTTGCTTATCCAAGAAGGACTAATAAGGTTTTCCCACTAATTTTATTTTAACAATTTGTGTCGTGAAAATGATATAATAAAACATTTTATTAATTTACAACAATTTACTTGTTCTAATAAGAATTATTTCTAAGAAAATATCATTAAAACAACTTGCTGATAATTACACTGCTTTTTAAAACGGGAATTGTTACGCGCCAGAATTACGTATCTACCCGGAAAACCACTGAGATTATGGATATAATTAGTTTGTAATAGATTCTAACTGTGTGTTAAAGAAAGCTTTCCTCTAAAACTTCTCAGAACTTCAATTTGTAATGCTTGTACTGTGATTGGTCTAAAGCAGTGGACGTGTAAGTATTGGCCAATCAGAATCCAGATAAATACCGCACAAATTAATCGTGAAAGCGTCGAACGTTAATATTTTGTACTGTACTTTAGGTTTAACCTTCACTGACATTACACATCAGATGACTAACCTAAAACGTTAAATTTATATTTTTATGTTTGTATTATTTTATCAGTTTCTGGTTTATGTTTTATTAATGCTACAATCAAAATGGAATCAAGTGGAAGAGGGATATGTTAAAGCTACCTCTGATAATTTACCTAAAGTAGAAAAGTGCTGAGTGCTGTCAATAAATAGAGGTTATGTTGTGTTAACAGAGACCAAGATTAATAAACAATCTTGAACAGACAACCTTTGTGATTGGATTTCAGGGTGTTGACGTCACAACGCGCCAATTTATGGCTGTTTAAAATGAACCCAATATTTTTCAAACTTCAAGTTTTTTTTGTTACTATTAGTAAAATTAATAAGATAATAAATATGCCATAAATCATTTTTTTACATGAGATGTATTTCAACAATATTTTTTTTTTCTGGGAAAACCCTATTGTAGTATTTTGACTATTTGTGGAGTTTGAAAACTTTTAATTGAGCGATATGACGGCCACGGGATTTTTGCAGGCCCAGTCAGGCAATTTACTCAGAGCAGATGCACTCATGATGACAGAGCATTTTTTTGGCGACAATCGTGATTTCATAACTCAGTTTATTTTTGATAAATATTGTTTTAATGATTGTGCAATCAAAAGCTGTCTTGTCAATGTCATAAGACTATTTCCGTGGTGTACTCATATTGTGAAGTAAATAATTCACAAAATTCCACACATCATAGTCACAGAATCCATTTGAATAATTCATTTTAATTTATTCTGTTAACTCAACTTTTTTTTTTTACTTTTAGCACTGCAGTAATGCCAATACCTTTTCCTCACTAAACAACAATCATTAAGAAAGAATAAGTGAAAAAAAATTATGAAATGAAACTTTAAGGAGAAACGCATACTTTGCCACAAAACTATAATTTCCACGCAAATTACAAACACATTACGCATATTTTCAGGGCCGGTTCAATAACCATTTTCAGCCTAGGCAAAGTTCAATTCTGGCGCCCCCTCTTTTCAAATCGTTTTGTAAAAAAGGTCAAAGAGCACGGCAATAAAAAATAGTTACCTATCAATGCTATAATTTTAAGTTATCTCGTTCACATTAATTCAACAGGCATTAGAGTAAAACTTAAAGTAAAACAAGGCAAGCGCTCTGTTTTTAAATATATGCTTGAAATGAACTAAAATAAAATTGTTTCTACTGTAATTCATACCGGACAGTGTAGTCGGATTTTTCATTTTTTCCTAATTACTTGATACAGATTAGAGAGATATATTTTGTTTTTTTAATTGTCTACTCAAGATTTGTTTGGCGCCCCTAATTGTGTGGCGTCCTAGGAAGTTGCCTGGACCTAAGACCGGCCCTGCATATTTTGTAACATTTCACACACATTGGCCACACAGGAAATGAGTGTTTTTTTATTAGGTACATTAGATTAGTACAATATAAGCTGTCTAGGTGGTGTTGGTGCTAACAACTGGCAGATGTGGAAATGTCGCCATCTGTTATTAGATCTAAAAATAATTTAATCAGTAGCTCCTAGAGGGCGTATTGTGGATGTCCGCATGTTTTTATTGCTTATCTCGTATGTTTACAGTAAAGCTGCTACCTGCGCAGACAAATATTGAGTCTCCGGTTTGCATTAACACATTCGCTGCCGCCGGCCACTTACGGGGACGCTCGGCTCTACCCGTCTGTGACACTGACCGCTTATGTGGCCAGTTAACGCACTTTTTTTTTAGAAAAAAACTGGCCACAGTTAGGGTAGCGTTTGTTGTTCTATAGTAATAGTACAGTATTTTAGTTTACTTTAGACCATTTTATTATATTCAAATAATGAGTTCACAAGATGAAGCAGGGCCGTCACAGCCTAAAAGGGCACACTTGCAAAAAGCTGGAAGTGATATATTTTCTCAAATTAAATAAAACTATTATGATGGCATCTGGAGCCGCACATGTATTTTTAAAGCGGCAGCGAATGTGTTAAATCGTGTACATTCAACACGCAATTTATTGTCTAAATAAACCTTTATTAATATTATGGAATTTAGCAATACACTTTCTCGGTCTAAACTGGAAAATATTCACCGATTAAACATCATTTGACACAAAAAATCTGAAAAATTGGTAATTTAATTTCAAAAACTATTTGGAGTCATATCATTTAGACAATACAATAAAAATTATTTCCATTTATTCATTAGGAATACAATTACAAAGTAAAACTATAAAACAGAACTATAACTTTTATTGCTATATAATTAAATAAAAAAATGTCATCAGTTACTTTCAAACTTTGTATTTTTTACTGATTCGCAAAGCAGCATTATATAGCTGTCTATTTACAACACGTAATTTTATGTTTTCTCTTACTAGCTCATTTCTATGTTCCTTATCAACGGAATTTTCATCATCACTAAGCTCAATATCATGGTCTTGTGTTTGCGAAACTGTCAAATTATCGTTACTTAAATCTGCACTTCTTTCCAAATTCTTCAATATAATATGTGGTTTAAAATTTTCTGCAAAGAAATTTAGATACGCTGGTACAAACTTTATATTAGTTATAGGACCTTTATGTTCGATTACTTTATTTATGTGCCCCCTTGTTCGTATGTCCCATATATACACGAAATTATCCTCACTTCCGGAGGCCAATATCGTATTAGACATATTTATAGCAATACAAACGATTTTCTTAGTGTGTCCTTTAAATGTCACACTTTGAGTTTCGTCAGTATGATGTGAAGTCGCCTTAGGTGGGGTTGTTAAACTGTACTGACTTATATCCCCATTAACGCTTCCAACAAACAATTCCCAACAAGGGGCATCAAACACAACTGCAGTTAACTGTCTATTGAGTATTAAGCTGAAGACTTGCTGACCATCTGACAAGGTATATATACGGCATGTATAATCTTTGGACACAGTTGCAAAACGTGATTTCTTCCCAAAATTACCTGAAATAAAAAAAAAAAATTAGGCTGACATGGTACTAACCTACTCATGGTAACTGCATGGATAAATATATAAAAATACAAAATTTATGTTCGTGCTGCGGAAGCCAGAATAAGAGATGATCCAATGAAATTTTGAGCCTTTTTAAAAAATAAGAAAGGATCAACTACTATATCAAATGTATATACAACGGCAATGAACTGATTGAACCCATCCAAATATTAAATGAGTCCACAAATGCATCTTTGATAATTCATTTACTCCTCATAATGACAGTGTGTCGGATATAGATAGTGAACATAGTTTTAACAATAACCCTCTAGTTCATGTATCAAAACTTAAAGAAGATGTGATAAAAGCACTAAAAAGAATTAAAAACAAAATGACCACTGGCCCAGACGGTATTCCAGCTTTTTTATTAAGAGACTGCGCTTGTATTTTGCTCCACCCTTAACGACAATTTTTAACTTAATATTAAAGAATGCTAATTTTCCAGATACGTGGAAACGTCCTAAAGTATAGGAGACAAATCTTACATATCCAACTTTCATGCCATATCGATAATATGTAATTTTGTCAAAGTGTTTGAATTTCTTCTGCATGATGCTATATATGATAAAATTAGTAATGTCATCACTGTTCCTCAACACGGTTACATGAAAGGACTCTCTACAACTACCAATCTGCTTTGTGTTACGCAATTTATTTTGAAATCCATCGATGATCAATTTCAAACTGACATAATTTATACTGATTCTTCCAAGGCATTCGATAGACTTAATCATACTATGCTGCTTAAAAAATTGAATGATACTGGCCTTTCGGGAAATTTGATAACTCTCCCAAGCAACACATGATGGTTTAATAAACGTTTATTATATGAAATTATGGTTTAAATTTCATTATCGTATATTTAATCAACGTCTATGAAAAGCGTTTACTTCATAAACGATTTTTCTACGTATATTATAAATGTATTTCTCCGAAAATTTTTGGAGCAACACAGAATATTTGAGAAATAATTAATTGAGAGTTGAAACTACACTTCCGTCAAATGTTTAAATTGGAAAGTGGTGAAATTGGCACTACTTTTTTTCAGCCATATTATAGTTTTTAATATACGATTTTTAAATGTATACGATAAATATGTATAGGCATGTCATAAACAATTGCAACTAAAAGTTAAACAATATCTGGAAATATGAGTAAAATATTTACATTAAAATATTTGTTCAGTAATATTGCAGTTTATAATATACGGTTTTTAAACGTATATCAATCTGCATCGATTGCGCAGTCGCCAGCACCGGGTTAGTATTGTTGTCTTTGTTGAAGAATACATAAGCATTTCTCATAAATATATGCATCTCTGCCATTGTCTCAACAATTAGCTGGTGAGCAACCGCGGATCGTCGTGTTAATGCTGTTTCGTGTGGTGGTTTAGTAGTGTGGCCTAGTGATCGAAACAAAGAATATTTACTTGTTTGTTTTTGCGTATATATTATTTGATTTAAATTCAACAAGTGTTATGTTATGAGCCTATCCTTGAGTTATCTCGTTCTAATGCGTTAAAGTTACAAGAATGAACCAACCTGTGATTGGTAAGAATTATTGTTTATCTGAGCGATTTCATAGTAACTGCATTTTTTTTTTTTACAAAAGGTGTAAAACCCTGCATGGCTAGCGTTGAAGGCGTGGGTGAGACCAGTGACAATAAAATTAGAGGGACGATTCAAGATTGGTTGAAGCTTACCAAAAGCTGCTATAGTTACAATAATAATAATAAATAGACACTATTTTTGGATTTTAGTAAAGAGTAATGAACAATGTTGTATTTTGTTATCGTTGTCAAACATCCTAGATCCCCAAGGGTGAAATAGTAAATGATAAAATAGTTTTACGTATTTAGCCAATCCCGCAGAATAGGTAGAGCTTAATATAATATAGAAAAGTTAGTACTAAATAATAAATATTTTTAAAAAATTACTATCTGCATACACATATACAATTGAATTATTTTTCCTTGATATCAGTAGTTATATACAGGTAGGAGGTTTAAAATATGTACTTTTAAAAAATTGGAGATCATTATAATATTAACTTTCGAATTTAAAAACGGGTACCTTTTATCTTTTTTATAGTGTTGTAGAACGATCAATTCTAAATAATTTTGCAAAGGGAAATGTATCGCAAGTCAAAAAAAACTTTAATTCTAATTTCCCTGTTATAATTAAAGAAAAATTAATATATTTTACAAAATAACGCACTTAGAAATTAATTTGTTTCAATGTCATCTTATTATTGTTATGCAGCATATATTAACAATTTTATCATAAGTAGCAAATGATTTCTGATTTAAGACATGATTTGACTTGCAAAGTTATTTGAAATCCGTTAGTCTATATACTGTATAACAAAATTTCCCATTTAAATTTTAAAAGTTAAGGTAATTTTGGTAAAAATAAAATGATGGAAACTATTTAATCATTTATTAAATAAGCTCTTAGTTTATAAAACAATATAAAAAAAAGGTCTAAAGAACTTATAGCATATATTCATTAACAAAGATACAAGGGTGGATTCCCTTTAAAAAATCTTTCGATATTTTCTATCTTTTTATTCTAAATTTTTTGAGAAAAACTAAATTCTTCAGATAAAGTTCATATTTTCAAAAGAAAAATTAAATAAAAACAATTATAATTTACGATTACATCTAATTTCCTTTTAACTATATAATTCACCAGCTTTATGAGGCTTTGAAACTTCTATAACTTTAATTTGAAATATGTTCACCTTATGCGAAGTCAGATATTTATATTCTCTGAATATATTACCTAAATTTTGGCATTGCCAAAAAAAGTTTGATAAGCTGAAGCAACACTATAAAAAATTTAAAATAAAAAGTTTGTAAGTATTAGATATTCCATACAGGGATACCCTATGTATGTATGAATTGCAGTGGATAATAAAGGTTTATTACACGTATACCAGCAACTGGAGAAAAGGTTTTTCATAACCGTGAGAAAAACCTTTACATCATATGTATTATCGATGTATATGGAATACGTTTATTTGAGGTTCCACATAAAAGTATATATATCGTATATCATGTGACAACAATATAACGTTTTCTTAAGACGTATATATTTAGAATATGATGTACCATATGTATACGTTTTTTAAAACGTCTATATTTAATATATGATAAGACAAATATATACGTTTGTAGCGCGGACATTCGAACGTTGAATATAGGTTGCGATAAACATTATATATACCAGTCGTATAAACGAAATCAAAACGTTTATTAAACCATTTGGTATTGCTTGGGCTATTCACATGTTATCTGTCAAACAGAACCCAATATGTTACTTTCAATGGATTTAAGTCTGTCGAATACGTTGCTACCTCTGGAGTACCGCAAGGTTCAGTTCTTGAGCCACTGCTGTTCATCATATTTATCAATGGCATAGCGGGAGATTTAACACACGAGGTTAACTACTTTGTACGCTGATGATTTAAAGCTTTTTCTAGAATTCATACTGTTAGTGATTGTCTTCATCTGCAGTATAACTTCAACAGAATTAGTAATTGGTGCACTAAAAACTCGGAGAAATGCAATGCTATGTCTTTTACACATAAGTCTTCTCCTATTTCCTACAATTATACCATAAATAATAATATACTTCTCCGGCCTGAAACACTGCGTGACTTGGCGCTATCTTTGACAAAACCCTTGCTTTTAATATACATATTAACACCATAATCTCGGAAGCCAGCACGACATATACGTTTATAGTTAGAAATTCTCGTGATTTTTCAAGCCGTGCTGCTTTGAAGATGCTCTATTGTTGCTAAGTTAGATCGAAACTTGAATGTGCGTCACTTGTTTAGGCCCCACAATATAACGTGTATATTAACAATCTAGAATCGGTACAACGCAAATTTCAGAAATTTATCCATTTTAGATCAGAAATTACTTATCCAGTAATCGGTTTTCTGCAAGAAGGCCTGCTGGTTATGTACTCGTTAATTAGTTTGCATCGTAGACGAGAATACATGTCTCAAATATTTCTTTTTAAAATTATTAACAACATTATTGACACACCACTATTACTATCAAAACTGTCTTTTAATATTCCCAGAACAATATCCCGTCATAGTTTAGTATTTTATGTAGCTACGCCTCGCACAAATATTTTAAATAAATTTTTACCTATTTATGTAATATGCGACAATCACAATGCAATCTGCGATGATAAAGACATTTTCAATTGCTCCGTAAACAACCTAAAAACCTATCACTACAGGCACTGATTTAACATGTTTGTTTTTCTTTTCTATGATCTCTCATAATATACAATGTAGAAAATCATGCTTTGTGTTTTCTTTTTTTTCTTTGATTAGGTACCAAACAACATTTCTAGATTAGATGCCACTATACCAGTCGATTCAAATTATTCTTTTTCACATACAATAGCCGTGCATCGATTAATTGGTTCATAGAGCCTTCGCTATACTCTTGTCAAAAGAAAATCTGAATAACGAAATAGATGTCATAAAAGAAAGAGCAACTAACAACAGTTTTTCAGTGAATATAATAGATTCCTTGGTTGCAAAAAATCACAAAGACGTTACAATGAGTAAAATTTACCCTAAAATTAAAGAGAAATCACCAAAAAACTTTGTATCTCTAATATATTTTGGCCCCTTGTCAGAAAGAATCTTGACTGTGTTATCAACCCATAACCTTCAGGTAGAATTCGAACCTAGTAATAAATGTCAAGTATTTTCTATATATAATGTCAAACAGAAAACACAAAAGAGTAAAAATCAGGGGTTTATAAGCTCTCGTGTGAAGAATGTAATAGCTGTTTTATAGGCCAAACAGGAAGGTTATTTAACATAAGATATTCGGAATATTTCAAATCATTTGAAAAAAGGAAAAATAACTCAAATTTTGCAAATAGATTTTTTAGAAACTAACCATAGTTTCCTTCCATAGAAAAACTAGACTTTTATATTATGCAACAAAATCTAGGAAACTAAATATATTAGAATCAACTGAAATTTATAAACATAGAATAATCTAAACTTTACTCTTCTAAATGACCAGTTAGAAACTGGGAATTCCACTTTGTTTGCCGCCTTGTTGTAAAAGAGGCCTACCTGAACTGTTTAATCATAGCTAATCAACATAATCCCTCTTTTGTAATGTACAAACATCTCACAATTTAATTTGTAATTTACTGTACTTGAAAATGTCGACTAGACGCTACAACAAAGAAATGTTGTGTTAGTTATCTATTGTTAATGCAGAAGTTTTACGAATACCAAAAATTACAGATAATAATAATAAAAGGTTTATTGAAAAGTATACAGAAAAAGTATACATTATTAAAAGGAGAAGTAATTGCCGAAGACAGTTTTCAGCCTCCCTATAATCTATAACTAAATAAGTAAGTATACCTAAAACTAAATAATCTAATTAATGTATAAATTACATAGAACACAAAAAACATAAATAAGATAATACAATTATTGTATTACATGACACTTTGCTTCATTAAAAGTATTTGTTTTATCTTATGTTTGAATTGGAACAGTGTGGTATTAGAAACAAAAACATCATGAAATTCATTCAAAAGTTTAGGGACTAAATAAGAAAAACATGATTCATATTTTTTAGTTCGATGCTTAGGAACACTATATGTGTCGGAAGTTCTAATATTTACCTCATGAGCTTGGGATCTGCATTCAAGAAGTTTATACAAATATGCTGGGCTGGGGGGTGTTGATTTACGATATTAAAAAGAAGACAGGAGAACATGGTAAATCGATAATCAATTTTTAATAAACCCTGCCTATTAAATTATGGTGTAATATGTTGTCATTTTTCGATATTGTATGAATATCGCAAGTGACTATCCTGCAACACTTGTATCTTATTCTAAAATGACTTTGTCAAATGCCAATAGTATACACGCACCACTACAATAGTCAAAGTTACTCAAAATTACTGAATTAAGGAGTTTCCACTTTACTTCTCATAGCAAAATATATTTAAATCTATAGAGAGTTCTAAATTTAGCGTAAGATTGCTGACACTGCAACAACATGCATTTCGAAGTACAATCGATCATCGAAGATCACCCCTAGATTTTTAGCATTGTGTTTTAAATCTACCATATTGTGAATCAGAACTATGTCAAGGTTTAAATTGTAAAGGGCTTTGTTACATGCCACTAGTTCCGACACACATTGCTGTTGATTTTAAAGGTCAAGTGCTAATAAGCCCGTTACCACTTGACCATTTAGCTACAGATGTTAGAGCTACATTTAGCTCTGATACTGTCTCCCTACTGGATGATGGATCACAGGATATATAGATTTGTGTATCAGGTATAATTGTCGGCAGATCGGCGGTAAGTATTATAAACATGAGAGGACCAAGAATACTTCCTTGGGGGACCCCACATGGAACTTGTTGTTAAGAAGAAAATGTATTGTCAAGTTTAACGATTTGAGAGCGGTTGGATAAATAACATTTAAACCAGTTCAAAAATTGAAAATTTATTTTATAGTACTGTAATTTGGCCAAAATTAAATCATGATTTATTAAATCAAAGGCATTACTGTACTCTAGAAGCACTAGGTTTGTAACTTTTGAATTGTCTATAGCATAGGTCAGGTCATCAGATATTTTTATTAGAGATGTTGAGGTACTATGTTGCTTTCTAAATCCTGATTGCTGTAAATATATTCTCGTTTTTTAAATGATCAGTTAATCTTAGGCTCCGGACTATGTGCCCCGCCGAGCGCTGAATTACAAGTTACAAGCCTGGCGTGTTAAGTGTAATAATTGCATATTACCATCAAAACACTAATGCTTCGATTGCAACAAACACCAGCCAAAAGACTGATCCTACTTAAAGGAGCTCTCGTGCCAGTCGTCACACACCGCTTGCAGACAGCAGTTTCGGCTGGTGTTTGTTGCAATCGAAGCATTAGCGTTTTGATGCTAATATGCAATTATTACACTTAACGCGCCAGGCTTGTAACTTGTAATTCAGCTCTCGGCGGGGCACATAGCCCGGAGAGTAGCTGTTGGTTGCAGTCTGGTTGCGTTCCTATATATATATATATATATATATATATATATATATATATATATATATATATATATATATATATATGAAGTGTTGTTGTACTTCCGGGTGCTCTCCCGCGTCGATGATCGACTCCTCCAGGAGTCACGGTTGTCTAAACGACGTTTCGGCAGAATCTCATCTGCCATCTTCAGGTTCTCACTGATAGCTGCCTACTGCTGCTTCTCGTTGCTCGAACTGAACTTCAGTTCGAGCAACGAGAAGCACCCGGAAGTACAACAACACTTCATTTAACACCCGCGAAAACCTAAAAAACAACATATATATAATGATCCGGTTTACTACACGCAATTAGCTCATAACATCACATTTCCTACTCCATCTCTTTTTCAGATAAAAAAATTATTTTTATATAATAGAAAAATATTTCCTCTCAAGTTCCTCTAAATTTGAGGCAAATTGCAAATGAAAATAAATTTAGAAAATGGCTCAAGAAATTGTTGGTTAGCAAAGCTTATTAGTCACTGAATAAATTATTTCGGGACACATTTCAATGATCATTTATTGTTTGTTCGTTTTACACATATGTGATTGTTTTATGTACAAAATGTTTTCGTGTTTTATTATATTTATAATTCATACTATAGTCAAAAGTGCATTTGTTATTGGCAATACAAAAACGCAATAAAAACTTCACGCCCTCATTAAAATACCAGTACTCTCTGTACTATTCGTTCGCAAATTGACTCACTTACCTTTGTAGGTTTTTAATGTGCGTTGGCTTTTTTGACGAGAGCAGTGCTGCCTGACTCAACGACGATAGTAATTATGTCGTAAAGTTTTTGTTGCATTTTCTGAGTACTGATAATACTTGAACTGGACTATACCTAGGCATTAAGGTTTGGCCTTATCAACAAAAATCATTTGTATTTTTTCTGACAATAAAACAAAAACTACCATAATAAAATTTTGCAACATGGGAACCACAGCCGATTTGCAACAGTATGCTCGTTTAGTCTTTGCTACTTGCTCACAGTCTAATATGTGTTGTCTAGCATGGAATTAACATTTTTTCAGGTTAAAAAAACATTATATTTCCATAAGCACCTACCTATGTGAATGTCTTCTATAGGCATCGTATGATCATGTTTTGTGTAGAGTGGTTCTACCTGTCCAATATCACTCTGTGTTAAAAAGTTACTTGAAACACTAATCAAGTCACTAAAATTGTACGCTACTAGCATTCCATCCTGACCGCCGATTATTAGATATTCGCCGTCATTGGAAAATTTTATGGAGCTTATGGGCTGAAAATTCTTCTGTTGGACTGAGAGCAATTTACCAGAAGTTAATTGCCAAATATATAACTTACAACTTACGCCAGCTGCTAAGTATATACTTTTTGGACAAAGAGCTAAGCACGAAGCAGGTTCTGGTAAAATTAATCTAAAAAAAATTTAAAAAATTGATCAGTGCTTCATAGTAAATGTTGTATAAATACAAACCTGACGTTCTTGGAACAATCTTGGCTGTTTAGCGGCCAAACGTGCAACAGCGGTTTTCCCTGTTCTGCACCTATTATATAGTCTTGGCCTACGATGTCCAAACATTTTGGTGCTATTGTACCACCATTCTTATAAAATCTATTACCGTTTAATGTGTTGTAATTCAATAAACCTGCTGAAAATTGGGCAGATTGTGAAGAAGTTAGCAACCATTCATTATTATCCATAGTAATTAAATTATTGTTTTATTATAACACGCGTTTAGCACTATCTTGGTAATGCTACTTGTTGTGTTGAATACTTAGGTTAGGGGTTAGGGAGGGCGTGGCTAGAGCTAGGCCATACACAAGGATGCAAAATGGCAGTGGAGTTGCTTTTATTTTGACGAGCGTAGTGTCATTAGGCTCCGTGTAATGGGTTAAAATGAAAATAACACCCTGTTATGACTGATTTGGTCACGAAACAATTAATGATAACTTACATATATATATATATATATATATATGTTTCCACTTTGTCAAAATAAATACTGCAACTTGCTTTTGCACTTGCGTTACGTTGTAAACCTAGATGCTACTTGGTGTTGCTGATGCACACGCGCTTAGACCTCCTATATACGCGCACACTGAAACCATTGCCGCCATGATGCATCCAACTGGGCGGAGTGGGGGTTGAGTGGCTGGTCACCACGGTTAGTATAGATACGGTTGGATGAATGGGCGGGGACTGTGACGTTACAGTAGACCTTGGAACGCGCCATATTTGTATCGTTTGTTTGGTCACAGACACGGTTTATCAGATACTCTGTGGTTTGGTTGTGAATTGTGAACTTGTTTCTTTACTTTTGTGTATTCTATTATTAGGAAGTATTGCGGTTTTGTTTTGGGAAGTCGACTTGCCCTAATAAAAAGTAAGTACAACAATCCTCTCTCATGTTTACAATATTTTCTTATTAAATACCTACCAGTTATTTTTGTAGTTGGTTATTATTGATGAGTTTTTATTTAAATTCAGATCCTCCGTATCTGTAACAACTCAGCCGTGCCTGACTGCGATTAGCATTTTGCTGGAATACGGCAGAATTTATTTCATATGGTGGCTGAAAGGCCTTGGTCATTTCAATAACCCTTTGGAGACTTGTTTCAATAAAGACTTATTATTACTATTTTATTTAATTTTACATAATGCTAGATATATTTTTTTATTTTCATTGCTCAGATAGATATTCGCAGTCAGCAACGTTCGATTACCAAATTTTCACTCATTTCCTAATAGTCTATAAAGTTCGTTCGTACGTGTGAATACTGTATATAACATATTCCTTATACTTCTTCGTATTTTTGTGTGCTATGCTAATACCTAAAACCTTGGGGAAACATATATTTTGCTTTAAAATTATGATAAGATAGGACGATAGCTTACACTCTTTTGGGCTATGTTAAAATAAGAAATACAGACTTTTTGTGCAGTAACTTAAAAATTTTTTGTCCGATTCTAGTGCGTCCCTTTCTTATTAAATCAAATTTGTATGAAATAAATAATGCCTTTTTTTGTATTAAAATAAAATAATAATTGCAAGATATATAAGTGGAAGCAATAACGACTTAAGAGACTATTAATGAGGGAGAACGAGACAACATTATACGCGAGCGTAAACGAGGTCTACTTTGACGTCAATGCACTAAACGTTTTCTGATTGGTAGGGGCGGGCATAATCCAACCGTATGTATATAAACCGTGGCTGGTCTCTACTTTATAGGGTCTCTAATAGGACCAAATCTGACGCGCCTCTAATGGTTGGAAGCGAAAGCAAAATACGGTTGTTGGTTGTTGGAAACCAAGGATTGTTAATTTAACAATCCTATAAAGTATAAGTATAAAGTGTCCACCCAAGGATTGTTAATTTAACAATCCTTGGGTGGACACTTTATACTTCATATATCAAATTAATACACAATTTTATTAACATGACTTTTAAGCAGTGTCATGCCACATTTGATAATTATACAGTGTGTTGCATTTAAGAGTGTAATATACCCTTATGACTCTTATTCTCTTTTTTCCGATTTGAACCAAATTTTACTCAAATATAGCACAAAGTTGAATGTACTTGCTTAATTTTTACTGAAATTTTACCATATTAGAATATAAATTGAATGAACATTTTTCATTATTGCACTTTATACTCTGTTTCGTTAAAAATTGTTTTATTTAAACTAGTTAATTATTTTCCTACAATATGCCCACGATCCGGTTTACGGACCGTGGAATATGCCCACCTTTGAAAACAGCTTCCTCTTATTTTAAAGGTTTCTCCCTCTGTCTCTAAAATATCTGAAATCGATATTGCCAGTATATTCCACTTTTCAAATACTTTATGGATACTGTCTTTGATACTGTCCCACAAATCTCAAAATTACATTCGATAAGAATGTTAGGCAGGCATAATTTCATGCATACTTGTTCATCCTTTTAAACTTTTTAGGTTATAGTTAAGTTTTATAACTATCACCAAACACAACTATTCAACAAACTGATTTTTAAATAATAAGTTAAATTTTTGCGATCTCGCGGCTTACACTAATGTCTTTAAGCGCCTTGAAGCGTGACGTCATTTGCTGGCGTACTCCTGAAGCCACGTGATACCGCGGCAAGGGCCTTTAAGCGTGACGTCATGACTTATTCGCTCGAATGGCACCGCTTATCGCGTCTAATGCACAAAAAAATAGCTATGGTAGAGCTATATTTTTGCGCATTAGACGCGATAAGCGGTGCCATTCGAGCGAATAAGTCATGACGTCACGCTTAAAGCCACTTACAGCGGTATCGCGCGGCTTCAGGAGTACGCCAGCAAATGACGTCACGCTTCAAGGCGCTTAGAGACATTAGTGTAAGCCGCGAGATCGCAAAAATTTAACTTAGATATCCCTAACGGTACATCATTTTTGACATTTCTGAAGCGCCATCTATTGATGAGTGATTTCAGTCTGTCTCTAGTGACACTCTACACTCTAGCTTTCTATGCACTCAAGTTAACCTTTAATTCTGCTGAAAGAGAAAATGCTGTGGTTTGTTTATAGTTTGTTGTGTGGTATTAAAATTAATAAAATATAGAAAAATTATTTAAATAACATGAGTGTCAGAACGAGAGAAATTTGTCGATTATGCCTAAAAACAATGTGCCACAGTGACTTCAATAGAATGGAGGAAATTGATAGGATTACATTAGAAAAGCTTATTTGCAGCCTGGTAAGTACATTTATTACAAATTTACGCACCTTGTACGAACGAAATTACTACTAACGATTTAGTTCACTGCAACTTTTTGTAGATGATGACTAAAAAATTTTCCAATACTTTACTAAAATTATGTCGCCTCGTACGATTTTCTTATTGTCTAACCAGTTTGTTTCCTTAAAAGAGATACCACAGATACAAGTGAAAGACGGATATTTAATAAAGTTGTATATTGAGTTGTATATCGTGAAGTGTTGTTTCCAATTAAAAGTCTAGTATTTGCAGCGAATATGAATATATGGACAAATAAGCCCTATTTGCCCATATATAGATATTTCTGTAAATAATTGGAGTTTACCGGTGGATAACGCTTGAAGTAGTTGAAATGCAACAAACTATATTTCATGTTCAGACAAATGATGATTGCCATGCACTCTTTGTATGGTATATAGGGATTACTGTATCACGAATCACTGTGTAACCAAATGTGAAAATTTGACTTTAAAATATTTTACGTCCTTGACAAAAACCACATAATATTTCGCCAGATACTTTCTTTAAGAGATATAAATCTGTCCTCGGAATATACTTATTGCTAAAGGGACCAAGAAAAACTCTATTTACATTGCAGTTTCAAAAAAGAACTACTGCAAATATTACTAACCCGGTTTGATTGAACTTTTGTTGAAAAATCTTCAGTCATTCTGCAGTTTATCCACATCTCACTAGGGACAAATGAAAATATTTACATAATGTATATAATGCTAGGAATATAATCTGTACTATTCTATGCTACGCAATGCAATGAATTCAACCTCCAATACTTTTTTTAGCTTATATGGAGGAGTAGGAGATATTTCAAGTACGCGCCACTCACGTCCGTAGACATTGAACGGACTTTTTTTAATGAAGTGAATGCTCACCAACAGATGCCGGCAATGGAGTAGTATCAGCTGACGTCACAATCAAGCTGTAACTTCAGTTAAGTGGACTCGAAAGTTTTTGTGATATTTACAGTCACTTAATTATACCAAGTTTTAAGGTATTTTAGAGCTTTTTGAAAAGCTATTTTTGTGTAAAATTAATTATCAGTATTCCCTTTTATTAATACGTTTCGTGATTTGTTGAACTGGCTTTAATTTTGTGTTTTATTTGCGTTTTTTAACCGACGTGTTTTTTCCCGTACTATCAAAAGGTTTTTATTTTCGTAATGGTGAGTTAATTTTAACAATTAGGAATGTTAAATTTGTTGAAATGTGATCTATACACTTCATTTTAGGAGTCACCAAATTATTTCTAAGTTAGAGTATATGGTAATACTAAAGGAGAACGGAAACCTCGAATTTTTGCGTGATTTTTCCAGGATACCCTATTTTGGGGTCGTAGAACACGAATCCGAAATTAGTTTTGCGTGCATACGAGCCGTTTCTCCAAAAAAAAATTTTGAAAATTTTTCTTATGACACGCACTTTTTCATGCGCTAATTTATACACCAACAGCACTTGTATATCGTCTCTTTCCTTATAAAGATCACACTATGGCCTTTATACAACATTAAACCCTTCACTTATGGCAGAAAACTCATTTTCTTTTACATAAAAATAAAAAGATAGTTTGTAAAACATCACAAAACAGCTACTCAAAACTATACAACTGTCAACCCGATGTGCATGCATTTACAAAGTTGTATCTAAAGTACCGACACCGACCAATATCACAATGCTTTAACGCCATCTACCCCAGATTTAATAAGGTGCTAAATTACTATTATATATCCCTTGCCCTTCAAGACACGTTCGCGCCCGTCGACGCTTCGAAAGTGTCTTGAAGGGCAAGGGATATATAATAGTACTTTGCATCTTATTAAATCTGGGGCAGACGACGTTAAGTATTATTTATAAACATACATATCCCTTGCCCTTCAAGGCGCTAATATGTGTACTTAGCGCCGTCTGCCCCAGATTTAATAAGGTGCCAAGTACTATTATATATTCTTTGCCCTTCAAGACACTTTAGAAGCGTCGACGGGCGCGAACGTGTCTTAAAGGGCAAGGGATATGTATGTTTATAAATAATACTTAGCGCCGTCTGCCCCAGATTTAATAAGGTGCTAAGTACTATTATATATCCCTTGCCCTTCAAGACACGTTCGCGCAAAGTGTCTTGAAGGGCAAGGGATATATAATAGTACTTAGCATCTTATTAAATCTGGGGCAGACGGCGTTAAGTATTATTTATAAACATATATATCCCTTTCTAAGCGTCGACCGGTCGCGAATGTGTTTGGAAAAGTAACGTCGCATATGTCTTTCAACACTAAAAATGAATTAGTTCAACCCACTAACTTTCAATTATTTATGCCTTTAGACACCAAACCTTACACATGCGCAAACAACGCATGCAAATATATGTAATCAAATGACAGATGGAGGTTCATCTAATACAGTTTCTGTGAATAAAATTCTGATTTTTATACAAAAGAAAGTGAGTTTTCTGCCATAAGTGAAGGGTTTATTGTTCTATAAAGGACATAGTGTGATCTTAATAAGGAAAAAGACGATATACAAGTGCTGTTGGTGTATAAATTAGTGCATGAAAAAGCGCATCATAAGAAAAAATTAAAAATTTTTTTTTTGGGAAACGGTTTGTATGCACGCAAAACTAATTTCAGATTCGTGTTCTACGACCCAAAATAGGGTATCCTGAAAAAATTACGCAAAAATTCGAGGTTTCCGTTCTCCTTTAGTATTACCGAGTATATTAACGGCGTTGAAGTAGTATAAAGGTAGAAGATTTAACTGTATGGCTAAATGATATCCCAAAAATTGCTAAAATTGTGGTGATGGATTATATGTTATTTCGAACGAGCCCTACGGCCATGATGACCAAGTTAGATGCCTTCGCTCAACTTGCCTGTAAATGGATAGAATTTCTGGATACAAAAAAAATCAGCAAGCGATATCTCGTTGGTAAAGTAAGTGTAGATTCTATATGAATAATATGAAGTTCAAAGTTCATTATCAAAATATACTGCTTATGTCTGTAATGTGTCATCACAAATTACTGCTTTTCAACATTTGTACATTATTAAAACAGATTAAGGATGAATGTAATTTTTGTTTTAGTTTAGGCATTCTCAAAGATTACCAGAAGTACCGTTTAAGCCATGGATTGTTGTATGAGGATACGTCTGTGACGGATGTATTGTCTCATTGAATAGAACTCAGTAACAAGAACATTGATATGGCTGTAGTATTAAAACACAAGGCAAGATGCTTAGAGTATGCAGTGCGCTTTGGCATTTCACAAAGATTTTTATGTAATCTATACATTTGTAAATTATGCAGTTATGGTATTTAAGAAGTTAATGGCTTTATATAACATATATACAGATGTTTGTTTCCTAAGTTTACATGTAGAATATGTTAATAAAAACAACAAAACCACTGTGTATTGCTATAAAATAAAGTATTTTGCTCTATGCTGCTCTATCTACATTTAATATGTTCATCTTTTTTCTTCCTGAATTTAAAAACGTTCAGAACGTTCAGTTTTTCGAAAAGTTAAGGTTCTATTTTTCATTCTTCCATGTATTTTGCATTGTTTAGTACACTCAGTTTAAAATCTGATTTGATCTTAAAACCTACCTTCATTTTTTATCAACCCAAAACTATGTCTATTCGCACGTTACTGGAGGAGGATGTAATAACCATATAACTACATATTCAATCAGTTTTATTTGTGTTATTAACAATACTTTTTTATTACAAGTCAATATAATAGAATACATGTTGAAATAATATGTAAAGCATACTAACAAAAACGTTACATATCACCTTAAGAACAATCTACACTTTAAGTGAAATTTTAAGAACATTTATGCATCCTATTTTGATTAAATAGGCAAATTCACTGTCAACATTGCAATATTATGTTATAAATCATGTAAAAACTATCATATACCTAAGTACCCATAACAAAACGTTTGGAACATATTCTTGCATTTTTTATTTTCAATTCGAAAAAATCATCTGTACAGAACACTGCTGAGCCGAGTACGTATTTCTATTCTTGCAAGCTCTACTTGTCGTCTGGTTTGAGTAGATGGAAATGCCAAAAATCTGACTGTTCTTTTTCGATTCCATCGATTAGTGCACACAACAGCCGTCGTCGACATTCTGTTTCTAAAATGGTAACAAATTCAAACTCATTAGAAAATTTTGAGCTTGAAGTACAACCCCGCCAAAAAATGCTCATAGAAACAGATAAAAATAAAGCTATAAGGTTCTATGAGACCGATATCAGTTTTTGAACGAAATTAGTCGATTCCACATACAGTCATATCAATAACCATAAACATTACGAGAGATATTCTTCTTCAATATGATGGGAAGTCGTTGTGCAATAGAATGGCATAGAAACTCATATGCAAAACTGTTATCGTCATCTACATAGATCTTCATCATGTTCATAGAAAAAATATACATTTTGAACTACTTTGGACATGTTTCTATATGCCATTTTTGGCAGGGAATTAGTAATATTGTCGGAAAATATAAATTTCACAGCAATAGATATTAATCTTTTACAAAACCATTAATATTAGTAAATAGAAATTACTACTACCTAACCTATTATATTCTGTCAATATTGGCTTATACCAAATCTATGAATACATATATTAAATGAATATTTAAGCAAATAAGTTATACAATATACCTACTTAACAAAAGAAACCGAAAAACTAAATTATTAGCGTTATTAATGCTTATATTTACAATTCACTATTTAACAGGGATGTTAACATACCTGACAACAAATTTTTCTTTTCCAATAATAGCACTGATACGATATGTATCGAAATTTCTTTCACACTAAGCTTTTAAAAAAACGTAAATAAATGTCTCCACGCGAATTTGTTACTAAAATTATGCACCACTAATTTTACAATCGATCACAAACTAAGACTTGCTCTTATGTCAAATTCTTCAACAATCCACTTATCAAACTGTCAAATGATGACGTCACTGATACTATTCCATTAGCACCAAACGTAAGCATAATGAATACAAAGATAAGTAACGATAGTGTCAAGGGGGTAATCACTCGTGAAGTATATTGATCACCCTTGTGTGAAGTATCGTGTAGTATTCATGTACCTAGTACCAATGTGGTATCGTGAAGTACGATGTAGTATCATGAAGTACGAGGTAGTGTTATGAAGTATAATGTAGTATTTAATGCTAGTGTAGTATCATGTAGTACGTATGTAGTAGTGGAGTCCCAATGTAGAATTATATGGTGTGATGAATGTAGTGTGTAATAGAAAGTTCTTATGTAAAGTGTACAACTTGTGAAGAGATGAATACGTTAATTATATTAGTTATTTTATTAGGACTACTGACTTTATAAATCATAATTATTATTTCAGCTTTTGTGTACCCACAATATCCGTACACCGCATCATCGTTATCACTGTCATAAAATCATTAAAAGAGTAAGACGGTTCCTATGTAGAAGCAACATTAATTTACATTTTAGGAGTTTTCCAGGATATTATACTCAGAATTTTGCTGCGTTAAAATTACTTAGGTTGAACACTACTGTTTATTATTTCACAAGAATATAATAAACTTTCTTTCACTGGGAAGAATATTATAATAACTGGTGATTTTAACACAAAGTTTAACACTCGTGATGTTGAGGCGCTCCAACTGTGCAATATTTTTGAGTCTTATGGACTGAAACAAACTGTGTTTACTAATACAAGAGAAACTTCTTGTATAGATAATGTTTTCACTAATTATGAATCAAATTCGTTTACCACTAAAACTTGCGACCCTAATCTCTCTGACCATCTAGGTATATCAATGGAGATTAGACGAAAAAGCACATCAGGACCAAAAATTAGAATTAACTATAGGCCAACTACTGACTGTGGACTTTAGTTTTATAGATTAATAGAGCACATAATCTGGGACTTTATAAGAGATACTAATGGGACAGTGGAATACAAGCGTGAAAAATTTCTAGAGCGAATAAGTAATGCCCTTGATCTGTCGTTTTCTATAAAATCTAAACTAATAGACGCCTTCCGTAACACTCCCAAAGTTAACTGGTACAATGACCATCTCAGAAGCATGCGTGAACACTTAATCTAACTCAATTGTGTACATACAAATGATCCCAATCTTATAACAAAACTATTAATGAATTCTTTCAAAGTGCAATATCGTATGGAAATCGGTAAAAATAAAATAAAGGCACATGATGAGTACATTAAAAAATCATCCAACTCTAAAGTAGCCCTCTGGGAAATTATTAAAAGAAACAATCCTAATCAATTGAACAACCTTAGTGAGTCCCTCACTGCAAACGATTTCAATATGTATTTCATTGATGTTGCTCAAAATATCATTAGTAAACTACCTAAAACAAATCAAAAACACAATAACTATTTACAAAATATTGACCCGTCAATAAACTAAATTTAAATTTAGGTAAGTTTCCTATAATGAGGTTCGTAGTATAATAGTGAACCTTAAAAACAGTCAAAGTAAAGATGTTTGTGACATCAGTGTAAAACTAATTAAAAGCATCGTGGTGTTTATTTAAATAAGACTTGTTAGTGCTTTTTCGAGAACTTTTTATGGGAACAAGAAGCATGGTTGCTGAAAAACGATGTCAAGAAGAACAAGAACGACGTCAGGGAGAATTGAGAAAAGTTATGGAAGACCTGGAAATAAGACTTCACGAGGAAAAACAGGAAGAAATGACTCCCCAGGAAGAATTAAGAAAGGAAAAAATGACACGCCAGGAAGAATTAAGAAAAATTATAGTTGCAACAAGACGCCATCCTTTCAGCCACTGAAGACCCCAAAAGTGAAATTAAAGACGAAATGGGCTTGCTACGTCAAATTTTAAAACTACAATCTGACGTAACTAGTTGGTCGTCGTCTGTTGACTAACGGTATTTGCCAGCCGACTGACAGTGGAGATGGTCGGGGTTCTAAATTACTTTGATGTATCAGGGCGCCAAGTAAATTTTTTTTCACACCAAATACCAGCTCAAGTACAATGTAACCTTAAATTTACTTAAATAAATAACTTAGCGAGACGATAAAAATTAAAATTCAGCTTTATCTTTTAATAACAATAAACGAAGTAACTTTATAACATTCAACAGTACAATAACGTAGAGTATGGTATGACAGATTCAACACTAACAAAAAATATATTTAACTGGGTATACGCGTCTTACGTAAGTGCTTAACCCCCAACAATTATCATAGATGTTTTAATTAATTGACAGAATATTTTCATAAAATGTTTAGCAAAATTAGCAGTGGTGAAATTTTTTACAGCAAAATATACAATATATTAAAAAAAAATCAATATATATATATATATATATATATGGTACAAGAAGGATACAACTTGCAGGCAGCAGGGTTTCAGCTTCGGCTCAAATTTCAGGAATGGGCAACTTCCAGCCTATCAATTAACCCAGAAAATGGATGGCTCCTCCACAAAAAAAGAAATTCCAGTCCAGCAAGGAGAAGTAACATAAGTACGTGTAGACCAGTAGAAAAAAGTTATTCATTCGTATCAGGGGAGACGAAAAAAAGCATAGGAAAAACTACGAAATACTAGGCGAAAGCGTAGGTGGAAAAAAAAAACCTAAAAATATATTTTTACCATTGAACAATTTACTGCAAGTGATATTTTGCTAGTTTGAATATAAAAATAAAATAATTACCTCGTTTCGGAGGGTTTTCTTAGAAAAATGTTGTTGACCTCGGATGTCCTTGGCCTCGTGTAAATTTGGGGCAAAAATGGCTTTTACGTATAAATTCTTCCAATGAAGACAATCGATTTCCAATACCATAAAAATATGCACTCATTCAAACATAAATGGAAAATCGAAAATATAACGTCGCGAATATATCCCAAAATGGTGAAATTACTTGTTTCAAAAATCGCAACGAGCACGTAAAAATACCAGTTAATAAATTGCCAAGCGTTCTAGCGAACTCACACGTGAAAAGTGACAGACTACCGGAAGCCAAAAACTATTGTCAAGAAATAAATCTGTGTTACCGATCGTCAGTAGGTTATAGAAATCTACCTATAAACTAATTAAAAGTTATTGGTTGCCTAGCTTAAGAATTACAGAAATAGAGAGCCTAAGTATATGCAACACGCTACACAACAAAATGTATAACGTCATGCCTACACTTAAGTGCAACAGATTCCTTAGAATTGCGGATTCATATAGACAACTAAATAATAAATATTACGCGTGACGACGGATAACACGAATTCGTTAGACATTAAATGTAAGAGATAAAGTAATGATTTAGAGATTTTTTTAAATAATGTATAAATGTTAAATTGAACTGTAACAGGCTGCATAAAGGCTGAAGTAAGTGAAACAAAAGGAAAAGTAAATAAGGTTGAAGAAGTAAGTGAAGTCAAAGGGCAAGTGAATATGGTCGAATGAATATTTGTTATTTATTTATTTATACACCATCTAACAGTACAGAGACCAATAATGGAATGCAGGTTTTCACAGCCATCGTCTAATGAAGTAGATTCTTCCGGATCTTGCCGTGGTCGTCGAACTTGACTTGACGTTTCGCTGATCATCTTGTCAGCTCCTTCAGAAGAATTCTAAAGACTAGTCTTTAGACTAGACTTTATTAGTACAGAGACCATTTACAAGATGGGAAACAACACATATTACAGTACGCATAATGAGTAGCTTAAATATATATATAATAAAAGTGGGAGAGAAAACATTAACATAAGTCTAAAATCTAAAGTGACTAGTATAAGAGAAGCAAAAAAGGTATAAAAGACAGCTAAAGAGAAGTTGTATACTACATGGAAAAATTAGCAATATTGTTGTACATAATAAGGGATATATAAAATATATAGTGAGGAAAATCGATAGACGAACATAGGCAGAAAGCCCCATTATTGAAAAATATCAATATTCTGATTGTTATTGCAGCAGGAACAAATATTATATAAAGGTGAGAATTTTAGGACATTAGTCCGAGCTCTAGACAGATAAAAAGTTTGACTATGACGAGAATGAAAAGTATAACAACTTTAAGGTTGAAGTATTAGTTAAAGTTTTGTTTACATGACATACAGATGTATCAATATGATCGACAGAAGTTAGTTTTTTGCCAAAAGCTACACCAAGGTCTTTAAACGTAGACGGTCGCGTTAGTTGTTCGTCGTTCAGCGTGTACTCGTCGGTATACTCAGAATCTCTAGCTGTAAATGATATTATATTGCACATTTGCATGTTTAACTACAGATTATTTTTAACCACTAGGAACTCAGATTAGAGATATTATTTTGCATTATAATGCAGTCGTTTAAACCAAAGATTCTGTGTAGAAGTTTTATGTCATCAGCATATATTAAAAAGTGCACATCTAAAGTATCGCCTATGTCATTTATAAATATATTGAAAAGCAGTGGCCCAAGAACAGAGCCCTGGGAAACACCTGAGGATGAGCCATAATCATAGGACTTACACCCATTATACACGACATATTGAAGTCTGTCAGTTGGATAGGATCTAAAGAAAGTTACGAGCAGGTTCGAAATACCAAAGTTGGACAGTTTTGCAATCAATATGTTATGATTAAGCCTATCAAAAGCTCTCGTAAAATCAAAGTATATTACGTCCGTTTGCATCTGCATCTCAGATATGAATTGTGTAAAATATATGAGATTGGTAGTAGTAGAGCGACCTTTCATAAATCCGTGTTGCTGACTGGAAATGATATTTTTAACATTAGGGTAAATAGAGTTATGTAAAGTTATAAATTATAGTTATTGGGCGGAAGTTAATTATTTCGTTTTTATTTCCCTTTTTATACATCAGACAGTCTTTGGAGTATTTCCACATATCCGGAAAACAGCGGCATTTAGTAGATAAATTAAATAGTATCATATGCGGGTGAGCAAAGATAGCAGCACAGTCTCTCAGTAGAAATGCGGGGATCCCATCAGGACCCATGGTAAGCTTAGGTTTTATTTTTTGTAGTGCCAATAACACTTCACTTTTTGAAAATGAAAATATATTAATGTTAATATTATTGTCACAGAAATTCTCTGAAGAGATGTTTTCTGGTTCTAAAGTTAAAAATGATTGTTGAAAAACGTTGGCATAGGCATTTACAATACCATTTGGGTCATTCAAATGCTCCCCCTTATAAACACCACAGAAATTAGACAACCCCCAATTCCAGAAGCCAGGGGCTTGTGCGGAAGGGGGTTACACATTGAAAAAACGTGGACATACAACCATCTCCTCTGACAGTGTCAGTGCCGGAGCCAGGATTCGAACCCGGTGGTGTGATGTCCGTGTGATGAATCGCGATTGCCACCTCGCGCCTTAACCCACGCGGCTAGCGACCAGACCTTATAAAGCATATTTTTGCTGATGTTAGTCCCTCCTTTTTTGCTATTAATGTAAGCCCAAAACTTGTTTGGGTTACTGTTAATATCACTTTCAGCCAGATGTATATAGTTTTGGAAAGCAGTTTTAATGTTTAGCTTAATTTTGGGCTGGAGTCTCATACATTCATTATAAGCAATATCATCTCCAGTACGCTTGTAAAGTTTCAAGTGCCTTTCCTTATTTCTTATATCTCTGATACTCTTTCAGCATTGAACCAAGGTGGAAATTGTCTATTATTCTTTTTTGAGTATACATATTTGGGTACACAGGCTGTGAAAACCCTCGTTAATTTCCCATAAAAATGATGACATGCGGAGTTAATCTCATTAATTCATTTAAAAAAGACCAGTCTATCTCAAGCAGTTTCTGGTATAGTAGGTTAAAAATTAGCTTTGCGAAATTTAAAAGTATTTGTATAATTAATTGGAAATTTATCATTACGGTTTTCATATTCAAAATGTGTAGAGAGATTTACAAGTCCAGGATGATGGCTATCTTCTTTAACTCATACCTCTAAAGCTTTCTCAACTGTACAGCCGACGTTAGACAAAACCAAGTCGAGTAGTCTATTATTATTGTTGTATACAAAGTTGTGTTGAGAGAGGTCTAGGAAGTTCATAAAGTTCACAAATGTTGAGACTTTGGAAGTGTTGACTCCACTTAAAATAAATAAAGAGTAGGAGGGAATATTTAAATCTCCTACTATTAATATGTCGTTATCACGAATGCTATTTAATGACTCAATTGATTCAAAAATTGATTCATAGTCTACAGCGTTATATTAAGCTGCATGCTTGTTATTAATTATCAAAATAACAGGAAAAATCCTCCTCACATCTAAACTTGAACTGTAATAGATTTATCATAAACTGATGGTAAATAAAAATCTAATTAAAATGTATTTAAATTATTTAATTTTAATATCTTATTATTAAATAAATATTATTAAACGGATGTCTTATTTATGAATAATATCTACAAATATAATTTATTAATTAGTAAATAACTAAGGTTTCTTAATAATTGTAATACCTTTAGTAAATAATTAACTTTATACTGTTGGATTCCACAGTTGACGTAGCGTCATCATACATAAAGTGCTTCCTACTCCTCGCGCTGTATCTGGAGAACGGTTAATCATGTAAAATATTGCCTGATACCGAATTTGTAGAGAATTTTATGCTCTACAACTTTTCTAATAACTCCAAATGTCATTTAGGTCAGTTTACAAAAAACCGGTTCTGCTACCTTTGACCTTGAATATCTAGACTCGTGTACACGAGATTCTATGAGACTTTTGAGCTAACTTATAAAGTGTCAAAACAAATATTTATATAAGTTTATAGCTTATTATCTTCTATTCCGAGGTTGAATCGCTAAGTAATTGGATTACAATTCATTTTTTTGATGTTCCCATAGTCAATTATTTGGCTCAATTTTTTAGTGAGTATGAGAAACTGAACATCATCCGTGTGGAAGCCGATTGGCCATTCCCTACACTCCTGCTACACTCTGTAATTTATTGATTTGAATTTCTCTAATTTGTTATAATACATTTCTAACAAAATCGTTCTATCGTGCAAATGAAATGTATAATACTGTATAACGTGCCTTAAAATTTTATGTTATTTATTAAATTTATATTGACCATGTTATATATTACTTTGAATGTATTTTATTTATTTATTTATTTGTTTTTGTATATGACTATGTAAAAGCAATGATTTTTATGTATATAATTATTACTATCTATTCTATTTTATTATTATTGTTAATGTATTCACATTCTGACTTGTCCTATACTTGTATTTCAACAGTTCTAAAAGAAATAAAGTTATTATTATTATAATTGCTTCAACAATTCAATATGCAACATGATTTTTTTTTAATTTACCATTTTCATTTGGTTTTTCCAGATTTTCTGGTGCTAACCCTTCACTGAAGAAAATATATGAATGCGCTGATTGTAGATTGTAGTGATCTCTCTCATTCAGTCTTTATACTCCAGGATTGTACATTGTGTACATACAAGAGTAAAACAGAAAATAATTTTATCGTACATATGAAAACTCACAATAGTCCTTTAAAGAAAATAGAAAATGAAGACACAAAAACCTGGACAATACAGTATAAATGTGAGAGGTGCTCATTCAAGACAAATAGCAAAAATGATCTGTCACAACACTCAGCCATGAAGAGAAGAAAAAAACAGACAACTGCCAAATCTGTTCTTTTCAAACTGTGTATAAGACCCATCTTGAAAAACATAACAGACTTAACTATTTGCAAAAGTGTGACTTATGTTCCTTCAAATCTGTATCTCTTGAACTTACTGACCACATGAAAAAATGCCACAAGACGTACAATTGTAACGTGTGTATATAAAACTGTAAATAGAATGGAGTATGGTGAACACAGAAAGTCTCATAGAGCTTCTCTCCAGGAATACTGGAAAAACTCATCGGGAATATATGAATGCGACACTTGTTTGTTTGAGACGAAAACAATGTTTTATATGCAAAATCATCTGCTAGCGTTCAAAGGTCCTACAGAACTAGCTCAGTATACATGTGAATTATGTTCATATCAGGCCAAATGCGTAAATGGCTATAAAATACATATAAGGATGCATAAATAATGTTAGAGGGGCTGGTACTGATACCAAAATAAAAAATATAAATAAAAATTTTGTAGTGAACCAATTTTTTGTAAGCAATAGAATTTGTTTTGTGGCCCACAATATCTGTTTTCATCCCCATTGATATTAGATGTCAGTAGAAAGTTGTAATTTAATAATATATTTTTTTAATAAATAAAGTGCCTGTCTATTTTTGCTGCTGTATATTTGTTAACAATTAAATACTTTAAACATAATATTTTTAGTCGCAAACTCCTCTATAAATCCTTATTTTACTATAAGGAAAGTAACCAGACTGCAACCAAAGTTACAAGTCTGGCGCGTAAAGTGTAATAATTGCATATTACCATCAAAATGCTAATGCTTCGATTGCAACAAACACCAGCCGAAAGACTGATCCTACTTAAAGGAGCTCTCTTGCCAGTCGTCACACACCACTTGCAGACTGCAGTTTCGAGCTGTTGGCTCGCGTCAGCGCACGGTAGGCTACATGTCGCTATTGTAAAAATACCGGGATGTACCAAATAGTCAAAGGATCCTCGTGCCGGTCGTCGCATGCCTACCTTGCACTGACGAGAGCCAAACTAAAAATATTATGTTTAATATTCCGCCCTCTAAAAGCACATTTGAACTAAACTAAATACTTTGTTAATGGCAATTGCTATATGGACTAAATTCGAATCTATTGTCTTAGATTTTTTCTTAGAACTGCAAACACTAATTTCATATTATTTTGACACCTAAATTAAACTAAAAAAACTATCATTATAATCATCCCTCTAAGGTAGAATTGGTCGCTTTTACCAGGAAACGTGTGCTGGACACTACTCTAAGGATCTCTAGGACGGTGAAGTATCTAGGTGTTATCCTGGACTCTAAGCTGTCCTGGAAAGATCATGTAGAGAGACCAATACAAAGGGCCACCACTACCCTCTGTGTATGCAGATGGACCGTTGGCAAAACTTGAGGATTGAACGCCAGGGTAGCAATGTGGCACTACACTGTTATTGTGAGACCCATGATAACGTACGCTTCCGTTGTCTGGTGGCCTGCAATTGCTAGGCTACACATTCAACAGAAGCTGGAGCAACTCCAAAGACTCGCCTGTTTGGGAGTCACGGGGGGTTATACGCACTACTCCCACTGCAGCACTGGGGGCCCTCTGGATCTTGTGCCCCTTCACGTGTTGATCGAGGTCGAGGCTCGGAAAGCGGCCTACAGGCTGAAGTGCGGTGGTCAGTGGAAAGAAGAGGGAGAACGGCTAAGGCATAAAAGGGCTCTAACCGACACGGTGAGTACTCACTCACTTCTAGGCGCCAGGAGTGATAGTATAATGCCCATGTTCTTCTTCTCAGTACCTTTTAAGGTCATCATCCCGAAAAGGAAGGATTGGAACCCACTCGGGAACATACTCGGATCTGCCGATATCATCTGGTATACAGACGGATCTGGATTTGAGAGTGGTTCTGGAGCGGGAATATACGGCGAGAAACCCAGGGTAAAATTTTCTTACGCCCTGGGTAAATTCTCAACGGCATTCCAGACCGAGATATTCGCCATTTTGGTCTGCGCACAGGAGAATATCCGTAGAAGACATTCTAATAAACACATATAGTGATAGCCAAGCGGCCCTCAAGGCCCTGGCATCAGTTAAAACCAAATCTTCTTTGGTCAAGAACTGTAAACAGACACTTTGCGAACTTGGCTCGTCCAACTGGGTCAAACTCCTCTGGGTGCCTGGGCACAGTAACATTAAGGGTAACGAGCAGGCAGATGCTCTTGCCAGAGAGGGCTCTCAGCAACCCTTGAGGGGCCTGGAGCCAGCTCTGGCTTACCCTAAGGTCAATAGAGGACTGGTCTCACTCCCAGTTTGTTAACCTCTGGATCCTTTCACCCAGGACTTCGGCAAGCGAAGCTTCTCATTTCAGGACCCTCACCGAAGAGGGCAAAACAATTACCATGTTTAAGCAGAAAACAAGTTAGAGTCGTAGTAAGTTTCTTGACTGGACATGGCCCTTTCAGGAAACACCTGCACACCATCGGAGTGGTTAAAACCCCGACTGCAGCTTCTGTGGAGAAGTAGAGGAAGATTCCATCCACCTCTTAACCTCCTGTCCCAGTCTCATGAATTTGAGGCACAAACACTTCGGTATTGGTTTCCCTATGCTGGAAGAAATTAGGAATGCCCAGCTGGGAAGGATTCTGGCCTTTTGTTTAGAGTCCTGCTTGAATGGGAACACTCATTGACCAGCTAGCGGATGCACAATGGGCCAGAAGGCCTGAGTGCCGCGATTAATTTTTGTGCCGCTATGAAGAAAAAGAAGATCATTATAAACAGTAAATTATAATTTATAAAAAAAAGTACTTTTTTAAATATTTTTCAATTTAGAAATTGGTAATTTTGTTTTAAACTGACTGCGAACAACAAAAATTGCGCACCTTGTGTTGCGATGTTACAATCCAACTGAGTTAGAGAATCCTGATTTCCTGAAACATACAATTGCGACAAGGAACATATCCGATCTGGGTATCTAAGATTTCATGTGTTATTTCTTTCTACAGTTTTCAAATTCGTATCATATTTTCCAAAGCAAAATCTGCATATTCTTTTTGAGTTTTCCGTTTTAATAGGGGAAATTCTCACCACAAATATAAACATCAATGTTATGCGTGTCATATCCTGTCATGTTCACAGAGCGGTGGTCCAGTGGTCTCCCAGATATAAAAACATTCCCTCCGGCATTATGTCATGTCTACCTACCTCGAAGATACAAGTTGTATGTAACCTGCCTGTATATAATCTCTATGAATAAAATGTCAGTCGATGATAATAAAGTGTTCTGAGAACGGACTTTATATTTTATTTAAAAACATAATGCGTTTACTCATCACTCAGCTATATTCTCATCCCAACCAATAGTCAGTAAAATATTGCGTGTGCATTGTCAACCACGATGTTGGAGGGTAATAATAGGGTCAGATTAAGAAAGTCTGGGATATTGGAGCTGATCCAGAAATCCAAAGAGCAATGTAGCCATAAAGAAATAAAATAATAATAATAATATAATATTAATATTTATTAACCATCTTAGATACAAGCTGTATATATGGTAAGTCAAATGTAAAAAAGAGAAATATATATACTGTATATAAACATACATATAAGTTAAAATATACAATACAAATATATAATAAATAGATAAAACAGTATATTTACATTTGATAAAATTACAATATATAAAAACATATAAAGAATACACAATACAGACATTTGCAGATAATATGTACGTACAAGATAACAGCATGAACAAACACCGAATGATTAAAATAATAATTTCATGTTTTTACAAATATTAAAATGTAAGTAAAGTAAAGCCTTAAGGTTCTCTATTTAAAAAGTCTTGAACACTATAAAAACCACCTTCCAGCAAAATATCTTTAACTGTGGTTTTATATTTTCCATAGTTTTGTATATTTCGAATATCAGCTGGTAGACTATTAAAAAGTACAACACAGTTATAATATGGTGAGTGTTTATAATTTGTCGTATGACGGGTGGGTATACTAAGTAGGTCACCATCTCTTGTACTGTATGCATGACAATTGTTTCTCTGATTAAACAAATTAATATTTTTCTTAATGTACATCAAACACTTTAACATAAATATACATGGAGTAGTTAATATTTTTTTAATTTTGAATATATTCTTACAGCTCTCGTTATAATTCATGTGAAATATAAGCCTAACTAGTCTTTTTTGGCTAATAAACACTCTATCCTTATCTCTTGCACATCCCCAGGCAATAATATTGTATGAAATATGCGAATAAGCAAGAGCATAATATATACTCAATAACCCGGCTTCATCCAGCGCACTTTGCATTTGCAATATAGCGAAATAGGCCTTATTTAGCATTGAACATACATGTTCAATGTGATTGTCCCACAATAGCTTATTGTCAAGGTAAGTACCGAGCAATTTCGCGTTATGAGACAATGCAATATTGTCGTGCAGCATCACATATGGTGTGAACATTCCTTATTATATACGTAACGCCGGGCAATGCACAGTGCACTGAATTAAACGTGTTACTGCACTTTCTACGTTCATATTAAAGCTTAAATAAGTAGCAACAATTTATGACATTGGCGATGATAGCAGCACCATCTATTGATGCGCGAATTTCGCGTGGTTTCTAACTTTAATATTCCTTTACCATTAGCGATATAATTGTAACAATAAAGAAAGCAGTTTTTTGAATGAAAGTTGTATTTTGTGATAAATACATAACTTCCTAAAATATTTAAAAAGACAGACAAGTATGAAATTTTGCCTAGCATATCTTTAATAAATGGAATTTTTGTATAGTAGTGTTACGACAATATCTGAAAAGTAAAAATGTCGATTTCGGATATATTGATGACGTGTGCAGTACTAATCGTGTGAGACCTTTAAAATAAGAAGAGGCCGTTTCCAAAGGTGGGCATATAATTTCATTATGTGGCTTAGATACAATTTAAAGTATATTTTCCGATAGTTTGACAGTAAAAGAAAATAGCCTTCGTAAACTGCACATTATCCAAAATTAACAATATCCAGAAGAAAAGTATCTGCTTCAACTGGATTTGAGTAATACAGATAATGAGGAGGGGAAATAGGGCTGTGTCCACCCACAAAAAGGCAAAAGAATAGTTTTTAATCAGTCTGTGATGACAGTGAAAAGGACATGGCCTACTGCTAGAACTAAAATTGTGTTGGCTTTACTATTTTTTTAAATATAAGATACAATGTGGAAAACAATACAACTACTTCCACACTTTACTAGAAGCAACGTCTCCTACTAATATGGTACAAGCCGGAGGAGAAATGGTTGGATATCTTTTTGGCGGAGACGTCCCTAGTTTTACCCATACTGTTTGTGATAATTGAAAACAAATCAGTCAAGTACCTGAAACTGAATCGAAGGTCTGGAGGGAGATACAGTAACAAGCTTAGAAAACTTATTGCACGTATAAATGCCATCTTATAAAAATTACTTGCAACTATTTTTGTAACGTTTCCTCCCTCTATGAAGATTGAAATAGTAGTTTGTGCAACAAGAGTGGATATGATAGCCATATCGCACGAGAAAGAAAATTGAGCACGACGCCGTAGGCGGAGTGCCTCAATCTTTCGAGTGTGATATGGATAATCCACTCGAGTTGTACAGTATACTTTTTCTACGACCGGATTAAGAAAAAACTACAAATAATAGTTTTAATCAAATTTTAATATACAAACTTAGCTACTGCTTAATCTTATGCTCTAGGTGAAAACATTTTATAAAAACGGCAGTAGCCTAGTGGTTATATCTACGCTTCAAAAAGCAAGAGATCATAGGTTCAATCCCCCATATAGCTACTTTTTTTTTTGTCATAATATATCTCTAAAATTTTGTCTGTATATAATAATTTCAATTAAATTTTAGGTGGTATACCGTTTATCGATTCTTCACTGGAATCACTCATTTTAAATTATTTTCTAGCCCAAACTGCACGAATATACACACTGATAACTACTGACAATTACTTTGACAGCTTACGCACCAACTTGATTTTTTTTAAATGAATAGTTGCCTATGTACTTAGTACATGAACTATGATTGGTCGATTTCATATCCATCCTAGAACGTATATGAAATATATCCGTTCAGTTAACTGGAATGGCCCACTTATCCATTCTACAGACTGTACGGAAAACAGCAAATTTACATAAGGGAGTAGAAAAACGTTATATCACACTATAACTAAACAAAATCAATACAGGTTGCTGCAAAAGAAATCTATAAATACAAAACTTTTTATAACGCTCAGTGAAGTATGTTCAGCTTATTATAATCTGTGACTAGCATACTTACCTGAATTTAAAAAAAAGTCTAGGATATAGAAATAGATGTTGAGCTGTATGAGGAACTAGACTGTAAAAAAGTTTTTCAGCAACACAGAAAATGTTTAAACAATTTTTATGTTGTATGCAAGTTGTAAGTTTGCCAAGGTTCATGTTATTTGTTTTAAAAATTTAATAAGATAAATGAAATCAGCTCTATTTTTAAATTTATAGTAAGTTGTTTATATTTTTGTAAATAAGTATAAAATGAATTGAATGAAATATCACTTTGTAAGAAATAAACAATCCTTTTCGTTTTGGGCAAATCTCTTTCGCTGGGTGGGCAGATTTTATAACTGGGTGGGAATTTTCCCATGCAAGTATATCCTAAAAAATGGCTTGTAAGTTTCTCCACTAGTTTTCACTCTAATCTGAATTTGATCAGAGTTTCAGAAAAGTAACTAGAATGGTAGCTCAGTGTGCTAAAGCGTCCGGCCAGCAAACTGAGTATGCCTAGCGAAGTGGGTTCGAGATCCGCAGGGCGAAACAATTTTTGATAAAAAAAAATTGCCCCGAGAGTGGTTGGGAGTCCACAATAAACTGTAGGGTCTCATTTCTTTTACCTAGCTTTAATAATAATAATAATAAAACAGTTTATTCATCACTCAAATTTTCACCAAAAGTGCTCTCGCACGAAGGCGTCTCATGACCTAGAAGCGGCACTGACGATGGCAATGTAAGAATAGATAAATTAACAAAAAGTTCCTTGCAAGATGTGTGCGGATGTACGCCCACCATACACCTAATAATTTTTTTCTGCATTATAAATGCTTTACCAATATGGGCTGAGTTGCCCCAATATATAATTCCATATGATAGGATTGACTGTACCAAGCCAAAATATGCCAGTTTTAAGACCTTTAGAGTTACAGTGTTTCGTAATTGTCTTATAAGAAAACAAGCTGAACTTAATCTATTTGAAACGTTATCAACATGTTGCTCCCATGTCATTTTACTATCGATGGTCACTGCCAAAAATTTTATAGAATTTCTTTCTTTCACAGATTGGTGATTTAGTTTGACTAGGGAACTAGAGTCTTGACAAATATTTTTGGGGAGAAAGGACATTACGAAAGTTTTACTAATATTTATTAATAAACCCTGGCTTAAATAATATTCATAAAACTCTGTTGTATATATGTTTGCTCGGTTTACAGTTGATACGATAGTTTTATCTGTTATTCCAAAGTTTGAATCATCTTTATATAAGACTGTTAAAGTTGAAGATTACATGACGGCATATCATTTATAAATATTAAGAAAAGCAAGGGACGTAGGATCGAACCTTGCGGTACTCCGATATTTATATCTTGTAACTTTGATTTAATATTTCCTATTACAACAGTTTACTTTCTATGATTTAGGTAAGATGCCACCCAGTCAAGAGCTATTCCACGAATTCCAATACGAGCTAATTTTTCAACAACAAAACATGATCTATAGTGTCAAATGCCCAACTTAAATCAGAATATAAAGCCAATGAAGTTTGTTTGTTGTTTAGACAGTCGCATATAAACTCACTAAAATCTGCTATAGCTGTAGATCTGTTTCGTCTAAAACCATGTTGAGACATAGATAATAATTTTTTTGATTCTAGAAAGCAGTTTAATCTTGTATTGTAGGCGATTTCAATTATTTTAGCAAGCTGACTTTGAAGACATATGTTTCTATAATTGCAAATTTCATTTCTAGATCCCTTGTTTTTATATACAGGTATAGATTTTGAAATTTTTAAGGCATCTGGGTATTGACCATTAATAAATGATTCATTTATCAAGTAAGATAATGGTTCAGATATTATACTAGAAATTTCTTCCCCCAATTTCATCTACACCAACTGCAGGTTTAGAGGTAGTGCTTGCCAATGGTTCTTCTATTTCTTTTGGAGTTATTGGTGTTAAATAGAAAGCTTCTGTTTCGTATTGAGGAAGTCTCAACTCAGCATACCTTGGCCCATGACACTCAAAGTCCATAAAATGATCATTAAAGGAATTACAAATGTTTTGAAGTTCTGTTATTTTTTCATTTTTTGTCGATATAACTTCATCTGTAATACTTCTACTCAACTCCCCCTTGTCTCATTAATGATTTTTCAACTTTCTCTCATTATATTTTTTGCATTTACAATTCTATTATTATTATAAGAATTTTTTGTCTCTTATAACTTTCTGTTGTACCTATAAATATTTTAGTTGTTTATATCTTATTTTAATAATCTCGTTACTCGTTTCTTTACTGATTTTAGATAGTTCACAGAGTGTTTGATGTAGTTCTTTTAATTCCTTAAAATGCGAGATGTTATTTTTACAACTAATTTTAACCATTTTATGTGGAAAAGCATTAACGAAATGGAACATTATGTGGAAAAGCATTAACGAAATGGAACATAAATGTTGAATAGAAGTCAATCAGAAGTCAAAAATCCTTGCGCATTCGATTTCACTAAATAAAAAATACAATAATCACACTTGTTTTATTTATAAAGTATTTAATAATAGCTTCAAACCCTCATTACATTTAAAAAAAGAGGTATAAACCAAAATAGATTTTTTAAAATGATTTATAGAACATTCCAACAATACAAATAAAAAGTTACACTAATCACAGATTCTACAAATAGTGGAAATAGGTAGATAATTAATTACAAGAGACTATATTTTCCAGTCGGTTGATATTGCTGGATGATTTATTGGCAATTAATTTAGCATATATACACACATAAATTTACTAATAGACTTTCAAATTTTCAGTATATATTTCCATAACGTAATTTTGGATCTGCAGGGAAGATCAGCTGTAACACTAAACAAACATAACAAAACGTTCCCGATTTCACAGAAATGGTTTAGTTAACCTTTTGCATCATTTTGTCTGTAAAACTATTTAGGCAAAGTAATACTTTCATGCACTTCTTGTTGAAAAATCATAGAAGTTAGTTAATTATCACGTCAACAAAATTAGGCCCCATTTAACCTCAATATCAAATTGATTTGTTGTTCATGTTTATACTGTCAAGATGTAGATGCCGTCTATTCCAGACGCGGCTAAACAGAGGACTAGGTTTTAGTCTGACGTGAAGTTGGCACGTCTTGAACTTCGACCGTCTTGAAGTTGGTCTGTGCGCTAGAGGTTAGTCACTCGTCAGCTTAAGCCCGCCAAAATTAAAAATAGCCTCAACAGCTTGCAAGTATTTCAAAGCAATTTGATTTATCTTGAGTGGTAAAAGATAAATTATACAGCCAAAGTTATACTTAGGAAGTTTATAGACTTGTCAGTTGCCAATTGAAAATTTGATATTGTCATATAATATATAAAAAAATAAAATTAACAGCAATTTATGCATTTATAAACTAAACTTTTAAACTTGATACATATTAAGTTAGATGGTTTAGTTTATAAATGCGTATGTATATACATATACTTACTATCCGAATCGAATTAATTGCTTTCTTACTATTTTAGCGAGGAAGATGTGTATTCGAAAAAGTATTTTTAATTTTTTGGCGATTCTTGATCAATTATATGGTGAAGGAACATTATTTTTAAAAAATGATATTTCATTGTCTATGTAGTTTAATTTCTGTAGTTATTTATTTGGAGTTAAAATTTTCGAATTTGATACACAACAAAATATGTGAAAATTTTTTTTAAAGAAATTTAAAAACAAAATTTACCGCTTTGATTACAATGCGGTGAAGAATCTTTGAAACCCCAATTTGGCAGCAGTTTTTCTTTTTATACCATACTTTTTGTCCTATAGAATAAATAACAAAAATGGTAACAGTAACATATAGTTTTATTTGCCAATAATTATATACAATCTTACACAATTTTGTATTTTTTTTACATTTGTGAGGTAATATTATTATGATGGTAAGGTTTTGAATAAAACATCTCATTATGTTCCGTACACATATATTATCTACGATTTCAGTACTTCTAATATCAAAGATTACATTGTTGTGTTAAAACCTAGTTCTGTTCTTGATACAATTAGTTTTATTTTGAAATAAATAGTAATAGTCATTTTAATTCAATTTAGGTTTTTTACAGTAATTGTGATCGATAAACGTGCAAGTTGAGATTTCAGGTAAATCTTTGGAAAGAAGTAGCTCTAATGTAGATTTTTCAGCATTAGTCGGTGCTGTTAAATGTTGAGTGATGTTCTTAGATGATCTTTTTTTCTTTGTAGAGAAAAATGAACTTTGCTTAGCAATCTTCTTATTGCTGGGTTCTAATTTAGCCGTTTCTGGCATCTCAAATTGATTAATATTAGATAAATCTGCTATTTCAAGCAGTGAATTTGTGGCATTTACTTGTTTGACAGCTGAAGCTAATACTTCATTAGAAGCAGGATTTTTTGCTAAAACAACCAATCAGGAGGCAGCATTGACTAACTGGTCCTGCAAAATATTGTTTTCTTTAGGCACTTTGTTGAGTCCTTGTAAATTTGACAATTGTAGATACATGTGATTTGTCTCAGTCACTCTGGTACCTGAATTTTCAATGTTGCTATTATTAATGCAGTGAAAATGAATATGCTTGCAAATATTGGATTTTATAAAATAATTTATGCATGTACAGCTATATGAATGATAACATACATTGCAACTTTGACACATCAATGCGCAACATTTGCCGCTTGTTCGTTCTGCAATAATATACGTTTTCTTTGTTGTTCTGTTAAATACAGACCATGTTTTAGTAGATTCTACACTTTCATAATTTTTTTTCAAATCAAAGTCTGATTTTAAAGCAGTTCTATGGCTTGCATTGATTTTATTCAATCGATCTGTACATTTGCCTAAAAAAAAAATTGAGATGTGAATTACAAAAACTGGAAAAGACACTCTCATTACCTACCTTTGGTTAACTTAATGATTCGATCAACCTGTTTGTCGCGAGTGAAGCGCATCAAATTGTGGAGACTTTTGTCCATTCGCTTAACTTTCTTTCCTTCCAGATATTCATATTTAATTATACGGTGCATGCTTTCAAGATACATATTTGTGTTGATCAGTAACTCCTTTCGGTAACAATAAGCCCACAATGGATGATTGTTACCATAATTTTTGACAAAATATTCATAAAAAATTATCGTTTCTGGATCACATTGCAACTGAGTTAAAAACTCATTATAGAATCTTACAAAATTCGCCTCATCTAATGTTGTCTGTATCACTTTAAGCGTTTTGTACACATCCTTTCTTTTTTCTAATGTAGTTTCATGGTTAGAAGAAATAATTTTCATCAAGTTTGACTTCCAGGCTCGATCTACATGCCAGGAACAATAGAGTCGATTTGGTACTATACCCATAACATCTTTCCAGGCATTGTAATAAGTTTCTGTTATGTCACTCATAAATGTCCTGGTATTTATGAGGCCCATTACATCTCTTATTACATTAAAAAATACTTCACAAATCTTAGTATCTTTCCTATTGGAAATCATATATGCCACAGGCATTCCTTCACCAAATTCATCGCTGACCATCAAAGTATTTAGTTCAAAATTGTAAGGGTTTGTACCATGGGTACCATCAATGCAAATAAATTTTTCAGAAAACTTTTTCATGGATTCCATCTGGACCTTATTCATTAGAATGAGGCAAAAATCAGATGGTTTCAACTGATACTTATAATCGTCGACACCTTGGGGCTTGTAAAATTGAACTGGGTTATTGTTATCACGTGCACATTCCCTCACCCAAAGTGTCACACTTGTTGCATCATCTGAGTGCCTTACACCATCAACAACATCGATTCTAAATGATTTCCTTATATTGTAAACATCCTTTTTGGTGGTTAAATTGACACGAAGTAAAATATCATCTGATATACTGTCTCTTATCGAATCCATAATCTTAGGCACAGATACACCTAGCAAAAGCTTACCAGCAATATTTTTTCTTGCATTTTCAGGAATTCGAATATGTTGGATTTGTATTTCATGCCCATAATGCGTTTTTAAATATTTAATTTGAACGGCATTTGTAATGTTGTTGACTCTAACAACTATGTGACTAGTACACATCAAGTTGATTTTCTTGAAGCCCTGAGATTTCTGTAAACGTTTCCGATTAAAAACACTTGATGATGGCATCTTTCCTAAAATTAAAATTACATTGTTGAAATGAGTTTTTTTTATATATATATAAATACTTATCTACCTGAACGACTACATTAATAATAATACCTCGTATGTATTTTATCAACATTTTTCCCAGTTTTACGAATATATTCAATTCTATACTCTTCCTCAATATTTTTCAGCCACTAGTAGAATTCTAAAAATGAAAATAATCATAAAAATAAAATCACATATATATTTAATTTTTCCATTACCTTCCAATGTTGCAAAATGTTCCTCCACAATTTCATTTTGGAAATTATGAATGGAGATCAGATGTTCCAGTATAGTGCTTCTGCATTTAAAAAGCAAACTGCATTCCAGACACTTATTAACAAAGTCTTTATTATTGATAAGGTCAATTGGCTTACTTATCTCAAATTTATGAACATTTATCAGATGATTGTTTAATGTACTCTTATCAAAAAATATTTTATTACATACATCACAAGGTACGCGTTGATGTTTCCCGATCTTCTCCTTCAATTCTTTCACTTTATCTACTAACTTCAAATGTCTATTTACGTTACTTTTATTGTTAAATAATTTATCACAAACAAAGCACTTGTTATTCATATCCATAATTATTATTAGAAGCAATTTTTGTTCCCTAAACAACAATTTGTTAAACAACCAAATAACACAACCACACTTGTGTAATTTTGGCGGGTTTAATCTGACGTGTTAGCTAACTTCAAGCGGACAGGCCAACTTCATATATGTGTCAACTTCACGTTAGACTAAAACCTAGTCCTCTGTTTAGCCGCGTCTCCCATTCCGCGATTTTCGCCTATACGATCGCACCCTGCCAATCTATTGTAGTTTTACTCTGCAATTTTCAAAGAGGAAGAAGAATAGAGAAAATAAAATATTGAATTTGGTTATGTTATGTTTTAGGTAAACAGTTAAAATTTGATATTTTTTGTTTCTTTATTTATTGTAAATAATATACAAGACAACATGAGCAGCACCAATCTGAAAATCTGTAGACTTTGTCTTAAATCAATATGTGGAAGCAATTTTGATACGATAGAAGCAATAACGAAAAATATGTTAGACATACTTTTATTGAAACTGGTAAGTATTTAAAATTTATTCAGTTTATGTAAAAACATATTTGTAGGTCTTAGGCATAGCTGCTCTGGACCACTGTACTGAGGAGCACTTTTTAAAATCGGTGTTTAGTGCTTAGAAATCATTGTGTACCTCAATTTTGTTATACAGGCTAAAGTTCGATTTATAAACTATTCCGCTGCAGTTGAGGTTGCAGTTGGAGTTGCCGCAGCAGTATCAGTTGCAGTTCACGAAAATTCGTCATTTATAAACTCTTGCTGCTGTTGACGTCGAACGGGTTGAAAACTACAATTTCATTGGCTATCCGCTGGTAATTCCGCAGCGGTTGCCGTTCAAGATAAAAGTTGGTTATCTACCTGCGGAATATGAACTGCAACCGCAGCGGCAGCGGACTTTATAAATGGAAACATTCGTTTCGTATTCTTCATAAACACTACAGGTGCGGCAACTGCAACTGTAACCGCTGCGGCTAGTTTATAAATTCACCTTAAGAATAAGATTGTCAGAATTGGGACTCTATGGATAAAAGGACCTTGGTTAGTTACTGACGTTTTGGTAAGCTTTTATTTTGATCTTAAAGGTTTTCACAACAAAAAATTGTTCAAGTAAGCACGCAATAAAATAAATAAAACGTAACAAGTTATGACATCATAATAACAATCTTAGTGAGTTATTATAGATTTTATTTATTTTATTCCTTGCATAGTTGAACCTTGAAGAAAGTGAAAATGTAGGTAGAATTCACCGAAATGTCAGTAAATAACTAAATAGCAGTGTTTTAATTCTACACCCTCAATTCAGGCAATCTTCTCAGTCTAATAATTAGTATTCCCAGATCTGGACTTGATATTTGGTCATCTACTCTGCATATGGCATCTTTATAAGCCTAGTACAATCACGCTATCTACTCTACATTTCAAGTGTCAATCAGATCAGGGTGTTGTCTTCTTTGTTTGCAGGATAAGTTTTGCCTTTGACATTACTAATATGTTGAGTTGTTGGGTTCTTATCTACCTTTAATCTACTGAACAAACGGTTAAAGACTCATTACTATGGGTTACATACAAATTCCTTATGAACATTAATTGGTAATTATTTTTATTTATGATTAGTGCCTTATTATAAGAAGCATGCTTCGATATACTGGCAGTGGCGGATTTAGCAATAGGTATTGTTAGGCACGTGCCTAGGGTAGTAGCAAGATGAGAGCGGCAAAATTCAGGTTGAGGGAAATATAATAAAAGTGTGACGATTGCAGCAGGAAGTTCCGCGAAATGATATAACAGTGTTTTCATTAAACGTTTTTTATGAGCAAAACAGTTTTATTTTATTGGTAGAATCGACTCTTCAGGGGCGGCAAATTTAACCATGCCTAACCTAACCCAAATCCTTCGCCATATACTGGCTGTTTAACATACATTGATGAGCTACTATTATTAAAAGCATTCTTGTCAAATAAAAGTTCATTATTTTTATTTTTCAAAAATATTTCTATCTTTTATCTTTACAGCTAAATCTTTCGCTTTCTGTCCTTTCTTTTTCAAACATTACAAACTAACTTGCTTAATAACTTTTACCTCGTTAATAATAAACGATATTATGGCATTTTATAATTGAGAAAATTATTAAATTGCAAGTTGTCATATATACATTTGTTTAAAATTGTGTGCCTCTTTTGTGAATTAAGTGGAAGAACAGTTTATTATATGTGACTGTGTTGATGTACATGTATGATATAATTTGTTGTTATTGAATAAAATGTATTACTATTACTTATATTGTATTTATTATTTTAGAACTTGAATGTAAGTATAGGACCTGTCATGTGTGATGAATGTGCAAAATATGTGCAACAATCCTTTGATTTCAAGTTAAATTCTCTCAATATGAAAACCAAATTATTATCGTTTAATCATGCAACTGAAAAAGATAGTAAAAGATGTATCAATGTTTCCGGAGATGATACGTTATGTCAAATTTGTATGAAGAATACTGAAAAAAACTGTTCACCAACTTTATATGAATCCAAAGTAAATGTGATTAAGTTTGATATATTACAAAAGCACATACCGGAATTGGTAAGTGTAGATATATCATATTACTTTTCGCGTATAACGTAAATCGATTTATTTTACATGCAATTTCAAAAAAATACCAGCTTTTTGAATCTATATTTGGTGTAAATGTGTAATGTAATTATTAGCTCGATTAATAGATTAGATAAATAAATAGAACCTTCATATTGTCTCAACGTTAATTGTGGTACCTACTCTATTTATATTCATTTCTTCTTCTTATGAAGTTTTTTATAACATACATATAAGATAACATACATATAATTTCTAATCACAAATTCTACAACAATGATAAATTAATCTATATTGATATGATTTTTACTTGTACCTAAACTAAAGAACATATTCGGGTCAAATTGAGTTATGTATTGTGAATAAAATGCATCTTATTTTATTCTGAGTAGAGAGTTGCATGCATGTTTTGTTTTCTTTTATTTGTCCTGTTTCATAAAATACCAAAGTGTTTTACAGAAGACAGATATTTTCTATAAATACATGCAATTTTTGTATTTCAGCCATTAAAGACAGATGTTTATAAATAGAGTGTTATTTTATTTAAATGCACCTAATTATTGTTATACTAATTATCATAATGTTTAAAACAATTCGAACTGTTTACGCATTTAATATGTTCAAGTAGATATAAGATTTTTAATTAATTTGTCCAGGAAGTTGATAAAACTGAAAAAAGGCTCAATATCACATGATGACAAGCAATTCGTTTTGTTAAGTTGATGTAACGAAAGATTCAAGTTGGTATCTGCGATTTTATATTTTGAGGAAAATATAAAGGAGATTGTGGAAAAATTGAAAATTGGAGGTTGCTAGAGGATATGAAAAACAACAAGAAAATTGTAAAAGTTGGAGGGGCGAAAAATTTTGGAGAAGGGAGAAGATTGGAGTAAAATAGAGAAAATAGACTTGTTGGTTTAACTGAAGATAAGTTAACGAAGGAAGACAACTAGTTTAAGAGTTTGGAAGAAAGAAATAAAAAATTGAGTTTTTCAAGATTTTGACAAGTAGGAAAAAGAAGCATAATCATAATTTATTTTAAGGTCCAGAAAACGATTTCTGGTGGAAACGATATACCATTTGAATGGTGAAGGAGTTTGGAGATAGCAGCTTAATATCGCAAGTGCGGCTGGAAGTTATATTGAGCTACGCGGGCTAAAAGGTTGTAATAAACTTTTATCTAAATTTCATGTTCGCCATTTCCATTTCATGTTTTGAAAATAATTGAGAATATTTTAAATTACAAATTTTGACAATTTATTTCATTTTTATTAACAAAAAATATTTTAAACTTAATCACCTCCAAATTATTTTATTTTAATATCGTATATATTTTATTTAGCTGGGCTAGGGGTTTTAAGTCGGAATTAATTGTAACCTCGCTAATTTTTTTCATGAAAGGCTAGTTTTTTGCTAGTAGAAAGTGACTCAAAAAAGTTTACCAAACTTTACACCTCCACAAACCCCTATAAAAAATCCCTCGGAAACGGAAAAATTCAGCTTTTTGCTAATATCTCAAAAAATAATGAAAAAAAAACGAATAGCGCCACGTGAGAGCGGGAAATTTTACAAAAAAATAGTGTACAAGTTTTTTTTAATAAATTTTTCCACGAACATAAGAAATTATTACAGTTCACTCAATATTTCAAGCGCGTCGCACAGGGAAAGAAGCATTTCTCGACCGCCGCTACATAAAAAATATACTTTTTTTATCTACAAGTTTTTTTTGACCGTTTTAGACAAGTTTTTAAGTGAAAATTTCCTAACCCTAAAAAATGGAAAAAAATACCAATGATTTAAAAGTATTTTTTTTTACCCTGGATACTTTGGAGCATAAAAATTAATCTTAGATTGAAGTTTAAGGTATAAACAAGCTATATCTACAAGGATTTTTTTAAAAGTAGTATTTCATTTAATATTTATGTTTTAATATAGAGTGGAAAAAAATGAAAAAGCTTAACTTCACGTGCCGTTTATAAGAAATATAAATTATGAAAATTAAAAATAATTATACCATTGGAAAGCTGAATTCTTCCTTTTTAAAATGCTACCTTTTTTTTTTTCGTTTTTAATGGGTACAAATTGTCTATTATGTAGCGTGTTACACTTGAAAATTTCACAGAGTAATTTAAAATGAAATTTGTTTTATGAACCATCATACGACAGTTTGTTTTCTGTCAAAACCAAAAATTATGGTTGTCATAGTATACTCCTGCTAGGTTCGGTGTGCGAGAGTCGTGGTTGTCCGGATTGTATGCATTCATTCATCAGTAAGTAATATCGGTACCCACATGGTCAATATTTTGACTGCCTACAATTCGCCTCGCGAGCAGAGTGCCGTACAATGTCATGGTTTAACACGATTGTGTTCTGAAAATATGACTGCGCCGATAGCCAACTAAAGAGAGAAAATGCTATGCTCGATCGCGAAATTACTGTTCGAGAGAAACTCACAGTTATGTAAGGTGGATATATGGTATGATGGGACAATGTTGTTTTGTCATATCGGTAGTCTCAGGATGTATTTTTAATGTAATTTTATTACTTTTCCTTACAAGGAAAATGTACTCCATTTTCTACGCATGAGCCGCTTATACTTTCTGTCTCTATTTCCCTGCAATGTTTTGTTCTGGGAGCTTCTACTTAAACCCTGGAAGATCCGGTGGCCATCTTTAGAGTTTAGTTTATACCTAATTACCTTTGAAGGTAAACGTTATTTTCTTTTGTATGAACATCCAAGTATTTTTTTTGGGATTTATACCTCGGGGTGTCTTTAGTGATATCCGTTTTGTATTTTGTGTGGGGATCACTTAGTCGACCGTGTAGTCGGATTTGTGGGTTCAGACTCAATCTGTTGGTAACTCCATACATTCCTCATTTTTTTTTGCTGGTGTCTTACACAAACTTCCTTATAGTGTGCTCAGTGTCCTTCCCTGGAACCAGGAAACCTCCAGAGGCATTTTAATACTGTTGCAGAAGAACCGTGGTTTATGCGTAAGTTACTTATTATTTTCTTCCCTTATGGGCAATATTTTTTTTTTGAGATATTTTTTATCTCCTTACAGGGTTCTTCTATTTAGCTAGAAATTTCCTCTATCTAACAGCTAGAATCTTTTATCTGCTTCACCTTTCCTGCAGTCGTCTTGTTAATCGACAGGCCTACTCGTTGTTACACCGTCCCGACGATTAATTTTTGGACGAGGTTCGTGCCGTCCAGGGGGCTCTAGGTGTTTGTGCTGTCATCATATAACCACCAGCTCGATTCCAGGCATAGGTAAGAGAGAGGCACAGCGTCCCGACGCCTATCATCTGGATATTCACACCATTGCAGCAGTGGTTCGTATATTTGCACTACCGCGACGTTATGTAAGTGATATTCCTAATCTATATAATTGTTATACTTGAGTAATTCATTTATCATTACATCTAAATAGACTGGCATAGAAAAGAAGGGGAAAAGGTACATATGTTTATATTTTTCCCACACTTATGTAATTCCTATATATATATATATATATATATATACATACGGGGTGCTCATTGCGTGATCACGTAATTACCTCTATAAATCGACAATTGTACATGATACGCCATACTGTGTAACAAATCCGGATTGGTTCATTAAAAAAAAATATATATATATATATATACGTATATATATTTAGTCATACGTAATATGTGTTAGTTATATAGGTATATATGAGTAGCCCTATTTTATGTTAATTTTGCCTTTTTGTAAATATATTTTAATTCTTATCCGGGCTCATTTTGGGTTATAATAATTATTGTTGCCAGACTTTGTAATAAACTGTTAACCGGTGATTCATTATTTCTTTCCCCTTTCCAATTCTGTGTTTGTGTGTTCACCACCTAGCCGTCTTACCCCCTTAAGCGCCATGGACATATAAGAAGCCGGACCAGCGCATCGGAGTCAGTTCAGTACTGTTCTGAGATGAACCAAGTAATCATATAAAATAAAGAACAGTAACAAGTTGTGAGTTATAGTAGCGAGTTTATAGTAGATAATAGTTATAATTAGTGTGTTATTATAAGGATTAATTATTATAATTTGGTGATAAATAAATCAGTGGTTAGTGATAATTCGTGTTGCAATTTTTTAACCTGTGCTTGGAAGTGTTTACTATAGGGATAAACGCGTAACAATTGGTAACCATGTCGTGCATAAATCTGTAGAACAATTAGATACGCATTTATCCCCATTAGATGGTATTATCGCGAATTTTTCAATTTTTCTTTCATATCTGCCTCATTAAAATTTTTGCCGAGTCCCACTTTATTCTGTGCCCGTTTTCCCAAAAGTGTTCGCAAATCTTCGATTTTTGAATTTTATTATTTCTAATGTAATTTTGTCATGCAATAATTCTAATAAAAGAGGCAGATAACAAAAATTTTTTTACGAATTCACGATAGTATTATAAAAAGACGATAAATGCGTATGCCATTATTCTACAAATTTGTACTATACGACATGGTCACCAATGTTAAAAGAAGGACTTAACGAACATAATATCATTTACAATATCAATAGTTCTGTATAATAGACCGTCAGATAGTGACAGATTTAGGTGCCTCATTTTCGCATACACGCCTCGAAGATGGTTGAAAGGTACATCGATGTTGAGTAGAATGACGGGAAATTTACGTGTGGCCCCTGGGGAGAACATGGAAAATTCGATTTTCCTTAACAGAAATAAAAGGTGTCGCCCATATTTTCACGCAAGCCGTGTTCACTAAATGATTAATTAATAGAACCTGGCTTTGGAAAGCCGAAGGTTTGAGTGTTGCAGGTCGCTAAAGGGTTGAAATAAGGGCGTAATCTTGTAAGGAAAAATTGAGATATTCACCGATTTTTCCACACAAGCCCATCGAAAGTATGAAAACGTACATCATCACTAGCCTGAAAAACATATTGGCTTGAGTTTCGCGAATGAATAAGTACATTTTGGGGTCTGTTAAAGAAAATAGAATTTTCCATATATTATCCCCAGGGGTCACTTGTAAATTTCCCTTCATTCTACTCAATATCGATGTACTTTTTAACCCTCTTCGAGGCTTGTATGCATAAATGGGGCACATAAATCTGTCACTATCTGACGGTCTATAAGTAGTAGATATCTATGGATATGATGTAAACAGAATCTTAAACAGCATACAAGGTGATCTACATAAACATGCATGCGGAAAATAAAATGGTATACTAGTCTTTTATGTGGGAAAGCCTCTGTAAAATTTTAAAGTCATCCGAGGTAATTTATTATATATATTTTTCATTAAAACCTGCAAAGATGCGCTACTGAATGGCGGAGTTCAGCTATCTCTACGCTGTTAAATGTTCACACATGTGCCGCTTGTTTATTTTGCAGATAGTTATCAGCTGTTTAGTCGTCTATGGTCAGTGCGGCATGCGTTCAGTTCAGTGTCTCTTCGACTTCCATTTAGAGCATTTCGCATTTTTGTTAAATTTTTAACTGTATTCGCAAATACCGATTATGCCAGAGTTCACGTCGCAAGAGTACTGTGACATGATATTAACCTATGGTGCAATGAATAAAAATCTTGCAGGGGCTGTACGAGGATACGGGAAAAAATTTCCCTATAGACGCAAACCTAATGAAAGAACGATTTAAGTGCAGTGCAATAAGTTTGTGACACCAGGTCTTGTACATACCAGGCCACAGAGAACGTGCAGTAAATCGTCCTGTTGAAGTAGACGAAGAAGTTCTAGAATTATTAGAACAAGACCTTTAAATTCAATAAGTACCTGGGTTATTAGTTATTGGTTGGGGTTAACTCAGACTATGGTGTGGCGTAGATTGGTTAGTCATAGGCGGGCACATCTACAAAAAAAAATAAGGAAATTTTTTTCCATATTTTTTTATTTCTTAATTTTTTTAACTCCTTTTGGTAGGGACAACTCACTGAATAATTTTCCACATGTTTAGGTAATTCATCCTGTATAAGAATGGCATTTATACCTTTGGAAACAGATTTATGTTCCGAAAATTCAGATTAATGCTATCTACTAATTTTTGTTATTTGTGTTAGTTGGCAATAAATAACCTCCGACTGATCTTTTGACATAAACGTTATGAGTGTAGATGTTATTTTCTCAATATATTGGTTAATTTTGTCATTTTTGTAGAATTTGTGATTAAAAGTTATATGTGGTAGAAGAGATAATATAAGTAGAACTTAAGATATGGTATTCCGTTTTGGGGATCATGCTGTCAGGGGACAATTAGCAGCGTACTCACCTTACAAAAATGAGCAATTAGATACATGTGTAAAGCGTGCGTGAGAGACTCTTGCAAACCTCTATTTGTTGATCACAAAATTCTAACGATAATTGCTATTTTTATTCACGAGACAGTCTGCTTATTTCATAAAAAACGAAATAAGTTCAACTTTGCTAATAATCCTTATAAAAAAATCGTTAATTTATAATAGTAAAAAACTTTACAATCGCCTCCCATTAACTTTAAACAATATTGTCCCAGATAACCAATTTAGGAATGCTGTAAAAAATTTATTAATTGATAAACCCTATTATAATCTACAAGAATACTATGATGATTCTTTTTAATATGCTTTCATTACATTTGTTTCGATAAATATATGTTTATTGATATTACATATATTATATTATATTATGTCTATTGGTATTATTGTACACTGTAATGATCTACTTTATTGTTTATGTAACGACTATACAAATATTGTTTGTGTTTTACAATCTTACACTTTTTCAATAAGATACTTCTTTAGACAATAAAGTTTACATATATATCTATCTATCTATCTATAGAACCTTATTATTCAATATTATCTTTCAGAACTTAAATATTCCAGAACAGGTGGTAATATGCACAAGCTGTATTGAATCATTAAGGGTGTTTATCACATTTGTTACAAACTGTTTGGATGTAGAAGAAAAAATCAGAAGATACGTTGAAGTTGAAGGAACCGATGATGAAGGTCAGATAAAATTAAATGATGTTCAGCAATTTACCTTTGAGGAGCGAATAAGTAATGAATTTGAAGTGGGCCATTGTAGTATAGGTGCACTGGATATAAAAAAAGAACTGATTGAAAAAATTGATGTAATCCAGGAAGAAATTACTGTGAAAGATGAAATTGAAAGCTTCACTGAAATCGATATAGCAAAATGCAGCTTTGATAGCAATGATGTTGATATGAAAATAGAAGAGGACGACAGTAACAGGTAATTTCATTTTTCAAATTTTTTCTAAGGTTGTTTACTACATATTTCGATTTTTTATAAAATAAGAAAGTAGAGTACTCTTTGAATCAAATTCATTTTATACAAGGTGTCTATAAATGGTTTGCACAAAACCTATCCAGTATTCCTGAGATCAAAATAGAACCTCCATCTAAATAATGGAGTCAAATTAGGACATTAAAATAGGAAATGTGTACTGTCTCACTAAGACTGTTATCTTATTTTAACTTGTTTGTGGGGCCAAGTTGGGTTCACAGTTCAGTTCTGTAGTTTTGGCGAGGTCGGCGTATTATTCATTTAAACAATTGAATTTTTTGGAGCATGTTTTCTATCCGTATTTAAAAATATCTCGAGATCTATAAGTTCTATAAGGCAAACGGCAACAGCTCCCATTATTATTATTAAAAAAAAAATGAAATTTTGCAAAGTTAGATATTTTTAGACAAATTATTATATCACTGATGAAAATGGGCAAATTCCAATGAAACTTAGGGAAATGTAGGTCTTACAAAGTACTTTTTCCACTTAAAATTTCAAATCTGAACAAGCATTGAAACAGCTGAAAACCATAATTGTTGCTAAAACTTTACACCCTTGTGAAATCAAAACCCAGAAATGTGCGTGATAGCTTAAACTGTAGCATTTTAAGAGTACTTTAAGATAACTGGGGGAAAAAATATATTAATTCTAATTTTTTACTATTTTTCTTGCATTTCAAAAAAATTGGTATTGAATTAGATTATTTATTCAATGTAACATTACACTGAAATTGAAACAAACTGATACTGAAACTATTAACTATTGTGAATTAGCTAATGTGGCAACTTCTACTATCAGTTCTAATGCATTTTCCATTCCTTTGCTATTGTAATCGGCTACTGCCCTCAGTTCTGGTCTTCCAATTTCATGGTGGACTTGCCTTATTCAGTGGTAATTATTCTGCACTTAATCAAATTACTTTTTAGCATATTCTCTACAAAATATACATTTCAAATATGCACTAATAAATTGAATAAGCCATAAAACTAAATCGATAAATAAATTCTACATTACTTCCAAATTAAATTTTATCATTCATATTTCATTTCTATAGTAAAAATTTGATATTTAACACATATAAAAGATATAAAGTTTCATATTTCAATCACAGTTTGTAACCGGATTAGACATAAACTTCATTCAAGTCTACCTTTATAGGGATACTGCTGAATAAGTATTTATAAATGATGTAAATAGTCCAGAATTAATTCATAATTCACTCATTGATATTCAGTCATTCAACAAGCTAAATACCAGACTCATCTTCACCATGGACTGGTTAGACTGTTTTATTCTATATCTTTTTAAACTCTTTCTTTTATCGTCTTGTTTGATATTTAATTTGTAATAAAATGTTGATTATATTTAATTTTAAATGATTTCTTACTTATAAAATAAACCTCTCTATGCCAAGCTCCCCCAGGTCGTGACACAGTCATGAAGTTCATCTTGATTTCGAGGCCTTGTTTTCTCTAATTTATTTTCACAGTGCCCTAGAAATAAAATTCTAAGGGTGTAATATCTGGAGACCTGGGAGGAAAATGTTCATCCAGCTGTTGGCCATCATCCCCGAATTATGAATGGATGCACCATCTAACTGGAAGTACATTCCTTCTTGTACTTGCATATTGAGGAAGAGATTCGCAATAGCATCCGATAATTGAGTGTTTAAATATTTTAATAATCGTTCCCCATTTAAGGTTTAAGAATATCAATTAATCACCTAAAATACCACACCATATAATTCTCTGTGAGAACTGGTCTTTGCAAATAATAATCCATTGAGGGTTTTTCGTAGCCCAGTACCCATAGTTCTGAGAACTTACCACGCCATTTGCGACAAACATTGCCTTCCGAAAACATGATTTTTTTTTAAATTCTGTTTTCTAAAAAATTATCTCATGCCCAATAACAATAATCTAGTATTTTGTTGTCATCAAGTTCTCTTAAAGAGGCTTACAAGGCTTTGTTTTATAATGAATGAAATATTTAATACATAAAAAAGGAGAATTATTAGACATATCTAATACAAACCAATTGCTTTATTATCAACAATAGCCAATGTGTATTAGATATTATGGCGAACAGAATTTATAACTTTTTAATAAAATTTAACATCTTGAACAATAGACGAAATGGATATATATTAAAGGTAGAAATACAAATCCGGCAATTATTCAAGTTTTAGATGAAATTCTGACAGACATCGATGAAGATGAGTATACTTATGTGTTTGTATGTGTATATGTGTGATAAGCTAGAAATATTAGGTTTCCGAGGGCTGGCTCTAGAATTAATTAGGTCATACCTAACAAATAGAAAACAATATATAGTAACAGAAGACTCTGAAGTTAAACAAGTTTGTTCAGATTGGTGTGTTTTAAAGAGAGGAGAGAACCTCTACTCCAGTGGTACACTGGATATAACCTGATGCTTAATATACCAAAAACTCATGTAATAAAATTAAATAGGTAAATCGGCAAATAATTAAATAATATTTAATAATTATGTACTTACTCCCATTCAAAACATTAAGTTCCTAGGAATTACCTTGGACTCTAAATTAAATTGGCGAGCACACATCAACGAAGTAGCCTCAAAAATAAGTTCTTATGACAATGATTTGCGTACTATATCATCTACGGTAAGTGCAGAAGCACGTTTATGTGCATATCATGCCTATTATGGCATATTTTGTGGCAATTATGTTAAGGCCCCCAGAATATTTAAGTTGCAGAAATCATGTATTAGAATTGTTTTTCGTCTAAAAAATAGACAATCTTGGAAACTGACATTTAAAAATCAAAGCATCTTACCTACTTATATACGCATGTGCATGTTTTATTAAAAACAATTAGGACTGTGTGAACATTAAAGAAACTGATACGCGTATGATACAAAAGGAACGGTACATCCACATCTTTGCTCTCCTCAAAAAACGAAAGCAAAAGTACTTTCACACAAGTAGTTTGGAATATAACAAAATTGACTTGGTAAGTTGAGAAATTACCATTCAGTAGGTTTAATGGAACTGCAAAACAGTTTCTAATTAAGGAAACGTTTTGTACCACATACGATCCCTTTTATGTAAATTTCAATATTGTGAATTTTAACAGTACATCACTATGACCACATGTCTTTTTCATGGAACAAATATATATTTTATTGTATTGTAATTTTATCTTTAGGCGAATTCAATTGCAGAGCGTAATCTTGCAAACTTAATCAAACCACACGATGTGCTGCTAAGATAGTGTTAATAATAGTATTTATTCATGTAGTTGATAGATTACAAAATCATTACATAAGCCAGAAAAAATGACAATTTTATCAGGATACCTTCGATTTTGACGTAGAGAACCATTTTTGGTGCCTTAACACACTTCTGGTCAAATTACACAAAATTTTTTATGCCTTTTTTTGGTATCTCGTATGCGAAGCAATATACTGGTATTAGCCCTATCGATTTGAACACCTTAAAAGTTGCACTCCATTCTTAAGTGTTTCATGCATTCGTAATTAAAGATAGAAAAGAAGCACAGGATTGGTAACTCATAAGGAATACTCTAAATTCCATAATTTAACTATTTTTGTCAAAATTTCACTATATGATGAAGATGTCACTCTTCAGCATGCATTTGTGTTACTGTCATAACCATTTTTATAACTTTCAGGTTTGAAGGTGAAGCAGAACTGACCACTAGTTTATGTGAAAAAAAGAAGTCTTTAGAAATACCAATGTGCAAGTACGATTCTGGTTCAGATGCAAAACATAAAAGTCACCTTAAGACACATTTATTGGTGCACAAAACTCCTTTAGAAGTAACAATGTACAAATGTGACGTTTGTTCATTTCAGACAAAATATGATGCTTCTCTCAAAAGACATTTACTAGTGCATAAAGATCCTTCAGAAGTAACAATGTACAAATGCGACTCTTGCTCATTTCAGACAAAATATAAAGATCACGTTAGGACTCATTCATTGGTACACAAGGATGCTTCAGAAGCCACACTGTTCAAATGTAACTCTTGTTCATATCAGACAAAATATAAAGGTCACCTTAAAACACATTTACTGGTGCACAAAGCTCCTTCAGAACTAATGATGCACAAATGTGACTCTTGTTCATATCAGACAAAATATGACGCTTCTCTCAAAAGACATTTACTGAAGCATAGGGAACCTACAGAAGTAGCAGTACATAAGTGTGACTCGTGTTCATTTCAGATGAAATGTAAAGATTGCCTTAAAAATCATTTGTCGCTCCATAAGGATCCTTCAGAAGTAACAATATATAAATGTAATTCTTGTTCATCTCAGTCCGGACAAAAAGGTCAACTTAACGGACATCTACTGAAGCATAAACATCCATCGGAAGTGAAGATATACATATGTGACTCTTGTTCATATCAGACAAAATATAAAGAAACCTTCAAAAGACATTTACTGGTGCATAAGCATCCTTCAGAAGCGACGATGTACAAATGTGATTTTTGTTCATATCAGACAAAATATAAAGGTGACATTAATAGACATTTGCTGATACACAAGGACCCTTCAGAAATAACCATGTACAAATGTGATTTTTGTCCACTTCAAACAAAACAAAAATGCGACCTTAAAAAACATCTACTGGAGCATAAACATCCATCGGAAGTGAAAATGTACAAATGTGACTCTTGTTCGTATCAGACAAAATATAAAGACACCCTCAAAAGACATTTACTGGTGCATAAGCATCCTTCAGAAGCGACGATGTACAAATGTGATTTTTGTTCATATCAGACAAAATATAAAGGTGACATTAATAGACATTTGCTGATACACAAGGACCCTTCAGAAATAACCATGTACAAATGTGATTTTTGTCCGCTTCAAACAAAACAAAAAGGCGACCTTAAAAAACATTTACTGGTACATAAGAATCCGTCAGAAGTAACAATGTACAAATGTAATTCTTGCGCATTTCAGACAAAACATAAAGGTAGCCTTAAAGCACATTTACTGGTACATGATCCCTTCAGAAGTAACAGTATTAGAAAGTAATTTTTGTGCATTGCCGACAAACAAATGTAACCATAAACCGCATTTACTAGTTAACAATATACTGCATTGTTCTTGGAATTACTGATTTGTTGACAGTTTTGATGATTCTTATTTAGGGTTTTTACGAAAATTGTACTTAGTAAATAAAAAGAAAATGGGCGAACGTTTGGCTTGTAACTTTTTTCTACTAAATCTGCATTTTATTTACAATAAGCTGATTGTTTTTGTTGTGAATTATAAACCATACACATTTTTTTAGAACGATTCACGGTTGTACGTTAGATGGCTGCTCAATTCACAACCTTAAGATGGAAATATATATACTAAAAATTCGAAAGTCTATTAATAAATTAATGTGTGTGTATATATATATATATATATATATATATATATATATATATATATACACACACACATTAATTTATTATATATATATATCTGCAAGTAGCATTTGTTATAATTAAGCGTTCACTCCAGGTAAATTAATTGCCAATAAATTTTAAAATATAGTCGGGCTTGGTGCATATCCGCCCCGCACACACACATACGCATGTTTTGCGGGTCATATATTGGCAAGCCACGATCCACAGTTATCACCGTTATCCGTGGGTAGCAGATATTTGGCTTTCGTCCGCTAGGGAGCGGTCGCGTGAATCCAGCTGGTAGAAACGAGAAAGTGAGAAGGGTTAGCTTCGTGTACGCTGCCAATAATTCCTAAAAACTTGTTTATTTGAGCCATCTTAATAGATTTTGGATTATCGGCAACGGTAAAATTTCCTTCGTATTAAGTTGTTACTGTTCATCAGAATATTTCGTTGCTACAGAGGGGAGGGACTTTAATCCGCATCTGTGTGGGATTTATGTGTGCACACCTGAGTAACCTTATTAGCCATCTTTTTCCACCTTACCCACGTATTTCAAATATTTATAGGCTGGTTAACCACTTTCCCTTGGGAGTATTTTCGCTGTCAATTGAGGTGCAGCATTGTACAAGAATTTTGGTGGATTGTATGCCTCAATAAGTCAGAGGTTTGTAAATTATTTCTTTTGTGGATTATATCGTTTTCTATCGCTCTCATTAGGCATGTTTTACGTGCATTTCCGGTTTACAAATTAAATGGGTATATCTTAGTTTCCACGGACTGGGTTAGAACTTCCACGGACTAGGTTGGAGAGTCCCACAGATTAGGCTGAGCGTTCCACGAATTAGGGAGGCTATAATCCCACCACCCTCGCCTGTCCCGAAGTCACCACCATAGGGCTGCAGTCTCATCACTGGTTGACGTCTGGTTTTGTACCAATTTTGTGGTAAGTGTTATTGTGTCTTCCTTCAGTGGTTCTGTGTAATAATATTTATTTCTTACGTTAAACAAAGATTTTATTCACTCATATAGGATACAAAGAGAACTTATTATCAAAATAGAATTATACAGTCTGACAACCCTTCACGATCTGCCTGGAATGTTATAGCTGAATTGACAAATAAAAAGAAACCTTGTAACAACATTATTATTAATGATGAAGGCGTTGTACATGAATAGCCTGAAATAGTCGCTTCACTTTTTAACAATTTCTTTATACAAGCCCCTGACAATATAATCAAGCAGATACCGCAGTTAAAATGTAACGTACATACACCTTCTATAGCTAAACAGTCTCAGTCGTTATTTTTAAAACCATTCACTGCCGAAGAAATGCTACATTTATTAACAAAAAAATTTAAGGCAAAAAAATCATCTGGTCCTGATGACATTCCCAGTTTTCTAATAAACAAAATTATACGTTTCATCCTTCAACCACTTACCTATATTGTCAATTTATCTTTTGAAACAGGATCATTTCCAAATAGTTTGAAAACTGGGAAAGTAGTACCTATTTTTAAGAAAAAAGTCAAAGAAATTTTAGAAAATTATAGGCCTGTAACTGTGCCTTTTGGTCTCTCGAAAATAATTGAGTACTGTTACTTAGACCGATTATTGAATTTCTTAGAGGCTTTTAAAATAATTACAAAAAATCAACATGGTTTTTCTAATGGTATGTCAACTAGTACTACTATACATTCTTTTTTAAATAAAATATTGGAACTTGTTGATGCAGGGGAATGTCCTGTTGGGATCTTTTGTGATTTAAGCAGGGCATTCGGCTGTGTTAATCACAATTTACTTATATCTAAATTATTTGAGTATGGAATAAGGAGTCCTGCATTAAATTTTGTTACCACATTCTTGGAAGGTCGGAGACAATATGTTAGTTTACTACATAAAACACAAAACTCCGTGCGCAGGGTTGATTCAGAGTGTGTAGATCTTACTAGCTTGTCGTGTCTGTCTGTATATTTTTGAAATTTGTATGTATGTTTTTAGGAATAGAAATAATTTTATTTTAAATAGCGAGTACCATGACGTCAATACAAGACAAAAAAATAAGTTTCATGTGCCTTATGCCAGACTTAAAGTTACTTCTGAGTCTCCAAGATTTATGGGAGCTAAAATATTCAACCATTTACCGGATGAAATAAAATGTAATAAGTCAGAATATGTATTTAAGAAAAAGTTAAAGCTTTTTCTATTAGACAAATCTTATTATTCAGTGTCCGAGTATTTTTTATTGTAGTTTAATGTAAGCTAAGCATGACTATTCCTATACAATATTTTGTATTGTCAAGAAGGAAAATAAATTATTATTATAAACCAAGTGTAGCATGTAGCTACACAAGAGGTATTTATTTTTATTTTATGCTGTAACATATTTATCAGAATATAGCCACATAACTCAACATCACATCATATTGGAGAACCATAAATTGTAAATACTGCGAACGAAACTGAACGCGCAAGAATTTTTATTGATAATAAATAGTCTTTATTAGAAGAATATTGTGACATTCCTTTATTTTTTATTGAAATTCCGTCATACTTTCTTAGAATAAATTGACAATGAAAATTTTGTATCATTGTACTCATTTTATACGACCCCATTTGGCTATTAAGAATTGTTTAATTTAAATTCTTAGTTACTTTTCTGCAACTCTAATCAAACAGAATAGAGTGAAAACCAGTGGAGAAACTTGTAAGCCATTTTTTAAGATATACTTGCATGGGGAAATTCCCGCACCCAGTTATAAAATTTGCTCACTCAGCGAAAGAGACTTGCCCAAAACAAATAGCAGTGTATATTTCTTACAAAGCGATATTTCATTACATGCAATTTATGCCTATATTTACAAAAATATTAAACAACCCGCTATAAATTTAAAAATAAAACGGAGCTAATTTCATTTGTTTTATTAAATTTTTACAAATAACATGAACCTTGATAAATGTACAACTTGAATACAATATAAAAAGTGTTTTAAATATTTTCTGCGTTCCCAAAAAACTTCTTTACAGCCTCATTTCCTATACGGAAAATGTCTCTTGGATCGTTCACGTGTAATGTAACTGCTAACAAAATAGATGCCTATCTAGTAAATAGCCCTTAAAAATGGCCTGGAAACTTATATTTTGTTGGTGCATGTGTGACTCTTTAAATTGCATCTAATCCACGTAATAAAATTATATACCCACCTTTGGAAACGGCCTCTTCTTATTTTAAAGTCCTCACACGATCATCAAAATATCCGAAATCGACATTTCTACTTTTCAGGTACTGTCTGACACTGCACTATTATACAAAACTCAGAAATTCGATTTATTAAAAATGCTAGGCATAATTTCATACTTGTTCGTCATTTTAATTATTTATGTATAATAAAACTTTTATTTAATGAATTATTTTGTTTAACGGTTCAAATACTTATATGGCTAATGTCAAGACTTTGTTGTTCAGTACTCGATTTGTCAATTCAGAAATTAGCAGCGCCATCTATTGATGGGTGATTTTCGCCTATTGAGAATTCTATTCGATTGCAAATCTACAGTAACCATAGTTTGACTGAAATTTTCAAAGAGGAAGAAGAATTAGAAAATAAAATATTGAATTTGATTATGTTATTTTTTAGGTTAAAAGTTAAAATTTAACATTTTTTAATGTTTCTTAATTTCTTCTAAATAAAATACAAGGCGGTATGAGCAGTACAAATCGGAAAATCTGTAGACTGTGTCTTAAATCAATATGTGGAAGCAATTTTGATACGATAGAAGAAATAACGAAAAATATGTTGGGCATACTTTTACTGAAACTGGTAAGTCTTTCAAATTTATATAAGAACATATTTGTATATCACACACAATAAAACAAATAAAACCTGTAACACCTTATGACATAATAACAGTTTTAGTGAGTTATTATAAATTTTATCTGTTTAAAGTTCGATTTATAAACTATTCCGCTGCAGTTGCGGTTGCAGTTGGAGTTGCCGCAGCAGTATCAGTTGCAGTTCACGAAAATTCGTCATTTATAAACTCTTGCTGCTGTTGACGTCGAACGGGTTGAAAACTACAATTTCATTGGCTATCGCTGGTAATTCCGCAGCGGTTGCCGTTCAAGATAAAAGTTGGTTATCTACCTGCGGAATATGAACTGCAACCGCAGCGGACTTTATAAATGGAAACATTCGTTTCGTATTCTTAATAAACACTACAGGTGCGGCAAATGCAACTGTAACCGCTGCGGCTAGTTTATAAATTCACCTTAATGCTTGCATTGTAGTTGAACTCTGACCAAAATGAAAATGTAGAATTCGAAATGTCACTAAATAACTATAAGTAGTTGTGTTTTAATTCTATAGTCCCTATTCGGGCAATCTTCTCAGTATATGAAGAATTACTGTTACCAGATCTGGACTTGATATTTGGTCGTCTACTCTGCATATGACATCTTTATGAGCAAGTACAATCGCATTCTCAATTCAATATGTCAACTGCCAATCAGATCACAGTTGATATACATTTGCTTTACCTGTGTTTGCAGAACAAATTTTGCCTTTCACATGGTTAATATGTTGAGTTATCGTGCTTGTTATTACTTATTTTTAATCTCCCGAACAAACGATTATAGACTCGTTACTATGGGTTACATATATTCTTCTTATGAACACTAATGGGTAATTATTTTTATTTATGATTAGCGTTTTATTTTGAAAAGCCTTCTTCAATATACTGGCAGTTTAACTTACATCGGTTAACTACTATTATTAATAGCATTCTATTCAAATAAACTTTAATTATTTCTATTTTTACTCACAAACTTTTTATTACAGCCTTGTAGCTAAAGATTGGCGTCAATAGAAAAGTTTAGATTTAAGGGGATCACCGATAATCAAATATTAATCAATCAGCAGTTAATCAATTTTATTATTTCTATTGGTATTTTTGCGAAAATAATAAAAAATACAGTTCATTCAGCAAATTGTGGCAATCTTTTCCTACATTGTCATTCTTCTTGACCTTTATCCTTTTTTGTAAATAATGCTTAAATTAAATGAAGCTATGACCTCAATAAATAAATACTCCATTTTATAAATTTTTAAAACGTGTTTAGTGTTCGTGAATTTTAAGCATTTTTTTGAGTGCTTCGTGCTTGTGAGCACTTTTGTCAGTGCTGAGCACATTTCTGAACTTAGGAAATCGTTTATATATACCTAGATGTCTAGAAATCTATATGTGCTTAATTTAAAGAACATCAAAAAGTGAATATAATTTTTATCGCTGGATCCGACCACCACTATTTGAGAAGTTGCACAAGGCAATGTACTCGCAGTGGTTTGCTAATTCCTGCCATGAGATGACACCTGATTAAATATTATTAATAAAAGCACTAAAAATGAATATTACAATGTATTTTTTACCCAAATAGCGATGAAATTAGTAAATCAAATAAAGTGTAAACGAATTTAATTGAAACCGTATAACAACTAAAAGCCGGCAAAAACAGTCGGCATCTCTTTATTGTACATGGGCGGAGGTAAATAAAAATGCTTGTCATAAGAAAATAATAAGATTTTCGGGCGTTATTATATTATCCTCTGTTTCAAATGGTCTCCAGAAAGCCATGGTAAATTAGTAAATAATTAAAATATTTTACCTTTTATATAGTAGTAAATATTTATAAACATGAACAATAACTAACTAAACTCCTACGCTTGATATTATAACAGGTATTTACGCACTGCACTGGCACATTAACAGAACAGCAGAAGTCCACCTTTGACTATTGAGAAGCAATTACATTACAAGGCTGATTACATTGCCAGTCTCGGACTCGCCTGCACAGTTTCAACTACCATTCGAATCTCGATACCATTGCTAAATATATAGGACAAAATATCAAGTTCAGTGCGCATGGCCCTGTGCTTTAACACTGACCAGTTCCAATTATCCTCGTATAAAGTATACCAACTTCTCATTCTACATATATGGAATGTCTAGAAAATAGTGGTAAATCAACTAATTCAGCAATTTTTCTATATCCGATTTTGGAAACTGAAGTACAAAACGTAATACTGTCCTTGAAAAATTCCAAGGCTACTGACCTGTACAACCAATCAGTAGACATGTACAAAGAAAACTTAAAATATTTATCAGGGCCCCTAACTGCTATTATTAATCTCATGTTTGTTACAGGTATGTTTCCAAACAAATTAAAAGACGGTGATATTGAGGACGTATCCTGCTATAGGCCAATAGCATTACTACCTATTTTGACTAAAATATTTGAAAAAATTATTGCTGTGAGAATAATTATTAATTATTCAGAATCACATAATATTCTCACTGATAAACAATTTGGGTTTAGGAAAGGTAAAAATACCACACAGGCTGTATGGGAGCTTGTCAATGTTATTAGTGAGGGCCTCGAAAATTTTAAATCTACATTAGCACTTTTCCTAGATCTGAGCAAAGCATTTAACAGTGTTTCAAAGGAAATTTTATTGAATAAATTAGACTTTTAGGGCTTTAAAGGTGTTGTACATGATCTAATGTCACCTTACTTATCAAACAGATGTCAATGTGTGTGTTATAAAGATAAATTCAGCAGCATGTGAGCAGTGGAACATGGTGTTCCGCAGGGCAGTGATTGGGATCGCTGCTTTTCTTAATCTATGTTAACGATTTACCTGATGTTTTTCCAGCATTAACGGTAATTTTTTTTGCAGATGACACTACCTTTGCGGAACACTTGGTAGATACTGATAGCAGAGCTGCTGATCTGCAGGCAAACATTTTATCCAAATCTAGTGATTGGTTCAAAGCCAACAAATTGTGTTTAAACAAAAAAAAAACTTAATTACTTCCTTTTCCACCAAGAATAATAACCCCCAGACTGTAAAATTCTTAGGCCTAACATTAGACGGTAGATTAAGTTGGCATACACATATTAGCAATCTATCGGCTAAATTATGCCATCAGACAAATAAATTATAGAGTCAGCCTAGATGCAGCACTTATTGCATACCATGCTTTGTTTCATAGTGCAATGGTTAATTTTCTTTCCTTTCGGTTTAATAAATTGGGGTACATCCAATCAAACTCAATGTATTTTTGTTACTCAAAAAAAGCAATTAGAGCTTTGGCGGGCTTGAGTCAACTTGAAAGCTGTAAACCTTGATTTATAAAATTCATTATATTGACGTTGCCATCCGAGGTTATTTACTGTAATTTAATCCACATAAATGAGCATTTGAGCAACTATGCAACAGATGGCATAAATCATTGGTATGATACTCGAAATCGCAATGACTTACAAACACCCCATCAGAGACTAGAGTCAACAAAACGAAACAACTTTGGTATTGCTTTATTTAACTCACTTCCAGATGCCTTAAAATCATTACCTATCAAACAATTTAAAGCAAATCTAAGAAAGCTTCTTTTGGCCAATGCCTACTACAATGTATCAGACTTTAAATATATGTAAGTCTAGGTTAAGATCTGTCTTCTGGTTATTTTCCTGGATTTATTTTTGACTGTACTAGAATTATGTCCTAGTGTTTTATACATCTATGTTGTAGTGTTATTTATTTTTTCTATCAGTTCTGTTTGTTTTTTACATATTTCTATATCTATTAATCCTTTACTCTTGACTTATCAAAACACTACGGTGTATTCTTAAATGACCAATATTTTTTTTTTTTACAAAAAGTTAGTCACCCTACTCTGTGGCTCCGACCCTCACAGAGGGGAGCTGGTAATAAATACCAATAGCCACTCCCCACGCCGGGGTGAGTGACTACCGGGTCCGCGAATCATGCGCCCTGAGTAGACGCAATGAACCGAGGATGACAGCCTTCTGCATTCCGCCGGCTAAAATCTCTGCCAAAATATTTCTACCTTCTTTTGTCTTTATAGCTAAATCTTTATCTTTCTGTCCTTTCTTTTTCAAACATTACATTAGTTTGTAATGTTTGAAGTTTTGCATCGTTAGTAATAAACAATATTTGGCATTTTGTAATTAAAAAAATTTTTAAATGACAAATTGTCATATAAACGTTTGTTTAAAATTGTGTACCTCTTTTTTGGATTAAGTGGAAGAACAGCTTATTATATGTACATTTATTTATAGTACAAATGTACTAAAACGGCAACAATGCTGCTGCTGCTCCTTTGCTGGGTGTTTTGTTAAAGATCACGCCAAAACCTTCGATAAACTTTTCGAAACTGTAACGAAATCCGAAGCATTTCGCATGAAAAGTGCGTTTCACGTAAAAATGCCGTTGGAAGAGGTTTTTATACTTTAAATCATATTTTCGTTCTACGGAGCCTTTTTTATACAAAAATATCAGATACCCATCAAGGAGTGTAATTTTAGAAAGTATACTAAATGTCGCGGCACGGGTACGTAATGTCGTCCCGACCATAAAATTTAGAAAGTATAACGAAAATTTCGGAAATTTCAAAATTAAAAACCCTTTTACGGATCCACGTTGTGCAGCACTGCAACTCATGCGTTGTGTTAAATATGAGGACAAGTTAATCCAGTCTTTAAGCAAAGTATTTCAAGAGTTCTGGCAAAAATAGCCTTTAACGACAAGGGTGACCATTCATTTTCTAGTAGTAGTAGATTTTGACGGGTTTTAACGGGATTTACCCTAAACCGGTTCCTCAGTGATTCAGTGTCAGAAAAGTATCTTTACCATGTACTCAGAATGTATGCCTGAACGTATGAATCTATAATTGCAGAATATAATTCAAAGTTTAAAATTGATATTGAACTAAATATACGTCAATAGACAGGCAAGCAAAAGCCCACCAAAACTATAAACATTGAACTTTTCTTGAATTTTTTGTGTAATCTTTAGCTCTAAACCGCACACTGGATGGTAGTTGGTTACATTATGAGTCGTTGCGTTCCTCACTATGTGTTGTACACGGACCAGACTGTAGTTTGTCAATACATTTTTCTTCTGTTTTCTTGCCTTATATGAGGAGGATCTTGAGGTATAAGGCAATAACTTGTTTCTTTATTTAATTATTTAGCCTCACAAACCCCCATCATGTATTTAATAATGTTTTTGTAATACTTTTGACAATGGGTGCCCACAAAAAAGTTTGAACACAGGCCTACATTTTGTAGTTACGATCCTGCTAATTGCTATTATATTGTATGTATTATTTTAGAATTTGGACATAAGTAAAGGACCTATCATGTGTAATGAATGTGCAAAATATGTGCAACAATCCCTTGATTTCAAGTTAAATTCTCTCAATATGAAAACCAAATTATTATCGTTTAATCATGCAATTGAAAAAGATGGTAAAAAATGCGTCAATGTTTCTGAGGGTGATACGTTATGTCAAATTTGTATGAAGAATACTGAGAAAAACTGTTTACCAACATTATATGAATCCAAAGAAAATGTGTTTATGTTTGATATATTACAAAAACACATACCGGAATTGGTAAGTGTATATATCATATTACTTTTTGCGTGTATAACGTAAATTGATTTAATTTGCTTTCAATTTCGAAAAAATACCCGCTTTTTGAATCTATATTTGGTTAATTATTAACTCGATTAGTAGATTAGATACATAAGTAGAACCTGTCCAAATGTTAATAATTGTGATGTTCTGTTTATATTAATTTCTCCTTCTTATGGGGTTTTCTATAACATACATATAACATCTAATCACAAATTCTATAAAAATGACAAAATTAATCAGTATAAAGATAAAAAGATCAGTGAGAGGTTGTTTTTTTGCCAACTAATACAAATTATGACAAAAATAAACATATAGTATTTATCTGGCGTTTTTGAAACTAAATCTGTTTTCTTTTTCAAAGTAATGAACACAATTCTTATATGCTGTGTATGTTAATACACATCTATAAGATTCTGTTTATGTCATATGTACTATTTGCACAGATCTGTTGATATTATAAATGATATTATATTTGTTAAGTTCTTCTTTTAATATTTGTCATGCAAAATTTTGTAGAACAATGATATAACACATTTATTTATTCTCATTTAATAATATTATTGCGGATTCTTTAATTTTCCTTCTTTTGTTATCTGCCTCGTTTATTAAAATTTTTCCTAACTCCGCCACTTTATTCTGTGCCTGTTGCCCCAAGCGTGTTCGCAAATCTTCGATTCTTGAACTTCATTTTTTCTAATATAATTTCATCATTCAAGAATTTTAATAAAGAGGCAAGTAACAAAGAGTCCGCAATGATATTATTGAATGAGGGTAAATACGTATCCCATTATTCTACAGATTTTACACATGGTCACCAATGTTAGTAGAAGAACTTAACACAGTATATAAGAATTGCATTTATAACTTTGAAAACGGAAACAGATTTAGTTTTCGAAACGTTACGTAAATACTATATTCCTATTTTTGTTATAAATTGTATTAGTTGGCAAAAAATAACCTTTGACTGATAGTTTGGCATAAACGTTATGGTTATTTTTCCAATATACTGATTAATTTTGTCATTTTTGTAGAGCTTGTGATCAGAATTTATATGTGGTAGAAAAACCCATAAAATGAGATAAAAATAACTAGATCCATACTGTTCTATATTATCTTCCAGAACTTAAACATTCCTGAACAGCTGGTAATATGCACAAGCTGTATTGAACCATTAATGTTGTTTGTCAGATTTGTTACAAACTGTTTGGATGTAGAAGAAAAAATAAGAAGATACGTCAAAGTTGAACGAACCGATGATAAAGGTCAGATAGAATTAAATGATGTTCAGCAATTTACTTTCGAGGTGCCAATAAGTAATGGCTTTGAAGTGGGCCATTGTAGTATAGGCGCACTGGATATAAAAAAAGAGCTGATTGAAAAAATTGATGTAATTCAGGAAGAAATTACTGTGAAAGATGAAACTGAAGGCATCACTGAAATCGATGTAGCAAAATGCAGCTTTAATAGCGAAGATGGTGATATGAAAATAGAAGAGGTCGATAGTAACAGGTAATTTCATTTTTCTATTTTTTTCTAAAGTTGTTTGCTGTTTCGATTTTTTATAAAATAAGAAAGTAAAGTTCTCTTTGAATCAAATTCATTTTAAACAAGGTGCCCATAAACGGTTTGTACAAAAACTGTCTCATATTCCTGAGACCAAAGTAGAACCTCCATCTAAATAATGGAGTCAAATTAGGACTTAATGTGCACTGTCTTGCTAAGGCTGTTTTTCTATTTTAACTTGTTTAGGTGGCCAAGCTGAGTTCACAGTTCAGTTCTGCAGTTTTAGTGAGGTCGGCGTATTGTTTATTTAAATAATTGAATTTTTAGAGAGTGTTTTCCCGGTTTTTAAATACTTCTCAAGATCTATAAGTTCTATGCGGTAAACAGAAAAGACCAAAAATGTCTGTTATGAGTTATACAACAAACATATGTAAACTAGAATTCGCTCCGATTATTATTAAAAAAAAAAAGAGAGAAAAATGAAATTTTGCAAAGTTAGATATTTTTAAACAAATTATACCACTGAAGAATTTGAACAGGCATTGAAACAGCTGAAAACCATAATTATTGCTAAAACTTTACACCCTTGTGAAATCAAAACCCAGAAATGTGCATGATAACTTAAACTGTAGCATTTTAAGAGTAGGGGAAAATTAATTGCAATTTTTTTATTATTTTCTTGCATTTCAAAAAATAAGTATTGAATTAGATTTATTCAATGTAACTTTAAACTGAAATTGAAACAAACTGATACTGAAACTGTTAGTTATTGCGAATTATCTAATGTAGCCTCTTTCAACTTGTCCAATGCATTTTTCCATTCTTTTGCGATTATAATTGGCTACTGCCCTCAGTTCTGGTCTTCCAATTTCACGGTGGACTTTCCTTATTCAGTCGTGAAATTCATCTCGGTTTCGAGGCCTTGTTTTGTCTAATTTATTTTCACAGTGCTCTAGAAATAAAATTCTAAGGGTGTAATATCAGGAGACCTTGGAGGCCAAAACTCAAACGGGCCATTTCTACTAATTTACCATAATAGACAATGTTCATCCAGCTGTTGGCGACCTATCCCTGAATTATGAATGGATGCACCATCTAACTGGAGTACATTCCTTCTTACACATTGAGGAAGAGATTTGCAATAGCATCCAATAATTCAGTGTTCAAATATTTTAATAATTGTTCCCCATTTAAGGTTTAAGAGTATCAATTAATCATTCACCTAATATATCATACCACACCATATGTTAATTCTCTGTGAGAACTGGTCTTTGCAAATAATAATCCAATGAGGGTTTTTCGTAGCCCAGTACCCATAGTTCTGAGAACTTACCATTTGCAGTGAACGTTGCCTTCCGTAAACATGATTTTTAAAGAAAATGTCTGTTCTCTAAAAAATTACCTTGTGCCCAATAGCAATAATCTAATCTTTTGTTGTCATCAAGTTCTCTTAAGGAATTTAAAAAATTTTGGCTTACAAGGCTTTATTTTATAATGAATGAAATATTTAAAAAAAGATGAATTATCAGACATATCTAATTACAGACCAATTGCATTATTATCAATAATAGCTAAAGTATTGTTACGTGCTTACAATTTTCAGTAAACACTTTGTGGATTCCAAATAACTTGCAACAAGAATTTTCACAAACCACTGATTTATTTAATCACTAAAATTACACTAGTAAATACTTAAAAATCACACAACTAATAATAAATTAATCTAATATAAATTCACTATTTTTAAACACTATGTACTTTACTTTTCTTCTTAAACTTGTCAACTCTTGTCAAACCTAAAAATTCTCTCAACTGTTTACTTCACTTTGATCTGAACTCTTCCTTATACTTCACTAAACTGTACTGTTCCATCTGCTGGCTTCACCTCTTTATATACCCACTTGGAATCCTTCCAGAACTCTTTTCTAGAATCCTCCATAGTTTTCTACTATGTACTAGATGATTGTTCGTCAATTGGCTCACAGATGGCGCCACCCTTCTGGCCAGGGAGTAATTACAACTCTCCTCTCTGTTAGAGGGCAGCACATAACAGTATTTAAGATATGGCGAACAGCATTTATAACTTAATAAAATTTAACATCCTGAACAACAGAGGAAATGTATATATATTAAAGGTAGAAATACAAATCGGGCAATCACTCAAGTTTTAGATGAAATTCTGACGGGAATCAATGAAGATGAGTACACTATATGTGTTTGTATGGATTTGGTAGTGTCGACCGAAAATGTGTGATAAGCTCGAAATATTAGGTTTCGGAGGGCTGGCTCTAGAGTTAATTAGGTCACACCTATCAAATAGAAAACAATATGTAATAACAGAAGTCTATGAAGTTAAACAAATTTATTGAGCTTGGTGTGTTATAAAAAGAGGTGTGCCACAAGATTCCTAGGACCATTGTTTTACGTCAGTGAGCTTCCACATACAGTACTACATTTTATAACACTATTTGCATCTTTAGTTATATGAACAAAAACTGACTTAGGAAAACTAATCATTCGTGTCCTAGGAACTCTACTCCAATGTTATACTGGATATAAGCTTATATATCTAACAGTAATTTAATAGAATTCCATAAATCGGCAAATAATGAAATAATATTTAATAATGAAGAACTTACTCCTATTTAAAATACCAAGTTCCTACAAATTGCCTTGGAATCTAAATTCAATTGGCGAGAGTACATCAACGAACTAGCCTCAAAAATCAGTTCTTACGACAACGCTTTGTGTACAATATGTTCTGCAATAAGTGAAGAAGCGCTTTTATGTGCATGTCATGTTTTTATACACTCTCATCTTAAGTATGGTATAATATTTGGGGGCAAGCTTGTTAAGGCCTCCAGAATATTTAAGTTGCAAAAATCATGTGGGAATTAAGACCGTTTTTCGTCTAAAAAATAGATAATTTTGTAAACTGACATTTAAAAATTCAAATATACTTACCTTGTGTATATGTGCATGTTTATTAAAAACAATTCTGACCTTGTGAACACTAAAGAACTGAAACACACATAAGATGAAAAGGAATTAGTCCACGCAAATTAGATATTTTAGAAGAAATAATTTATAAGTAAATAATATTTGAGATGCGTACTCTCGATAAGGTTAGGAATAGATACTCGAAAAGTTCCCACCTATTCAGGAACGGAAAGTCCCTTTTTTGCAAAAAACCACCCCTAACGGGGACTTAACGCTGTTTTTTCACTTTTATCTTGTAAACCGTTCATTGGAAGAGAAAAAAATATAGGAAATAAAAATTTATTGTTAAATTCTGTATAAAAAGTGTCCTATTGACCTTGTAGCTTATCCCCATCTATTTCGCAGTAACAGCATCCAAACTGAGGGGTAGTTTGGAGCGCACAGGTAAAAAATCGATCTTACACGAAGTTTTACAGTGAATATCTCAAAACCGGATGATGCCTAACAATGAATTTATAGAGCGGAATTTTGTCTACAAGATGCATGTCAAGCGGATATTGACGCAAGTGGTTTTTTGTTTATTTTTCCCCACCAAGATGCGTTTTTTTATTTGAGCTCTCGGTGCGTTTTTTTTTAAAGAGGTTTACCCTGTAGGCCTATTCCACTAAAATTCTATCCAATTGTACTCATTAGAGGGTTCTTCATCGACGAACAGTTCTTCAAATTCAGAATTTAAACATTCTTGCCCTTGGCAGTTAGAACATACTGTTGAGCAGCGCAATCGAACCTGAACACAGGTGCATCGTTTTCCGCAACCCCTTTTGCAGCTGCAGGATACTAGCTGAAGGGTGGGAATTGGTGCTGATAATTTGATGATGTAAATGGGAGCTAAGATATTGCCTACTTTCTTTCAACCCCATTCCGTTGGTTCCAAGTTTTCTTCTTGCCAAGATTGAATTTGATATATATAGCCGTAATATTTTGAAGCTGTTTATATTTACCATCGGAGCTTTACATAAACTAGTGAAATACATATTTTCCCCTTTTTTCCACAACTATGCATTTTCTAATTATACGTAAAATATGTACCTCACTAATTTGTGTAAACCATTCCTTCTAGACGATCTTCGGAGCAGATGTTTGAAGCATTGTGATATATAAAAGGAAAAGGCGAAGGTCAGAATAGACTCTTTGTTAAGCCTGAGAGTGCATTGTATTTATGAAATATGGTAAAAATAGACTAAAAAAATATAAAAATAAATGCGGGTACGTTATTACTACATAGATTTAAATGTGCGTGAAAGTGTTTCTGTAGATGGAGACAATAGTTGATTGTTTTATTTGCAAAAGGACACTGCAAAAGGTGAAACTGTACGTGTTGAAAGAGTATTATGGCCCTGTTGCATATGCGACCCGCATTGCACATGTGTGTTTTGCGCGCGTCTCCCTGCTGGGAAGAGCTGTCATGTGACTTCCCTCTGCTGTCAAAAGAGGGAGAGACGTTTTGATGGCATTTTACACGGTTGTTGATTCCTGAAAACTTGTGTTATTCAAGACATCCTTGTGGATTTTGGAATTATGAACACCAATAAAATTTCCTCCATTTGTTGTTGTTCTGTTGAGCGGAATATTTTGTTGTTAGGGGCGAATTTTAACTGCTGGTGCAGAATTTAAGTATAGGTGAGTTAACCTCATTTTCGCCATCTTACCGGTCTCTATCCACGTGTTTCATAAATTTACAGGCTTTCCTTTGGACGTATCTCGCTGGTTTGTAAGACGGACTTGACCCCATTCTTTCAGCTGTAGTCTTCTCTAGGAGTTTGGGTGGATTGTTTTCCCTCAAGAGTATGAGGTAAATTATATTTCTTTTGTGGGTTATGTCCAATTTAAATTGATATCATTAGGAATGCTTCACGTGTATTTCCGACCGTGCAAATTAAATCGGTATATCTTTAGGGTTCCACGGACGGGACTTTCACACACAGTAAGAAGTTCCACGGACGGGGCTAGAACGCCCACACACACACGCAAAGGTAGAAAATTCCAGGTCTGGAGAGGCTGTAATCAACCCCATCGTTTGGTCAATTCCTTTCTTTCGAAGACGTAGGGCTACAGTTTCTGCAACTTCGAAGTCTGGGTATCGTACCACCCTAGATAAGTGGGTTGTTTTCTTTACCGGGGACCACCTTCAGTGGTTCTGCGTGGTTATATATATGAACACTTTGGCATTTTAACTTGTATATATTTAAAGATTTTACACATTTACTAGTACATAAGGAGGTTCTTTAATCAGATCCGTTGTGGCCAGATTTATTTTAATTCATCGTTGTAAACCAAGTGTAGTTACACGAGGCATCTTTATTTATGCTGTAACCTATTAATCACAAAATTTGCCACACCTTTTGAACATCTCCAGGTTTCATGCTAGAGAACCAATAAATATTTGTAAATTTTATAATATAGTGCTGTTACGTGTTTGCAGTAAACACTCTGTAGGTTCAAATAACTTGCAACAAGAATCTTCACAAACCACTATTTTATTAATCACTTAAATTACAATAGTTAATCCTTAAAAATCACACAACTAATAATAACTTTTATCTAATATAAATTCACTACTTTTAAATCACAACTGTACTTTTAAATCACTTGTCAACTCTTATCTAACCTAAAACTGTCCTGCCTGCTCAACTTCACTTCTTTATATACACCCTTAGAATGTACCAGAATTCCATTCCATAACATTCTAGAACAGATTGGAATCCTCCAAGGTTTTTTTTACTACGTCCTAGATGGCGGTTCGTCAATCGTCCCAGAGATGGCGCCACCCCACCTACCGGCCATCAACAGAATAACAGATTTCCCTTCACTTTGACCAGGGACTTAATCACATCTCTTCCCGTTAGAGGGCAGCACATAACAGTGCATTTCATGTTTAAAGCAAATGTCATTATTTCGTCTGCGACCGCTATGTATGGAACCCTCAGTGATTTGTATAAGTAAGTAAACTAATAATTTATAACAGTTTATGTTAACTTGAGCTTAACATCCTGAGATAGTCTGAGCTAGTGAAATTTTATCGTGGGCACGTAACATCGCTTATCCGGGCTAAGTTGTGTCTGCAATATCTGCTACGCACAGCAGCCCAAGTGAGTTTCTTTTCTGTAATAACTTGTAACCATTACGATTCAACGTATTTATTTATTTACTGAATTTAATAGCCGTTAGCAAAGCTCGACACGACGATGAATATAAACAGCTTCAAAATATTATGGCTATTTATATATCAAATTCAATCTTAGCTAGGAGAAAAGTTGGAACCAACGGAATGGGGTTGAGAGAAAGTGGGCAATATCTTAGCTCCCATTTACACCACCAAGCTACCAGCACCAATTTCCACCCTTCAGCTAGTATCCTGCAGCTGCAAAAAGGGTTGTGGGAAACGATGCACCTGTGTTTAAGTTAGATTGCGCTGCTCAACAGTATGCTGCAACTACCATGGGCAAGAATGTTTAAATTCCGAATTTGAAGAACTGTTCGTCGACGAAGAACCCTCTAATGAGTAAAATTGGACAGAATTTTAGTGGAATAGGCTTACAGGGTAAACCAGTTTTAAAAACACACCCAGAGCTCAAATAAAAAAACGCATCTTGGTAGAAAAAAGGGGAAAATAAATAAAAATCACTTGCACCAACATCCGCTTGACATGTATCTTATAGAGAAAATTCATTCTCGGGCATTTTTCTTGTTAAATCATCCGGTTTCGAGATATTCGCTGTGAAACTTCATGTAAGATCGATTTTTACCTGTGCGCTCTAAACTACCCCTCAGTTTGGAGGCAGTTACTGCGAAATGGGTGGGGATAAGCTACAAGATCAATAGGATATTTTTTATACAGAATTTAACGACAAATTTTTATTTTCTATACTTTTTTCTCCTCCAATGAACGGTTTACCAGATAAAATTGAAAAACTAGTGTTAAGTCCCCGTTAGGGGGGGTTTTTGCAAAAAAAGGGACTTTCCGTTCCTGAATGGGACGGGAACTTTTCGGGTATCTATTCCTAACCCGATCGAGAGTGCGCATCTCAAATATTATTCCTTTATAAATTATTTCTTCTGTTTAGTGTTTATTAATCTACTGTACTAAATGGTAGATCCACATTTTTGCCCTCCTCAAAAAAGGAAAGCAAAAGTGCAAAAAAATGCTCTTACACAAGTAATTTGGATATATAACAAACTAAGCTAAGAAATTGCCATTCTGTAGGTTTAATAGAGGTGTGAAACAGTTTCTAATTGTATGGAAACGTTTTGTACTACATACAATCTCTTTTCTTTAAATGTCAATATTGTGAATGCAAAGTACATCACTGTAGTAACTGTATCTTTCGTATTCTATAGATTGTGTAATATCTTCTTCATGAAATAAATATATATTTTATTGCATTGTTCTATTATATTGTAATGTTATCTGTAGCCGAATTCAATTGCGGAGCATAATCTTACAAACTTAATCAAAGATTGATACACGATGGGCTGTTAAGATATTGTTGGTAATAGTGTTTATTGATGCATAGATTACAAAATCATTACACGAGCCAGAAAAAAAAGTCAATTTTATCATTAGGATACCTCCGATTTCATCGTAGAGAATCATTTGTAGGTATCTTTGATGCACTTCCGGTTCAATTAAAAAGTACATTAGTGTTGGCTTCAGTTGCTTGTCAAATAATAAACAACTTTTTATAATACCTTTGTCTGGGATCTTGTATACGAAGCGATATACTGGTGTTAGCCCAATCGGTGAGGTCTCGGTCATCTGTTTTTGCAAGTGATATTTGATTTGAACACCTCAGAAGATGCACCCCATTCTTAAGAGTTTCATGCATGTGTAATTAAAGATGCAAGCATATAATAATAATAAAACGTCTTTATTATTTTTCATACATACATTATGCAATGCTTCAAACAGAGAAACAAACAAAAAAAAGCATACATATAAACTTAGGTACAAAAAATAAATAAATAATAAAAGTTCAGTTTGGCACAGATAAAAAGCATGTGACAATGGTTCTTCCACTTCACCAAAATGATGAAACTCAGAGGGAATACTCTAAACTCCATAATTTAATCTACAGAAGTAAATATTTTTGTCAAAATTTCAATATACCGGGTGACACAGGAGACATGTAACACCCCGTAGCATGTTTATTTAAAAAGATATTATTTTGAAATTTGGTACACTTATATAATGCGTGATTGTCCTTTTTTAAGTACAAAAATATTTTCCTAGTTAAAAAATACTTATTTATCTTTTATTTTTGTCCAATACAATTGCTGTGCCTATCCTATTTTACTTTCTTCATTAAAGTTAGTATCGAATGTTATTGCATAGTAATGAATATTGTACTGCAACAAAAATAGTAAGCAGGCGGTGGAAACAAAAGAAGGTAAAACGAGGCGTCATTTTGATTTGACAATTAAGAATTGTTTACTTGGCAGCAATTTAAGTATTTTTCATTAAATTATACCTAAGTTATCACGTTTTTAACTCTGTTTTGCCATGTATTCACGAAATGAAAAAGTAGAGATGCTACTAATCTATGGCGGATGTAAGAAAAATAACAGGCAGGCTGCTGACTTATATCAAGAAAGATTTCCCGAAAGAATTCATCCACCAAACAACTATTTTGTAAGAGTTGAACAGCAATTCAGAAGTGAACCAGATGTACCGGAAAATAATTTCATTATCGTTGAAGAGTTGGAAATCAATGTACTTGCAATTGTCGAGGCAGATCCCATGATTTCGATAAGACAGATTGAAGACCAAACCGGTGTAAATTGGGAATCAGCTCGATGCATTTTGAAAAAACACAAATTTAAATCATACAAGTACCAAATACACCAGCATTTATACGAAAATGATTTTCAAAGAGGATTGAACTATTGCAATTGGTTTCTGAACAGACACAATTTGGACAATAATTTTCATGAACAAATTTTATTTTCCGACGAGCCCAGGTTCACTAATTTGGGATTATTTAATCGTAACAACACCCGTTATTGGGCACAAGAAAATCCCAGAAATATGAGAGAAAGTGCACATCAGGAGCGATTTAGTTTTATGTATGGTTAGGAGTAATTGGCAGAAGAATTATTGGGCCAATAATTTTTGATGGTTCATTAAATGGAGAAAGATATTTGGGATTTTTGCAAAACCAGATACAAGATTTTTTGGAAGAACTGCCACCTAATGTTAACCCAATAATTTTTCAACAGGAATTATTTAAATGAAAGGTTTGGAGAAAACTGGATGGGAACAAATGGGCCCGCTTGATAGCCTGCAAGGTCACCAGACCTTACGCCACTTGATTTTTTTGTATGGGGCCACCTCAAGGAAAACGTTTATAGAACTCCACCAATAAGCAGAGAAAACATGGAAATGAGAGTCAGAAGAGCAATCGATGGAATTACTGAATTACAGTTAGATAATGTGCTTAGGGCTACCATCACAAAAACACGATTGTGCAGAGATAATAACGGAAACATTTTGAGCATCTGCAGTAAAAAATGCTTTTGTATGTAGTACTTCAGTAAATATTTCATTTTAATTTCATTCATTCGTTGTAAAAATGTATTACATAGTGTAATGGTTTTTCATCAATTTTGTTCAAATGTGTTTTACTGATGTCTCTTATTTATTAAAAAAATCGTTTTACCTACTTTTATTGTGTTTCCACCACCTGCTTACTAAATATTTTTGTTGAAGTACAATATTCATTACTATGCAATAACATTTGATACTGATTTTAATGAAGAAAGTAAAATAGGATAGGCACAGCATTTAGATTGGACAAAAATAAAAGATAAATAAGTATTTTTTAACTACTAGGTGAAATAAAAAAATGGGGTTCCTATTTGGTTTTTATGATATCATGGGTTGTTTAAAGATATTTTTTTAAATAAGTTAGATCTTATTAGTCTGTTCAGCTACTGGTTATTCCCAAAAAAATATGAGGCTCGAAGTTGCATACCAGAGATCTTTCGATATCACAGCACATTACGCATCAATATCTGCCAAGGTTCATATCAGGGCCACCTAGACTTAACAAACTAAAATTGATATTAACTGTCATTTTAAAAACAAATGCCGTGTTCCGATACATGGTTGAAAAGAGAATCTAGAGACGAATCAGATAGGTAAAAAAAATATACAGATTGCCCTTTAAAATAACAGAATAGATGTGAAACCGGAAGTGGTGGGAAAAACATGTTTGTACTTAAAAAAAGACAATCACGCATTATATAAGTGTACCAAATTTCAAAATAATATCTTTTTAAATAAACATGCTATGGGGTGTTACATGTCTCCTGTGTCACCCGGTATGATGAAGATGTCACTCTTCAGCATGCTTTTGTGTTACTGTCATAACCATTTTTATAACTTTCAGATTTGAAGGCGAAGCCGAACTGACCACTAGTTTATGTGAAAAAAAGGAGCCGTTAGAAATACCAGTATGCAATTCCAAGTCTGGTTCAGACACAAAAGATAAAAGTCACCTTAAAACACATTTACTGGTGCACAAATCTTCTTCACAAGTAACGATGTACAAATGTGACTTCTGTTCATTTCAGGCAAAATATAAAGGAGACATTAATAGACATTTGCTGATACACAAGGACCCTTCAGAGATAACCATGTACAAATGTGATTTTTGTCCAGTTCAAGTAAAACAAAAAGCCCACCTTAAAAAACATTTACTGGTACATAAAAATCCATCAGAAATAACGATGTATAAATGTGACTCTTGTTCATATCAGACAAAATATAAAAGTGACATTAGTAGACATTTGCTGATACACAAGGACCCTTCGGAAATAACCAAGTACAAATGTGATTTTTGTCCAGTTCAAGTAAAACAAAAAAGCCACCTTAAAAATCATTTACTGGTACATAAGGATCCATCAGAAATAACGATGTATAAATGTGACTCTTGTTTATATCAGACAAAACATAAATATTCCATCCAAAGACATTTAGTGAAGCATAGGGAAGCAACAATGTACAAATGTAACTCCTGTTTATATCAGTCCTTACAAAAGGATTACCTTAACAAACATCTATTGGTGCATAAACACCCATCAGATGTGAAAATGTACAAATGTGGCTCTTGTTCATATCAGACAAAATATAAACAAGCCCTCAAAACACATTTGCTGGTACATAAGGATCCTTCAGAAGTAACGATGTTCAAATGCGGCTTTTGCTCATTTCAGACAAAACTAAAAGGTAACCTCAAAGATCATATGCTGATGCATAAGGATGGTTCAGAAGCAACAGTGTACAAATGTGATTCTTGCCCATTTCAGACAAAACGTAAATATGGCCTTAAAAAACATTTACTGGTACATGATTCCTTCAGAAATAACAGTGTAAAAAATTAATTTTTGTGCATAGACAATCAAATGTAACCATGCCCCACATTTACTAGTGCAATAGAGAGTCTTTGGAAGTAACAATGATCTATAATATTGTCTTGTGTAAACAGTTTATTGAGGATACGTGTTACCTTTACTATTTGAATTACCCGCTACCTCTAGACGTGACTTAATTGAGAAAAACGGCAATAAAGATTGTCTGAAAGTTCCAAGCAAAAATCTTATTCTGTCCAAAAAGGCTTTCTTATGCAAGCCTTCTACTGCCTGACCTTAGACTGTTCAATGTAGCGCTTATGTTCTAATGGACTGCTTTTTCAATATGCTGAAAATATTACAACATATAAACGAAGCACACGATATTGGTTGTTCTTTCTTCCAGATATTCCATACTGAGTTTGTGTTCAATTTAAAATACGCAGCATAGCACGCAATGGACCCTCATACTAATTTTATTAAAATACACCATGGAAAATAAGACAGAATTTTGTATAGGTTATAGAATGTGAGAAAAAAAAAAGATTAATAAAACAAGTTTATTCAATAAAAGAAATAGCAAGTTTGATTGTTAATTTTATTATCTATATCCTGTATTAAAATTTGGAATCGCACTGAAAAGTATGTTTTCTGTTATTAACAAATCTTCAAATTAAGCGCTGGTCCATGCACTGACCATAGCTGTATTATCGGGACTACATCAATGTTGCCACTAACTTATTTGCTATTGGAATGGAGACATTTAATGTAACTTAGTCCTAGTCCCGTGTACAGACGATTTTCATTTGTAAAATTAAAGGACTTCATACGGCCGACGTTACTTTTGATGCGACTTCACGCCCATTGACTTAGGGTACTGTTGGTTTTATAATTTTTGTGGTATACATGAAAATATCTGAGTGAGTGATGTCTACATTTTGGTATTATAACTTCTCAGACAGTGAAAAACAAATAAATTTACTATTGACGTTTAATAAACTGCATGTAAAATTTAAAGCCTGACAAAGAAGCAACTCTAGCCTGTAACAAATTTATTTAAATCGTAACATACCTTTTAGTTTGAAGATATTGGTTCAAATAAATGGTCTTAATTACAATCTATAACCAATTTTTATGCTTTACACCTTTATTTTAGGCACTGGCTCTCCGACCGTCCTTAAAATTATTACACGAAGCTATCGGATGGACGGCTAGAAAATATTAGCCGACCTTCGCATGCCTTCACGCAAAATGCAGCCATCAATCCCGTCCGGCAGATTTGATGTCTAGAACCGGCACCACACATTGAATATACGATATGGCAAACGTCACTTGGTCAGCTTGTGAATGGATAAGTTGGCGCTTGTGAAGGCGCTGGCAGACGTTTGCAATTGCCACATGCCGTAGAGTTGTCGGTATCATGTATCAAGCCCCTCCTCCAACATTGGCCATATTTTGCTTTTTTTTCAATCTGTATTGTTAGTATTTTTTTAAGATTAATTTTAAAATTCTAAGCACGATCTGATTCCTTCTGACTTGCTAAGTTTTCTGCATAATTAATGGGTGATTCATTTAGAGGTACTTTTTTCAATGGGGATTTTATGACAGATGAAGCATGAGTCGTGTCAAACTGTCACAATATTTTTGTTCAGTATTGTTTGACATTTCATCATGGAAAGACTTAACCCGGCACAGCGTCTACAAATTATTCAGTTGTATTATGAAAATCATCGTTCTACAAGGAATGTGTTTCGTACGCTTAGAGCAACTTATGGTCCACATAATCGGCCTACCGAACGCACAATTCGCTGTACCATCCAAAAATTTGAAATCCAATTTTCATTATTGGCTAATACGCAACCAAATAGACCACATCCAGCATGTAGTGAAGAAAATATAGCCGCAGTAACTGAGAGTGTACGCGATGAACGTGATGAATAGATTCGGCGCCATTCTCAACAGCTTGGCTTGTCGTATTCAACAACTTGGCGCATTTTACGCAAGGATCTTGGTTTAAAAGCCTACAAAATTCAACTCGTGCAAGAATTGAAGCTGGCCGACTTTCCGAATCATCGCCGTTTCAGTCTTTGGACTCTTGAAAAGCTTGAACAAGATCCAATGTTTTCGACCAAAATTTTGTTCAGTGATGAGGCCCATTTCTGGCTTAATGGCTACGTCAATAAGCAAAATTGCCATATTTGGGCTGAAGAGCAACCCGAAGAGGTTCAAGAGATGCCATTACATCCAGACAAAACAACGCTTTGGTGTGGTTTATGGGCTGGTGGAATCATTGGTCCATATTTCTTCAAAAATGAGGCCGGCCGGAACGTAACTGTTAATGGCGCCCGTTATCGCGCAATGATAATGGACTATTTGCTGCCCGAAATTGAAGCTCGTAATCTAGACGATATTTGGTTTCAACAAGATGGCGCTACTTGCCACACAGCCCGTGAAACCATAGCTATATTGAGAGAACAATTCGGTGAACAGCTAATTTCGCGCTTCGGACCAGTAAATTGGCCATGTAGAAATGCTCGAACGCGTCATCGAAAATTGGAACTTCAGAATGGACCATGTTAGCCGCAGTCATGGCCAACACTTAAAAGAAATAATCTTTAAAAAATAAATGTAAAGAATGGTTCTTTCATATGATAAAAAAGATTACCCAATAAAATTGTTTCTTTTTATTTTTTGTTATTTTTGAAAAAAGTACCTCTAAATGAATCACCCGATATATGCAGCAGCCGCTACACAGAAAGCACCAACCGCTAGTTGCAGGTCATCAGACACAGGCATTTCAATGTCAACTTAGTCACTTGGGAATTGACCATGTGACAAGTGTATAACCAATATGCGGATGCCCACTTGTAATGTGTAAAAGAACAACCAACGTTGTAATGAACACTGGTTTGGCCATGTGAGCCAATGTATGGAGCCGGCTCAATCCTAGCTTCGCTTCATTTGTTTGTTAATTTACCGCTTGTTGCTCCTTGTAGTCCTTGTGTTTCTGAATTATTTGTGATTATATGTACAAAGTACATGGCCCAAGTATCGGAAAACCAACATTTCGTAGATATTGCCGTTTTGGTATCAATTTAGGGGACAAGTTCAAAAGTGTTAGATGAGTTTACAGAGAAACTATTGACAAGTAGAAATAAATGTGTACGATTCGGTGTTTTCATAAATTTTAAAATGTTTTTGACTAGGAAGATAATACTTAATTATAGTCAAAAACTTGAATTCATACTACCGGTCTTTAAATAAACGTTTTTAAATTTGAATTGAAATTTAACCGCCAAAAACATCACAGTAGTGCGTTCGCTGATAACATCCTCGGTTAGATTGTTGATAAACAAACGCCTTAGATTATTTTATAAATGAATGTTAATTTAAAGTACTTTATCGATCTACACAAATTACAGATAATAAAGTGGTGGTTGGGATATGGCACTAGTATTTAGTGACGGAGATTTTAACAATAACACATGGGGGTGGAGTGTTTCAGAATGAATAAAATAAAAACTTGTTGCAACGCTTTCTCTGTTCATGTCATGTTAAAACTTGAATAATTCACAATTTCTGACATTAACTGCGCCATCCATTGACGCGTGGTTCTCGACTTATTGAGATTGATTGTAAACGCGTAATTTTTGTAGGATTTTATTAGGCTCGAGTCTAAGACAGCATGCAAATCTACAGTAACTGTAATTTGACTCTGAAATTTTCAAAGAGGAGGAAGAATGGAGAAAATGAAATATTGAATTTGGTTATGTTATGTTCTAGGTAAACAATATTTGACATTTTTTATTATTTATTTATTGTAAATAGAATGCAAGACAGCACGAGCAGTACAGATCGAAAAATCTGTAGACTTTGCCTGAAATCAATATGTGGAAGCAATTTTGATACGATAGGAGAAATAACGAAAAATATGTTACACATACTTTTATTGCAACTGGTAAGTCTTTCAAATTTATTAAGTTCATGTAAATACATATTTGTACATCTCAGGCAGAGCTGTTCTAAAAGCACTTTTGTGCTCCTGAGCACTTTTTAAAATCGGTGCTTGGTGGACTTAAAAAAGAGCCTTAGTGCTTAGTAATCGGGCAAAGTGCTCGCGAGCATTCTAAAAACTCCCAAGCACTTTTAAAATACCCAATTGTGCAATGAACAGTTGGAAATCATTGTATACCCCTATTTTATCATACAGACTAAGAAGATTGGCCAGAATTTGGACTCTGTGGATGAATGAAAGGACTAATGATGGGTCGTATTCGTATGAATCGTATAATAATACGACTATTTCCGATGAATCATATGATACGAATCTTGGCAACCGATACGGTTTCGTATTCCTACATTTCGTATCACTTGTATCTAGATTATACACTGACCGAACGAGAACACGTGCTGTAAAAAAGAAATTTAACAAAATCTGTTCATATTTCCTATTGATATCATTCGTACCTACTTGATGTAGACGGTAGTATATTAGTAGTATTTATTTCGTATTTGACTGACTTTTACATTGTTGAGATGAGTCAATGGTGGCACTGTAGTAATTGTAGTATCGCTATATGATTACTAATATTACATTAGATAAATAAGACGTACATACAGAAAACAACAAATAATGTATGAAGCTCAAACCTCATATTTGTTATTCATGCATTGTTTAGGATACCTCGAGTTATGGTTGACTAATTTAAATCACCCAGTCAATACAGATATTGTTATGTTTCGTGTCCTAGAGTCCTAGCATCATGAGATTCGACATGCGCGTACTTTAGTATGAAATGCGGATACGAATCTTTGAAAACAGTCGTATTGCCCATCACTAGAAAGGACCTTAGTTAGTTACCGACGTTTTATCCAACCTTTTATGTTGAACTTTCCCAACAAGAAATTGTTCAAGTAGGCACGGCACACAATAAAATAAATAAAACCTGTGACATTATAACATAAGAACAGTTTTAGTGAGTTATTATAGATTTTATTTATTTTATTGCTTACATAATTGAGCCCTGGAAAAAGTAAAAATGTAGAATTCACTGAAATATCAGTAAACAACTATGTAGTTCAAATGTGCTTTTAGAGGGCGGAATATTAAAACATAATATTTTTAGTCACAAACTATTTTACTATAAGGAACGTAACCAGACTGCAACCGACAGCTACTCTCCGGGTATGTGCCCCGCCGAGCAGTTTGCACTGACGAGAGCCAACAGCTCGCACGAGAGCTCCTTTAAGTAGGATCAGTCTTTCGGCTGGTGTTTGTTGCAATCGAAGCATTAGTATTTTAATGGTAATATACAATTATTACACTTAACGCGCCAGACTTGTAATTCAGCGCTCGGCGGGGCACATAGCCCGGAGAGTAGCTGTTGGTTGCAGTCTGGTTACGTTCCTTATAGTAAAATAAGGATTTTATAGAGAAGTTTGTGACAAAAAATATTATGTTTCAATATTCCGCCCTCTAAAAGCATATTTGAAATAACAAATTGTCATAAAAACGTTTGTTTAAAATTATGTACTTCTTTTTTTGATTACGTGGAAGAACAGCTTATTATATGTGGTTGTGCTGAACATGTATGATATAATATGTTGTTTTAGAATAAAGTGTATAATTAGTATTATATTGTATGTATTATTTTAGAATTTGGACATAAGTAAAGGACCTATCATGTGTGATGAATGTGCAAAATATGTGCAACAATCCCTTGATTTCAAGTTAAATTCTCTCAATATGAAAACCAAATTATTATCATTTAATCATGCAATTGAAAAAGATGGTAAAAAATGCGTCAGTGTTTCTGAGGATGATACGTTATGTCAAATTTGTATGAAGAATACTGAGAAAAACTATTTACCGACATTATATGAATCCAAAGAAAATGTGTTTATGTTTGATATATTACAAAAACACATACCGGAATTGGTAAGTGTACATATCATATTACTTTTTGCGTGTATACCATAAATCGATTTATTTTACTTAGTTTCGAAAAAATACCAAGTTTTTGAATCTATATTTGGTTAATTATTAACTCGATTAGTAGATTAGATAGACAACTAGAACCTTAATGTTGTCTAAATGTTAATTGTGATGTTCTGATTATATTAATTTCTTCTTCTTATGGGGTTTTTTTGTAACATACTTCTGATCACAAATTGTACAAAAATGACAAAATTAATCAGTATAAAGATAAAAAGATCAGTAAGTTGTTGTTTTTTGCCAACTAATTCAAATTATAACGAAAATAAGCATATAGTATTTATCTGACGTTTCGGAAATTAAATCTCTTTCCTTTTCCGAAGCAATGAATGCAATTCTTATATGCTGTGTATATTAAGTACACATCTATAATATTCTGTTTATGTCATATCCATAGATATGTACTATTTACACAGATATAACGCATTTATCCTCATTTAATAATATTATCGCGGATTCTTTAATTTTTCTTCTTTTGTTATCTGCCTCTATTGTTAAAATTGTTGCTGACTCCGCCACTTTATTCTGTGCCTGTTTTCCCAAGCGTGTTCGCAAATCTTCGATTTTTGGATTTCATTTTTCTAATGTAATTTCATCATGCAAGAATTTTAATAAAGATGCAAGTAACAAAGAGTCCCCGATGATATTATTGAATGAGGATAAATACATATCCCATTATTCTACAGATTTTTACACGACATGGTCACCAATGCTAAAAGAAGAACTTAACACTGTATATAAGAATTGCATTTATAACTTTGAAAAAGAAAACAGATTTAGTTTTCGAAACGTCACATAAATTAACTTACCTATGCGATGCCTATCTTTATTTTATAGATTGTATTAGTTGGCAAAAAATAACCTTTGACTGATCCTTTGGCATAAACGTTATGGACATAGATGTTATATTTCTAATATACTGATTAATTTTGTCATTTTTGTAGAATTTGTGATCAGAAGTTATATGTGGTAGAAAAATCCATAAAAAGAGATGAATATAAGTAGAACCTTATTGTTCTATATTTTCTTTCAGAACTTAAATATTCCTGAACAGCTGGTAATATGCACAAGCTGTATTGAACCATTAAGGTTGTTTATCAGATTTGTTACAAACTGTTTGGATGTAGAAGAAAAAATAAGAAGATACGTCAAAGTTGAACGAACCGATGATAAAGGTCAGATAGAATTAAATGATGTTCAGCAATTTACTTTCGAGGTGCCAATAAGTAATGAATTTGAAGTGGGCCATTGTAGTATAGGCACACTGGATATAAAAAAAGAACCGATTGAAAAAATTGATGTAATCCAGGAAGAAATTACTGTGAAAGATGAAATTGAAAGCTTCACTGAAATCGATGTAGCAAAATGCAGCTTTGATAGCGATGATGTTGATATGAAAATAGAAGAGGTCAACAGTAACAGGTAATTTCATTTTTCTATTTTTTTTTTCTAAGGTTGTTTACTATATATCTCGGTTTTCTTTGAATCAAATTAATTTTATACAAGGTGTCCATAAATGGTTTCAAGGATCAAAAATATCTGTTATTAGTTTTATAACAAAGATATGTAAACTAGAATTCTCTCCGATTATTATTTAAAGAAAAATGAAATTTTGCAAAGTTAGATATTTTTAAACAAATTATTATATCACTGAAGAAAATGAGCAAATTCCAATGAAACTTAGGGAAATATAAGTCTTACAGAATACTTTTTTCACTTAAAATTTCAAATCTGAACAGGCATTAAAACAGCTGAAAACCATAATTATTGCTGAAACTTTACACCCTTGTGAAATCAAAACCCAGAAATGTGCTTGATAGCTTAAACTGTAGCATTTAAGAGTACTTTAAGATAACTGAGGGGAAAATTCATTGCAATTTTTGATTATTTTTCTTGCATTTCAAAAAATTGGTATTGAATTAGATTTATTCAATGTAACTTTAAACTAATACTGAAACTATTAACTATTGTGAATTATCTAATGTAGCCTCTTTTCAACTTGTCCACCATCAGTTCTAATGCATTTTTCCATTCTTTTGCGATTATAATTGGTTACTGCTGTCAGTTCTGGTCTTCCAATTTCACGGTGGACTTGCCTTATTCAGTCATGAAGTTGATCTTAGTTTTGAGGCCTTGCTTTGTCTAATTTATTTTCCCAGTGCTCTAGAAATAAAATTCTAAGGGTGTAATATCTGGAGACCTTGGAGGCCAAAACTCAAACAGGCCATTTCTACCAATTTACCATAATGGAAAATGTTCATCCAGCTGTTGGCGACCTATCCCAGAATTATGAATGGACGCACAATCTAACTGGAAGTATGTTCCTTCTTGCACTTACACATTGAGGAAGAGATTCGCAATAGCATCCGATAATTCAGTGTTCAAATATTTTAATAGTCATTACCTGTTTAAGGTTTAAGAATACCAATTAATCATCCATCTAATATACCACACCATCTGTTAGTTTCCTTGAGAACTGGTCATTGCAAATAATAATCCAACGAGGGTTTTTCGTAGCCCAGTACCCATAGTTCTGAGAACTTACCACGCTATTTGCGGTGAATGTTGCCTTCCCTAAACATGATTTTTTAAACAAAATTTCTATTCTCAAAAATTACCTCATGTCCAATAGCAATAACCTAGTCTTTTGTTGTCATCAAGTTCTCTTAAAGAATTTAAATAATTATGGCTTACAAGGCTTTATTTTATAATGAATGAAATATTTCTTGCATAAAAAAGGTGAATTATCAGACATATCTAATTACAGACCAATTGCTTTATTATCAAAAATAGCTACAGTATTTAAGATATTATGGCGAACAACATTTATAACCTTTTAATAAAATTTAACATCCTGGACAACAGACGAAATGGATATATATTAAAGGTAGAAATACAAATCCGGCAATTATTCAAGTTTTAGATGAAATTCTGACAGGCATTGATGAAGATAAGTATACTATATATGTTTGTATGGATTTGATAGTGTCAACAGAAAATGTGTATTAAGCTAGAAATATTAAGTTTCCGAGGGCTGGCTCTACAGTTAATTAGGTCATACCTAACAAATAGAAAAAAATATGTAGTAACAGAAAACTTTGAAGTTAAACAAATTTACTAAGCTTGGTGTGTTATAAAAAGAGATGTGCCACAAGATTCCTAGGACCATTGTTTTACGTCAGTGAGCTTCCAGATACAGTACTACATTTAATAATAATAATAATAATAAATTTATTGCCCCAGATACATCGTATAAATGTTTAAGGTTGTCAATAGTAGAAAAAACAATAAATGTATATTATGTATATATAAAATTTAAATATTAAAATAATTAAAATTGTATATTAGACTATACAGACATTCACATTATATGATTAGTTAGAACCTACATTTGAATATAATTCTATATAACCAAAATCTAAATTCACACATTAAAATTTACACTAAAATGAATACATTCAGTTCCAAAAGTTGCATTAATAGAACTAGATTTTTATATAATATTGTGAACTGTATTGAAATCAAAATCAAGAAATTCTTGTATACTGTAGAATGTATTTTCTGTTAAAAGTTCTTTTAAGAATATATTTAGTTTGTTTGTTGTCAGTAACTTTAACTGATTTGGAAGTTTGTTATATAGTATCACAGATGTATAATTTACTGGTTGCTGAGTTCTTGTCAGTCTGTGATACGGAATACTTAAATTATTTCTATTTCGAGAGTTGTATTCATGGTAATTAGAATTTCTAGGCAACAAGGAATTTTCTTTTATGTGCATAATGCACATGTATAAAAATATTTGGGAGTGTTAGTACTTTCATATTTTTAAAAATTGGCCTACAATGTTCATTAACTCCTGCAGAAGCCAAAACCCTCACAGCTCTTTTCTGTATTTTAAATATTCTGTTACTGTCAGATGAATTTCCCCAAATATTAACACTATTTGCATCTTTAGGTGTATGAACAAAAACTGACTTAGGAAAACTAATCATTGGTGTTCTAGGAAATCTACTCCAATGGTTTACTGAATATAACCTGAAGCTTAATATATCTAAAACTAATTTAATAGAATTTCATAAATCGGCAAATAATTAAGTACTTACTCTTATTTAAAACACCAAGTTTCTAGGAATTACCTTGGAATCTAAATTAAATTGGCGAGCGTACATCAACCAACTAGCCTCAAAAATCAGTTCTTATGACGATGCTTTGTGTAACATTTCTACAGAAGAAATGAAGAAGCACTTTTATGTGCATATCATGCGTTTGTACACTCTCGTCTTAAGTATGGTGTAATATTTTGGGGCAATTGTGTTAAGGCCTCTAGAATATTTAAGTTGCAAATATCAGTACGTTTGGATTTTTAATGCATGTGTGTAAATACACATCTGCATGTTTTATTAAAAACAGTTATGACCCTGTGAACACTAAAGAATATATGATGATTGTAGCATTGCATATGCTACATTTTTCATAGTAATCAATTTAAAAAGTAAACTGGTGCATAGTGAGTTAGGCCACCCAGTATGTGGATAAATGTATTACTGGTTGCAGTGAAAAATCTCCCGAAAAGGAATTTATTAGACAAATATAAATATTTTTTTTATTCTTTCTTTCCTGCAAAAACATGCTTCACATGCAGTTAAATATATAAGTAAATAATAATGAAAATAATGCGGCACCGTTTCAGACAATTAACACTGCAATTATAACTTGTTCAGGTTGAAAAGCACTTGACACCTCATTTTGAGTTAACACCGAAATATAGTAAACACACGACGTCTTCTCTTCCTGGCTGATTTAACAGCATGTTTCTTATGAACTTGTTTTATTTATTTCTTCAGAAGCACATAGTAGCACACTCTCTATTTTAAGGTTATATTTTGGATATTTTAAATTCATCTTCTTCTTCTTATAGTTCGATTTTGCCAAGAGCACAATTCTGTGATTTGAGTTGGTAATTAAGACCTGCGTGTAGGGATCGTTAGTTTTTTTTAAATTCGCAAGACCGCGTTAGAAAGCTAAGCCATCTTAGCAGCCCTTTTAAGCGTGATCCATTGAAGGAGCCGGTAGTGCTTAGGCTTGGGGCAGTAGCCTAACTAGTAAATTTGGTCAAGCCATAATTTTTATTCACGCCATAAGCTTAGGCTTATAATCGATACTGAGCCCCCACAGGTCACTTGGGGTAAGTCTTGCGAATTCGTTTGAATTTCATTTTGTAAGGTGTATTTTTTTTATATCTTAGGGTTGCCAGTATCCCTCATATGAGGCAATTTTCTTTGGTGTGATATCATTATTGGTATATCATCTTTCCGATGTTACGGCCACACACAGATGGTATTATTTTAAGAAGCAAGAGGTCAATAAGCGAAAGAATCCGAGTCGTCGATTTTTTTTTGGACCACGTAGGCAGTGGAGACAATTTGAGAGTGGAGGCAGCGTGTTGTAGAGGGGTCCCTGCAGTCATACCTGATTCTGGAACAAAGTTACACCAGGGCTTTCTGTTGGGTGGTATTATTTATAACATTTTGTTTGATTTAAATTTCTACTTTTCATATATTTTTTTTACTTGTAAGAAATGGTACCATTTTAATTAAATTTTAACATTTTTCAAATATTCATACATTTTCACATCAATATTTTAACATAAAATTTTCTTAAATAATACTTGTTGAACCTTGTCATAATTTAATATTTTTTTATCAATCATTCAAATTTCAACTTAACTAAATTTTTTGCTATTGCTAAATAAATTATTCAACTGTCCCATTGTCAAATATTAAAGTCAACTTATTATTAACATGTGTGTTTCCTTTCTTCTACTCATTTAGCTGGATATATATTATTGGTGAGCTTATTACATAACTTAGGTACTCAGTATTGTTTTCCTTAGCTTTCACAATACTCATGGTTCATATAGTAAGTTAAGGTGGCGCCCTGAACATCTATTTTTTGGTTTATATATATATTCACTATTTTATATATATTTTTTGCAAGTTAACAAATGGGTAAATATCGAACCACGACCTCGCTTTCCCATAACCCAGAGCTGCCGTTCGCATAATTGAAACACTTCCTGGTTTTAAGCCAAGGGGTGTTACATGATAAGGAACGGTACATCCACATCTTTGCCCTCCTCAAAAAACAAAAACAAAAGTGCAGAAAAGTGTTCTTACACAAGTAATTTGGATATATAACAAACTGTTTAGTTAAGCTAAGAAATTGCCATTCTGTAGGTTTACTAGAGTTTTAAAACAGTTTCTAATTAAGAAAGAGTTTTGTACCACATATGATCTCTTTAAATTTCAATATTGTTATTACATTGTTCTATTGTACTGTAATTTTATCTTTAGCTGAATTCATGCAAACTTAATCGAAGCTTTACACACGATGCGCTGCTAAAATATTGCTAGTAATAGTGTTTATTGATGCATTTGATAGATTACAAAATCATTACACAAGCCAGAAAATTTCCAGTTTAATTAAGAAGTGCACTAGACTTGACTAGTGTTACTTGTCAAATAATAAACAACTTTTTATAGTACCTTTTTCTGGGATCTTGTGTGCAAAGCGATATACTGGTATTGGCCGTATCGATTAGGTCACAGTCAGCTGTTTTTTCAAGTGATGTTTGATTTGAACACCTCGAAAGACGCATCCCATTCTTAAGAGTTTCATGCATTCGTAATTAAAGATAAAAACTTCAAAACAAGCATATAAATAATAATAAACGTCTTTATTATTTTTTATACATATATTATGCAATGTTTCGAAGAGAGAAACAAACTAAAAAAAGCATACATATAAACCTAGCGGTAGAATAAATGGCGAAATCCAGTTTGGCACAGACAAAAAGCATTTGACGACTGTCTTCCACTTAACCAAAATGATGTAAATATGATTCTTAACTCATAGGAAATACTCTAAATTCCATAATTTAACCTACAAAAATAGGGGCGAGCGTAGGTGCGTCTTTACTATGTACATACTTCGGTATGCGATGTAAAGCAACGACAGGCGCAGTTAGTACTTGGATGGGTGACCATTCCAACGGAAACCGCGTTCTCGCCTCACACATCTTCCAGCGGCTTGTATATCAGTGTGCGGAAGCTATACAACCTTAGGCGAGGGTTGAATAGGAGATATACCATCCTTCGGAGGGGATGTAAAGCCGTCGGTCCCTTGTCTATTAAATGTTAGGCAAGTAAAAGATCCCTACTCTTCTTAAGGGAAGAGGTTCGGCAAAATTCCTGGTTGGGGGTAGCTCGTCTACAGGCGTCGGTGTTAGGCCTCAGTAGCGGAAGTAGGCCGACGTTAAATAAATGTAAAAAAAAAAAAAAAAAAAAAACCTACAAAAATAAATATTCTTGTTAAAATTTCAATATACAAGGTGGGGCAATAGTGCGTCGGACCTCGATATCTCGAGTTCTATGATAGCTAGAAATTTTTAAAAAAATTGCAAGTGAATTAGATAAAAAAGTCGATAACTGGAAATTATTTTCGAACATACAGGACGAGCCAAGACGAAATTACAGGACCAAGTGCCTTTTTTTAAATGGAATGCTGTGTATATCAGTACATTTTTTGAAATCTCTATCATTCCTATATTAGAATTGAATATCTCCAAACCATTTGGATGTAATGAATTTTTTTTGTTAAAATAATGCAATTTGCAGATGGATATTAAAAAAATCACCACAGTCACAATTATGGGTTTTAAGAAAAATTTATGTGAATACCAGTTACGAGACATCTAATTAATGTTTTTTAATCACTTTCATTTCCTAAAAATGTACAGGGTGGCCAAAAATTATTTTTCAATTAAGAACATTTTAAATTTAATTTTCTCAATTTTTTCAAATGGAACACCCTGTGTTTTTCGACGATGTATGTAGAAATGAAAAACGAACATTTTTTGTAAGTATTTCCCTAGGGCTAATTGCAACCAATTTCGTTTTATTACAAAATTCAAAAATAAACTTAAAAATAGATTTTTTTTCAAATAGCTCAATAGAAAAAAATTATAATAAATGTTCCACATGTTGCCCATTTTGATTGATACACATCTCTATGCGTTTTTGAAATGAGATTCCCACTGTTCCTAAAACTGCCGGTGTGATAGATGTAATGGTAGTTATTATTTTGTACTGCTGTTGGTGTATCTCTATAAACAATTTCCTTCATGCATCCCCATAAAAAGAAATCCATTTTTGTAAGATCTGGGGATCTAGCAGACCATTTAGTGGCTCAATTTCTTCCAATCCATTGATAAGGGTAGGTATTATTTAAGTGGTCTCTAACTGCATTTAAATAACGTGGTGGAGCACCATCTTGCTGAAACCACATCCTATTTCGAATTCTTTCAGGGAGATTTACCAATAATTGTGGCAGATAGTTTTCCAAAAAATGAAGATAAATAGCTCCAGTCAATGTACCATCAAAGAAATGTGGCCTATTACACGTTCTCCAATAATTCCTCCCCAAACGTTTATAGACCATCTGTGTTGGTTATCAACTTGCATAAAAAAGTGAGGATTTTCCGAAGCATAATAATGGAAATTGTGCCTATTAACAAATCTATTTTTATGAAAAGTTGCCTTATCACTGAATAAGACAGTATTGAAGAAGTTGACAATACATCACGTTGCATTCTAGCTCTGGCCCAATTACAAAATTGTAGGCGCTTTTGAAAATCGTCATTAGATAATTTCTGGTGCATTTGAATATGATATGCATGCAACTTATTTGTTTTTAACATTTGACCCACAGACTGTCTACTTATTCCTACTAATGAGCTCACTTCTACTTGACTAACATGGCGATTCTCAACCGTTGCCAACACCACAGAAAACTCATTTTCTTCATTCGCAACATGTTTTATTCTTTCACTTTTTTTGTATTTGACATTTCCAGTTTTCAGAAATTTATCGAAAAGGTTTTGGAAGCTGCTAACATCAGGAATCCTTCTTTCAGGATAACGTTGGTGATAAATTCTATTGGCAAGTAAACAATTTCTGTCTGACTCGCCAAAAGTCATGTCTACAAGTTCCGCTTTATTAAAATTCATATTGTAAAATGCCAAATATTTTAAATTCAGTGCAAATAAATGCTTTTTTGTACACGACACTTTATACCAATCTGAGGTTTTATTGCTTGTCGAATAACGAAAACAGCAACAAATTTACAAAAAAACATTACACTGAGAGAAAAATCTATTAGCCGTTATTAAAAATTTAATAACCTTTGCATAAAACTTCAATTAAATAGGGGACAGGCAGAGTCATTTGCTATTGTTATTAAAGTCATTTTCCTAAAAACATCTACTAACGGTTATTAAAGTCCATGGAAATTTCTATAATAACATCTGTGTTACCATCAGTTTCTTTATTTTATTATGGTTATTAAGTGCTTTACCCACTGCTGCAAATAGAACAACTGGTCAGTATTATCATTATTATGCTGAATTTATTAGCGTTTCTTATAAGCACTACAAAATGACCTTTTAGCAGTACTAGATAGCTTCATTGGTTTGGCTAAATTAATAGAACTACAGGTATTAAACAATTTAATAGCACATTAATGGGTGGCAATGAATTTATTTCCTTTTATAGGAAATAGTGGAGTATTTTTTATCTTTCGTAGTGTGTATTTTACGACACATTTATTTCTGTAATAACTAATCTCACTCTCGTTGGTTTATATTTTGTTAATTTAATAACAATTACACGAACTAATTACTGGGATGGTGAGCTTATAGAATAACTTTATACATATGCATCGAGGCCCCACTGCAATAAAAATAATTTGTAAGCCATCACTAATAACTTTAACTCCCGTATCCTGTGGGCACTGGAGATACAAGAACACACGAAATACGATAATGATGATGTGATGTGATGGCCCCAACTCGCGAGAGCCGAGGCCTGTCTGTGCGCAATATCGCTACGCACGATTTTTTATACGATCAGTACCGAATATTACCGAGAATAAAAAATTAATTCGATGTTTATTTGGTACACATAGTATTCTCAATTATTATAGGCAGTGAACTGATAATATTAGTTAAGAAATATTTTGTTAACCCCCTTTAATAGCATAAATTTGATGTTTAATAAAGCTTGTTAGATGCGTAATAAAGATTATTAAGATAACAGAATATTAGCAGCAACTTTTTTTTATAAAAAAATATCGACTTACTCCAATAAAGTATGTTAATTACCATAGCTAGATAACTGATAACTATAATAATACTGTTTTAGAAAAATGACTTCAATAGCTCTTAGTACTTTAAAATGTTGTAAGTATTAAAGTTATAATAATGGTTACAACATTTTTAATCAGCATTATTAAGAACTTTTTAGCAAGATACTTTAATAGGTCGAATTTTCTCAGTGTACAGTAAAGGACCGGTGAAATACTATTTACTCATTTCAATGGATTGGAAGAAATGGTCCCACTAAATGGCCTCATTTCAAAATTGAATACAGACGTGTGTCAATCAAAATGGGCAATACGTCGAACACCTATTATACATTTTTCTAATGAATTATTTGAGGAAACCTCTTTTTTTAAGTTTATTCTTGAATTTGACATTTATTTAAAAAACGAAAATGGATGCAATTACCATAGGGAAGTACTTACAAAAAATGTTCATTTTTTATTTCTTCATCACATCGTCGAAAAATGTACAGGGTGTTCCATTTGAAAAAATTGAGAAAATTCAATTTAAAATGTTCTTAATTGAAAAATAATCTTTGACCACCCTGTACAATTTTAGGAAACTAAAATGATGCAGAAACATTTATTAGATGTCTCGTAACTGATATTCACATACATTTTTGACTGTGGTGATTTTTTTAATCTGCAGATTGCATTATTTCAACAAAAAAATTCATTACATCCAAGTGGTTGGGAGATATGCAATGCTAATATAGGGATGAATAGAGCCTAGAAAGAGGCTTCAAAAAATGTACTGATATACATAGCATTCCATTTAAAAAAAATGCATTTGGTCCTGTAATTTCATCTTGGCTCACCCTGTTATGTTCGAAAATAATTTCCAGTTATAGACTTTTTTATCTAGTTTACTTGTAATTTTTAAAAAAATTTCTAGCTATTATAGAACTCGAGATATCGAGGTCTGACGCACTATTGCCCCAACCTGTATGATGAAGATGTCACTTTTCAGCGCGCATTTGTGGTGCTGTCATTACCATTTTTATAACTTTCAGGTTTGATGACGAAGCGGAACTGACCACTAAGTTATGTAGAAAAAGGAAGCCTTTAGAGATATCAATGTGCAAGTACGATTGTGTTTCAGATACAAAACATAGAGATGACCTTAAAGCACACTTAGTGGTGCACAAAGCTCCTTCAGAAGCAACGACGTACAAATGTGACTTTTGTTCATTTCAGGCAAAATATAAAAGTGACATTAATAGACATTTGCTGATACACAAGGACCCTTCAGAAATAACCATGTACAAATGTGATTTTTGTCCAGTTCAAGTAAAACAAAAAGGCTACCTTAAAAAACATTTACTGGTACATAAAAATCCATTAGAAGTAACGATGTACAAATGTGACTCTTGTTCATATCAGACAAAATATAAATGTTGCCTCAAAAGACATTTACGGAAGCATAGGGAACCTTCAGAAGTAGCAATACATAAATGTGACTTGTATTCATTGGGGATGAAACATAAAGATTGCCTCAAATGTAATTTATTGCTCCATAAGGACCCTTCAGAAGCAACAATGTACAAATGTAACTCTTGTTCATATCAGTCCGGAGAAAAAGTTTACCTTAACAAACATCTACTGGTGCATAAACACCCATCGGAAGTGAAAATGTACAAATGTGGGTCTTGTTCATATCAGACAAAATATAAACAAGCCCTCAAAATACATATACTGGTGCATAAGGATCCTTCAGAAGTAACAATGTACAAATGCGACTTTTGCTCATTTCAGACAAAACTTAAAGGTAACCTCAAATATCATCTGTTGCTCCATAAGGATGCTTCAGAAGCAACAGTGTATAAATGTAACTCTTGTCCATTTCAGTCAAGACTAAAAGTACTTCTTAGAAAACATCTACTGGTACATAAAAGTCCTTCTGAGGTAACCATGTACTGTACTTTTTGTTCACATCAAACAAAAAACAAGGATTACCTTAAGAGACATTTACTAGTACATAAGAGTCCATCAGAAACAACAATGTATAAATGTGATTCTTGCTCATTTCAAACAAAACGTAAATATAGCCTTAAAAAACATTTACTGGTACACGATCCAATCAGAAGTAACAGTGTAAAAAATTAATTTTTGTGCATTTTGGACAACTAAATATCAATATCCAACAGTCAACATGGCTTTAGGAAAAACAGATCCACTATGACGGCGCTAAATGAGCTACTCAAATATGTTACAAACTCGTTAAACAAAAAAGAAGCCACGATAGGGGTCTTTTTCGACTTAGCAGAGCGTTCGACATTGGTAGAAAAGTTAAGTAACATGGAGAGCAGCCAACTATTGGATAGAATCCTTCCTCTCTGACAGATCACAGGTAGTCAGCTTAGGAACCCATATCTCGAGTAAAAAAGAAATAAAAACCGGCACCCTCCAAGGCTCGATATTATCCTCTATTTTATTTTGCTGCTTCATAAACGATCTACCTGTCCAATGCAATAAATCAGGGAAAAATGTTGTATGTGCAGATGACACAAGCATGATAGTAACAGGTAAAAATACAACTTCAACGCTACAAATGGCACAAAATATGATAAATGAAATGTGTGAATGGTGCGAACAAAACGGACTCTTGTTAAATATCAATAAATCAAATTTCATTGAATTCTGTCCAAATAACATATCCACGGACAGTAGTAAACTATTAAAAATAAATAACAAATCGATTTGTCAAGTATACAATACCAAATTCTTGGGAGTTTACGTAGACAATAAACTGATGTGGTCCGATCACATACAGCATCTCTGTAAAAAATTAAGTTCCGTGTGCTTTTTAATAAGACAAATTCATAACACGGTTAGTAATAGTGTCCTAATGCTTGCCTACAATGGTCTTTTCCAATCAGTAGTATCATATGGGTTGATACACTGGGGAGGAGCAAGTGGCTTGGAAAGAATTTCTATAATTCAAAAGAAAATAAATCAGATGTATTCAAAAACTGCATCCCTTACAAACATGCAAGCATGAATTTAAGAAATTAGGAATTCTAACCATACCCGGCTTATACATATATCTCTTATTAGAGCATATTAAAAAACATGAACACACACTTATACACAGAAATCAACTGCATAACCACCACACAAGAAACAGTGACTTGATTCAAGTGCCATTCAGTCGTCTTGCGGTTGGCCAAACATATTGTGAGTATATAGGCATAAAATGCTACAATAAATTGCCAAAGTCGTATAAAAACCTCAACCTGCAAGCATTTAAGAAAGATATTAGGAAATTTCTTTTAGAAAAGGCTTACTATAGTCTGGATGAATATCTCAGTGATGAATTTTAATCAAGCTACACTCTCAGTGGAAAGCCCACAAAATTCCTTCCTAATTATACTTACTTTGCATAAGACACTATAGATATTGATATTTTATATTTTAACCAAATGTTTGTGTAACATAATGCCCTTATCGGCATATGTGTTTTTTTTTTCCTCTGTTGACGTATTATACAAGTTATTATGTAATTTGCTGTAAAGAATAAATAAATAAATAAATGTAACCATACCCCACAGTTACCAGTGCATCAGAGTCTTTGAAAGTAACAATCGTCTATTATAATGTCTTGTGCATACGTATTAAAAATACGTTTTACTTTTACTATTCGGATTACGCGCTACCTCTAGAATTGAGAAAAACGGTAATAGTTCCAGCAAAAATCTTATTTGGTCCAAAAAAGCTTTCTTATGCAAGCCTTCTACTATCTGACCTTAGATCATTCATTAAACTGCTTATGTTCTAATGGACTGCTCTTTCATGTATCTTTCAATGTGCTGAAAATATTACAACATATAGATGAAGCACACAATATTGGTTGTTCCTTTCTTCCAGAAATTCCATACTGAGTTTATGTTCAATTTAAAATACACAGCACAGTATGTAATCCAGACGGCAGGTACTTTTACCTGGGCAAAATAGCAAAGTTATTGAAACTTTGGGGTATTGTTTGGGTATAGTTGGGATGTTAAATCCGAGTTTTTCACCTCAAGGACCCTGTGCTATCTTGAGGGGAGTCAAAAAACCTCGAAATTTTTGGATTTTCTTTAGTTTTTCGCTTATAACTTCGTAAACTATGCGTTTTTCAGGTTATATCATTCTATACAAAGTTGTAGAGCATTAAATTCCTTCAGATTTCACTCGCCAAATGTATTTTTAATTCAATAATAACCGTGATACAGCCATTCAAAGATAGAACAAAGTTGTCAAAATGTAAAAAATAGCAGAACAATTCAGGTTTTTGCCTCATATCATTTATTTTTCAACATATCCATGTGTACTACACATACTATGTATACCCCTAACCCGCTTCACCCCTCAACTTCCCCATTGTACCATTTTACGATATAGTATTTTACGATATATACTACACATACTATGTATCCCCCCGACTCCCTCTGAAACCAAGGTCCCAAACGAAACCTGTTCTCTAAAAATTAAAAATAAGAAGTCCATGGTAGACCTTCCGACTCTCTTTCAACGGATCTGCATCACCAAATAGTCGGATGCTGATCTCAAGAACTTATTCAAGTACGAGCTAGCCCCCTTCCCAATGTTCCTCTTCACAGGGGAAGGTCTGCACAAAGGCAAAAAGTCAACGTTGTATGGTAACAGAAAATGTACGGTCATTGATGGTAGGCACCTGCTGCATAAGGTTGTATGGAACAAATCAAAAGAAGCCACATTTGATTTGGTGTGTACCTCTTACGTGAATTACGTGCAGCAACACTTTGAGAGCAATGCCGTAGTAATTTCCTGTTGGCCTCAACTACCAGAGCACCAAATCAGCTGAACGGTATCAGTGGTCATTACTGCACTCGTCCACAAAGTTTGGGTTTACAAAGACAACACCCTAAGGTACAATTTCACAAGCAATATTTCTTGCTAATGACACCAACAAGAAAAATTGCGTTGCACTGCTGATGACTGAAATAGAAGCAATAGGGACTCAGGTTAAGCAGGCAATACAAGATGCCGGCGTCTTAATAGTAATAACAGCCATCTCACAAACAGAGAACTTTGATAGTGTCACCATAACGGGAGAAGATATCGACCTTTTGGTATTGCTGACAGCATTAGCCTCTTCGAAGGACAACATCTACTTCCAGAAGAGTGGGAGAGGTAATGTTCCCAACATTTTATATTCATCCCATTCCTGCAAGTTTAACACTCAGGACATTCCCTTCCTTCATGCCATTATTGGATGTGACACAACATCAGCACCCTTCAGCATTGGAAAGAAAAAAGTAATGCAAGTGTACTAGAAAAACCCGTTGTCAGATAACATCGCCATCTTCAAAGATCCAAATGCAACGTCGCACCAAATCGCTGAAATTGGGGAGAGGTTCTTGGTGACATTGCACAGTGGGAATGTGGGCCCTGACAAACTGAATGACCTAAGATACCTTTTCTACTGCGGTGGCAAAGCCGAAATTCCAAGTGCAGACTTGGTTGGGAAATGAAGGGACTCAACCCAAGCTACATCAGTACGGATCTTGGCCAAACGAGGTGTGTATAACACGTTCATAGTTTCTTGCGTACTATTACATTTTTCTCACATTACCTGACCATTATTTGACTGTTCCTCTTAATCCTTGTCTGTGTTATTGGAAATCTAATGTATTTATTTTCAGGTGTTATCCCTACGGCGACTAGATGCAGCTCCAGACCATCTACTCAACATCATTCTGTAAGTGTGCAGTATGGGGGCCTGCAGCTGCAAAAAATCGTGCACTGGCACTGCTTGTGAGAATTCGCCCGAGGCCGACTTTAATGATGAAGATACAGACAAGGAAATTTAGGATTAGCCCACCCAAAATAGAACCCCGGAGGAAGAGGACGACGATGGCGATGATAAGTTATCACTCTTGCCAAAAAGATCTAGGCAGACCGAGGCCTAATCCATTTTTATTAGGTAGCTATATGTTTATATAACTGTTTGAAAGTGTTTTTTGAAGAACCTATGTCAAGTCACGTGTTTTCTTAAATACATAATTATAAGCAATGACTTTGTTGAACAAGTACCTTATATGCATGGGGGTGGGTGGGGGATGGTTTCAGAGGGAGTCAGGAGGTATACATAATGTGTAGTATACATGGATATGTTGAAAAATAAAAGTTATAAGGCAAAAACCTGAATTTTTCTGCTATTTTTTACATTTTGAAAAATTTGTTTTATCTTTGAACGGCTATATCTCAGTTATTATTGGATCAAAAATACATTCGACATGTGAAGGAAATTTAATGCTCTACAATTTTGTACAGAATAATAGAACCTGAAAAACGCATAGTTTACAAGTTATAAAAGAAAAACTGAATAAAGTCCAAAAATTTCGAGGTTTTTCGGCTCCCCTCAAGTTAGCACAGGGTCCTCGAGGAGGAAAACTCGGACTTAACATCCCCAACCATCCCAAAAAATACTCCAAAATTTCATTAAGTTCGCAATGACGACCTGACGAGTGGACTAATGCAATGGACCCTCATACTAATTTTGTTAAAATATACCATGGAAAATAAGGAATAATTTTGTGTAGGTTATAGAATAAAAGAAAAAAAAAATGATTACTAAAACAAATTTATTCAATAAAAAAAAATAGCAAGTTTAATTGTTAATTTTATTATCCACATATCCTGTATTAAAATTTGGAATCACACTGAAAAATATGTTTTCTATTAAAATATAAACAAACTTAATTGAAACCGCATAAAAACTAAAAGCCGGCAAAAACAGTCGGCATCTCTTTATTGTACATGGGCGGAGGTAGATAGAAATGCATGTCATAAGAAAATGATAAGATTTTCGGGCGTTATTATATTATCCTCTGTTTCAAATGGTCTCCAGAAAGCCATGATAAATTAGTAAATAATTAAAATATTTTACCATTTATATAGTAGTAAATATTTATAAATATGAACAATAACTAACTAAACTCCTATGCTTGATATTATAACAGGTATTTACGCACTGCACTGGCACATTAACAGCACAGCACATGTCAACCGTTGACTACATTTACGAGGTTTTTTTATGCTAGTAGGCCTGTCTGTTTTATTATCTTTAAACCAGTGCAGTCGTAGATGGTTCATTCAGGCTGATTACATTGCCAGTCTCAGACTCGCCTGCACAGTTTCAACTACCATTCGAATCTCGATACCATTGCTAAATATATAACAAAATATCAAGTTCAGAGCGCACGGTCCTGTGCTTTAACACTGAACAGTTTCAATTATCCTCGTTTAAAGTATACCAACAAATCTTTAAATTTAGTGCTGATTCATGCACTGACCATAGTTGTATTTTCGGGACTACATCAAGTTGCCACCAACTTTGTTAATGGAACGGATGCATTTAATGTAACTTAGCCCTAGTCCCGTGTACGGACGATTTTCATTTGTAAAATTAAATGAAAAAGTGTCAACTACAAAAATGAGTGTAAATTGGATGTACACCTCTTATAGCCGACGTTACAACTGATGTGACTTCTTGCCCATTGACTTTATGGTAATTTTAATTTTGGTTTTATAATGTTTGTTGTAGACATGAAAATATCTGAGTGAGCGGTGTCTACATTTTGACAGTATAACTTCTAAGATAGTGAAAAACAAATAAATTCACTATTTACGTTTAATGGACTTTATGTTAAAATTTAAAGCCTGTAAAAAGCAACTCTAACCTGTAATAAATTTATTTAAATCGTAACATACATTTTAGTTTCAAGGTATTGGTTCAAATAAATCGTTTTAATTACATTCTATAACCAATTTTTATGCTTTATCTTTATACTTTTAATTTAGGCACTGGCTACCCCACCGTCCTTAAAATTATTACACGAAACTGGCGTACGAACGGCTAGAAAATATTACTCGACCACGACCTTCGTGCAAAATGCAGCCCGTCCAGCAGATTTGATGTCTAATCCTAGCCTCACTTCATTTGTTTGTTAATTTACCGCCTGTCGTTCCTTGTAGTACTTGTGTTTGTGAATTATTTGTGATTATATGTACAAAGTACAAAATAATTATCCAATGGCCCAAGCATCGGGAAACGACCATTTCGTAGATGTTGGCCCTTTTGGTGTTAATTTAGGGGACAAGTTCAAAAGTGTAGATGCAGCTTTTATAAGGAAACTAAGTATAAATGTGTACAATTCGGTGGTTTCACGAATTTTAAAATCTTTTTTGACTGGGAAGATAATACTTAATTATAGTCAAAAACGCTTGAATTTACACTACTCGTCAATTAACACCTTTAAATAAATATTTTTAAATTTGAATTGAAGTTTAACCGCCAAAAATACCACGTCACGGTACCGTGTTCGCTGATAACATCGTCGGCTAGATTGTTGATAAACAAACTTTAGATTATATTATAAACGAATGTTAATTTATAGTTCTTTATCGTTCCACAAAAATGAGAGATAAAGTGGAGTTTGGGATATATCACCAGTACCTCATGACGAGGATTTTAACAATAAAATATAACGTATGAGGGTGCAGTGTTTCAGAATGAATGAAATAAAAAGTTGTTACTATGTTACTGCTCCTTCTCTGCTCATGTCATGTTAAAACTTGAATAATTCACAATTTTCCAACATTAACAGCGCCATCCATTGACGCGTAAATTTAGCGTGGTTTTCAACTTACTGAGTATTTCTATATGATTGCACCATGCAAATCTACAATAACTGAAACTTGACTCTGAAATTTTCAAAGAGGAAGAAGAATGGAGAAAAAGAAATATTGAATTTGGTTATATTATGTGTTAGGTAAACAGTTAACAGATTTTTATTGCAAATAAAATGCAAGGCAGCATAATCAGTACAGATCGAAAAATCTGTAGACTTTGCCTAAAATCAATATGTGGAAGCAATTTTGATACGATAGAAGAAATAACGAAAAATATGTTGAACGTACTTTTATTGAAACTAGTAAGTCTTTCAAATTTATTAAGTTCATGTGAAAACGTATTTGTACCATCTCAGGCAGAGCTGTTCTAAAAGCGTTTTTGTGCTCGGGAGCACTGTGCTTAGGAGCATTTTTTAAAATTGGTGCGTCGTATTTCCAGGACTTCACAAAAGGGCCTTGGTGCTTGCGAGCACCCTAAAAACTCCCAAGCACTTTATGACTCGCAAGCACTTTTAAAATGCTTTCCAATTGTGTGATGAATAGTTAGAAATCATTGTATACCTCAATTTTGTCATACAGGCTAAGAAGATTGCCGAATTCGAACTGTATGGATGAATAAAAGGACCTTAATTAGCTAGCGACGTTTTAGTCAACCTTTTATTTTGCATTTAAAGGTTTTCACAACAAGAAATTGTTCGAGTAGGTACACAATAATTATTATAATAATATAATATATATAATAATAATTATTTATTTTATTCCCCTATTCAGGCAATCTTCTCGGTGTAGTACAATGGAGAGAATTAGTGTTTCCAGATTTGGACTCGATATTTTGTTGTCTTTTGCATACGGCATCTTTATGGGCCAAGAACAATTGCACCTTCAACTCAACATGTCAAGTGTCAATCAGATCAGAGTTGATATACATTTGCTTTACCTGTATTTGCAGAATAACTTTTGCCTTTGACATGGCCAATATGTTGAGCTATCGTGCTTGTTCTTACTTATGAATAAACGATTAAAGGCTCGTTACTATGGATTACGTATATACTTCTTATTCGAATACTAATTGATAATTATTTTTATTTATGATTAGTGTTATTTTGAGCAGCTTTCTTTAATACACTGGCAGTTATAACTTACATTGGTTAACTACTATTATTAAAAGCGTTCTATTAAAATAAAAGTTCACTATTTTTATTTTTACTCACAGACTTTTTATTACGCCCTTGTAACTAAAGATTAGCTTAAATAGAAAAGCTTAAATTTGAGGAGACCAAAAATTAAAAAAAGCATCAATCAATGTAGTTTTATTGGTGTTTTCGCTAAAATAAAAAAAACAGTACATTCAGTAAATTGGGACAATTGTCATTTTTGTTGGCCTTTATCCTTTTTTGTGAATAATAAATTAAATTCTAGCCTCAATAAATACTCTGTTATTTAAATTTTTTAAAAATGCTTGAGCTCATGAATTTTAAACACTTTTTTGAGTGTGTAATGCTCGCGAGCATTTTTTGTCAGTGCTTGGCACAGCTCTGATCTTGGGAAATCGTTTGTACATACCTAAATGTCTATAAATCCATACGTGTCTAATTTAAGAACATAAAAAAGTGAATATAAATTTCATCACTGGGTCTGAATGCTACTATTTGAGAAGTTGTACAGGGCAATATAACCCATGGTGGTTTGCTAATGCCGTCCATGAGATGACATCTGATGAAATGGGTTTATTTCAATTTTGAATCTGAGCCCTCTAGCACTGCAGACTAGCACTGACATTTCCAAACATATATTTTTGATGAGAAGCTTAAACTGCTTTTATATAATTTACTGATAGTTTCAGATAACATTCCCACGAATTCTTACCTCACAGTGATATTTATCAGCACACAACTAAAGTTCTCAATCATATCCTTTGGAAATACATGGTATCGGAAAATATGAACTAGTGAGCTACAAATCATCAGTTAATTATAACGTTAACATTCTTATTAAGAAAAAAAATTATTTCGGAGTGTGTACAATATAAACATTAGACCCAAGTCTTCACTACTATTTTATCCTAAGATCGTGTTTTTTGACTGATCACTTCCACAGATCGTAAAATATTTCAACTTTTTTTGCCTTTGCAGCTGAATCTTTTTCTTTCTGTCGTTTCTGTTTCAAACATTACAAACTAACTTGCTTATGAAGTTTTGTCTCGTTAATAATAAACGATATTGTGGCATTTTGTAATTAAGAAAATAATTAAATTGTAAATTGTCATATATACTTTTGTTTAAAATTGTGTGCCTCTTTTTTGGATTAAGTGGAACAACAGCTTATTATATGTGGTTGGGCGTAAATGTATGATATAATGTGTTGTTATTGAATAAAGTATATAATTACTATTATATTGTATTTATTATTTTAGAACTTGGACATAAGTATAGGACCTATCATGTGTGATGAATGTGCAAAATATGTGCAACAATCCTTTGATTTCAAGTTAAATTCTCTCAATATGAAAACCAAATTATTATCATTTAATCGTTCAACTGAAAAAGATGGTAAAGAATGTGCCACTGTTTCCGAGGCTGATACGTTATGTCAAATTTGTATGAAGAATACTGAGAAAAACTGTTTACCAACATTATATGAATCCAAAGAAACTGTGTTTATGTTTGACATATTACAAAAACATATACCGGAATTGGTAAGTGTTATATCATATTACTTTTTGCGTGTATAACTTAAATCGATTTATTTTATTTACAATTTCGAAAAAATACCAGCTTTTTTGAATCTATATTTGGTTTTAATGTGTAATGTAATTATTAGCTCATTTAGCAGATTGGATAAAGAAGAAGAATCTTAATATTGTCTAAACATTAACTGTAGTGTTCTGTTCTATTTATTTCTTCCACATAAACTTCTGATCACAAATCCTACAAACATCTGACCTTCCGGAATGTAAATCTGCTTCGTTTTTCAAATTTATAAATATAATTCTTATATGCTGTGTATATTAAATACATAGCTTTAAATTGTAAACGAAAACTTAATTGAAACCGTATAAAAACTAAAAGCCGGCGAAAACAGTCGGCATCTCTTTATTGTACATGGGCGGAGGTAAATAGAAATGCTTGTCATAAGAAAATGATAAGATTTTCGGGCGTTATTATATTATCCTCTGTTTCAAATGGTCTCCAGAAAACCATGGTAAATTAGTAAATAATGAAAATATTTTACCTTTTATATAGTAGTAAATATTTATAAATATGAACAATAACTAACTAAACTCCTACGCTTGATATTATAACAGGTATTTATGCACTGCACTGGCACATTAACAGCACATCTCATACGTCCACCGTTGACTACTGAGAAACGATTTACGAGTTTTTTTTTATGCTAGTAGGCCTGTCCGTTTTATTATCTTTAAACCAGTACAGTCGTAGATGGTTCATGCAGGCTGATTACATTGCCAGTCTCGGACTCGCCTGCACAGTTTCAACTACCATTCGAATCTCGATACCATTGCTAAATATATAGGACAAAATATCAAGTTCAGTGCGCACGGTCCTGTGCTTTAACACTGACCAGTTTCAATTGTCCTCGTATAAAGTATAAGATTCTGTTGTATTATCCATAGATACTTACCACTCACACAGAACTGTTGATATCATAAATGATATTATGTTTGTTACATTCCTCTTTAACATTGATCTGGCGAGACTGAGATTCCAAGTACTCGGAGAAGAAAAACCAAAGACGGACATCTATACAAAAGGGTCTTTATCAAAGCTGTGGAATCTAGTATAAAGGACAAAGCTAGATGAGGTATTATAAGGAATGGAGCACCACAATAGACCTGAAAAGGTCGCGGTGGTAAAGGCTAAATAACCGGTTTCTTTGTTTATCTATCTATCTATCTAACATCGGTAACCATGTCATGCAAATATCGGTAGAGCAATGAGATATGTATTTATCCTCATTTAATAATATTATCACGGATTCTTTAATTTTTCTTTTTCGAGTTCGAGTTCCACTTTATCCTGTGCCCGTTTTTCCGAAGTGTTCACAAATCTTTGATTTTTGAATTTCATTTTTTCTAATGAAATTTCATCACATTTTTCTAAATTATCTTTCAGAACTTGAATATTCCAGAACAGGTGGTAATATGCACAAGCTGTATTGAACCATTAAGGGTGTTCATCAGATTTGTTACAAACTGTTTGGATGTAGAAGAAAAAATCAGAAGATACGTCGAAGTTGAAAGAGCCGATGATAAACGTCAGATAGAATTAAATGATGTTCAGCAGTTTACTTTCGAGGTGCCAATAAGTAATGAATTTGAAGTGTGCCAGTGTAGAACAGGCGCACTGAATATAAAAAAAGAACTGATTGAAAAAATTGATGTAATCCAGGAAGAAATTACTGTGAAAGATGAAATCAAAAGCTTCACTGAAATCGATGTAGTAAAATGCAGCTTTGATAGCGATGATGTTGATATGAAAATAGAAGAGGACGACAGTAATAGGTAATTTCATTTTTCTAATTTTTCTAAGGTTGTTTATTACACGTCTCGGTTTTTTATAAAATAAGAAAATAGAGTACCTGCTACGAGTTGAACGTACATAAACAAATAGATACGTTGGATCTTAATGATTATCAGATATTACGTAACGAAATCACTTGGGCTACTGTAGCGTAGCAGATACCGTAGGCAAACTTGACCCGGAAAGCGATGTACGTGCCTACGATAAAATTTCTCTAGCTCAGACTATCTCAGGGCGTTAAGCCCAAGCTTACACAAACTATGATAAACTATTAGTTTACTTACTTAACAAATCACTGAGTTTTTCCATATGTAGTGGTCGCAGACGAAATAATGACACTTTCTTTAAAAATGAAATGCACTATATTGAACAATTTACAAAATTAGTTCTTTAGCATGTAACCTGGTGATGTTCACAAGGTGTGACAAATTTCACGCTTAAAAAGTTATAACACATTCATAAAATGCCTCGTGTAGCTACACATCGGTTTACAATATTATCATGAATTGTCATAAATTCTGCCACAAAGGTTTGATTTAAAGAACCTCCTTAAATATATGTAAATATATGCATAAAATATTTAAAAATGTACAGGTTAAAATGCCAAAAAGTATAAATTGATGTCCAGCGGAACCACTGAAGGTGGTCCCCGGTAAGTAAAAATAATAAACACACACTTATTTAGGGTGGTACGATACCGAGTCCGGTGGAAGAACTGAAGCCCTGCAGAGATGCCTTCGGGACACAAGAAATGGACCCAAGGATGGGGTTGATCGTGGCCTCACCAGCCCTGGAACCTTCCACTGTTTGTGGATGCCCCGTCCGTGGAACTTCACTGACGTGCGTAGAAGCCCCGTCCGTAGAACCCTAAAGATATCACAATTTAATTCACAGTCAGAAATGCACGTGAAGCGTGCTTAATGTGAGAAATTCTGACATAACCTACAAATGAAACATAATTTACCTCACTGATGAGGGAACAATCCACCAAAACTCCTGAAAGCCACAGTCGGATAAATGGGGTTGAGTCGCCTTTTAAAGTTGACACTGTATTTCCACAGGAAAGCCTGCAAATTTGCGAAACACGTGGGTAGAGAACGGGCAAGATGGCGTGAAGAGGTTAGCTTACCTTGTGTAATTTAATATCCTGCTTCCGCAGATAAAATTTACTCACAAACACAAAATATTCCGCTAAACGGAACAACAACGGATTGAGGAAATTTTCTTGAGTTGGTTATTCTAAAATCCATGCGGATGCCTTGGATAAAATCAAGGTTCACAGAATAACAACTAACCAACAAGCCAAGCCAAGCCAACCAAAAATGTCTGCTTCCGTTTTTCCTGTTGATCACGTGTCACAAATGTGTCGCCCTCCCATGGAGAATAGCGAAATGTGTTACGGACGTGTAGCAGTTGTTATAATGCGGCCCACAAAACGCTAAAGCGTATGGTGGGTCGCATACGCTAGAGGTCCGTAACAACTCCCCCTTTACTCGCAGGAAAAAAAAATCGTACTAGCTTCTCACCAGAGGATGGATAATTGGTGGGGAGACTTAATATGCACGGGGAAGGCTAACCCGCCTCCCAAGTTACCATCAGGCATAACAATGAAAATAATGAGACTTAAATGCACGAGGATGACTAACTCGTCTCCTAAGTTATCATCAGGCATAACAACGAAAATAATGTCAAAATAAGGAGACTTAAATGCACGGGGATGGCTAACTCGTCTCCCAAGTTACCATCAGGCATAACAACACAAATAAAAAAAAAATACATAGAGAAAAAAAGAGAAGGGAAAAAAAGAACAAAAACGCATAAGGACTTAACAGCTAGGAAGTAGCTCGCCCCAAGGCTACTCCACCAGCAAAACAATAAGGTACGGGAATGTTCCCCGTCACACCACGACGACCACCCTTGCTAGACAACGAGGTTAGTCTGAAGCCCAGTAGTGCCTACCCGGGTAATGATAACCAGGCCTAGACCAGGCTACCTCCAAGCAGCACCTCCCAAGCTCGAGCCCCTCCAGATGGATACCTTTAAAGGCAGCTGCCAGCAATGTGAGCGCCCCCAACGAGACAGAGTCCCTCAAGACGCAAGCGCCACACAAGACCATTTTGGGGACTCTTACCCCTCGCAGGTATAACCACGGTGATGGTATTCGTGCATCCCCCATCACAGAGATCCAACAAAGACACTTCCTCCCGTGAGGCGGAAAGAGGTGAAAACTTACTCAGTGGGTTTCAGCCACCTGAGCAAGACCAATAAACCAGAAAAGCAAATGTTACTACCAAATTAACGAAAGAAGTGACCTAAAACATGTTACTAAGACCAACATAAAAAAAAAACGAATTCGTCATTGCCTATTCGGATGCCTAAGTACGTCAACTGAACTAACAGAACAGACCACAACTAGTTGTCGTCGGGAGGGTGTGCTTTCAGATCTTTTATGTGCCACACCGAACGTTTACCGTCAGAACCTTCGAGCTCATAAGTCCATGGTGAGAGAATTTTTCTAATCGTGAAAGGACCCACAAATTTAGGTGCTAACTTTGCCGTGAAATATTTAGAAGCATCAGACTGGGCGTGAGAACGTCTCCAGACCTTTTGCTTCAAAACAAACTTATCGGGTCGGCGTCTTAGGTTATAATGTTTCTTACTGGATTTATGGGCCTTTAATATTCTACTCTGAACATCCTTATAAATCTTAGCGAAGGCAAGTTTACGGTTTTCAGGATTTACAACTGGATACTCAGACTCAGAAGGTACGTACTTATCACTATTGCCATCTAACGAAATTTCACGTCCAAAATTGACAAAATTAGGCGTTCGTGGAACTTCACTGACGTGCGTAGAAGCCCCGTCCGTAGAACCCTAAAGATATCACAATTTAATTCACAGTCAGAAATGCACGTGAAGCGTGCTTAATGTGAGAAATTCTGACATAACCTACAAATGAAACATAATTTACCTCACTGATGAGGGAACAATCCACCAAAACTCCTGGAAGCCACAGTCGGATAAATGGGGTTGAGCCGCCTTTTAAAGTTGACACTGTATTTCCACGGGAAAGCCTGCAAATTTGCGAAACACGTGGGTAGAGAACGGGCAAGATGGCGTGAAGAGGTTAGCTTACCTTGTGTAATTTAATATCCTGCTTCCGCAGATAAAATTTACTCACAAACACAAAATATTCCGCTAAACGGAACAACAACGGATTGAGGAAATTTTCTTGAGTTGGTTATTCTAAAATCCATGCGGATGCCTTGGATAAAATCAAGGTTCACAGAATAACAACTAACCAACAAGCCAAGCCAAGCCAACCAAAAATGTCTGCTTCCGTTTTTCCTGTTGATCACGTGTCACAAATGTGTCGCCCTCCCATGGAGAATAGCAAAATGTGTTACGGACGTGTAGCAGTTGTTATAATGCGGCCCACAAAACGCTAAAGCGTATGGTGGGTCGCATACGCTAGAGGTCCGTAACATACCTACTCTTTGAAACAAATTAATTGTATACAAAGTGTCCATAAATGGTTTGTGCAAAAACTGTCCCATATTCCTGAGATTAAAGTAAAACCTCCATCTAAATAATGGAGTAAAATTAAGACTTAAAAAATAGGGAATGTGTACTGTCTCGCTAAGGCTGTTTTTCTATTTTAAGTAAGTAGCCTTTATTTAGTATAATAATACTATTATAAACACAATAAAAATAATATAATATAAGAAACAAACAATTGTATAATTACTAACATTTGTTAATTAAATTCATTTGAATTATTAATAGATTTATACAAAGCCAATTTAAATGTATTTATTGTATCACAGTTCCTTAGGTAGTCTATTAAAATCAGTCATTCCTCCATTTGTTATAGATTTCTGTGCTCTTAATGTTCGTGTAGAAACTACATATAAATCCTGTTTTTGTCTTGTTTCATAATTATACAGTTCCAAAACAAAACGAACAGTTGTACTTAAATAGTCAGGTACTAACTTATGGACCATCTTAAATACAAACACCATACTTTGAACATATACTATAGTATTAACATTGTTTAGTCTTAAAATTTCATACATTGCTGCTACTGGTGTATATTTATTACATCTTAATATAATTCTTAAACATGTATTTTGCTCGATTTGAAGCTCATTTAGAGAGAAAAAGAGATCTTTACTGATTCTAGTTAAAAAATATCTTTTTTTAGAAATCTTCTTTATGATATAATCAACATGACTAGATAAACTAAACGTAGAATCTATAATAACTCCTAGATATTTAAATTTAGTTACAAATTCAATCACCATGTCATTTATAATAACTGCACCATCAGTTATATTAATATTTTTTATCTTATATTTGTTACCAATCACCATAGACTTACACTTATTTGCATTAATTTTTAATTTATTGGCAAAAAAGTAATGTTCCAATATGTCCAGGTCTTCATTTATTTGTTCTATAATGTTCCCATACTCAGTGCCTTGAACTGACAATAACGCATCATCAGCAAACAAATATATTTTAGAACGTTTCAGTGTTCGATATATATCATTAATATACACTAAAATTAACAATGGTCCAAGAACGCTGCCTTGAGGAACCCCATAATTGTTAACTTTTTCACTTGATAGAATACTGTTAACCCTGATTTTCTGTTTTCAGTTCTCTAGAAATGACTGAAACCATTTTAGAGCTTTATCACTAACACCATAAGTGACTAGCTCATCCAATAATATTTCCCTATCCACAATTTCAAATGATCTCCTGTAAATACTGCTATGACTATTTGACCATCATCAATCGTTTCTTTCCTGTTTAACATGAATAATTAGATCTAAATCCATTGCCATTTGTTTATATACAGCCATTTCAATAACCTTATCTATAGCTACTGGTAAATTAATAGAGCGAAATTCGTCTGCTTTATTTGTTTTGTTTATTTTTGGGATGGGCAGAATGGTTGTCATTTTTTAATCATCGGGAACCTCACTATGACATATTTACTATATCTAATATTACATGGCCACATACCTCAGCTACTTTTTTCAAGATACTTATATTTAAATATTCATCAGCATAACTAGAATTTTTAATGTCATTTTATTGTCTCAATTAACTTCTACATAGTTAACATCTGGAACTTAATTCAATGTTGTTCAATTTTCATTTCAATTTTATTTTCTGTGTACATTATGTTATGCCTGTTCCTATCAGTGCCTTGTATGCTCTCAATGATTTCTCTAATGCTCTCGATATAGTAATTATTAAATCTTCTAGCTATATCTTCATCATTCGAAACACTACCTTCAGGAAATTCTATCGTTTTAAGAATAGTACTTTTAGGTTTTTCTTTAACTACTTCTTTTAGGGTTTTTCACATTTTCTTATTGTCCGTTTTATTCCTGTCGATCATTTCTTCATAGTACATTTTCCTCTTTTTCCTTAATAAGTTTGTTAGTTTATTTCTAGTTGTTATGTATTTAATCCAATCTTCTTTCGTGTGAGTATGTTGAAATCTTCTATAACTTATGTCACATTCCTTACTCAACAATTTTATTTCATTATCATAGCATCTGATATTTCCTAGTATCTTTAATTCTTCAATGGAAAACATAATATTTATAAGATGATTATTACATGTTTCCATGAATGCATCATAACTCGTATTTATGTTACTATAGTCTAAATTCCATTCTGTCTTCATTAACTCTCTTTGTAAGGCTTCTAACTGACTAACTCCACATTTTCTTTGAAACTTACTTCGTTGTTATTTTCTGTACACCTATCCTCATTTCACATTGAATTATACTATGATCAGACTGAAGAACCTTTAAAGTAACATCATACTCTTTATTTGATATCACTAAATGTATAGTTGTAGATGAATGTAACGTTGTTTTTTTTATTCCTTTCAATAATCAATCGATTTGATTTTCCTGCTATAGAATGAATTTTGTTTAACATCAATGTTAAAATCACCATCAGAATGAAGTGGCAACCCATTAATACTTCTCTTTCCAAACTTTCTTCCAAATAGTTTAAAAATTCTGCCATACTTGAAGATGGAGATCTATATATAATGCCGATGTATACAAAACGAGTACCAATTGAAATTTTTAGTATTATGATCCACCAACTTTTTTTCTACGTGTTCTTTTAAATATGTGGTACAATTATAGGGGGAGATGGGGTACATTGATACGCCGGACAGATTGATACGATGTCAAAAACTCGCTAAGTAGTTCTGCTAGAAACTTTCTGAACCAGTTAACAGATGCCGCTGTTTTGCTTACAGCGCCACACAAAATATAATGCGTCTCCCTTCTATATAAGTTATTCCTAATCTGTGAAACGTTTTGACAAGTGTGATTGTAAATAATTTTAAAATTAATAAAATTCGTCTTTTATGCGAAAATACCCAACTGATCAATTTGAATTTTCGTCTGAGGTAAGTTCATTTATCATTCTAACTTATTGTGTATCCCTTTTTAACATATTTTGAAAAATCATTTAATTATTAAAAATTAACCTCGCTTTTAGGATGTGGGGATCTTTGATACAAATGTAAATGGGGTACATTGATACGTATAATTGTACCCTTTTGGCGTATCAATGTACCCTTATATAATTTAATGAACTAGGTACCTAAATTATTATATGTAACATTTGTTTCTTTTTCGTTTTACAGGCAAAATGCCAAGAAAATATATAAAATAAACAGATCGGGCCTACATCGATGAATCGAAAGTAGAATTAGCGATTTCAGCAGTTACAAATCAAGATCTTTCAATAGGGAAGGCGGCAAAAATCTATGGATTAAAAAAGGCTACACTACAACATAGAATAGAAAAGGTTCGACGTTTGAATGAAATCCGTGAGAACTCGGAGCCTGTTCGAAAGTTTGCATCCAAATATTCATCCCAACAAGTTTTTACGGAAGACGAAGAGAAGGCTTTAGTAAATTATATTTTAAAGTGTAGCAAGATACTTCACGGACTCTCTTTAGAGGCAGTAAGAAGACTTGCATATGAATATGCTTCCGCAATCCCAAATTGCAAATACCCATCTAACTGGGGTAAAAAAAAATTAGCTGGTAAGGATTGGCTTTACAGTTTCCGTTCCAGGCATCAGAATTTGAGTTTACGAACCCCAGAAAACACGAGTGCTGCAAGAGCTTATGGATTTAATCGGTGCACAGTGAGAGAATTTTTTGACAATTTTGAAAGTGTTTTGAAACGCTATAAATTTGAAGCCTCACAAATCTATAACTTTGATGAAACGGCATTAATGACAGTTCAGAAAACCCCTAAAGTTTTAGCTGACAAAAAACAGCGTCAAGTTGGTCAAATCGTCTCTGCCGAACGTGGGCAACTTGTGACTCTTGGTATTTCAATTTCTGCTATTGGTACCTTTATTCCACCAGTATATATTTTTCCAAGAGCAAAGTACAAGGATCATTTTATTAATGGAGCTCCCGAGGGTAGTATCGGTTTAACCTCCAAAACTGGATGGATAAATTCTGATTTATTTTTAAATGTTTTGGAACACATTCAAAAACACACCAGGTGCACTAAAGATTTTCCAATTTTATTGATAATGGATAATCACGAGTCACATATTTCTATCAACGCTATAAACTATGCTCGCGATAATGGTATAGTTTTTTTGTCATTGCATCCACATACATCCCACAAAATGCAACCTCTAGATGTTGCAGTGTTTGGTCCTTTTAAAGGCAAATGCAAAATAGCATTTAACGACTGGCATTTAAATCATCCTGGGAAAACAATCACTATTTATGACGTTCCAGCTCTTTCCAAAAATGCGTTCATTGACTCATTTACTGTTAAAAATATAACCTCAGGGTTTCAAAAATCCGGCATTTGGCCATTCAATAGGCTGATATTTTCTGAAGATGATTTCTTAACAGCATATGTAACAGATAGGGAAAATCCAATTGTGGATGACATATTATGTAAAAGACTCTCATCTTCCACTAATCATTTACCAGAAATTGCAACAGCAATTCCTCAGCAAAATGAACCACTTTGCAACATGCCATCTGCTTCAAACAACAATGAAACACCAGCGGATAATGCTCCTTTCGCTTCATCACCAAATCAGAATTTGGACAATATACATCGGCCTACAACTTCGACCATTCTTTCACCTGAAACTATTCGGCCTTTCCCAAAAGCAGATAAAAGAAAACGTTCCAGTAAAGGCAGGCAACCAGGTAAATCCAGAATTTATACAGATACACCTGAGAAAGAAAGGATTGATCAACTAGCTACAGCTAAAAAAGAAAAAGAAGCACGACTTATGTTAAAGAAGGCTCAGTCCAAAATAAAAGAACTTTCTAACTTGAAGGAGAAAACTGAAATGCCAATAAAAAGAAGGAAAGTTCAGAGGAGGGGCAGTAGTGAGATGAGTGAAGAGAGTCTGCATATGACGTCGACAGATGAAGAATTTTCAGATTACGCAGATGAAGTAGAAGAGACATATGAAACGCATGAAGAATGCGATTCACTGCCATCTGGCGAAAGCATTAAATGTGGAGATTTTGCTTTGATTAAATTTGCAAAGAAAACATCTGTAATTCACTATATAGCTAAAGTGACATACATATACAATCCAATGGAATTCAAAGTCAGTTACATGAGGAAAAAACCTGGAAGTTTTAAGTTTATCTTTCCTAATATAACCGATGAGCATAGCGTCCATATTGACGATATTATTCGATTGCTTAGTCCTGCCAATGATTCTGGCACCAAAAGATCAATGTCGTTAATGAAATTTAAAGAAAACCTTACAACATATAACTTTGTCTAAATATTAACATATATTATTACTCAATAAAACTTACAATAGCTACCTACTTGTTTTAACATTTTTTCATTTGACTTCCTTACTTTCAAATCAGTGATTACCTAGATCTGACTTATGTAGTAACAACAATATAGACTCATGTCATCAGTATCAATGTGCCCCACATAGGATATAAATGTACCCCACCGCAGGGACCATTGATACGAATGTGTTACATTTCATTTTTGTTGTTTTTTTATGTTTCCATCCAACATTGAATAATGAAACGTCTTGCTGCTATCCAATAACGTATACAGTATTGAACAAAAATAAATCCACTTAAAAATTGTGCATGGTTATTTTTTTATAATTGTAAAAAGAAAATCGTATAAATGTACCCCATCTCCCCCTACTGATGGTTAATGTAGGCTATTACTCCACCACTGTGTCTTGATGTAAGTTTCTTTTTCACTAATATCATTGGTAACACGTGTTTCTGACAATAAAATTATATCAGGGTTTTTTCTCGAGACTAATGTTGCTATTATAAACGTTTATCAAATTAAATTTATCCAATGCGGCCATCCACTAAACAATTTCCACTCACCTGGCAATTTCGTCTTTGATTTCTGACCTGGCGCCAGGGCGATTAATGCTCCAGGGGGACACTAACCTGACATTGAAGGCCCCTTTTTATTTGCCACAGAGTCAACCGTGAACCACTATTACAATAATTACAACGATATTTGAATAACTTCAAAAACGTTCATGTATCATGTCTTGTCACGTTCTGACCTGCACATAACTGCGTTCCCGCCAAAAGTCCTCGTTCGTCGTCGATTCGGCCGTTTTCGCCACCTCTCGAGAGAACTTGTCTGGGGACGGCTTAACGCGCGGAATTTAAATTTAAAATAGCAACAACTAAGTTGACTATTTGATCATAATGAGGTAAACAGCTCTGACAATATATATATTTCAATGATTGGCGTGTATCATAATTATTTGATTGCTATATATATATATATATATATATATATATATATATATATATATATTTCAATACATCTACAACAGTGTGTTGTATATTAAGATTCGATTTCAGTTTGCCATTTGCTTCTTTATAATTAATACAGCTAGGACTAATTTTTACACATTGTTCTGAACTATGACCCTCACCTCCACATTTGAAACATACCTCAATATTTTTGCAATCCGCCATTTTATGATTATATCGACCACATTTAAAACATATTCTAATACTAAAATGTTCATATACGTTACATGTGTCCCATCCGATATTCAAAATTTTATTTTCCATTATTTGCCCGAATGTTTCAGTGTCCAATTCAGCAATTGCCATATACCTTCTTTTCATCTGTTTGATACATATAACTTGAAAATCATCTTTTAATATACTGATATTTTTATTTTGTTTAATAATACAAACAATTAATTCATCTTTATCTATTATCTTGGCCATACCAACAATTTTTATTCTAGGTCTTAATAACTCAGGTACCGTCACTTTATATCTGTTTCCAAGTTTACTTTCAACTTCAGCCTTGTATATCAGTGTATGCCCGGAAGTTACACGACCTTAGGTGAGGGTTGTATAGGGGATATACCATTCTTCGGAGGGGATGTAAAGCCGTCGGTCCCTTGTCTATTAAATGTTAGGCAAGTGAAGGATCCCTACTCTTCTTAAGGGAAGAGGTTCGGCAAAATTCCTGGTTGGGGGTAGCTTGTCTACAGGCGTCGGTGTTAGGCCTCAGTAGCGGAAATAGGCCGACGTTAAATAAATGTGTATAAAAAAAAAACTTCAGCCTTTAGCTTACTAATTTTATCCTTGTTATTATATTATATCACTACTCCTCCATTTTTCAATGATTTTACTTTTGATATACCCACAGCAATTTCTTTAGGGCTAATTTCTTTATGTAATATTTCTTTAGTTTGTTGGAGATTTTGTCCCACTTTAGGCTGAACAATAACCACATCTTTATTTGCTTGATTTGCTGATTAAGTTCCTGTAATTGATTTTTTGCTTCTTTAAATTCTCTACTCCTCATCTCCATAATTAGTTTACACATTATTGATGCATCAGTCATCTTCGACGAACATTCCGGACATACAAATTTGAGTACTCTTTATTTTTTAATGGCATACATTTTGCCTCTGATGCAGTTAAATTTTAACTTGTTTGGGTGGCCAAGTTGAGTTTACAGTTCAGTTCTGTAGTTTTGGCAAGGTCGGCGTATTGTTTATTTAAATAATTGAATTTTTTAGAGCATGTTTCCCATAGGTTTTTTTAAAAATATCTCTATATCTATAAGTTCTATAAAGCAAACGGCAAAGATGAAAAATGTCTGTTAGGAGTTGTATAACAAGCATATATAAACTAGAATTCGCTCTGCTTATTATTATTTAAAAAAAAATGAAATTTTGGAAAACTAGATTTTTTAAAGCAAATTGAAGAAAATGGGCAAATTTCAATGAATAATTCCACTTAAAATTTTTAATCTGAATAGACATTGAAACAGCTGAATACCGTAATTGTTGGCCAGACTTTACACCCTTATGAAATCAAAGCCTAGAAATGTGCGCGATAGCAGAAACTGCAGCATATTAAGAATACTTTAAGATAACTGAGGGGGGAAAATCAATTTTTGACCATTTTTCTAGTATTTCAAGAATTTCTTATTCTTTTGTGATTATAATCAGCTATTGTCCTCAGTTCTGGTCTTCCAGTTTCACAGCAGACTTGCCTTATCCAGTCATGAAGTTCATCTCGGTTTCATGGTCTTGTTTTGTATAGTTTATTTTCACAGTGCCCTATAAATAAAATTCTAAAGGTCACACCTTGAAAATTCTAAAGGTCACACCTTGACCGGTATATATTTACTAACCACTCACTGAACTATCACTAGAATTACTCTGTTCACTGTCTTCTTCTTCTTATTCTTCTTCTGTCACTCATTATATATATTTCATTGCATTGTTCTATTGTATTAAAATTTTATCTTTAGCCAAATTCAATTGGAGAGGGTAATCTTGCAAACTTAATCGAAAATTGACACATGATGCGCTGCTAAGATATTGTTAGTAATAGTATTTCTTGATGCTTTTGATAGATTATAAAATCATTGCAAAAGTCAGGAAAAATGTCGGTTTTTATCAATAGGATACCTCCGATTTCGATGCAGAGAACCATTTGTCGGTGTCTTTGATACGCTTCTGGTTTAATTAAAAAGTAGATTAGTGGCGTCTACAGTTGCTTATCAAATAATAAACAACTTTTTATAATGCCTCTTTCTGGGATCTTGTATGCGAAACAATATACGGGAAATGGCCCTATCGGTGAGGTCTCAGTAGGCGGTTATTGCAATTGATATTTGATTCAAACACCTCAGAAGTGTTTCGTGCATATGTAATTGAAGATTGAAACTTCGAAACAGGCATATGATTGATAACTCATAGGGATACTCTAAATCCCATAATTTAACCTAGAAATATGAGTATTTTTGTCAAAATTTCAATTGACCATTCCAGAATGACGTCGTTGACAATTCGGCCATATTTGCTAGGTGGCATACAAAACCATTTGCGAATGTAAACATTGCAAGTATTTCATCATTAAATTGTTTAATCCTGGTTTAATTGATAGAAAATGCCACATTTTTGTATTGCTGTTAAATGTTCAATGCGTGCTAAAAAAGATATCGTTTTTCCGATTTCACGCTATTTTAACCAATAGGGGGATCATTTTAATACATTGTCTATACAAAAAGAAATGCTCGGATTAATGCTTTGGGACGGGGGCGACTGAGTAAAAGCCACCTATAACACGGTCGTATTTGTTCAAAATATTTTATAACTAGTAAGTACTTAATTTTTGTACAAAAACTCCTAGGTTTTATAAAGTTAGAATCAAATGATGTATATGTGATTTTAGGAAAACTAGCTGCTTTAGAGGATAAAACTACAAATACCCTCCTTTACCAAAGGCCAAACTCAGTTGTATCCTATAGATTTGGAAAACACATGAAACATTGCATGTTCATGTAGAAAGGATTATAGGTTTGCTCAAAAGAAAATTTAAAATTTTTCATGAAACAATACCCATAAGCTTGTTGTCAAAACGAAGAAATTGAGTGCATTGAATAAAATTGTCGTGGTATGTAGTGCAGTCATAAACATGTGTCTTCTCAAATACTAAATAATATAAATAATGAATTATCTATATGTTTATTAATAAAAAACAATTTTAATTATATATACCTATTTATTTCAATATATTGCACATCAAGAATATATATTTCTTATCCACAGTAAAACAAATGTTATTTAATATTCACTTTATTTTAAAATATCCAAGTTCAGGTTCAGTCAAGCAGAAAAAAAAACATAAATTAGATACGGACATAAATAGGCATAAGTTCATCTTTATCTATTAGAAGGAGGATGTTCCTAAGACAAACCTCTTGTTTCTACTTTTTTGGCTAATCCATATCCCGTATTCGCAACATTTCTGCATTTTTCATGGAAGGTACTGGCTGGCCACGGTGTAAATATACTACACCGTGGTACTGGCCAAATGGAAAGTTTTTTAGTGGACGCTGGACCTGGGCCACTGTCTTCGATGGTATTTGGACGATCATGCAGATACAGAATGCAGTCATATAGGACTGCATACTTCTGATAAACCTATACATGTACAATGAACACTGGAAATGCTGGCATCCTTTAAAATAATAATCCTAACTTAAAGCAACTTTTCCCTCTTTTGTTGAGAGTGTTTAACCTACAACAAAGGTTTAAAAAATGTTAATCAAGTTTAAAACCTCTGTGGCATATCACAATTATATATATTAACATGTAGAATGTAACTGCTGTAATATAAAATTATGCATTAACATTGATTTCTTACCTTCCTAATGACAACAAGTGTCTCTTCGCTGATTTGTTTTACCAAAATTCCTTGAGCAGAGCCAGATTCGTAAAGCCTGTAGGCTTGCAAGCTTTTATAAGGCTAAAAATGTTGACCAGAATAATAACTATGAGTTAGTATTAAATAATTCACGTAGTCCATCATGGTAATATTATAAATTTCATGCCTGCTCTCTTCAGGAGGAATTACATAGGGGTCAATATTGTCAATAATCTCAATTTTTTTAACATATCTGCACTTAACGTCACCTCTAAGGGTTACATGATATTCACTTCGAGACATATTGGCGAAAAAATTTGCAAAAATCACAATAAACTCAATCCATAGCACCAAAAACGAATGTAAACACACGGAAAATAATCGCTTTGTGTGCCACCCAGGCAAAATGGAGGATCTGTCAAAGTCACGTGTTCTGGAATGGTGTATATATGATGAAGATGTCAATCTTCAGCACGCATTTGTGTTACTGTCATAGCCATTTTTATAATTTTCAGGTTTGAAGGCGAAGCAGAACTGACCACTAGGTTATGTATAAAAAGGAAACCTTTAGAAATACCAGCGTGCAAGTACGATTCTGGTTCAGATACAAAACAAAAAGGTCACCTTAAAACACATTTATTGATGCACAAAGCTCCTTCAGAAGTAAAGATGTACAAATGTGACATTTGTTCATATCAGACGAAATATAATGCTTCTCTCAAAAGACACTTACTAGTGCATAGGGATCCTTCAGAAATAACGATGTACAAATGCGACTCTTGCTCATATCAGACAAAATATAAAGATCACCTTAGAATTCATTCATTGGTACACAAGGATGCTTCAGAAGCAACAGTGTACAAATGTAACTCATGTCCATTTCAGTCAAGATTAAAAGTTCAGCTTAAAAGACATATACTGGTACATAAAAGTCCTTCAGAAGTAACCATGTTCAAATGTACTTTTTGTTCATTTCAGGCAAAACATAAGGGTTACCTTAAAAAACATTTACTAGTACACAAGAGTCCTGCAGAAATAACAATGTACAAATGTGTTTTTTGTTCATTTCAGACAAAATATAAAGGTGACATTAATAGACATTTGCTGATACACAAGGACCCTTCAGACATAACCATGTACAAATGTGATTTTTGTCCAGTTCAAACAAAACAAAAAGCCTATCTTAAAAAACACTTACTGATGGTGCATAAGAATCCATCAGAAGTAACAATGTACAAGTGTGATTCTTGTTCATATCAGACAAAATATAAAGATCACCTTAAATCACATTTACTAGTGCACAAAGCTACTTCAGAAGTTATGATGCACAAATGTGACTCTTGTTCATATCAGACAAAATATAAAGATCATCTTAAATCACATTTACTGGTGCACAAAACTCCTTCAGAAGTAACAATGCACAAATGTAACTTTTGTTCATATCAAACAAAATATAAATCAACCCTCAAAAGACATTTACTGAAGCATGGGAGCATTGAGAAGTAGCACTACCTAAATGTGACTCGTGTTTATTTCAGATGAAACATAAAGATTGCCTCAAAAATCATTTGTTGCCTCATAAGGATCCGTCAGAAGCAACAATGTACAAATTTAACTGTTGGTGCATAAACAGCCATCGGAAGTGAAAATGTACATATCGTGAGGTGAGAATTATATTGTTCTATCTACAAAATTTGTAATTTTACAGGAGAGCAAATTTAAAAATTGAATACATATAGAAACATTGTTTTCCTGCTTTTCTTAAATGTAAATTTTTTTCGTCATGCGGAATGATATAAGTAAATGTATATTAGAAGTTGAACCAATTTGGAGATTCATTTTCAAAATAATGTGAATTTGAAAAAAAAAACGTGGGTACAGATAGAACATTTTAGTAAAAAAAGTTAGTGATTATTACACATATTTGTTCTAACTGACAGCATTTGACGTAAAGAAACAACCATATTTAGGAATAAAGATATTTTTATTGCAAAGTAACTATATCAACAATAAAATAAAGTAAACAATGGCAGATTCTCTAACTAAAATAATAATCATTAAATTGCTATTTTTTCTTTTTATTTTTGTTCCCAAGACGTGTTGAGGCACTAGCCTTTGTAGTATTTTTCTTTTTTGGAGTTTTCTTTATTTCTTTTTTATTAGATTTATTTTCTGGCTTTATTTTATTGTTTTTGTTTGTTTTTTTCCTTGTCACTTGGTATTTTATCTTTATATTCATAAAATAATGTTTTAATGTATTGTATGTCAATAGCGGGCATATATTTAAATAGCTTGTAAAGATGATGCACTTTATCTGCAGGTAACAAGCATTTTGTTGGTTCAGAGCAATGTGAAGATTCCTTCATTATTTCTGGTGCACATTAAGAAAGATAAATTGGCTTCGACAAATTCTGCATCATGCTGCAATTTATAATAAATCTTTGATGGTTCATCACACATAAACTTTAACTGTTTTACAGATAAGAAAGGGATATATTTGAAATTAATAGTTTTACTGGCTGTCTCATAATCTTTAAAATCTTTCATTAGCATGTGAAATACTTTAAATGGTTTATTTCGATTCACTGTACCTAGAGCTCGTAGTAAGCCCAGTGGACTGAATATTTCCATTCCTTTTAGTCTCTTCTCTATCTGGCTGTGTAAATTGTTCACTCCCTGAACCAATCCATGTCCCGGTTCCGAGAACTTCTGAATAACTTGTTTGATCTGTGGAAAATCGACCATGAACTTCTTTAAAGCTAGCGACATTATGGAGTTTCTGTTTTGGGGTATGCATGAGTCAGACCAAAGAATAATTTCTGTTATTTTGGGAAAATCTTGGACGACTTTTGTCAATATTTTTATTAAAGCAGAAGCTATATCTAAACCTTTTCGCCCATGCATACCCTCTGACCAAACGGCACAGTAGCCATTCTTATTGAGATTGCAATGCCTGGTTAATAATAATAATTTATTTGTCCAGTTGATCATAAATACATGATATAGGATAAGTCAAGTTGAATATTATAAATATAGTATATAGAAAAAATAAAAAACTTAAAATAGAATAAAAAAGCACATAAATGAACAGAGTTATTGAACTATATACAAAATACATATAAAAGTAAAAAACGTGTATACAACTATACATATACATACATACACACATACATACATACACATATACATAAACAAAACTCTCAGATATATATATAAAATAACTACGTAAAGGTAGGAGGTAAAATTACTAATATGCACAGAGTATTACAACATTTGAGAATCTATTTAAAATGCATTGTTTCCCTAAGAAAAACAATCAGCATAATATTCATTTAGGGAATAGTAACTTACTTAAAATGCTTTATCTGCATATGCTTGTACTTAGCAGGCAAATGATTATATGCTTTAATAGCCAGGTATTTTGGACTTTGTTCATATTTTGCTAATCTGTGTATCGGTATTTCAAGTATGGTATCGTTTCTGGTATTATGTGAATGATAATTGTTAAGAGTATTCATATTCAGTTCAGTTTTAGCATATACTAATAGAGTCAATAATAAAGTGAGGGTAAGGTTAATATTCCCAATTGTTTAAACAGAGTTCTACAGCTATCCCGTTTATTTAGTCCAACAATAAACCTTACCGCTCTTTTTTGTAACTTGAAAACCCTATTACTATCGCTTGCAGCTCCCCAGGCAATTATGGCATAGGAAATTACAAAGTGAAAATGAGCGTGATAGGTACATTATCAAGACTGATTTGTTAAGTTGTAGGTACTCAACTTTTTGCTATAGAAAAAGCAAGATATATTCGATATGGGAAGAGGAAATACATTTTCCAGGTCAAAGCACACAATGGCCATTGAGTTATCTTTATTTTCACGGTCAATGTCACGGTATTTCTTGGAAACTTCTTTAGATATCACGTGATCTCTAAATGTAACATCAGATTCCTGGTTTTCGTTGTTTATATTTCTAATTTTATTCTCTTCACAAGTATCACATCTATCCTTTTTTGGTGTTTGAAACTCTATATTAAAATCATAATTAAAAACTGCTAGGTAAAAACTCTTCTTTACAGGTATTTCTTCTGTCTCTGTGCACCACTCTTTATACAGTTCATATAATCTTGAAAAGTTTAAACTTACTTCAAAATATTCTTTTTTTGTGCTCGATCTACAATAATGAGATTCAACACGACTTATAGAATTTATATGTTCTTTGACTTTAACATGTTTCCCTTGCGTCAATTTTTTTGGCGTTCCAGTGACCTCTTCTTTCTTATTTTCAAAAAAGTAGGAAATCCTTCTTTGACTGATGTCTAGGGTATTTAAAAAAAATATTTTGCAGACACGGATACATTCTTCAGAACCCATATCATCACTGCTTATGAGAAAGAAATACTTATAGGAATATGTTCGATTAGACTATCTTCCTTTTACAGTTGAACGATTTTTAAAATGCCGTTTCACGTTTTTGTTATAAAAATGCAACTTGCTTTGATTAGTTAACTTCAAAAAATTTTCATGTATTTTAATTCTTTGTATCTCCACAATTTTCTTCGTGCATTGAAATTTACACTTACAGTCTACTAATTTTAGTTCTCTCTTATTTTTTAACTTGCCCTTTACATCTCTGTATCCTTTTCGATGTTCACACAAGTCTTTGTTGATATTTCTTTTCCAATTTTTACTATCACGTTTTCTTTTTCGAGCTAACCTATAACACAATGGTTTTCATTAGAAAATAAGTTACAAAAATAAAAATTATAGGTAGCTGAAAATGATTTAGTATCAAATAATCAAGTACTAACTTTTTATTTTTCATTGTAGGTACATCTTCCTGATGCTGTGCTTCTTGAATGGTTATATCAGATAAAACTATTATTTTGCCTTTATCATCATTTAATAAATTTTATTTCGGTAAATTGCTGTTTAAAACCATATTTTGACTAGCATTATTGTTAAATTCAGCATTATTTGATTTTAATATATCACTTAAACCAGGCCATAGCTTTCTCTTCTTTACTTCAGGAAAATATAACGGGTCTCGCACAGAATCATCTGAATCAAACGCTTCGTCTATGCTAAAGGAGAAAATGCAATTTAAGCGATTGCACATAAAAAATATTGTTATTGATAAATAATTTAATACGGTACATCTTATAAAATATGAGGTTATGTTAAAACTATTATTTTAATAGCCTCTTTTTATGAAAAAGCAGATATTTTAATACTAAAATTTTAACTCACTTGTCACTATTCTCCTTATCCATTTTTGTTATAACAAATATGGCTTAAAACAGCTCCAGTAATTCCAATATTCAACCAAAATACACAGAGAATACGCGCCAAACCAATATAACTTTTAATACTATAATGTTTTATCTGCAGTTTTTATTGTAATCTCATTGGTTGAGCAGATGGAACAGTATAGCACCAATAAATATTTGCTTCTGTTAGATAGAACAAAATAACATTGCGTTTTTAAGCGTTTTACAGTATGGTAACAGCGGTATTCTTATGTAGATAGAACAATATGACTTTGTTACAAATATTTTCTACGAAAAGTCAATTTCAGAAAAAAGTGCAGATAGAACAAACAGTATAATTCTCACCTCACGATATATGACTTATTCATATCAGACAAAATATAGACAAGCCCTCAAAATACATTTACTGGTGCATAAGGATCCTTCAGAAGTAACAATATACAAATGCGACTGTTGCTCATTTCAGACAAAACGTAAAGATCACCTTAGAACTCATACATTGGTACACAAGGATGCTTCAAAGGCAACAGTGCTAAAGTCGAGGCCAGAATTCAAGCGATGCACGTCACGAGTGATCTCGTTAAAGAAATTTTAATACCAACATAATTTTTTATCATTAATTAAATTAAAAAGAGTTATTTTTGACACCCAATTATTAAGCTTTTTTTAGAAATAGGTACAGTTTAATGGGGCTTCATGATTCTTAGCAGTATTGTAGTATTTATAGAATTGATCTGTGATGTGCATCGCTTGAATTCTTGCCTCGACTATAGCAAGCTAGCAACAATCTAACTATAGAGGTGTATTTAGATTTGTTATTGGTATTGAGGTTAGAAGGTATTTGGATAATAAGTATCCAAACAACCCCGTCTATTATTTTCTATGGGAATATCTCAAAACTGAAGTCTATGTCCCAGTAAATAGTAGAGAACGGTTATTTCAGCGAATCATCCGCTGTAGTGACCAAATTAGAAACAATCTAGCGCAAATTAGAAAATCTATTGACAATTTAAATAAATGCCTACAAAAATGTATGGAAGCTGGAGGTTCTCATTTCGAAAATTTGCTCTATTTGTAATATTTTGACCATTTTTATTTATTTGGACAATTAATGTAAGCTAATGACGCTGTTCTTCTTCAAATTCCCCATTTTGCCAAATTGCTTGTAAAAAAATCAATAAAGGTGCGACAAAGAATCTAATTACATGGTTTTGTTTAGTGATGTATGGGCTTTTATAATCAGCAACTGAATGTTAAATAAACGACATACAGGGCGATCTTTTCTACAGGAATCGGAAGAAACAAATTAAAAAAGTCCGGCCCTGGAATTTAACAAAAAATTATAATGGCAATCTACTGTGATAAGTGTATAAAGTGTCTAAAATTGAAACAAAATCCGATCGATGGTAAGGACTGGCAATGTTGGTAGGTAATGGATATTGCGTATGATTTTTTAAATGTGCAATCCCCCTTCCCTTTCTTTATAGGTACCTACTTGTACAGGCTGTACTGAAGGAAATAAAGTTGGTACATAGCATCATCATGAAGGGTCAAAATTTTTGTTCAGGTTTAAAACACTCATCTTTAAAATGTTTATTGCACACTCTTTTATGTCCAGACATACAACATCCCTGGAATTTCATGCCCAGAGATTCTTGCCAACGTCGTGGCCTGAAACAAATCAGAGTTTATATTTTTATTTCAACATACTGAACCTACATAGAATGTTTGCAAAATATTAAAAAATTATTTGTATATTTAGCAGATAAGCTTCTCATCGGGCAGTAAAATATATCAGTTGGATCGTTGGATGAAATGTTGCCATTTTCCTCCCTCGACATAAATGTACAGGGGTATTTCATTAATAACTGTTCATAACTCTGAAGAATCCTTGATCCAAAATAAAAGAATTTAACCAAAAACACTTAGATAATATGTCCCCCTTACTAAGATACAGTGTTTTATTTCAAATTTAAAAAATTATTTTTGCCCATGATTTTGATAGGTACTGTTAATAAATAATTAAAATAATTTAATTGATATAACTGACGTACAAATCCCCATTTAGAACAGATTTTTTTTAAAAACATATTGATAAAAAAAATCGATTATAATAGTACCTTAGATATAGTAGGTATATGGCTAAATACGTTACCAATATTGCATTCTTGACATATTCAAACATGATACATAATTAATTATACAGTCAAATAGATATAATAATTGGTGAATTGTAAATTTTATAATTATGCAGTTTTATACTCCATATTAATAAAGTAATAATATTCACGTACTTTTCGATATTTAGAGGCAACCAAAACAATTTCGGTAATAGTAAAGGAGAACGGAAACCTCGAATTTTTGCGTGATTTTTTCAGGATACCCTATTTTGGGGTCGTAGAACACGAATCCGAAATTAGTTTTGCGTGCATGCGAACCGTTTCTCCAAAAAAATTTTTTGAAAATTCTTCTTATGACACGCACTTTTTCATGCACTAATTTATACACGAACAGCACTTGCATATCGTCTTTTTCCTTATTAAGATCACACTATGGCCTTTATAGAACAATAAACCCTTCACTTATGGCAGAAAACTCACTTTCTTTTGCATAAAAATAACAAGATAGTTTGTAAAACTCACAAAACAGGTACTCAAAACTATACAACTGTCAACCCGATGCGCATGCGCATTTACAAAGTTGTGTCTAAAGTATCGACACCGACCAGTATCATGAGGCGATTTTTCACGTTTTCAATGTTACATTAATATTCCTTGTGAAAGCGGTATGGGTCATTCTATAGAACACCCCCCTCTTCTGCCGAAAAAACAGAAATACTAAACGACGCGGATTTCGAAACGTCGACCGGCCGCGAACGTGTCTTGATTTATGTTTATAAACAATGCTTTAACGCCATCTGCTCCAGATTTAATAAGGTGCTAAGTACAAGACACGTTCGCGCCCGTCGACGCTTCGAAAGTGTCTTGAAGGGCAAGGGATATATAATAGTACTTAGCACCTTATTAAATCTGGGGCAGACGGCGTTAAGTATTATTTATAAACATATATATCCCTTTCTAAGCGTCGACCGGTCGCGAATGTGTTTGGAAAAGTAATGTCGCATATGTCTTTCAACACTAAAAATGGATTAGTTCAACCCAGTAACTTTCAATTCTTTCAAACGTACCTTTAGATACCAAACCTTACACATGCGCAAACAACGCATGCAAATATATGTAATCAAATGACAGATGGAGGTTCATCTAATACAGTTTCTGTGAATAAAATTATGATTTTTATACAAAAGAAAGTGAGCTCTGCCATAACTGAAGGGTTTATTGTTGTATAAAGGACATAGTGTGATTTTAATAAGGAAAAAGACGATATACAAGTGCTGCTGGTGTATAAATTCGTGCATGAAAAAGTGCGTCATAAGAAAAATTTTCAAAACTTTTTTTTGGAGAAACGGTTCGTATGCACGCAAAACTAATTTCAGATTCGTGTTCTACGACCCCAAAATAGGGTATTCTGAAAAAATCCGTTCTCCTTTAGTATTACCACAATTTCTTCACCTCATTTTCCTGGAGTCCACAAATTACCATTATCACAGAGTAAATCACACAAAAACTTTACAAAATCCAACTTGACGTAGTTTGTGTTGCAGAGTTTGAAACGCAATTAACCTACCACAACATTTATGTCATTCACAAATTCAGCAAAACGTATCGCCATCTATTTGAATAGTATGTAGGTATCAAAATCATTAGCGCCTCTTACATTGCGCTTTATAGCTAGAGTGAGCAGGATGACGATATTCAGTGACGCATTGGTCAGACACATAGAAAATCGAATTAATTTTCACATCTGCTTAGCCCTCTGAGGTGCTCTGTAAGAGGACACTGGTAAGAGCTTACAAATAAAAATCGCATCAGGTAAAGTGCTTTTTCTGTGCAAAATATTGAAAAATTTTATTAGAACAACTTGCTCAGAATTAAAAAATATGACTGTACCAAATTACGGAACTAAATACATTTTTTATTTATTTATCTTGTAAAGTTGACATTTTTAATACAAACAATAAATTATTCTGACTATTACTCTTCTTAAAACATGTCGGTAATGATAAAAACTGTCCAAATAATACATCATTCTTGACATTTTTAAAGCGCCATCTACTGATGGATGATTTATTGCCTATCCAACTTCGTTTGGAATTTGCAATTTCTCTGTAATCGCTTAACACGTTCAATGCCGGTCCTTCCGCTCTCCACTCCACCTAGGTACACCACGCGGGCGCCTATAAAACCGCTTTACACCATACACTAAGCAGAAACTAGACACAAATTAAAACCCGCGCACGGAAAAATTTTTCAAAGTGCTTCACTTAGGTGCCGACACATACACGCGAACGTATGTGCCGAACCAGACTGAATAATACGCATTAGTATCAGTTTGTTTCGGACTCTTTAAAGCGTCGGCGGCCCTCGCAGTTAGGCACACGCGGCCGCTTATAAGCGTCGCCGGCATTGAACGTGTTAAACTGTTTGTCGTGTTGACTCCGAAATGTTCAAAGAGGAAGAAGAGAAGAGAAATATTGAAATGAGGTTATGATTTTAAGGTTTGTAAACAGGGGATACATAATTATTTCTTATTAATCGACAGAAGTGATGAAATTAGAGTAGGCAAAGCGCGAGTTTCACTTTTGTGAAAATAAAATAAGGATTTGTTCTGTGTTTATTCCTTTTTTGTGAGCGTGCCAGCATGCGCACCACAAATGGGAAAATCTGTAGACTTTGCCTTAAATCAATATGTGAAAACGATTTTGACCCAATAGAAGAAATAACGAAAAATATGCTGGAAATACTTCTATTGAAACTGGTAGGTTCCTTCAAATTTATTAAGCCCGTTGAGTTTGTATTAAAAACATATTCGTAAAATTCAGGAGTTTGTTTAGATACACCGAAAGGATTAAACTTCTCGCCCCTAAAAACACAAACTGGCGTATAAGAGCCGCTTTACAGTCAGCAATCGTATTGCGAGCTAGCAAGCAATTAACTTGTAGTCCCAGGATGGGCATGAAATATTTATTAAAGATTGTTTTACAGTAGTTATTAGTTTTTTGTGTTGGGCATAATCGGAATATCATCAGATTCCAAATAAGTCAGAGCATTCGGAAATCTTTATCAGAATGTCGTAGTAAAGATCGGCTACGAGTAGTATAAAAATATTATTAAATAGTTATTTATAAATAATAACTTTTTGTTGTTAATAATCATATTTTATTATAAAATACAAATTGATTTGTAATATGATACCGTTTTCATTTAAGAGTATTTTTTTTTATTTTCTGACCAAAAGCTTCTTGCTATAAATTTTATATTCCATCGTCTTAAATAAAACGTTTCAAAAATAAATATGCTTCTTTTTAATAAAATTGACACGTGAGAAATGAACCATATTAATGTGAACTATCTTTTAGATAGTTATAATATACTTTTTATAATTAAATAAATTAAATATGTATGTATAATATACACATGAAACAAATAAATAACATATACGAAAGAGTATATATAACCCCTTAGTCGTCGAAAATACAGTTTGGTCCATTTTAATAATTACTTTTGTTTACATACATACGATATAAAAAATTGCTCGCTGAACATGTCCTCTGTTTAAATCTAACCTGAAACGATTTCAGAGCCTCATATAAAGTGAGTAGTAGGTGACAATTCGGAATCGTCGAATCTCGAATCATTCGGAACTCGATACCAGAATGTCATATCATCCGCATCTGTCCTCGCGATATTTGCAAGCATTGGTCTCTTACTTGCTGAGCATGAGCAGTAAAAATCATCCGAATGAAAGCATTCAATAGCAGTAATACATCTTTTTCTTTATTTTTAACAAATTAATTTATTAATTAAGAACTTTATTTCTTAGTATTTTAAATGTATTCCAATTAACATTTCTGTTGATGAGTTTTTCAAAATTCTTGTAGCCTGTATCCCTTTCTTTAATTGATTTGACTACTTCACTATCAAACCATGGCAGGTTATTTTTATATTTATACTGCTGAAGTGGTGATATGTTGTTAATAGTTATTTCACAATTAAGAATTTCATCATTTAAGTAATTGACATCCACTGAATTTAACGATCAATTATATGCCAACAAATTAATTTTTGTATCATGGAAGTGATTTTCACTGAAGTGTCGAAACGATTTGTATACATCTGTATTACAGTTAACGGATTTACCGAAATAACGGAGTGGTCTGTAATCTTAGGGTAAGAATGAACTAATGACTTAGTATTATCCTGATTTGTTATAAAATAATCAGTAAGTGTTGAACTTATATTAGTAGTGTGTGTATTGTATATTAAATACACAACTTTAAGATTTTGTTTCTGTCTGTTCTGTCTTTGCCGTTTGAGGTCTCGGAACTTAAACCGATGACCATACCTCACCTCACTGAAATGTAATTAACAGTGTAATGATGTTAGCTAGCTAACTGCTTTATTTGTAGAATTTCAAAGTTGCTCAATTGACAATTTCGAAAATGTATTAAAAAATAACTGTAAATGTGCCATACAATATTATCAAATCCTTTACACACTGATCCATTGTTTTTGTCATATTCGTTCAGATTTGGAACACTCTGTATGCCGTTATTTAATAAGTCGTGTTATTATTATATTTTACTTATTATTTTAGGACCTGGAAATAAGTATAGAACCTATCATGTGCGATGAATGTGCAAAATATCTACAACAATCTTTTGATTTCAAATTAGGTTTTCTCAGTACAAAAAACAAATTACTACCACTTAATCATTCAATTGAAAGTGATGGTAGAGAAATCTATGTTTCTGTGGATGATACCTTATGTCATATCTGTATGAAGAATACTGAAGAGAACTGTTTACCAGCTTTATATGAGTCCAAGGAAAGTGTGCTTTTGTTTGATATTTTACAGAAACACATACCGGAAATGGTAAGTGCATCAAATTACTTTTCTGATGTATAATGTAAATAGATTTATTACTGACAATTTCGGAAAAATACCAATTTATTTAATGTAAATTAAGCTTAAATGTATAATTTTTTGGTTCTAAGGCTTTCGTGGAGCTGATGATGATCCATAGTTAGGTTTCCGGGTTCTCTTCCGCGTTGATAGTTTTGAATACTTGACGTTGTCGTGGTCTTCTTCTGAAGCGAAGTGAGAACTTCGAGACTTCGCTCCAGAAGAAGATCACGACAAGATGGTCGAAACGTCAAGTAATCAAAACTATCAATGTGGAAGAGAACCCAGAAACCTAATTATAGATTAAATGTATAATGTAATGGTAACAGATAGCTAAATTGGTTTTCGTACACATGAGAGTTCCTCAGGTTTCTGTGTTAGGACCTTTGCTGTTTGCACTAAACGTGAACGGTAGAGTCACAATTCTCTGATGACACTACTGTTATGGTTTCAGCACAGACCCCTGAGGAGCTATCTGAAAAAGTAGCTCTTGCCTGCAATGAACTTGATACCTGGTGTCAGTGTAATCAATTAATATTGAATGATAAAAAAAACCATCTATATAAATGTCCATTCTAGAAAAGTACTTACTCCGGTTTTTCTAAATGATAACAATATTAATGTGGTACAAAAGGTGAAATTTTTAGGAACTTGGCTCGATAATAAACCTTCTTGGAATGATCACATAGACTTTGTTTGCAATAAACTAAACTCTGCGTATTTAGCACTATTACAAATGAAAACTGTATTTGATACAAATGGCTTGCTATATATTTACTATGTCTGAGCCTACAGCCATTTGTCGTTGAACATAATTACATGGGGCATGGGCAGAAATGTAAATAGAGTTTTAATTTAAAAAAATAAATAATTAGACTTATTTTTAATTAAAAACCATTAGATAGCTGCAAGGGTTTTATCAGGAAAAAAATATTTAATAGTTGCATGTATTTTTATTTTAAAATGTGTGTGCTATACATATAAAAACATTGCAAATCTTAATAGACTGGGAGATACACACTCTTATAAAACTCGAAATAATAATGTATTAACTCACTCTCACTCTAATAAACACTCACCAAATTACAATGCATCAATTTATTTAATAAACTTCCTGATAACCTAAAAACTATAACAGGCTACAACAAATTCAAGGTAGGTACAAAAAACTATTTAATGGAAATGGCTTTTTATAGTATACAGGGTGATTCACATAAAACTCCCCAGGCAATTTCTGTAATATTGAAAAGAGATATCCAATTTCTATAAAGGCCAGATGTTACATATTTTTGGTAGCTTTATTCTGTTGTTCAAATGTTGTCAGTGTTGTCCGCGACGTCGTGACGCCAGAAAGAAAATTTTCTATGCCTGGAACTTAGAAAGTATAATATTATTAAAGTTTGTTTAATTCTAAGTACTTTTTGTAGTATACTCTTTTCTATTAAAACCAGTGGTTTTCGAGGTAAATCGAAATAATATAAAGTCAAATAAGTTTTTTTAAATATTTTTTTTTTTACTTTTAAATAAAATATGTACATATGTATGTATTTATTTTTAAAGTAATTGTTCACAATTGTTTCCTCCTTCATGGATACACGTTAAACCGTTTAATTATTTCTTCCCCAGTTACTTTCAATAAGGTATTTCTATCTACTGTGGCAACACTCGCATATATTTTGTTCTGCCATATCATCGATTGGTTCTGTGTAAACTAAATTTTTTAGATGTTTCCATATGAAGAAATCTAATGGAGTTAATCGTGCTGGTCACTTGATTACTCCATTAGTTCCTATCCATCTTCCAGGACATGTTCGTTGCAGTCTAACTGCTATTCTTGAATTATGTGCCGGTGCCCCATCTTGATGAAACCAGATTATGTGCCCATCATGAGGAATGTTTCTTACTAAATTTGACAACTCCTCTTGCAGGAACCTCCGATATCTATCACCATTTAACGTTTCATGAAATAGATAAGGTCCCACTATGTATCTGTTCAATATTCCACACCACACATTTATTTTAAAAACTGCATTTGATTTCTGGTTTTTCGTACGCACATCGGATTATTTTGAGACCAATACCGAGCTTTTTGTGCAGTGACAAGCCTATTACTATGGAAGCAGCTCTCATCACTCCACAACACATTTTCAAATAATTCTTATTTTCTTCATGTAATACTGACAATTCGGCAATAAAATTTATGCTACGCTGAAAATCACCAGATCTTAAATGATGAACATAATGTACTTTATATGGATGGTACTTATTTTTCTTTAAAATTCTTTGACAGGAGGAGTAGGAAATATTTGTTTCAGATGATAATTTCTGTAAAGAGATATTGTTAATTACTAAAGCAGTATTTGCATCGTTTGTAGCCGTTAACTGTTTATTATGCTTTAACTTTTTAAAACTTCCGTAATTTTTCAAATTATTTGTTAAAGAAATAAAGGTCTTATGATCTGGCTTAGGCAAATTGGAAAAACATAAATGGAATAACCTTTCAGCTTCATGGGAATTTTTTCTACATTCTCCATAGATCAAAATCATGTTTAATGTATAATAATGTCTTCGTTGGTGTACACAACTATTTCTGAATTATCTTGTAATAACAAACGCATTCAAAAACTTAAAAATTGATTGTATGCTAATAAACGTCAAAATAAATTACTACACAACATACTTGACTTTATACAGGGTTACTGGTAATTCGATACATTCCTTTGGAGATGTGATGGGGCATGAGCTAAGGAGTAAATCTAGCCCTAACATACATTATGCAAAACTCAATAGTTTTTGAGATATTTCAATTTTTTTGTTTTTCTCAAAAAAGTAGATCTTAACGTCTTAAAAGTTAATTTCCGAAAAATCTACTTGACATTTTTAAATTTTTTTTTACTAGATTACTTGTCCAATATTACAGATATCCGTTTGGAATGAAAAATATCCGGAAACATTTCGATCATGTGAACATTTAAAATAAAAACTTGTAACATTTTTTTTTTTTAAATCAGTTATGAAATTTACCTATTAGGTTTTTTCAAAAAAATATTAATGTAGCACGCATACAAATTATTATAAAAACTTCCTTATTTCAATAGCTATCTAACTAGGTAGAAATGTTTAATGTACCCTTGATAGTTCTAATAAAAAATTAGTAAAGATAATGCTGGTGGCGGAATTTATTAAACGACTAATCGTTCATTTTCATTTAAGTCAGTCAGTCCTTGACTTTGACGTTTGTGCATATATGTCATTAACTGACATTCTTATCTCCGTGTCCCTTAAGTTTGTTGGTCTTGTTAAATTAGTTATCGAAGATTTTGATTTTGCTCGTAGTTGTTGTTATTAGTTGTTGTTATTGTATTTGGTCTTTGGTACCCTAACCGCCGCTTACCAAATGCACGTGTATTCAGTACGGCATATCGAAATATCGCTGAAACTGGCTCCGTGAAATGTAGAAGAAGTGACGCTGGTGCTCCTCCCGTTTATGAACCAGATGATGAGGAGGAAATATTGAGGTATTTTGAGGAAGACCCAACTACTTCAACTAATAAAGTCGCAAGACTAACCGGAGCATCACAATGGAAAGTTTGGTCTACGATACGTAGAGTTGGATGTCATCGTTACCACTATACCCCTGTCCAAGGCTTGGAGGAAGGTGATCCTGGAAGGAGAGTGGAATTCTGCCGCTTTATGTTAAATTCAGATGCAGAAAGTGCAAATTTTTTAACAAGTATTTTATGAACGGACGAGTCGAAATTTAATCGCGAGGGTATAACAAATTTCCACAACCTACATTATTGGGCAGAGGAAAATCCCAAGTTAACACGTGAAACTAGTTTCCAAATGAAGTTTTCTCTTAATGTGTGGATGGGAGTCATTGGCCACTATTTAATAGGGCCACACTTTTACTTGATCAACGTTTCCCTAACCGTTGGATTGGAAGAGCGGGCCCAATACCTTGGCCAGCGCGAAGCCCTGACTTAACACCCCTTGATTATTACGTATGGGGTCTTATGAAGGAGATGGTCTATGCCACACCAGTCAATACTATAGAAAACCTTAGACAAAGGATAGTCGATGCTGCCCAACACATAAGGCATAATCTGACAACCAGAGTAACAAGGACAGAAATAAGAAGACCCTGCCGTGTCTGTATACGGAATAGGGGCTCCCATTTTGAGCAAGACATATCAAAAATAAAGTACAACTTTGAAATTAATGAAGAATTAAACTCTACTTTTAAAATGTTTTTTTTACTGTTTATCTAAAAATAAAATTCGTACTACTTGTGTTATTTTTACTAGTATTTTCTTAGAACTATTAAGGGTACATTGAACATTTCTACCTTGTTAGATAGCTATTGAAATAAGGCAGTTTTTATAATAATTTATATGCGTGTTACGTTAATATTTTTTTGAAAAAACCTAATAGGTAAATTTCATAGCTGATTTAAGAAAAAAAAATTTTTAAAGTTTTTATTTCAGATGTTCACATGATCAAAATGTTTCCAGATATTTTTCATTCCAAAGGGATATCTATAATATTGGACAAGTAATCCAGTAAAAAAAAAATTAAAAATGTCAAATAGATTTTTCGAAAATTAACTTTTAGGACATTAAGATCTACTTTTTGAGAAAAACAAAAAAAATTAAATATCTCAAAAACTATTGAGTTTTGCATAATATATGTTAGGGCTAAATTTACTTCTTAGATCATGCCCCATCACATCTCCAAAGGAATGTATCGAATTACCAGTAACCCTGTATTATTAAATTAGACTTAGGAAACAATACGGGAGTTAATGGAAATTATACTTTAAAAAATTTAAAAATGGGAAATATTAGATAATTTGACAGACATTGGCCTTTTTAAAAAATGTGTCATTACAAAATTATATGTATACTATTTGGTTTCTTATCGTGTATGATGTTCTAATGTTCCAACTATCGAAAAATAATTTTGCACTTCAACGCCAACTTTGTACAACCATTTGAAAGATTGCGAAACACTTTAAACTAAGTACCTATTGTATGTAGTGACTACTTTTGAGCGAATTTCTATTTTTTTTTGACTGAATAATTTTTTTCGAATTATCTCGAAAACCATTGGTTTTAATAGAAAAGTGTATACTGCAAAAGTACTTAGAATTAAACACACTTTAATAATATTATACTTTCAAAGTTCCAGTCCTCGAAAAAATTGTTTCCGGTGTCGCGGACGCCACTGTTATTGACAACATTTGAACAACAAAATTGAATACCTCTTTTCGTTAATATGGAAACTGCCTGGGGAGTTTTATATGAATCGCCCTGTATATGAGTTTTTGACTCAATAATTTAATTGTTAACATGTTTACTGTGTAAATATATATATATACCTATACATACATACATACATATGCTCTTTATATGCAACAACTAACTATTTTCCATTGCTTTCTGTTCTTCACATATTCTGTACTGTTGTCAATATTTTTATTGTTGTGCATGTTATTATCTTAAATACATAGAATCTTATTATTTTAATTTATATTTCAGAACTTAAATAGTTCAGAGCAAGTGGTAATATGCAGAAGCTGTATTGATCTATTAAAAATGTTTGTCAAATTTGTTACAAACTGTTGGGATGTAGAAGAAATAATAAGAAAATATATCGAAGTTGGACGAGCCGATGATAAAGGTCAGATAGAATTAAATGATGTTCAGCCGTTTACTCTCAAAATTCCAATAAGTAATGAAGCTCAAGTAAGCCAGTGTAATGCAGGTGCACTGGAAATAAAGAAAGAACCAACTGAAAAAATTGATGGAGTCAAGGAAGAAATTATTGTGAAAGATGAAACTGAAAGTCTCGCAGAAATCGAAGAATTAAACTGCAGCCTTGATAGAGATGATATAGACATGAAAATAGAGAATGACAGCAACAGGTAATTTGAATTAGATCTAGAAAGACAATAGCTGTTACACTCCCTTCGTCAAGTGTTACTGTCCAATCGTTTATAACCCACTGTAAGGCCAACTGTCACAACTGAGTTTTACCCTGAATCCAGACTGATAATAACATTAATCGTTTATTGGTAATATATTTTAAACTTTGTAAGTAAAAAACTCTCTCTAATTTTTTTTTAAAGCAGGTAACATATTTCTTGGTCAAAACTCTTCAGATTTAATAGATTTATCAATTTTTTGTAAGAAAATAATATAGATATCTTCAAAGAATCAGGTACTTTTCTAGTTAACAATGAACAAGTAATCATATTAAACGATAGATCAGCAATACATCAAAGAATTATTTGTAAATAATCATACTAGTATCATCAGGACTACTATTGTTAGCCAGTTTTAAGTCACATCTATTTAATAATTTAAAACCAGAGCAGCTGTCACTGTTGTTAACTGGAAATTCTGTATTATTCCATCCTGCTACACTCTTTATATAGATTAATATTATCGGACAAAAAAACTGGAGGTAACCATCTGCATGCCATTGAATTACCTGATAAAAAAGATTATCTACAGATTTATTGCGTAGTACATAAGAATATTTTAATTTCATAGTTATGTATTTGAAAACGATTTCAGAGATATTTATATTTCCAATGGAGATATAAAACCTTATGTCAGTGACACGGTGTAGTATATTAGGTGATGCGACAATACCCGTACGAATGGCTTCGTAAGTGTTTAGTTTTGTGTAATGCAATAGATGTCAGGACAAAAAAAGTCTCGTCGTTACTTACGCATAGAAATATTAGAAATACAGTTTTACAGGTTCTGTGTAGTTTATGCTCTGTAGATTTGTTTCATTTATATTTAAAGAGCCTTTTAGTCCGTTCTTTTTGTCTTAGTTTAGCCGTTTAGTTGTGTATATATGCAACACTAACATGCATCACAGAAAATGCTATCGCCTATCTATGCCATGATCTATGCCTACGTAATTGCAGGGGTATATTCCGGGCGCCATCTACTGAATTAAATAGAAACCAAGCACTTATGAATCCGTCGATTAACATGGCAAGTGCCGTGTGTCGGACCACCTAATATACTGTTACGTGTTTACAGTCTTCAGTAAACACTCTGTAGGTTCAAATAACTTGCAACAAGAATCTTCACAAACCACTATTTTATTAATCACTTAAATTATAATAGTAAATACTACTATTAAGATGGTGTCGACTGCATATGAAATTGTTTTTCCATAGGTATTTATCATTGGTAATATATTTATACCCTTTTTCGTTAAATTTCCTATCTCTTTTATTTTATTTGTTATATCATGTTTGTCACCTACTTAATGTTGGAACTCCGTCACTATTTTTGTAGTTACTATTTATTATTATTGTTATTTATTATGTATTATTATTATTATTATTATTATTATAACTATATTACACAGTTGTGTTTGTGTTTGTAATATGTAGTTGATAAAGTGAGGGTTAAGTGGAAGAATGTCGTATAGACAAACTTCGCCCTCAAAATAAAGACGTTTATTATTATTATTATATAGATGTTAAATAAAATTGGTCCAAGCACTGTTCCCTGTAGTACTCCAATCTGAATATTATTTGCATTACGGAGGGTGTCTCTGATTTTCACATGGTGTTGTCTATTTGTAAGATAGGATTTGAAAAGGTCCAACACAGTGCCCCTTACTCCACCGTCTAGAGCGGCCCGTGTCCATAGTGTTCGAGAACATTAAGGAGCTTTTCATGTGGCACTGTGTCAAATGCCTTTGCTAAGTCCAGAAAGACAGATATGCACTTTTTATTGTTGTCCAGTTGATGTGTTACTTCTCTTATAACCTCATATTGGCTCATATAAAGCGTCACTTATGCTTAAGCCTTGTGTAAATCCAAACTGTTGTTTAAAAATCACATTGTTGATGTTCAAATACGATGTTAGTTGGTCTTTCAGGCATTTTTCAAAGATTTTACTGAAGTTAGTTATCAAGCTTATAGGTCTGTAATTACTTATTACTTTATTGTTTCCACTGTTTTAAATTGGGGTCACAATAGATGTTTTGAATTGATTCGGTACAATTTTGGTTTTGAAAATTATGTTTATAATGTTTTAGTGGTGTTAGAATGTACACCGGGTGTAACAGAATCATGGTATACCCCCCTTTTCTCATTTAGTTTTGAATATAATTGATTGCAATTTAGGATATACTACATACATAATAAGCGGCACTTTTTGACATACAATTGATTTTTTTTTCACTTTCGATTTCACTTTTTTTTTTCGATTTTTAGATGGAACACCCTGTATATTATTGCATTTTTGAATTCTGCATAGTTTTCTGAATCCAACGATGCCAAATAAGAAAATACGATTTTATTCTAATTAAATGTTAAGAAGTAACTAAGGTGGCTTTGAAAACAATGAAATATTTAGCTTGTCAAACGTTTGTTGGTTTAATGGTGTTTTTATTGTGTCTTTAAAAATTGTTTAAAATTCTTGTTAATTCTGTTCAAAATGCCGCAAATTTATACAAGAGTGGACATGTTAATCTCTTGTATAAATTTGCGGCATTTTGAACACAATTAACAAGAATTATAAACAATTTTTAAAGACACAATAAAAACACCATTAAACCAACAAACGTTTGACAAGCTAAATATTTTATTGTTTTTAAAGCCACCTTAGTTACTTCTTAACATTTAATTATAACAAAATTTTATTTTCGTATTTTCTTTTAGCTGTAATTTTGTTTGTATTTATCGCACATTTTAATACAACATATGAATAAATTCCTTATTATTAGTACTAATTAATGGTACCACGGTACCGATATGGTTCCATTTAAAAAAAATTGAGTTTTACCCCAAAAACAATTTTGGTGAATTTTATTTCCTCATAAATCACGTAATTTAGTGTTTTTAACGGGATTTCGATTTTTGTAGCATTACACGGATCATTTAGAATAAATCGGAACCGTCATGGCACACTTAAATGGAAAACTAAAAATTATATTATAAAAAAAATTGATGTTTGAAATGTCACTTATTTGGCATTGTTGGATTCAAAAAATTATGCAGAATTCAAAAATGCAATAATATACAGGGTGTTCCATTTAAAAATCGAAAATTAGTGTCACTGTGAATGGATCGTTCATTCATTCGTTCATTCCTTTACACGTCTGAAGGACTATTATATTTTCCAAAGTGGATATTAAACGTTCACAAAGAAGGGTTCAAAATGACTATTTCAGACGGAGAATAATACAAAATCTATACTTATTGTTCGTTTTTGCAACTGCTTCACTGATGGTACCAATTGGATGTCGTAACACTGTAAATCTAACACAGTAAATACTAACACTTTCTTAAATTTAAGCCTGAAAAGGAATTTTGAAAACATAAGAAAAAGACAATATAAAGTTCAAAAATATATATTAAATCTTTTAAAAAATTATGTTTTAAAAAAACGTTCAAGAAAAATATATTGACAAACTATAGTCTGGCCTGTGTACAACACATAGTGAGGAACGGAACGACTCAAAATGTACCAACTACCATCCAATGTTTGGTTTTTAGCTAACGATTACACAAAAAAATTCAGTTAAAAGTTCAATGTTTATAAATTTTTTGGTGGGCTTTTGCTTGCCTGTCTATTGACGTATTTTCAGTTCAATATCAATTTAGTTCTCTCCTCGGAGCTTAAAAATGCTTGAATCGCAACGACTTCGAATTATACTTTGCGATTATATTTCATACGTTCAGGCAAGGCGATCCCATGTACGTTCTGAGTACATGGTAACTATACTTTTTTGACACCGAATCACTGAGGAGCCGGTTTAGGGCAAATACTGTTATAGCCCATCATTTTTCCGTCAAAATCGACTGCTAGAAAATGATAGGGCACCCTCGACGCCAAGGGCTATTTCGTCAAAAAACTCTCGAAATACTTTGACTAGAGACTGAATAATTTGTCTTCATATTTAACACAATGCATGAGTTGCAGTGCTTAACAACTTGGATTCGTAAAAAAGTTTTTATTATACTTTCTAAATTTTGTGGTCGGGGCTACATTACGTCCCCGTGCAGCAACATTTACTACACTTTCTAAAAGTACACTCCTTGATGAGCTTCCAAGATTTTGGCATAAAAAACGCTCTGTAGAGCGAAAATGCGATTGAATGTATAAAAACCATCGAGGGCTTTGGCGTGTTCTTTAACATCACTTCCGGCGAAACCGGAACTGAAAAAAAAATCAATTGTATGTTAAAAAGTGCCGCTTATTATGTATGTAGTATATCCTAAATTTCAATCAATTATCTTCAAAACTAAAGGAGAAAAGAGGGGTATACCATGATCCGGTTACACCTTGTATATGTATGTCTTTAATCATGCTTGTGGTGATTCCATCAATACCAGGTAAACTATTATTCTTCGGACTATTAATGTTTGTGATTAATTCATTTTCATTAACTGGTTTCAGATACATTGAGGTTAGTAATTTGTCTTGTGGCGAGTCAAAGGTAGCATTTCTTATCGTTGGTAAACAGTTTGTCGTCGTTATCTAGAATTTGTAGGCTTTTGTTAGTTTTAGTTTTATTTTCATTTTAAACGTCTGTATTATTTCGTATATTTTTTCAGATTATCAATGTTGCTATTAATTTTATTTTTATAATAGGTATTTTTTGCTTTTTTAACTATTTTATTTACGATATTTCTATGAATTTTATATTAATTTTTTTGTATCACTATAGCTTTTATTTAATTTTTTTTTCATTTTGTACATAATTTTTGTCGATGTTATAATTCCATTTGTTATCCATGGTTTTACTTTATTAAATTCGTTGATTTTTATTTTTTTTTTAAGTTTTTGATTGCTCGATTATATTCTGAGTCTACTAGGAATTTTTCTGTTGCCTCTTCAGGTTTATCTGTATTCAGAACGTTTGCCCAATTTTTTTTGCTTATTAGATACCTAAATTTGTGGTGATCTATTTTTGTAATTTTTTAAAATAATTCATATATTTTTCAAAAACGTTGACCTTATGCAAACTTCATTTGAATGTTTATGATATTAGCAATATATTCAATTTTGATGATTTTGTTTCAGTTTTGGAGACACCGCACAATTGCCATCAACAGTATTGAAGGATACCTATAAATGCAGTCAGTGCGCATTTGAGACCAATTACAAAAGCGGCATCAAGGCTCATACCTCAACACATAAAAGTGCTTCTGAGAATTACAAATGCACAGAATGTCTGTATGATACCAAGCTTAAATACGCTCTTCACAAACACATGCTTTTGCATAAAAAATCCTCAATCTTGTACGAGTGCACAGAATGCACATATGGAACCAATGATAAGATTACTTTTAAGCGGCATATGCTTATCCATAAGAAACCTACTCTCAAAAGAGATATGCCTCTGCGTAAAAATTCTCCGAAGGTATCATCGCACGATTGCCCAGAATGCACATTTAGAACCAATCGTAAAGATAATCTTAACAGGCACATGCTTGTCCATAAAAAACCTGCTCTTAACACAGATAAGCTTCTACATGAAAATTCTTCATCGTACAAGTGCACAGAATGTGCATTTGAAACCAATCGTAAAGATACACTTCACAGGCACATGGTTCTCCATAAAGATCCCTCTGACGTAACAGTGTATAAGTGTGAATCGTGTTTATTTGAAACTATATTCAAAAGGAATCTTTCTGCTCACATGCAGAAAAGTCATGTGAAGAGCGACAAAAATCCCGAAGAAATAGCAACGTTTGAATGTGACACTTGTAATTATAAGACGAAATATAAGTATAGTCTTAGGAGTCACATGGCTATTCACAAGAACCCTGAAGAAGTAACAGTGTTCAAGTGTACAGTATGTACATTTGAAACCTATCGTAAAGATACACTTAACAAGCATAACCTTGTTCATAAAGATTCTTCAGAGGTAACGATGTTTAAGTGCAAGGTGTGTTCGTTTGAAACTAAATTCAAAAGGAGTCTTTATGGTCACATGCGTACACATAAAGAACCCTCAGAAGTAACAATGTTTCAATGTGAAACTTGTTCCTATACTACAATATACAAGAGTCATATTAATAACCATATGACTGTCCACAAGAATCCTGAACAGGTAACGATGTTTGAATGTGACATTTGCTCTTATAAAACGAAATATAAGAGTAGTCTTAAGAACCACATGTTAGTTCACAAGAACCCTGAAGAAGTGACTGTGTATAAGTGTACAGTGTGTGGATTTGAAACCAAACGTAAATACGGCCTTAATAAACACATGCTTGTGCATAAAAATTCTTCGGAAGTTATGATGTATAAGTGCTCTTTGTGTGCTTTCGATACTAAATTCAAAGACAGTCTGATTAAGCACATGGATATCCATAAGCCAACCAATGAGACAAAAACATTTTATTGCGAAACCTGTGCTTATAAAACCAAATATAAAAGCCAAATTAAAATCCACATGCTCAAACACAAAAATCCTGACGAAATAAAACTGCACAAGTGCCCGGAATGTGAGTTTGAAACCACGCGTAAGAACACTCTTAATAACCACATGCTTGTTCACAAGGATCCGTCAGAGGTAACGATGTATAAATGCAAGTTGTGTTCTTTTGAAAGTAAATTTAAAAGAAGCCTTTATGGGCATATGATTACTCACAAAGAACCTTCAGAATTAACAATGTATAAATGCGAAACCTGTCCCTATACGACAAAATATAAGAGCCAGATTAACATTCATACGAACTTCCACAAAAACCCCGAAGAGATGACACTTCAGTGTGAAATTTGTTGCTTTAAAACAAAATACAAAACCAATCTTAGGAACCACATGTTAATCCATAAGAACCCCGATGAAATAACAGTGTACAAGTGCACAGAATGCGCATTCCAAAGCAAGCGCAAAGAAGGTCTTACCAAACATTTGCTTGTTCATAAAAGTTCCGCAGAAGTGAAGATGCACAAGTGTTCTTTGTGCGCTTATAACACTAAATTTAAATATAATTTAAACAAGCACATGAATATCCACAAATCACCAAATAATGGGGATAGCAAGGACTGAGTGTGAAATTTGATCCTAAAAGACTACCAACTTAACATGTTGAGCACCACACTATATATTAAAATTTATTTTTATTATCCATATCCAGCTGTACCACATAATACTAAACATTGTATCTTGCCGTGGTGCTCTACGCATTTTGTCACCTTATATTACAAATGAACGGATTTAGAATATTCAAATCAATAAAGATGGTACTATTAATTTGGTGTCGGTGGATAACGCTTGTGCATCATAGCTATAAATTTACATACAGGGTGTCATGTAAATAATGGTACACAGAGCAATAGCAGTTTCTTATGTAAAAATATTGCAGCCAAACCTACCTTAGTCCAGAAGTTAATAGTACTAAGATATATACCGGGTGTTAACAATGAGACAAGCTATAGTTTCCATAGTTTTATAGTTTTCAGGATATAGGTCTTAAACTTGGCAGGGGTTATACGTACAAAAAACGGCGAATTTTTCATTATTTGACATGTTCCCATCACTTTCTGTTTCCCCAGAAATGACCCTAACTTTGAAATTTTAAATTTAATGTTCTGTAGATTTTTACATTTTTTGATTCCGGAGATGATTTTAAGTATGATTGCACAGTTTTAACAACATATCTGAGACTACTTGATTTCTTAAGGCTATTTTTATTTTTGCATCTAGAGTGCACTCAAATCAATCAGATAGACCAAAACGATCAGAGAAAACATAAACGTGACATTTTTCAAATTGGGTTAGTAACCAAAATTTCCGAAATCGCTAATTTCTAGAAAAATTGCGTAGCGTGTTACATAGCCTAAAATGTTTTGTTGTATTAAAGTACTTTTAGGTAACAAATTATTGAACTAGGTTCTAACTAGCAATTACTACTTTACTAGATTAAATGCCTCACAAGCGACAAATAAAAAAAATTGCCGTTTGTACTTCCATAAAAATTCGGGAATATTGAAAATTAATAAGTTTACTAAAAATAATAACAATTGTTAGATGACTGTCGAAATTTAAGTTATATAAAGTTTCATAAATTTCGTTTCATTCGTTTCTGTTTCCATGAAATATTATCCATCACCCACAACATTTTTAACTAATTATAGTTGTAAAATCAACTAATTTTCATGAATCATATATACTTAGTGGAGTAAATATAGATTTGCAGAGAAAATTTTACATGGAGCAACACAACATAGAAAAATAAGTTTGTTTTGGTGAAACTGAGAATACCTTGAGTTTTCTACTTCGAGTAGATAGAGCAGCCCTTTTTTTTTTTCGTGGAAAGGGGGTAAATCGGTCATTTTTAAGGGTGATTTTTCAGTTTTAATTTATTTTGGACCCTTTAAAATGCTAGTTAAGAAATGAGAATAGTACCTTTTTATTGTAGATGTTCAGGGAACCTTCAGTTCAAAATTCGTGAAAATCGGTTCACTGCCTCCCACCGGGTGGCTCACCGGGAACTGAATCAATCGATATAGAGAAAAGTACGCATCAGAAAATTTAGATAATTACTAATGTCGGTGTGGCCAGTCCAACTAAAATAATTACAAGCAGCTGGCACTTCCGCTTATATTGGAAGTCGATACCAACTTGCTTATTTCAAATGGAACACCCTATATATTGTAGGGTTTTTGAAAAGAGCATGGAATTCTAAGTCGAAAATTTGTAGCATATCCTATACCTAAACCTAGCCGTTTCAGAGATATTTGACATTTTATACAAAATTTGACAGGTGCAACGGTTTGCAAGAACCGTTATAACTTTCTTCGTGTAAAAGATCTTCATTTGCCTCTTATCACGTAAAAATAACACAAGGAGAACTACGTTCTACAACTGAAATAAATTCAATAGTATCATACCAAGTGTTCCGTTTTTCGCGTTATATTTTGTCAAATTCAAACCGCGAAAACTTGTTTAGGTCAAATGGAACACCCTGTATTTTTTACGTCAAGTTATGTAAAATTGAATTCCCTTTTTTCTGATATTAGCATTTTGGGGGTTAAAGTTACAACTTTTTGAAATATTTGCGATTTTATTAGAAATTCATGAATTGTTGTAATGATTTCATTAAAACAGAAACAATCAGTCATTATCTTATGTCAAAAAATGCCAGCACGTTTAAATTATACCAACCAAAACTTTTTAAATTTGTTTATTATTTATGGAGAATGTGATAAAGTAATATCAAGAACTTGCAGCACATTTGCTACTCGATATCCACAAAAACGCAAAATAACACTAACACTGTAACATGCGTATTAATCGAATTGAAGATATGGCATGAACTAAAATAGCAGAGATAAGATCAATTTAAAATATGATTTCATTTTAATTTAATAATTGCTCAAAATTCCGCCCTCGAACCTCGACACATTTTTCGCACCTTCGGATTCGTTCCTCATGGGTAGCTCTTCTAATTGAATCCTGTGATATGTTTTGAAATGCATTTCTTACTCTTTGCATACAATCTTCAATGGTTGTTAATGGGCTCTCATAAACTTTATTTTTAATAGTTCCCCAAATAAAATAATCCAGAACTGATAAATCGGGCGAGCGAGGAGACCATAAGAAAGGTCCATTATTGGCAATCCATTGATCATAAAAAGTTTCTTGTAAATAATTATTAATTAAATATGCGTTATGTGGGGGAGCATCGTCGTGCTGATAAAAAATGTTTCTATGTTCGGCGAGAGGTAAATTTTCTAAATAGTTATTATTCAAATTTTGTAAGATATTCAGATATCTTTCACCTAAAAAAAAAAAAAAAATTACCTATACATATTAGCAGAAAAGAGAAAATTTAATTTACTGCTTAAATTTTCCTGATAAAATTGTAATGCCACCCACCACTCTATCGTTTCTTATGGCACAGTAAACATTGAACTGCCAACTTTCCTGAAAGTTTCCCTCTCTGAACATATGAGGATTTGAGTCACTCCAATAATGCGAATTGTGTCTATTAAAAAGTCCATTTTTAGTGAACTCTGTTTCATCTGTCCATATAATATTTCCCAAATAAGAATCGTGACCCTCTGACCTTATTAGAATAAACTCACAAAAAATCTGTCTTCTTAGGAAAACTGTTTCTTTTAATCCTTGAACCATATGGAATGAAAACGGGTGAAATTTATGTTTTAATAAGATTCTGTGAATTGAATCCTTGCATAGTCCCGATTCCAGAGCAGCTTGTCTTAATGACATCCTTGGAAATGTATGAAAATATCCCAGAATAACTAATTCAATGTTTTCGTCATCAACAATAGGCTTTCCTCTTTGCATTTTTGCCGTGACAGAGCCATAATTTTTAAAATTTTCCAGTATGCGTTTTACAGTGATTGGCGATGGTGTCCATTTTTCTGGATATCGAGTAGCAAATGTGCTGCAAGTTCTTGATATTACTTTATCACATTCTCCATAAATAATAAACAAATTTAAAAAGTCTTCGTGGATGTAATTTAAACATGCTGGCATTTTTTGACATCAGATAATGACTGATTGTTTCTAATCATGGCTATTTTGATGAAATGATTACAACAATTCATGAATTTCTAATAAAATCGCAAATATTTCAAAAAGTTGTAACTTTAACCCCCACAATGCTAATATCAGAAAAAAGGGAATTCAATTTTACATAACTTGACGTAAAAAAATACTGGGTGTTCCATTTGACCTAAACAAGTTTTTGCGGTTTGAAGTTGACAAAATTTAACGCGAAAAACGGAACACTTGGTATAACACTATTGAATTTATTTCAGTTGTAGAACGTAGTTCTCCTTGTGTTCTTTTTAAGTGACAAGAAGCAAATGAGGATCTTTTACACGAAGAAAGTTATAACGGTTCTTGCAAACTGTTGAATTTGTCAAATTTTCTATAAAATGTCAAATATCTCTGAAACGGCTAGGTTTAGGTATAGGATATGCTACATATTTTCGACTCAGAATTTTATGCTCTTTTCGAAAACCCTAAATAGGGTGTTCCATTTGAAATAAGCAAGTTTGTATCGACTTCCGATATAAGCGGAAGTGCCAGCTGCTTGTAATTATTTTAGTTGGATTGGCCACACCGACATTAGTAATTATCTAAATTTTCAAAATTTTCTGATGAGTACTTTTCTCTATATCGATCGATCCAGTTCCCAGTGAGACACCCTGTATAAATATACTGATATACGTAAAAAATTGAATTACAGCTAACTTGGCCAAAATTAAACTGAATGAAATGTTAGACGAAAGTAACCTATATAACCAAGAAATAGCCTGCCAAATTTTAGCAAAAAATATCCAACAGTTTGGCTGCAATTCCGTTTTTAGTCCAAATTCCACAAAATTTTCAAAACTTTCTCCAATTTGCCCAAATGGTCGAACGAAATTGTTTTTTTTTTACCAAAATGAAGGTATTCTTATGTACTTTCACGCGATGTGACTAAAAAATAACTTTTTTTTGATTTAGTCGATTTTTTGTCATTTTTGGTATATACATGCGCGCGGCGATTTCCCGCGTATATGTGTAATTATTCATTATAAAAATTACAATATTAATAACAAAAAGTGATTGTGAGCAGGTTTTAAATTAGAAAACAGAAACTCTCGAAGGCAAGATATAATTTTTTTTTTCGAAAATTCACTTGACTTATTAAACTTTTTACATATATTCATTATTATTTTATTTTATTCATGTTTTCTTTTTCTAGTAGTTGTACTAAATGTGCTACTACAAGAAGTGTCTACTTCCAAATCGATAACTTTAGTTTGGAATATTTCTTCACTCTCGTGATTGCTAAAGTCGTATCCATCTGAGATATTCTCTGAAGTACCAAAACTGACAGGATTTTGTATGGCAGCAAACAACAGATAATGAACTTATGGCGATAAGGACTGATAAAGCTCCTCTTCCTTATAAATTACTCAATATAATTGCTCGTGATCGTAAGGTTGGTTGCAAAATTAAACGTTGCTCATGTAAAACTATTGGCGTCACATGCAGCAATTTATGCCACAATGGAAGGAATACTTTGTGTCAAAATGCAGATAATATTGTTGACGAATCTGTGGTTGATGAAGAGCCTGAGCAATTAGAAATTAGTCCTAATATTTATGGTATTGAAGAATTCGAAGAAGATGATAATTATGAAGAAGATGTTTGTACTTCAGAGAAGTACATCTCAGATGTATGCGATTTTAGCAATGATGGGGGTGAAGAAATATTCCAAACTCTAGTTACCGATTCGGAAGTAGACACTTCTTGTAGTAGCACATCAAGTACAACTACTAGAAAAAGAAAACGTTAATAAAATAAAATAATAATCAATATATGTAAAAAGTTTTATAAAAATCAAGTGAATTTTGGAAACAAAAAATTATCTTACCTTCGAAAGTTTTCTTTATCTAAATATTTAAAACCTGCTCACAATCACTTTTATTATTAATATTGTAATTTTTATAATAAATAATTACACATATACGCGGGAAATCGCCGCGTGCATGTATATACCAAAAATGACAAAAAATCGGCTGAATTAAAAAAAAGTTATTTTTTAGTTACATCACGTGAAAGTACATAAAAATACCTTCATTTTGGCAAAAAAAATTCGTTTGACCATTTGGGCAAATTGGGGAAAGTTTTGAAAATTTGGTGGAATTTGGACTAAAAACGGAATTGCGGCCAAACTGTTGGTTATTTTTTTGCTAAAATTTGGCAGGCTATTTCTTGATTATATAGGTTACTTTTATCTAAACTTTCATCAAATTCGGTTTAATTTTGGCCAAGATAGCCGTAATTTAATTTTTTACGTTTTTCTCAATATATTTATATACATATATCGTGGGAGGCGGTGAACTGATTTCCACGAAATTTGAACTTAAGGTTTCTTGAACACCTACAACAAAAGGGTACCATTCTCGTTTCTTAACTAGCATTTTAAAGGGTCCAAAATAAATTAAAACTGAAAACCACCCTTAGAAATGACCAATTTACCCCTTCTGCGAAAAAAAAAAGGGTTCCCCCACCTAGTTGAAGCAGAAAACTCAGAGTATTCTTAGTTTCACCAAAACAAACTTATTTTTCTGTCGTGTTGCTCCATGTAAAATTTTCTCTATCGCATTATTTTGGGCTATTTTTACTCCACTAATACAGGAGGAGATCTTAATGGAAAAGTAAACTATTTAACATGCAGGGAATGTATTTTTTGACTTTTTGGTATTCTTTCTTTACAAGCTTTCTTCCTATACTAATTACTAATTTCATACTATTTTGAAGCTATTGGCACAATTCATCAATTGATTGCAGATGATTGTTTCAAATTTTATAAATGTTCAAAATAAATGTCACTACATTTTATAATATTAGATATTGGTAATAATGACTGATGTATAATTTTAACTAACACATTAATTTTTTGTGGCAATGCCTGTTATATTATTCCATTAGTATTATACTATTCCAATGATGGGTATTTTAATTATAAAGTTGAAAATCGTTTCATGACTTATCGTTATATTGCAAGTGTGTGTGTGTGTGTGTGTTATAATTCATTAACTGTAATTATTTATTTTTATACATACATGTTCAATACTATACTCTGTAACAAATGGAAAATTAAATAAAAAAATTTTATTCGTTTGTTTTTTATTAGTATTCCTGAAGTTTTAATACTGGGAACCTTTGATAAGTTTCCACAAGGACTTCTGACCGATAAAGCAATCTACTTGCCCAGATAGATAGATGTTTATTTAACCACGTTATACAGGGTGGACCATTAACAATAGGCCATAGTTCAGGGGTAGATTCTTTGGGCCAAAATATGAGGATATAACCAAATATGCTTCAGTAAAATGTTTCTGTGGAAAAAGATACAAAGTGTCAAAGTACAAATTATTTTTTCGTTTTTTTGCAATAACAACAGCCTCTTGTCTCAAGTGAATATAAGCAGTAGCGTTCGAGTCGCAGAGGCTCGCAACAGGTGTGCCGAGGGCTAGCTCAGCTCTAGTCAGTGAGAGGGTAGGTTAAGGTTCAACGCTATACTATATTTATTCGTGGTATGAATTTAAAAGAAAACCAGTATGTAAAGTTAGAATTTGGATATCAAATTTATTCAGTAAAAGGGTATTCACAAACAATAAATATATTTGAACCGGTCCTTGGTTATATAATTTAATCTTACCATGCGTGATATCACGAAGGGTTCACATTAGGTTCACACGAGATAATATAAAAGTCGTGCATATGAACTTATTTATATATACTTATATATCATGACTTATATAATATACCTCCCCAAACGATAAAAGGTTTGAATTGAATTACCCGACATGTGAATCTATTTACATTTAACATAAAAAAATAGAATCATATCCGAATACTTAAAATTTTGAATAGCCAAAAAAAATTAAATATTTACAAAATACAGGCATAATATGTTTACAACTCATACCCTACATATAAAAGAAAACGGTGCGCAAATATGGCAAGCTGAGTAGCTGCCTCCCAAGAAGTACCACGAATCATTGTCCAAATTGGTCGCATAAGTTGTCGTTAATTCCCATCCATCGAAAATGATCCAAACCACGAATCATTGTCCTATGTCGAAGCCTACAGTTGTCAATTCAGTTCCATACCTGTTTTCCAAAACCCCGAATCGTTGTCCAAAGTGAAAGCAAAAGATTGTCAATAAAATTCCAATTAGGGGTCCACAAGTGGAGAACAAAAGTAGGTGACCGAAACCCAGGCCTCTCTTGCTCTGGAGATGGGTAACGCCAAGCTCAATAAATATGTGGGGGCAATTCGTAAAATTCGGGATTGAACATTACGAAAACAATAGAAAATAACGTAAACACAAAATAAAAGTTGAATAAAATAAAAAAGAAGAAGCCCTAAAAAAAATAATTTCATAAGTATACAAAAAAAAAATGAAAATCTTTATTCCTTACTCAAAGGTGTCTACCTAAAAGGCATAATTCAGCATTTAGCACGTAACATGCTAGAGGATCTTTTTTTATTCTAAGAAACAGTCATTTGTGTATTACATCACGTTAGATCATTATTATTATTATTATTATTATTAGCCGTTACTCGAGTCCGAGTATAAAAATGTTACAGTCGATAAATTGTGTACAATAAAAAACAAGTAAAAGGTGTAGTCTATTGTAATTCCCATTCATCTACGGTGCACACGACTATGGCTATAGAGGCCAATTCGGGAGAGCACATGTCGACCGCAATTAGGACAAACATAGACCTGGTTAGGTCTTGGATTCGGCCTTCTTGCAGCAACATTTCCTTGATAGCTGGCCACAACCCCTCGCCATTCGGTTCTGTCCGCTGCAAGTTGTTCCCATTGCTCGTCTGCAATACCGCAGGATTTTAGATTTTCATGGAGAGCGTCTTTGAACCTCTTTCGTTGACCGCCACGCCTTCTTCTACCGCTTAGCAATTCACCATAAAGTGTACATTTAGGAAGGCGGTTATCATGCATACGATGAACGTGACCCGCCCATCTTAGGCGTGCTCTTGAAATAAGCACCTCAATTGGAAGGCTGTTTGCTCTCCTGAGCACTTCGACGTTTGATATGTGATGGAACCAACGGATTTTCATCAGACATCTGAGGTGTCTTTGCTGAAAACGTTCTAATTCTTTCACATGACGACGGTAAGTGGCCCAGCTTTCACATCCATATAGCAGTGTTGGAATGACAACTGCTCTGTAGACAGCCATTTTCGTTGACAAAGCAAGGTCGTGGTTGTCAAATACTCTCTCTCTAAGTCCCCAGAGTGCTCTAGATGCAGCGTTAATTCTATTGCGAATCTCGCTGTCCATGTTTGCTTTGTCATTAACAACGTTGCCTAAGTAATTGAACTGATCCACCACTTCAAGACAATTTCCGTTAAGTGTAATGTCTATTTGGTTCACTTGATGAGGAGTTGACATAATCTTAGTCTTTCCAATGTTGATTTTAAGTCCCAAGGAATCATAGCTTTGGGCATACACATCTAAAAGTTCTTGAAGCTCTTCCGGCGTAGAGGCTAACAGTGCACAGTCATCCGCATACTGGAGATCACAAATGAATCGTGTGCGTGTCTTCGTGAAAGCTCTAAAGCGCCCTATGTTAAAGAGACCGCCATCAAAACGGTATCTGAGGCCTATTCCTCTGACTGTCAGTTTGTTGTCAACAATAATTGTTAGAGCAGTGGCAAACAAATTAAAGAGTAGGGGTGCCAGGACACATCCCTGCCTAACTCCAGTGAGGGTTTGGAAAGGTTCGGTTGCCTCATTATTATACATAACCTGGGCGTTGTTGTTTGTATGTAGACTGCGACATACTTCCACAAATTTTCTAGGGATACCTAAGCGTTAGATCATAAAGGGCGCCGCAAGACCTGTATCTGATGATGAATTTTTTCATTTTTTTTTTCTTGACGAAACGTGTTGTATTTCTGACCAGAAAATCTGATGAGGGCGTCATTTCCACGTATACAAGGTACACTTGGTAGAACTTGATAACTCCAACCGTTTTCAAGGAAAGTGCCGTTAAACATTTCAATAATTTTTTGAAAGACAAATTCAAATTTAATGAAACAAAGTGTATTTATTGAAAAGTCTATGCCAAGACATAATAATTTTTCAAATAGGAAAATGAGGGATATGATATGTGTTTACGCACAAAATAATTTTTGCGGATGTGCTGCAGCGAGGAGATATTCAATGCAATATCTAAATAGAATACAGCTAGACCATAAGATTTTCAAAGATCTATTTCGTCGTTGGGAGAAAGGGGTTCATTTCGCCATGGATAAGATGTAGGACGACCGAAACGAATTACTCCAGATCAAGAACTAGAAATTTTATTTTATATGGATGAAGATCCTCAAGTCGTTTAGCAGCGGCAACAGGAGTGAGTAAATAAGCTGTCCTAAGAGTCTCGTAAAGAACGCTTCTACCCATATCATCTCACTCCTGTACAAAACTTACTTCGAAGGGATCTTCCACAAAGGTTACAATTTGTCAATTTGTTCTAAACAAACACAATAGAGATCGAAATTTTGTTAAGAACACTTTATTTACCGACGAAGCAACTTTCACTCGCCGAGGCGTTTTTAACTGGAGAAAAACCCATTACTGGGAAGTAGATCCTCATGCCCTTATTTTCAGCAAGAATTTAAGATTAACGTTTGGTGTGGTATCATTGGCGATCAATTATTGGGACCATTTGTCCTTCCTCCAAATTTAAATGGACAGCCTTATCTGCTTCTTCTTCAAAATACGCTTGCTGATAAAATACATGCTTTCATGCTAGACGTGCGGAACAGAATATGGTTCATGCAAGATGGAGCTCCCCCTCATTTCTCCATTGTAAAGTTAGTAGATCAAACTTTATAAAAAGAGGTTTACAATGTTCTCTGTTATCACTGACTACAGCAAGTATTCTGACTGCCTCTTTTGAAGCCGAACATTTTGTTGGGCGTGTGATGCGTTACCCCATAAAATTACACCTTATGAGATTTTAATTTGAAAGAGGGCAAAATATGCTGAGAGTAGACTGTTTCCCATCTATAATTTGCCTTAATTGACATAATAAATGAATTGTAAGTACAACTTATTTATTACGAAGATCAACGTGACCAAACCAACTCAACTTGTTATCCAATACGACTCCTAGCAGTTTTACGGTTTCTCCCTTACTGATACCGTTGTTGGATGATATAACAAGTTTCTGTGACTTTTTTTTATACATTCATTTAACGTCGGCCTATTTCCGCTACTGAGGAATAACGCCAACGCCTGAAGACGAGCTACTCCCAACCAGGAACTTTGCCGAACCTCTTTCCTTAAGGAAGAGTAGGGATCTTTTACTTTCCTAACATTTAATAGACAAGGGACCGACAGCTTTACATCCCCTCCGAAGGATGGTATATCCCCTATACAACCCTCGCCTAAGGTTGTATAGCTTCTGTGCATACACTGATATACAAGCTGCTGGAAGATGCGTGAGGCGAGGACGCGGTCTTCATTGGAACGGTCACCCATCCAACTACTAACCGTACCTGATGTTGCTTTACATCACATATCGAAGTGTACATAGTAAAGACGCACCTACGATCGTCCCTTCTGTGACTTATCACTATTGAGTTTATTAGTGATGAACCATCTATTGGCGTGTTTTTCAATTTGATCTAGGCTACTTAGTAAATTTGAATAATTAGCACTGAAATCAATTAGAGTCATATCATCTGTAAATGATAATGTAGAAAGTATTCTATATCATATATAAATAATATGAACGACAACGGCCACAAAACAGATCCTTGTAGTACGCCATTTTTAACATTATTAAGAGTGGAATTAACATTATTTATACTAGCACATTGTTGTCTATTATTTAAATAAAAATCAAATAAAGCTAGAGATGCACCTCACATATCACAGTAATTTATTTTATTTATTTAAAATTTATTTTTATTTAAAATGAACAGGTATCAGATGACAAAGGTAGGGGGTAATAACAACTTAACTTAAATTACTATCGACTTGCAATTGACAATTCTAGGTGAAATTTAAAAACAAAAAAAAACTTTAAACCTGCACCTAAGTGACTTACACTTGATTTGTGCAGTGAAATACATTAATTAAATAATAGACATTAACAAATTTAAAAATAATAAATAATAAACATCAACAAATCAGCAATCAAAGAAATCAATTCAACAGATTAACAAATGAAACATAATTCTTATTTATGTATATTTTACATTAGGAAAATTTTTTGTAGCTTTTAATATTTCTAATATTAATCGGTAATAAGTTATAGGTTCTAGAGGCTAGATGACATGCAAATTTTGAACTTGCATTTTTGTGACAAGTAGGCATTTCCAGATGTTTTTGGGTCATACTACGAGTTACAATTTCATGGGAGATAGCATTTTTAAGATTTTCTTTTTTATAAATATAAATGGACAAGGTGTGAAAATATAATGATCTTATGTTACATATTATTATTATTATTAGCTGTTACTCGAGTCCGAGTATAAAAATATTACAGTCGATAAATTGTGTACAATAAAAAACAAGTAAAAGGTGTAGTCTATTGTAATTCCCATTCATCTATGGTGCACACGACTATGGCTATAGAGGCCAATTCGGGAGAGCACATGTCGACCGCAGTCAGGACAAACATAGACCTGGTTAGGTCTTGGATTCGGCCTTCTTGCAGCAACATTTCCTTGATAGCTGGCCACAACCCCTCGCCATTCGGTTCTGTCCGCTGCAAGTTGTTCCCATTGCTCGTCTGCAATACCGCAGGATTTTAGATTTTCATGGAAAGCGTCTTTGAATCTCTTTCGTTGACCGCCACGCCTTCTTCTACCGCTTAGCAATTCACCATAAAGTGTACATTTAGGAAGGCGGTTATCATGCATACGATGAACGTGACCTGCCCATCTTAGGCGTGCTCTTGAAATAAGCACCTCAATTGGAAGGCTGTTTGCTCTCGTGAGTACTTCCACGTTTGATATGTGATGGAACCAACGGATTTTCGTCATACGTCTGAGGTGTCTTTGCTGAAAACGTTCTAATTCTTTCACATGACGACGGTAAGTGACCCAGCTTTCACATCCATATAGCAGTGTTGGAATGACAACTGCTCTGTAGACAGCCATTTTCGTTGACAAAGCAAGGTCGTGGTTGTCAAATACTCTCTCTCTAAGTCCCCAGAGTGCTCTAGATGCAGCGTTAATTCTATTGCGGATCTCGCTGTCCATGTTTGCTTTATCATTAACAACGTTGCCTAAGTAATTGAACTGATCCACCACTTCAAGAGAATTTCCGTTAAGTGTAATGTCTATTTGGTTCACTTGATGAGGGGTTGACATAATCTTAGTCTTTCCAATGTTGATTTTAAGTCCTAAGGAATCATAGCTCTGGGCATACACATCTAAAAGTTCTTGAAGCTCTTCCGGCGTAGAGGCTAAAAGTGCACAGTCATCCGCATACTGGAGATCACAAATGAATCGTGTGCATGTCTTCGTGAAAGCTCTAAAGCGCCCTATGTTAAAGAGACCGCCATCAAAACGGTATCTGAGACCTATTCCTCTGACTGTCAGTTTGTTGTCAACAATAATTGTTAGAGCAGTGGTAAACAAATTAAAGAGTAGGGGTGCCAGGACACATCCCTGCCTAACTCCAGTGAGGGTTTGGAAAGGTTCGGTTGCCTCATTATTATACATAACCTGGGCGTTGTTGTTTGTATGTAGACTGCGACATACTTCCACAAATTTTCTAGGGATACCTAAGCGGAACATAATTTTCCAGAGCACTTCTCTGTCCACCGAGTCAAACGCCTTGGTTAAATCAATGAAGGCCATGTGAATTTCTCCTTGATGTTCGAGTGCTTTTTCTTGAAGCTGTTTAAGTGTGAAGATTAAATCCGATGTGCCTCGGTTTGGTCTAAAGCCACTCTGTGTTTCAGGAAGTAACTTTTCCATAACAGGTGTTAGCCTATTTGCCATCGCTTTAGTGAGTATCTTCTCTCCAACAGCCAGGAGAGCTATACCCCTGTAATTTCCACAGTCCGCAGCGCTCCCTTTGTTTTTGAAGAGGTTGATTAAAAGTGTATCACGAAACTCCTGCGGAGCTTGATCACTTTCCCACACGACATCAAACAGTTTTTTGAGGTAGGGTATATGAGCTCTGACGACACAGCTTTAAAGATCTCAGCTGGGAGTGAGTCGGCGCCGGGAGATTTGTTATTTTTTAGCTGCCCAATGGCGGTTAAGATCTCTTCCGTTGTTAGTGGTTTATCTAAGTCTTCGAAGGTGTCATATTGAGGGATAAGATTTATAATATCGTGATCGGCTTGACTTTACTGGTTAAGAATGTTAGAGTAGTGTTCTTTCCATCGGGCTCTTATTTCCTGGTCTTCTTTGAGGAGATTTCCATTTAAATCTTTAATAGGGCACATATTTTTCCGACTGGGGCCGTACACTGCTTTTACTCCTTGAAAGAAATTCCTGTAGTCGTGTGAATCGGCGTACCTTTGAATTTCTCTGGCCTTGCTTGCCCACCACTCGTTCTTTATTCTTCTAATTTCGCTTTGCGTTTCATACTTAGATTGGGTAAAAGCTTCTGCTTTTGATGAGTCGTTGGGGTGGTTGATAGCGTTTTGGAAGGCAATATGTTTGCGGTCAAGAAGTTCTTGTATAAAAGCTTCATTATCATTGAACCAGTCCTCCTGTTTTTTACTTGCTGCAGTGCCAAGAATTTCCTCACTTGCACTTTTTAAACTGTCTTTAATTTGTGTCCAAGTAGTAGCGACATCTACAGAATTGATTTCTTCTAGTGCACTCAAATTCTCTTGAACTTTTTGCTTTAGCTGTTCGACGGTTTGTTGGTCACGCAATTTACTAATACAGAGACGGGGTCTACGTTTTACTTGAGTTCTTCGGTGTTTGGGTCTCATAACAATTTTCATTTTAGAGACAACAGGACGATGATCGGTCCAACATTCGCTATCAATGCGCGCCTTTGTAATTTGGACGTCCTTGAGATGCTCCCTACGTACGATAACATAGTCCAGTAGATGCCAGTGACCTGATCTGGGGTGACGCCAGGTGCCTTTAAATTTATCCTTTTGTCGGAAAATGGTGTTTGTTATAACTAGATCATGTTCGGCGCATTTAGTTAGGAGTAGTTGACCGTTAGCGTTCATGTTGCCCAAACCGTTCTTGCCTATGATGCCTGGCCAGGTGTCTGCATCTCTCCCTACTCTAGCGTTAAAATCGCCAAGAATAACGAGTCGTTCCGTTTTAGGTATTCTACAGAGGGTTTCTTCCAGCTGTTGATAGAAGCTTTCCTTGGTTTCGTGACTTGCATCCAGAGTTAGTTATATAGGCGCTTATTAGATTTACCGCGTTGCCATCTGATAGCTCATAGCGTAGCAGCATTAGACGCTCGGATAGGCCTTGTGGTACTTGTGTTAAGTTGGATACAAGTTGATTCCGAACGGCAAATCCTACTTCATATTGTCTTCTTGAATTGGTGGGAAGACCTTTCCAATAGAAGGTGTAGTACTTTTCTGTGAGAGAGCCTTCCTCCAAAAATCGTGTTTCGCTGAGAGCTGCAACGTCAACATTGAGTCGGTGAAGTTCTCTATCTATTAGAGCAGTTCTTCTTTCAGGCCGATCGGTGCGAGTGCTGTCGTTCAAAGTACGAACATTCCAAGCGCCGTAGATGAAAGAATTAATTTTGTTGGATTTAACTTGTCGGTGTTTTTTCGACATTCGATGAGGTGTCCCTGTGGGCACCCTCCCCCGGAGATCCGATTGGGAGGGTATTTTACCTCCGGATGATTTTGTCCCACTTGAACGCTTCATCATTTTTTTAAAGCCTTAATCGACTGAAAACGAAGCTGCATTTGAAGTTTTAGCTGGAGCAGGTATGCAACTGACCAGCTCGGTTGCGGAAGGCGAGTGGTGTGGTCCCATGGCACAGAAGGAGACTACGACGATGGGGTAACAAAACGATTCCAAAAGCAACCTTTGTGTGCGGTGGGTTATTTTTACCGCACTCTTCGTGAGAAGATGCATGTGCTCACGGCAAAAGGTAAGGGTTATTCCGCCCTTACTCGGTCGTTAGAGCCTCGTTAGTGAAAACAGGGTGCACCAAGTTCAAATTGAACTCATCGCGAAGGTGAGGTTAACAATTGAGTAGGAGAGGCTATAACTTGCGCTTCACTACCCCATTACACCATTACATATATCATTTCTATAAAGTAAGCTAGTTGAGTATCGTCGGCTTTTCTTGAAAATAATTTTTAATATATAATTTTGAACTGTAGATGGAGTTTTTAATGAATTCATGTATAGGGCTCCCCAAACCAATATGCCATATCTTAACAAAGATTCTACCAAAGATTTATATACTAGAATCAATACATTTTTAGAATATCCCTTAACTGATAAAATTTGTAAATTAATTTAATCCTCTTTGTTACATATGTTACATGTTCCCTCCACTTTATGTTTTTATCTATAATAATACCTAAATATTTAATATATTCAACCTCTTTTATTTCTATTCCAAATGCATTAATATCAATTTTTTTTATAGTTAGGTCTATTTACATTGGTGATTGAAAAGGCTATATATTTTGTTTTATCTACATTAAGAGACAATTGGTACTCATCTAACCACATTTTTATATACCATTAATGACTTTTTCTTTAGTAGCTTCCCAGTCTACCCCACTAAATATTAGAACAGTGTCATCAGCATATGATATTATTTTGCTGTCTATATTGAGAGTTAACAGAGAGTTAATATAAATTATAAATAGGATAGGACCAAGGACAGTTTTTGACATGCTGCTTGGTAGTAATATATAACATTTCCAGTAATCATTCATTTGGATTGTTTTGCTAAAAAAAAACAGATACCTGCAGAAATCAGCGACCGGATCTCGGACTATAAATGAATACTTTAAAGAAAACATGGTGGTGGATAAGGTACAAGTTTATTTGAATAAAATGGATGACATAAATAACATATATTTGCAATTTTACTCTCTGGGAGCTGCACCCTGTGTGGGCAGCTAGCTCACACACCAAACTTTCTTTTTTAATTTCAAAACCCAACTAACTATTCGAACTCCTCTCCAGTCATTACCTATTTTTTATGTTTCAGCACTTCTTCCAAGTTACTAAGATACAATTACAGCTTCACAATATTTGTTGCATTCCCTTTACTATATAATGCATTGCATATAAAGTTGTCTATATTATCAAGGCTGATCATCCAGTTCATGTATTTAAGTTTTATGTCTCTCTCAGTGAACGACTTTTTAAGGTGGCTTTTTTGTCTGATAAGGACAAAAATCACATTTATACCTCAGGTGTCCCAAAGTAGAATTCAGTTTTTAACAAATCATAACACAAAAGTACAAAAGATTTTCATCAATTTATTTGTTGTGAAGTATTTATCTTGTTTCAAAAATCACATTGTCCATATGCCTGCCATCTTGCTCGTAATACTTGTAAAAGTAGTATTAATTTTTTATACACATACTCTAACACAGTTTCATTAGAATGCTATTAATTTCATGCCGAAAATGCTGTTTCACACTTCGATGTTGACTGGAGGGTCCATGTATACCCTCCATAAACAGTCGAGAGGGGTAAGATCGGGTGACCGTGGAGGTCACTCAATGTCACCATTTTTGGATGACAGTGCCTAGGAACAATTCGCGTGCAGCTTTCATAGATAACTTGTAACATATGTGCTGTGACACTATCTTGTTGAAACCAAATCACACACGTATTCACTATCCAATGCTAAGAGTTCCACCAACTCATTTAACAAGTAAATGCAGTAATTTTAAAAAGTGATGTCTACTCTGGGACACCTAGTACATTGTTACTTCTGAAGGACCCGTATGGTACAGTATGTTTTTAAAATTATCTTTATGTTTTGTCTGTTATAAACAAGTGTCACAAATGTACATTAACACTTCTGACAGATTCTTACGTACCAGTGAATGTGCATTAAGGTTAGCCCTGTTTTGTCTGAAATGAACAAGCTACATTTGTACATTGTTACTTCCTAATATAAGTTCTCATGTCTCACTGAATGCCTTTTTAGGTGACCTTTTCGTTTTGTCTGATAAAGACAAACGTTACATTTATATATTGTTACTTCATGTCCCAATGAATGCCTTTTTAGGTGACCTTTTCGATTTGTTTGATAAGGACAAACATCACATTTATACATTGTTACTTCTGAAGGACTCTTATGTACCAGTGAATGTATTTGCATACTATGTTTATATTTTGTCTGAAATGAACAGAAGACACATTTATACATCCTTACTTCTGAAGGAGACTTATGTATCAGTGAATGTTGTTTTAAGATTTTTTTAAATCTTGTCTGAAATGAACAAAAGTCACATTTATACATTGTTACTTCTGAAGGATCCTTATGGGTCAGTAAATGTTGTTTAAGGCCACTTTTATGTTTTGTCCGATATAAACAAATGTCACAATTGTACATTGTTACTTCTGAAGGACTCTTATGTACCAGTGAATGTGTTTGCATACTATGTTTATGTTTTGTTTGAAATGAACAAAACATACATTTGTGCATTGGTATTTCTAAAGGATCCTTATGGACCAACAAATGTGTTTTGAGGGACATTTTATTTCTGGACTGAAATGAACAAGAGCCACATTTGTACATTTCTCCTTCCTCATTCAGTAAATGTTCTCTCATAGATTCTATAAATATTGTCTCAAATGAACAGTGTGCACACTGGTATAGTACCTTCCCGGCATTTTTAGTTGTTGATATCTCTTTAGTGTATGTCGGCTTTAGTAAATCCTCTTCGAGGTTCGCCTTTAAAGATTCCTGTTTCCTATGTATTATAGGGGCGACCTCTAAGCGTGGCAAAACATCAATTTCAAACCTGAAAAGTATAAAAATGGTCATTACAGTAAAGTGAAAGAGCACGGAATATCTTCATCATGCATATTGAAACTATAATCAGAATATTTATTTTTGTAGGTTAAATGTAGAATTTAGAATATTCTGTAATAGTTGCCAGTCTTAGGCTTTTTCCCTAATTACATATGCATGAAACACTCAAAAGTTTTAAGTCTAGCGTAAATTTGTAATGAAGTGTAAGTTACAGTTTGGTGTAACTTTTTTTCACTTAAACCTCCATGAGTAACCAAATATAATTTGTTTTGTCACAAGGGAGAGAATACCTGAATTTTATGGTATTTTTCTACTGAATTGCTCTATCAGGGAGTTATTAACTGAAACTCAATTTAAATTTATATTATTGTATATTATTTAGGTACATATTTATTAAAATCACAAAAATATAACCTAAAATTTCCCTTTTTGATTTGATTTGCTGCTGCATTTGGCATGGTGGGGGCTTCTTTTGAGAGTCTAATAGTAGTCAATCAGCAAGCTCGGACTTCATTTGGCTTTGTAGCACTTTTTGATGTAGCGAATTTCTTGATAAAATCACTCGTCATCTTCAGTACTCACTTGATTTTTGGTATCCAAGAAGAAATCCTCAATGATATACCTACCCATTGTTTGGTATGACTTGAGGTCAGTTACCCTTAGATATCTATTCCTTAAATGTATGAATCATAGCTGTATCTTATCCATCACATTACCAAAGTTTTTATTGGTCCTAGTTTGACATAGTAAGGGGGGTATATGCCTTTCTGCCCTGAAACAAGCGGACACATTTTCCTCTTCTCCCTAATACAATGTTTCGCCTTACCTCTGCTGTTCCAGTCATGTAAAAGACACAAGAAAACAGCATTTCATGCAAAAAAACATTCCTTGTACACGAAAATACAATATCTTTAGAACCAGATATGCTACTCAGACTTCTGACAGTGTATGATTTTTAGAACTTCATATTGTCATATGTCTCTTTCATATTAGCAAGATGTGCTATATGAACAGACGAGCTGTGTGTCCCTATATTCTTGATCCTATTAGTCCTTCCTGTTTATTTGATAAATCCAAATCACGCACAAGATCATTCAGATCTCCCAGTGTCAGTAAATGTCAATCATCTGGAGAATAATTGGGTTAGAATGTTGGATTAAAAATTACTGGGTTTTCTAGATCAAACTGTACCTCGGCATTGTTCGAGAAATGAAAAATGGTAAGTTAAATAAACTTTTCATGATCCTGAGCAGCTACTCACACCCCAAATAAAGTCCTTAACATATTTTCTCCAATAAAGCTGCATTTCGGATATTTAAACTCAACAAATGTGTAGGAGAAAAAGTTTTGATGATTATTAACCAAAGAAATGAATTGCATCCAGGTTGGATGTTCGTGGCAAAAAGAAGTTCTTTACTCCAGGCCTAGAGGCCGTAAAGAAATTCGCGGTGGAAAAATGTCCTTCAGCCAAAACCACCATCTGGAGCGTGTTTCGGGAGCAAGGAGCAGTAACTTTTGAACTCGTTTGTCAAAAGATGCAAGTGCTTATTACTAAAAAGAGGGATTTGTTGCATACAAGGAATTATAGACCAGTCACCTGCCTGAATTATTGCTGCAAGATAACTATGAGTATCCTTTAAACTAGGGCAGTAAGGTATTTTGAACTGGTGTACTAGCAGTGTGTGCTCTTATTCGACATCGGGCAAGGATGCTAGCTAGGCAGTGACTGCACTTCAATCAGCTAAACAAGAAATTCTGTTTAGGCATCACCTCAGTAAACCAATGCATGGTGCATTCTATAAAAACCTAAACACACTGGGTTTTTTTGCAATGCTGATGACACTCGCCTTTCTGTTAGCCGAGCTTAAGTTAAAGACTGAGGGATTCATCGTACCTTGTCAAGATAGTGTTACACCTTGGTCTACCAAGGCCATATTGGGTGTTAGGGTTACTTGCGTCAATTGTAGAATCTGCCAATAGGTGCCAGAATTACTCAAGCAATGAGAAAAGTAAAGTATTTTTTTTTATACATTTATTTAACGTCGGCCTATTTCCGCTACTGAAGCCTAACACTGACGCCTGTAGACGAGCTACTCCCAACCAGGAATTTTGCCGAACCTCTTACCTTAAGAAGAGTAGGGATCTTTTACTTGCCTAACATTTAATAGACAAGGAACCGACGGCTTTACATCCCCTCCGAAGGATGGTATATCCCCTATACAACCCTCGTCTAAGGTTGTATAGCTTCCACGCATACACTGATATACAAGCCGCTGGAAGATGTGCGAGGCGAGGACGCGGTCTTCGTTGGAACGGTCACCCATCCAACTACTAACTGCGCCTTATGTTGCTTTACATCGCATATCGAAGTATGTACATAGTAAAGACGCACCCACGCTCGCCCCTAAAAAGTAAAGTAAAAATATCAAATTTAACTAAACAAACCAAAGGAAAATTCTTACCTAATAACAGTATAAAATACAATTGAAGTAAAATAAAAATTTTACAGTAAACAACACTATTCATTATCTGATCACTCACTACTCGATTCATCGCTGGTCAGATCACTGTCTTTGCTTAAAATATGTATGATGAATTTCTTTACATTTCTATTATATAGTAGCTGTAACAAAATGTAATTTTTTCAACTTGTCTGGAGTGATACAGAACATTCTCTAATAGGATGACAGTGTTTCTCTCCAATTTTGGGATTAATGTGTTCTCATCCATTCTTCAAATAATTCTGCAAATATGTTATGATGCCCTCGTGTGTTGCGATGAAGAAAGGGAAGGTAGGTAGGGTAAAACCATACAAAATTTAGTAAGCTGATTCGAGTTATTATAATGTTTTCTTTAAAAAAAAGTTTTCTTAACCGCTTTTCAAGTTACCGAAGTAACCCCCTGGAAGATCTCAAGGATCTTGTGCAAGGCAAAGAGAGACGAGGCCCTACAGTTTAATGTGGACTCCGAACCACTCTTAGGGCAATTTTTTTAATGAAAAATTGTTTCGTCTTGCGGGAATCGAACCCACTTCGCTAGGCAACTCAGTTTGCTAGCCAGTCGCTTTAACACACTGAGCTACCATATAATAAATCGCGTTGTAACCAAGAGAACTTGTACTAGCACATATTTTCACTAATTTTAAAGAAATCAACTAATTTTAGGAAAACAACTATACATAGCAGATTCAAAGTAACCACACTCTTATCAAGCTTTATGCAGAAAGTTCAATAAAATAAATTAAATTTAGTACCCGTAATGGCATCTATTAAGGAAATATTTTGTTACTATTGCAAAAGAAGTTAACTGCTATTTAGATTTGAATTATGTGCAGCCCACACAAGTGGTTTAATTTATTACACTTTAAAGGTGGGGAAACATGGATTAGGCCGACAGGGCCATGTTAAAAAATAACGTGCCTTGCACTCTATCTCAAGAGTTGTATGGAAATGTGAGCATTGGGAAAACATAATTAGAATCCTTATAAGCCATATAACATCAAATCTATTATTCATACAAAAGAAATCAACATAACCTTTTTGTAGAGTATTTTCTAATATATAATCTTATTATAACCATTTTTACCAATCGCTCAATACAAACTGAGATATTGACAAAAGTGTGATTTTTCCGACCTTTGAACTCATATGGCTTTTGAGGTTCACTCAATATCGATACGAACTATAATAATAATAATATTTATTGGTGTATAGAACAAAATTGTTTTACACAAGTCGAAACATAAAAATAACCAACAAAATTACAAAAAAAGTATAAATATAAAAGAGAACATTATAAAAAGTAGAAATATAATACATACTTAGTCATTAAAATTTTAATATATGTTTATTTAAAAATTATTTCAACATTTAAAAAAATATAAACACAAAAAAAATGGATCACGTCGGTTCTTAAAACTAATATAAATGCATCAGCAAAACATTACAGTTGTCAACAAACAATTAAAACACTTCATATGAATAAGTTACACAACAGCTTACTTACAGCCATTATATATAAAATTCTTTTGGTACAATGCTGTTCGAAAGGAGACAGTATGAAGCTGTTCCTTATGTCGTGTTTCATACCCACGACTTATTTGATTATTTAAGAACATAGACTTGTTTTTAAAAACGTTGTACAAATCTCCAAAATATAAATACTAAACAAAGTCAAAATTTTAAGGCTTTTGAAGGCGTTTCTGCAAGTTTCCAAACTTTGCAATCCTGCAATTATGCATACTGCATATTTCTGTAGTATAAAAACTCTACTTACTTGTGAACTATTTCCCCAATTGATTATAACATATTTTAGACGTGAATGAAAGTTGGCATAATAAAAAGTAGAATATCTATGCTACAATGATTAGACATAAATTTTAGTCCGCAGCAGCTGCTTCTCAATTTCTCACATAGTGTTTCAATATGTGGATTCCATTGTAGATGCATGTCAACAGTAATGCCTAATAACTTAATGGATTCCGTAGGAATTATTTGAAGATTGTCAGGGAAACACAATTTATCTTGGTTTCCTTTTAAGCTAAACACTATTGAAGACGTCTTATTTTAATTTAAAAATAATTCGTTTTTTCTGACTATTTAATTATTGTATTATAAACTCTTTCGGTGGTAAGTTTTAATTTATCTAAATTGTCTTCTACTATAAGAATATTGGTGTCATCAGCATAACAGATTGTGAGAACATTAGGTATTTTATTTAAATATATAATTAAATCATTCGCAAAAAGTATAAAAAGGAGAGGCCCAAGTATAGATCCCTGTGGAACTCCTTGCTTTACCTCTAGACTGTTGCTGGATGCACCATTGGAGACTCGTACAATTTGTTTCCTATCCTTTAGATATGAGGACAACAAATTTAAAGGAGTTCCTCTAACTCCATACCTATAAAGTTTAGCTTTTAATAACTGATGGTCAACATAGTCAAACCCCGTTATATATAATGACAAAATAAAAGTATAAACAAGAAATTAGCTTGCTGGCAATTTTTCTGTAGAGAATTATTAATAGCACTGAATTACGGTTTGCAATGTTCATATTTCAGGGAGCCTGCCGAGTCACAAAATCATCCTCGCCCTCTCATCGGTTATGAACTAATATATTCTGAATAAACCGAAGGACATTAAAAACAAAATAATAGTAAATGTGTTGCAATTTTTAACAAAGAAATGTATATATTTTGCAACATTGTTATAAATGTGTCGTTTCTAAACAATCTGTTCTTCACATTTCATAGTTAATATACACTACGTCTCATTTTTCATGACTCTCACATTATAGCTCCCTTATTAACCATGCGATTTTCTTAAAATTTGGGTGGCAGGTACTTACCCATAAGGAGATTGTGCCACGGTAAAATATTTAAAAATAAACCAGTGGCGTTCGTTGTTATGAAGAAAAATGGACCTAATATTCCAAAAGTTATTAGGCAAAGTTTTAACTGTAAAACAATATCATAATCTTATTCGTCGTTATCAAAAACCCACCAGTACCGAATTTCAAAAAGATAGTGTATGTGGTGTTCATGTAGTAAGTAAATAAAATTTCACTTTTAAATAAATTTAACATTCTTAGTTTTAATGATAAACACCATATGTGCAACTTTTATGAAATTTAACCGATATCCAATTGCTATGTTTTCTAAAATCACACCAATAAGGTTAGAATTTGACCCACCTTTTACATGACGTTCGTAAACAAAATAAAAGCAATGTATATTTTTTGTGGGACTAAATTTTTACATTTGCCTTTTAAACATAAGTTGGCCATGATAATTCAAAATTACTTTGAAGTTTTGGGTAACATTTCATTATTTTTGTATTTACACAAATTTAAGTAAAATTTTTTATTATTTAATAATCGCACGTTTAACAGTTCATGAAAAAGAGGAAATAATTCGTATTGTAGGTGAAAATATATCATTCACAGAGGCTACAAGAATTTTTAACGCATGGTATGCAGAGCGAGCAAATATCCACGTTGAAACAGTAGCAATTACTAATAATTTGTTCGTTGATACTGGTAACGTTTGAAAACCTAGGCCAATAAATTATGCTATAAACCATAATGTTAGACATCCCTATGATGAACTGATAATTGCAGAATTTAGGCAAGACCCTCAAGCCAGCATCAGAAATCCGGCACGTCAATTAAACATTAACAACACTAAGGACATGCCTAAAAAGAAACATTAAAAGTGTTCAACCCGAAGTACTGTCGTGAGCAGAAAAAATAGGACAACTTTTTTTTCTAATATAAATCTGTCTCTATTTATACATGTAATGAGTAGCCGAAATAAAGCAGATATCACTTTTAATTTATTTTTTATTTTAATGCTGTAGTTATTGCTATAGTAAATGATGGATGGTTAATGAGACAAGTTGCACTGCGTTATAACATTAACAAAAATTTGGTTTGTAACATTTTAAGAAAGTGGAGAATAAACGGTATGATTAGTAGAAATCCTGGATCAAAGGACAAAAGATATCCTACTTAACAAGAAACTAACTATTAATATTTCGTTATTGCACCATTTCTATTTATTTATAACTTCTATAAGTCTGTTTGGCATAGAATTAAATAACCTTATACAATAATCATTAGTAATAATATTTTTCCATGCATTATTTACTATTTCCAGTAATTCTTCGGCATTCTGTGGTCTCACATTTGTTTTTGGATACTTCTTACGAGTAGTCCCCCTATTTCTTCCACAGGGTTAAGATCTGGACTATGACTGAACCAATTAAGAACATTGATGTTGTTATCTTGAAACCAGTTAGTTACGGTATGAGCAGTATGAACAGAACAATTGCCTTGTTGAAATATGAACTCATTATTAGGAAATAATTTTGACACAGAAGGGAGCATAATATTGTCTAAAATCCTAATATACGTTTCACTATTAAATCGTTCCTCAATATGCCACAAAACATCAGGACACGTGCCGATATCCAAGCCCACATATTGATGGAAAATCTATCACTTTTATCATTGTTAGATATATATTTCTCATCGAATCGAGTACTCGGAGGGCGATAAACACGAATACGACCGCTGTGCGTTGACTGGAAAGTTTTTTCGTCTGTAAAGATTACATTGTTCCAAAAATTTATATCATGCGCTAAAAATTCAAGCGCAAATCCTACTCGAGCTTCTTTATGTTCAGCTTTAAGTAAGTATTTCTGTGCTGCTGCATGACAGCATGGCACCGATTCTCTTGCTCGCCGGCGACCAGTACTACTCGATCTAGAAAAATTCGTTTCTTCAGCAGCCTGAATAACTGAGTAAAATGGATTTTCTACTAAAGCAATTACCAATTGCAAATCTTGTTGTTGAGTTGATATCCTTCGTCGCCCTGATCCAGGACTTCTACTAATCGTACCGTTTATTCTCCACTTTCTTAAAATGTTACATACCGAATTTTTGTCAACATTATAACGCAGTGCAATTTGTCTCATTGACCATCCATCTTCTGCTTTAGCAATAACTCCAGATTTAACTAAATCACTTACATGAGTTTTTTGCAATAAATTATGACAACTAACTGACAATGTCACAAAAATTAAAGTTAGATGTACACAACTAGATTTTAGCAAAATACCGTTATAAGACTTGTCCTATCTACATGCTTTGTTCGAAGGCGACAATTTGAGAAGGCTCGATACTGTTTTTGGGTGCAAGGAAATTTTCTCAATGATATGAATTTTTTAAAGAAAATAATGTTTACCGATGAAGATACATTCAATACAAATGGTGTAGTCTGCAGTCAACATATCCGATACTCGGCTGCTGAAAATCCTAATTGGGTGATAAACTGTAAAAATCAACAATCGCAAAAAGTGAATGTTTGGTGCGCTATTTTTAATGAACAGATTATAGGACTTTTCTTTTTTGAAACATTAAATGCCGAAACATTTTTAAACTTTCTTGAAGGACAATTTGACTGATATTTTGGATAACATGTCTCTTCAAATAATTCAGCATTTAATACTGCAACTGGATGGAACGTTGTTCGTAACTGGCTTAACACACATTACCCCCTGAAATGGATAGGTCCAAGAAGTCCTCTTCAAGAATGGTCACCCCGGTCTCCGGATCTAACACCAAAAGACTTTTATTTTGTGAGCTTATTAAAAATTTAGTATACAGAGACCTCAAAACCCAGAACAACAAGAGAAGCTTGTCTACAAATAACACCTGCAGAATTAAGTAAAGTCGTTGTATTCACATGGATGGAGGATATGTTGAGCAAACTGTGATTTAGTTATCTGGGTAGCCCTTATTATGTATTGAATGTTCATGAATTAAATTTGTTTAATATTTAACTTTTTTGCCTTCCACGTCAATTATTGTTTAATTAAGTAAAGCTGACTAATGTCACGTGATTAATTCTAAATGGAAAGCCTGTCTTCCTCCATCTTAATTAACTCTTGTTTGCTATCAAAAATAAAGTAATGATTCTAATAATTGGTCCTTTAAAAAGTGAAATTTTATTTTCTTACTACATGAACACCACCTTTTTGAAATTTGGTACTAGTGGGTTTTTGATAATGATGAATAAGATTATGATATTGTTTTACAGTTAAAACTTTGCCTAATATCTATTATTGGAAAATTAGGTCCATTTTTCTTCATAAGGACGAACGCCACTGGTGTATTTTTAAATATTTTACCATGGCACAGTCTCCATATGGGTAAGTACCTGCCACCCAAATTTTAAGAAAATCGCATGGTTAATAAGGGAGCTATAATGTGGGAATCATGAAAAGTGAGATATAGTGTATTTAATATTGTTATGTACTGCCCTCTAACAGAGAGGAGAGTGTAATTACTCCCTGGCCAGTAGGGTGGCGCCATCTGTGGGTCAACTGGCGAACCGCCATTTAGTAGTGCCTAAGAAAACTGTAGAGGATTCCAGTGTATTCTGGAAGGTTCTCCAATGAGATTCTGGTACATTCCAAGTGTGTATATAAAGACGTGAATCCAGCAGATGGGGACAGTTCAGTTAAGTATACAGTACAGTTCTAGTATACAAAGAGAGTTTTAGGTTAGATAAGAGTTGACAAGTGATTTAAAAATAAAGTTGTGATTTAAAAATAGTGAATTTATATTAGATCAAAGTTATTAATAGTTGTGTGTTTTAAAGATTAACTATTGTAATTTTAGTGATTAATAAAATAGTGGTTAGTGGAGATTCTTGTTGCAAGTTATTTGAACCTACAGAGTGTTTACTGAAAATTGTAAACACGTAACAATACTCTAGAAATGAGTTGCTGTACCTACTACATGGACAAATTAACTAGGTGAATATGCAAAGAATCTTTTGAAAAAAAAATTCCACATTTAAAATGAAACACAATTTTTTTATTACCTGTGGAGATCTTGTTCATCCGTGTTTATTTTAATTTCTTCTTTAACTAAAAAGTTTGTGTCCTTCATTTTAACAAGGTTTCCCTCTTTAAGGTCAGACTCATTCTCTCCACAAAATGTGTCATATATTTTATTCACGTCAAGATTATTACTCTCTTCTTTGTAAATCAACACATTGTTTGATGAAAACTCTTGTTCGCTGTTAAATTTCAGATCCATGTTCATAAAACTTTTATTTTTATGGTCAATCTTGTCTTTGGCATTTTCGCTATCATCACACAATTGTTCCTCTACCTTGATTATGTTAATTGAATGATCATCTGGGTCACTTGTTACATCCCTCATGGTGAACTCTAATAAACTGCTTAGCTCTATTTGATGGCTCTTGTTTAAATCTAAAGTTTCACGATATTTCTTAATCTTTTTTTGTGCAGTCAAACAATTCGTCACAAAACGAAAACAGTTCCCTAGAGATACATGGCAGGGTGCACAGATTACTGGTTTCTCGATAATACTTAAATCCTATCAATCAAAAAAAAAAAACAATGAAAACGAAATGATATATCAAAAAGTAGTTTGTTAGTCTTTTTATAAGCTATGTCATTCGTTTAGAGATAAAATTTGGTAAGTATGAAAATCAGTGCAGCAAAAAGAATTTTTTGATACAGTGACTAACAATCTATGGAGTAGTCTTTGTCGAAAAATAAAAGCACTTTTTCAAGTGCTTTGTGCTTGCTTTTTGTCAGTGCTCAGTACAGCACGGCACCCTGTATATTTTATTATCTTTGGAATCTACTAACTAAATTCTATTTGAATACTTTACAAAACCTTTATTTTTCTCAAAAACAATTCTAGAATTTTTAATTTTATTTTTCAATCCAGAAGGCTGTGATGTCATGTCGATTTACAATTTTGATTGATGAGTTATTAAAGGTACGAGCATTAAGTTGCGGGATTGGTACCAATGGTCCAGTAATAACATTAGAAGACCTGCGAAATGATAGTAATTTTGCTGAAGCTTTAGTGTACTGACTGAGTCTTGTTTTTATTATTTCTTATCTCGTTTATTATGTTACCCAATAACAGTACTTTGTTTCGTTCAAATTCCCAATTGACATGACTCAAATTTCATCGAATTTAACAATCCTGATTGTTAAAATTAACTCACCATTTCGAAAATAAACTTTCCACAATACACAAAAAAATACGTCTGTTAAAAAGCAAATAAAACACAAAATTAAAGTTACTTCAACAAATTACCAAAATGTATTAATAAAAGGGAACACTAATAATTAATTTTACACAAAAAAAGCTTCTTAAGAAACTCTAAAATTCCTTAAAACTCGGGATAATTAAATGTCCTCAAATGCCACAAAAACATTTAACGCTTATGGAGTATGGATCTGAAGTTGCAGCTGACACCGACTGTTAGCATTCCATTGAAAAAGAAAGTTTCTTCTCTATTATGTGATTAAAGTTAGTGACAGTTAGCTACTAAAAAGTCCAAAAAAATAATTCTAAGCCAATTCATATTAAGATTAATAATGTATAACATGAAGATATCGAAACATACCAATTCTGGAAGACATTGTTCCATCATTGTCTCTAATACAGCATCTCTCTCTTCAACATCAACGGATATAGCTGAAGAATTTTCCACTGGAACCATACAAAATCCACATATGCATTGATCTTCAGGAACACATGTACTATTCTTATTTTTGATCAAATAGACTTCTTTTAAATTCAATGTGCCTTTGTTCTTGTTGTCTACAAAAGGCACTATATAATTATATGTACAGAAGCACGCCGTTTTAAAATCGAAACATTTTATAAACATTTCTCTACAGTCTGTACACATCACAACTTCATGCATTGCAACCAAATCCTAAAACAAAATTCGCTGGAGTAATTACAAAACCAAAACGTGTAATAAATTTTGAATCGAATCAAATGTATGCTTCCCTTTTGTAAATGAGCGCTGTTTTCGTAACTTACTATTTTTGGCAGTACTACATCCAAGACATCTTTCATATCTCTCTCTATAGTTTTAAAGTTATCGCATACTTTCAAACAAAGACCACATATCCCTTCCTGGGGTTCCATGTTTTTGAACAAATGAATTACAGGAGGATGATTTTCTTTATGTATTATTAGTTACAATATAAAACATTAGATCACTTATTTACGGCTTTTGTGGCCTTGGTATTTCATATTTTAAGAAGTTTATGCATTGAACAAAAATACTAAAGTAGTATGCAATGTTATGAATGTTATGATCATTTGTGGCATGATAAATTATTTGTTGTTTGTTTATGATATGAATGGATCACGAATGGATATGGATTATATTTGAGGTTATTCTTCTTCTTCGTCTTTTATATCCTTTTTCCTACAGGGAGTTGTTATTCAGTATAGTTGGCCAGTAGCAAAGGACAGTAGTGATTGTGTACACTCATTGCATAATAGGGACCATTCTCTTTTATTTTATCCGCCAAAGTGCACCAGTTGTACTCGGTTGTTTTTCCGTCAATGTCAATACGAAAAGATATGTCTTTGTGTAAACAAAGTTACCAACCACCGTAATCCTTTTTATCGGTTTGGCTCATTTCTACGAATAAGAGATTGGGAAACTCTCGAAAATCGGGAAATTTAAACTATTTAAAGGTTATATATGATACAAATTGAAAATGACTTTAACCTGAGTACGCGTTGCGTCATCTATTGGATATATCAGGAACTGGCTTGAATTGTTGCTCATTCTTTTTATCAATTTGGCTCATTTCAACGACTAAGAGATTGGCAAATTCTCAGAAATCGGGAAATCCAAACAATTTATAATAATAAGTTATAATATAACTTTTAAACAGTTGTTTAATGTCATTCTCAATTTGTATTATATATGATAAGCACAAATTGAGAATGACATTAAACCGAGTACGCATGGCGTAATCTATTGGGTATATTAGGAACTGGCTTGGATTGTTCCCCATCACAGAGCACCTCAGAGGGCTAAGCAGATGTGAAAATTAGTCCGCTTTTCTATCTGTGTCACTGAATATCGTCGTCCTGCTCACTCTAGGTATAAAGCGCAATGTAAGAGGCGCTAGTGATTTTGATACCTACATACTGTTCAAATAGATGGCACAACGTTTTGCTGAATTTGTGAATGACAGGTTCAGTGCAGAAATGTTGTGGTAGGTTAATTGCGTTTCAAATTCTGCAACACAAACTTCAACAATTTGGGTTTTTGTGGAGTTTGTAAAGTTTTTGTGCGATTTACTCTATGATAATGGTATTATACTGTATAATTTGTGGACTCCAGGAAAACGAGGTGAAGAAATTGTTTTGCTTCCCTCTGAATATCGAACAGTAAGTGAATATTTTACTTTATTAATATCGAGTATAAAACTGCATACTTATATAATTTACAATTTACCAATTATTAGATCTATTTGACTGCATAATTAATTATGTATCATGTTTGAATATGTCAAGCATGCAATATTGGTGACGTATAGCCATATACCTACTATCTAAATCTAAGGTGCTATTATGGCCAAATTGAAGTAATCGATTTTTTTTTATCAAGTAGTATGTTTTTTCAAAAAAGTCTTGTAAATAGAAATGTTTACGTCAGTTATATCAATTAAATTATTTTAGTTATTTATTAACAGTACCTATCAAAATAATGGGCAAAAATAATTTTTAAAATTTGAAATGAAATCTTAGTAAGGGGGACATTTTATCTAAGTGTTTTTAGTTAAATCCTTTTATTTTGAATCAAAGATTCTTCAGAGTTATGAACAGTTATTAACGAAACACTCCTGTATATTTAAGTCAAGGGAGGAAAGTGTGACGTTTCATCCCACGATCTCACTGATGTATTTTACTGTCCCCGATGAGAAGCTTATCTGCTAAATACCCAAATGTTTTAATATTTTGCAAACATTGTAGGTTTGGTATGTTGAAATAAATATAGGAAAACTGATTTGTTTCAGGTCACGACGTTGGCAAGAATCTCTGGTCATGAAATTCCAGGGACGTATGTCTGGACATAATAGGGTGTAGAGTGTGCAACAAACATTTTAAAGATGAGTGTTTTAAACCATCAACAAAAATTTTGACCCTTCATAATAATGCTATATACCAACTTTATTTCCTGCAGTATAGCCTGTACAAGTAGGGACCTATAAAGGAAGGGAAGGGGGGTTGCACATTTGAAAAATTATACAATATCCATTACCTACCAACATTGCCAGTGTCAGAGCTGGGAAGCGAATCCAGAACACTATAGACAGTCTAACCAAACGTGCTCACCACATAACAAGCTATAGCAGACTGCAATACCAAATACTTAAAGAAGTATAATTAAGTTTGTCGATCATGACAAAGCACTACTTTTTTGTTATATACATGTCCCGACTTATATTATTGTACCTTTCTTATAGTTTTAATATTAATCAATATTGTCTTCTATTATTTGCGATTTTTTTTTTTTTATATAATACAGTTTCATAAAATTGTGTATTGTTTGTCTTTTTCATTTAAGAAAATTCATATAAGCACTTAACGATAGGTATCAATAATAATATATGGGAGCCGCTCACTTCAGAAATGAGAAATTCAGAGAATGTTTGTGATTTTTTTTCTGTCCAAAACAGTCAATTAAATAGTGTGACACTCTTTTAATACTTTTATATATACATAATTACTGAATAATTCGTACTGAACGTGAGCAGCTAATATAACATAGAGGCACACAAAAAGAAAGTGCCAAAACCGGCAGATTAGACTATCGTACCTTTATGTATTTTGATGTCCTGAATTTGAATCTGACGTAAGATTTGTTACATTGGCTCACAGTTTTTTTAAAACTCAAGAAATAGCAATAAATCTCTCAAGTTTTTTGAGGTTATAATTAAATTGTGACCCGATGGAACAAATTCTACGTCAGATTCGAATTCAGGGTATCAAAGTATATGAGGGTACGGTGTTCTAATCTGCCGGCCATGATACTTTCTTTCTGTGTGCATGTGTAATCAATCATAAATCTATTTGAATTGCACAGCTTACTGGTACGAGCTGCTTGGGCGCCATCTGCAACCCGCTTTATATCACCTAGAGAGAGAAAAGTGTTGTCTATATCATTCGCGGATTCATAATATACATTGAGTTGCGCATCTGGGTTAGTCTGTGGTTTAATGTTTGTTTCCTTTAAATGTTTATTAACCTAGATTTGTATGAGGAGACGGGGCCCTACAGTTTATAGTGGGAACCACTTCTTGGGGATAATTTATATTTGAAAATTACTTCGCTCTAGGTGGTGCTCGCACCCACCTCGCTAGGTATGCACAGATAGAAAGCTAGACACGCGGATCCACCGAGTTACTATCCCAAATGAGTACTTCAATTATTGAGTACTCGATTCTTTATGATTAGTAAATAAGTACTTGTGATTACTTCCTACTTGATTCTTTGTACCTAGTAAATAAATACTGGCGATTAATTTATTTATATTCTTATGAAAACAATACTATAGACGAAATAATTCGGTTGTATTGAAAGTGAAGAGGAGGGAAGGAATTGTTCATGTTGAAATGTGAAAAGTGGTGGGGTTATATTTTGATCGTTTATGTTAAAATGTACAGAGAGGGAGAGGACGGGGTTGAATAATTTTCATCGTTTGTTAAAAATTTATAATCCAAAAAAGTAACAAACATATTTCTAGATGAATACTAGGTACCTCGGATTTCTTAGTAACCCACTAGCAAAAAAACATCGTAGAAACTAAACTTCCATAATTTGTTACAATGTGAATTCTACTCCAAGTATTTCTGAGCATCGTTATATATTCTGCAACTTAACAAAATTCTTGTGATGAAACATATAAAGGATGTTCTTTTAAAAACTTTATTCCTTAAAACAACACTGGGGTGTAACAAAAATTACTAATTTACTGTCCTCTAGTACTTCCTTAAAATGATGTAGAGGAACATAACTGTTACTTGTTTCTATAACTTATTTAGGATGTGTTCCTAAATATTTGATACATCCCTCGAAATGCCTTTTGTATACATATTCTAGTGAAGTGTCGCTTATATAAGACAGTATTTAATTTTTACTGGAAACTTCTGATATACTGCTTGTTAAGCAAATAGCTATGATATTTTTAAAGGTATTGTTTGATAAATCGTTAAATTTCTCAAACATGCAAACGACACCTTTGAAAAAATCATTTTCTTCTGCAGGCATGCACAGATGGCATTTCTCCCCGGTTTGAATGACATTTTTTTTGCCCATAGAGACTTGAACAGCACGGTAAGAACTAGCTCTTACTCAAATTTCAGGTTCCAGGAGTAAAAGCCAAAATACACCTAAAAGTTGCGGGGTTCTTTATTTGCAAAATAAACAGATTTATTATTATTAAAACTAAAAATACCCTGAAAAATCAAGCAGTCTCAGAAATGATTTTGTAATCAAAATCGTCTCCGGAATCCAAAGATGTTCAAAAATATACAGGGTGTTCTATTCAAAATGTCAAAGTTAGAGTCATTTCTGAGGAAACTGAAAGTAAATCTAAATATTGATTTTCTTGCTACTTCTGCTAACAAAAGCGAGTTGTGTGATTTACTTCAAACAATTTAGAAATGGAAATAAACGAACTGACAAGGTTATCTTTAAACAATCAAAGTTGTATCGACAAATTTTTCGAATACTACGAAAGTTAACTGTAAAATTCTAAATGATGGTTTGTCAGATCACACTTCTCAAATAATAGAATGTGAATATTTAACGAATGAATCTGTTGTGAAAAATGATCGGTACGTATGAATTTACACTAAGGCAAATTATAAAAATTACTATGATCAGTGGAAGAATGAAAATTGAGGGATGTTTTAAATGCAGTGACGGTCGACGAAGGCTTTAACAATTTTCTGAACATTTTAACCTATCACCATACTAGTTTTCCTATTAAAAAATAAATACTACTCAAAATGCATAGATAACGACAGGCATAAAGAAATCGTCACAAAAGTTAAAATTTTTATATCAAATGAAGGCAGCAACAAATAGTCCAAATGATGTAAATTATTACAATATAAAAAAGTTTACAAAAAGATTATTGATGTAAAAAAATGTAAAAATGTAAATGTAAATGTTATTATTGCACAACAAATGAATAAATATTTTATAGATCTGCGCTCCAAATTGAATAATGAACTTGGCGCCACTCCGGAATTAATTTAAATTCTATTGCATGCTACCCCTCAATTTTTTAGCACCTGTAACAGAAAATGAAATCTTCAACATCATCATGGATTTAAAAAACAGCAACGCATCAGGAGTAGACAATATAAGTCATTTGATTAAAAAATCGGCAGCATTTTCAGTGGCTCCACATACACACTTAATAAATATGTCTCTCACTGAAGGAATATTTCCGTCTATCCTAAGAAAAAAGTTCTCTACACAGAAAAGGAGATAATACCATATCTGAGAATTACAGAACTGTGGCTCTCTTGTCGTCAATTTCTAAAATAGTAGAACGCGTATTTTTTAACAGAATGACAGACTTGGCAGAAAAAAGATAAAATATCAAATGCTCAACACGGCTTTCATAAAAAATATTCTACCCAGACTGCAATATTAGCCTATTTAGAGAAACTTTACGAACATTTAAATGAAAATAATAAATGTGCTGGATTCTTTATGGACCTAAGTAAAGGTTCTTGAGGTTCCTTGTACTCCCTTATGCCCTGGCACCCACATAAAGGTAACCTTGTTGTTATTAGCCAGTTGCTTAAGGGATTGTCTACATTCCTAGGCAATTTTAGACTCAAAGCTATAAGACCTTAGAGCCTTTAGTGCTGTCTGGCTATCTGATAGTATATAGATCTTTGCCCTTTGGATGCCTTTATTTAGGCATACCTGGGCACACAGATCTATGGCATAAATTTCTGCCTGAAAGATGGTTGGGGTGTTTCCGAGGGCTTTGGATAGCCTACAATTCGGCCCTGCTACTCCCACTCCTACCCCTTCAGCCATCTTAGATCCGTCTGTATACCAGATAATAATAATAATAATAATATTATCTATTTCGTATCCTTAGGTTTTTTAATTGAATTTTCCTCGTCGGTGTAGGACAATAAACACAGAAATTTTACACTGTCGACGTTTCGATTTATTTTTAAAATCTTCTTCAGGACTGAAAAGTACAGATAATGAGTAAGTAAATAAATACATTCAGTTTTAAAAATATAACAAATACTGATTTTTAACATACAGAACTATTAAAATATAAATATAAAACTATAAAAATGTTGTAAATGTCTCGATATATAGCTCTAAATTAAAATTAAGATATAACAAAAATTACGGACAGAGACAAAACGGAAAAAAAAAAAACATACACGTGAGCATCCTTACCTAGTGTAAAATATTCTTATCAAAAGACATGGTCCTTATCGTTAAATATATATAAATAAACATGAAAAATATATAAGACATACGTTGCCGTTTCGGAAAATAATAGTTAATTGTGAATATATAGCGGTACCTTATCAATACAAAACAGGGACTCGGACAAGAAACACTTCCACATTTACATCTAAAAACTAATGAAATTTTTTATTATATGATTATAAATAATACTTAAATTATCAGTGTCTGTTTTTTTACTGACTGCAATTGCCTTATGTGCTTGTATGCATATCATTTCACTGATAAGTCTTTTGTTATAATTAGTTTCTTTATCCAAAATAGATACCTCGTCAAAGTTAAAATTATGATTTTCAGTGAAATGATGTGCAGCTAGAGCAGTTTTTTCTTTTTATGCTTTTCATTGTATGAATATCCATGTTCGTATACGCGGGCTTTCAAATTTTGTTTTGTTTGGCCGATATACACCAAACCGCATTCACAAGGAATTTTGTAAACCACTTCAGAATTGTAATTTATGTCCAATTTATCTTTCATTGTGTTATAAAGATTACCCACCGTTTTTAAGTGAGAGAACACTATCCTGGTATTGTCATTTGACAAAGCCCATTTCAGTTTTTCAGAAAGTCCTTTTATGTAGGGAATTTTTAAAAAAATTTTATTTTCATTGTTATTTTCAGCGTATTCCGAATTGTTACTGTTTAAAATTATATTGCAAAACTCTGGTGGACAATCATTGTCAATTAATTTGGATTTGAAATTTAATAAATTTTTGTTGATAAAATTTGAGTGGCTTAATTTAGTAATTTTGTTTTTTAAGGATTTCATTATTGCTAATTTTTGTTTCCACAAATAAGAAAGTTTGATGCACTTTTGTTCAATCAGTATAATTACGTCATGAAAAGAAATGAAAAATTCATAGTCAATCTTACAAGTGTCACTCTTCCGGACAATGTTGAACACTTATTAGGGTTAGGTCCAAAATGTAGTATTGATTACCATAAAAAAGAAATGCCTATTTTACAAGTTTTAAAAGATACGGAATTTTGTATACAGCAATTTAACACAGAAAATAAAAACGAACTTCGGGCAATAACCACTAATATCATAACAAATTTTCTACAAACACCTTATAAAAGTGATATCCAATCAAAAATTCTACTAGACAATTTTAGAAAAACCAAACATTTTTTAAACAACCATCCAAATATTTTCGTAACAAAATCTGATAAAGGTAATATAACTGTAGTTATGGATAAAGGTGATTATGAGATAAAGATGATTAATCTTCTAGACAATCCGTTGATTTATGAACAATTAAGTAGTGACCCAACCAATAGGTATCAAACTAAGTGTAACAATTTAATTAATAAACTTAGAGATCAACAACTCATTGACAAACAGCTCTACAAATATTTAAAAACTTATAATTCTAAACCACCCAGAATTTATGGCCTTGTAAAGGTTCACAAACAAAACAAATTGAGACCCGTGGTACCTTGTATACAATCACCTTCACATAAAATCTCTAAAGTAATTGCAGGCGTGCTGTCTAATTTAACACCTAAGTTTCGTTATAATATAAAAAATTCTTTTGAACTATTAGATATCACAAAAGAACTAACCCTACCGCCAAGTTATATCCTTATAAGTTTAGATGTAATAAATCTATTTACTAATATACCAAAACAGTTAGTTATCCAGTACATTAAAGAAGAATGGCCTATTTTGAGACATCATACCACTTTTTCCTTAGAAATTTTTATAGAAATGATCAATGTCTGTTTTGACACTAGCTATTTTTGTTTTAAAGGTCGGTTTTATAAACAAATGGATGGTACAGCTATGGGCAATCCAGCGAGCCCGATAATGGCAAATATAGTAATGGAACATCTAATTGATACTGTTATAAAAAACATTCCTTTTGAAATACCACTCTTAAAAATTTATGTAGACGATACCATTATGGCAGTTCCAGAAAACCAAGTTAACTATATCATTAATTGTTTTAATAGTTTCCATGACAGAATTCAATTTACACTCGAAAAAGAAAACAATAACAACATTCCCTTTTTAGACGTACGGCTTATTAGAACTGAAAACCAAACAATTATAACTGACTGGTATGAAAAAGATGTGAACTCTGGTAGATTATTAAATTATTATTCTAGACACCCTTGGAAACAAAAATTAGCAATAATGAAATCCTTAAAAAACAAAATTACTAAATTAAGCCACTCAAATTTTATCAACAAAAATTTATTAAATTTCAAATCCAAATTAATTGACAATGATTATCCACCAGAGTTTTGCAATATAATTTTAAACAGTAACAATTCGGAATACGCTGAAAATAACAATGAAAATAAAAATTTTTTAAAAATTCCCTACATAAAAGGACTTTCTGAAAAACTGAAATGGGCTTTGTCAAATGACAATACCAGGATAGTGTTCTCTCACTTAAAACGGTGGGTAATCTTTATAACACAATGAAAGATAAATTGGACATAAATTACAATTCTGAAGTGGTTTACAAAATTCCTTGTGAATGCGGTTTGGTGTATATCGGCCAAACAAAACAAAATTTGAAAGCCCGCGTATACGAACATGGATATTCATGCAATGAAAAGCATAAAAACAAAAAAGAAAAAACTGCTCTAGCTGCACATCATTTCACTGAAAATCATAATTTTAATTTTGACGAGGTATCTATTTTGGATAAAGAAACTAATTATAACAAAAGACTTATCAGTGAAATGATATGCATACAAGCACATAAGGCAATTGCAGTCAATAAAAAAACAGACACTGATAATTTAAGTATTATTTATAATCATATAATAAAAAATTTCATTAGTTTTTAGATGTAAATGTGGAAGTGTTTCTTGTCCGAGTCCCTGTTTTGTATTGATAAGGTACCGGGTACCGCTATATATTCACAATTAACTATTATTTTCCGAAACGGCAACGTATGTCTTATATATTTTTCATGTTTATTTATATATATTTAACGATAAGGACCATGTCTTTTGATAAGAATATTTTACACTAGGTAAGGATGCTCACTTGTATGTTTTTTTTTTTTCCGTTTTGTCTCTCTGTCCGTAATTTTTGTTATATCTTAATTTTAATTTAGAGCTATATATCGAGACATTTACAACATTTTTATAGTTTTATATTTATATTTTAATAGTTCTGTATGTTAAAAATCAGTATTTGTTATATTTTTAAAACTGAATGTATTTATTTACTTACTCATTATCTGTACTTTTCAGTCCTGAAGAAGATTTTAAAAATAAATCGAAACGTCGACATAGTCTAAAATTTCTGTGTTTATTGTCCTACACCGACGAGGAAAATTCAATTAATAATAATAATAACAATAAATTTATTATTTACCCAAAGAAAATAGATACAATAATATGAGAATAAAAACACAAGTTACACAAGGTAAATAAAGGGCTAAATGGTTCAGAATTCTGAATAAATCCAGATTCTGTTCTTCCACCAATGCCCACACAAAATAATATAAATAACTATAACTAGACATCACAATAATCAATAATTACCAGTCGGATCAGTTTCTTCGTTCTTTCTCTCCCCCGCCAAATCCACCTAGTGGACAATATTCCTGGATGCAGTTTGTTAATAAATAAATAAATAGTATGATGTTTCCATGGAAATCATCCGCCAAGCGAATTCAGCGGGAAATGAAACAAAGAAGAATGAAATAGTACCTACTCTAACCTAAATTGTTTATACTAATTATACACATGCTATAGAAAAAAAATCGACAAAAAAAATTCGAGATTGTAATATAATAAGTTAACAGAATATGATGATGGGGGCACAAAAAATAACACAGTTAGGATTTTACTGAGAGTTTAGTAAATAATTTTTGTAATTAAGCTTAAATGTCAGAAATGATTCATTGAAATTTAGTAAATTTAATCTAATCAAACCGTTAACGCAAGCAACAACATTGTAAGAATATGACCTCTTAAAAATTTCCTTATGATGGCGTGGGATGGTAAGTAAATTTCATCGACGAATATTTACATTATGTACATCTGTTCTGTAAGTTAGTTTATTGCATAAATAAGAAGGAGCGTTTGATTTAATTATTTTAAAGAAAAAGCATAATATATGGAGTCTCCGCCGATTGTACGTATTTAGCCATGAAGATTCCTTGAGTTTATGAGATATTCTTTGCCACCGCCTAATGCCATAAATTAAAAGAATACATGAATTTTGCGCCTTTTGTATCGTCGTTGTCTAAGCAGGGTCCATAAACGCAATCACAATGATCAAAATGGGAAAGGACAAGTGAGTCACATAACATTTTCTTGACGTCACGATCTAAATACTATCTTTGATTATAAATTAATTTCAAAGAGCTGTATGCTCTCTGCAGTTTGCACGTGATATGTTCTTTAAATCTAATTTCTGTGTCGATGATCAAACCCAAACTTTTACAATAATTTTTCAGTAATATATTATCAGAGCCTATCCTTAATTTAATAATATTTGTTACATTATTTCTAATGTTTTCTTTGCAAAATAAAATAGCTGATGATTTGTTAGGGTTAATTTTTAACATATGTTCAGTCGAAATTTTATGAAGGCAGCTTAAATCACGGTTTATTAATACATTTGCTTGTACCATTTCTTCACTGTTAAAAGAGCAATAAAGTTGTGTGTCATTAGCGTAGATATGATAACTGCAAAATTTTAAAGATTCTGTGAAATTGGATGTGTAGATTGTATATAAGAGGGGTCCTAATATGCTTCCCTGCGGAAAGCCAGTCGTAACTTTAAGTAAAGTAGAAACCTGATCATTTATTTTTACTTGCTGAAATCTGTCACTTAAAAATGAAGATAAGAATGTATTGGCACTTTCACTGAAACCTACGAAGTGTAATATGGATAATAGTACTTTATGGTTAATCATATCGAATACCTCCGAGTAGTCCAATAATATTAATATTGATATTTTGTCATTATCATATGCTGTAATAATATCATCCATTACATCTGCTAATGCTGTTGCACAACTGTGACCTTGCCTGAACCCAGATTGTTTTATTGGTAATATATTGTTAAAATTTAAATATGATCTAATCTGTAGTTCAATAATTTTTTCTAGAACTTTTGATAGAGTTGACAATAAACTAATTGATCTAAGATGGCTAAATTCCGTAGGTTGGTTTATCTTTGGAAGAGGTATAACTTCGGCTTCTTTCCATTTAGTGGGAAAATATGACATGGCAATACATTTATTAATGATGTGACAAATATATGGGACTAGAAAAGGACAGCATAATTGAATTAATGTGATATTGAGTTTGTCGGTCCCAAATGCTTTACATTTTATATTCAAAATTACGTTGGAAATCACTGCCTCTGTAGTTTCTTGAAATGTAAAAGTATCGTTTAAACCTACTTTAATATTAGACATGTAGTAGTTTATCGTATCATCATTAGGCTGAACATTATTTTTGGTAGAATCGATAAAGAAATTTTTGACTTCATTAACATTACGTAATTTGTCAGGAATGTTACTAATTTTATTTTTTGTTAAATTTAATTTTTTAAGTTCCTTCCATTTCCGTTTCGAATTTGAGTTTTCGAATTTATATTTTAGATACGCCCTTTTTTCGGATTTGATTGCAGTATTTGTAAAATTTCTTAGTTCTTTGTAATATGACCAATGTTCGGGTAAACGAGACTTTTTAAATTTCTGTAATGCTTTGTTTCTTAATTTTTGCATGAGTTTAATGTTGTCCGTTATCCAAGGAGCATAATTATACTTTCTTGAATTGAATGTTTTTATAGGCGCATGGATATCAAATAAATGAATAATATTGTGGTTAAGAATTGGTTTTTTAATCAATATTATCTGTATCATAAATTAAATTCCAAGGTAGTGACTCGAGTTCCCTTTGAAATTGAAAGTGGTGGATATTTTTTAGAGATGAGTGACCCTTGTTCCAATCGCAGTGCCTCTATCTAGCTCGACTTTCAATTAGCACATCAAACGGGCAGTCAAAGTCTTGTTTGATTGGCAGTGAGTCAGTGGATTTGGTCATGGACTTCAAATGGATTAACTCCAGAATCCTTAAGTGACCAACCAGATCGCCTGGTTTAAATTTATGTGCCTGGTGCAGTCGTAAGGCACTGAGTGCCGCCTCCTTCCTTACATGTAAGTGCAAGGGAAGTAGGTCAAGCATAGCCTCCATAGCTGCTGTGGGACACGAGTGCATTGCTCCTGTAGTCCCTAAACAGGCAAGGCGTTGCAGTTTCTGCAACTTTCCCTGTGCTGTTTTTTCCTCCATACGCATGATGCTTAGGTTACCATAGGTCTGACAACCCAAAGATAGGACCAATGTGTCATTTTCGGTCTTAGACCCCAAGTCTTACCAAACAACCTATGGCATGTCCATATTGCTGTTGCTTTAGTAAGAGTCCTTTCTATATGCGAGTTCCAGGTAAGTTTTTGATCCAGGATTACTCCTAGATACTTGACTTCACTGGAAGGATTTATTATCATTCCATTGAGTACAAGAGTTCTAAGATTGAGTTTTCTCTTTTAGTGAACGGGACAATAGTTGTTTTGCTCGGATTGACATTGAGCCCCTCTGACGAGCCATTTGGATATTATATTTAAGGCAATTTGCATGAGGTTGGAAATCATGACCTCATTTTTGCCTCTCACAGTGACGACCAGGTCTTCTGCATATCCCTGGATGTTGAAGCCTGAATTACTCATTTTATGTAGGAGAACATCGACCGCAATTGACCACAGCAAGGGTGATAGGACTCCACCTTGTGGACAACCCCTGACTGCAGTTACCGTAGCCGACTCATACCTCACACTTGTAGTAATAATTCTGCCTTTTGAGCATGGATTGTATCAATTTAATTGTAGACGACTGTTTTTTCCGTGGCTTTGTATGGATTCATAGGAGGTGTTGTCTATTAAGTATAATACATATTACACTCAAAAGCCATCGACCGAGGTCCTTCCGCCTTTCTTTTAAATTTATTGTATTTTAAAATTTGACAAACACGCATATGGAATACATTTTAAGTTATTTATGGAAATATAAGTGTAATGTAATATGTCTTGTTCATTGTAATTATTTATTAGTACTTGTGTTGGTATCTAGTTGTTTAGATGTTCACTATGTATTTACCAGAGGGCATGGATGTGTAGATCCGCGTACATGCCTATTTATGTAACTAATCCTATACCTACGTATTTGGTCTTTGGATAATAAATATTATTATTATTATCATGGAAGTCTGAAATAATGAAAAATTGACCGCTTTTGGTACATATTATCCCATATCTTGAAAACTCTGGGAATTATGGCTTGTCTAATGTTTCCGTTGTCATCCGGTATAATGCTGTAATTACGGGAGGAAAATATTTAATAAGGCAAATTAGAAGAAAAGCTTTTTATTTAAAATAAAATTATTAAAAAGAACTCTTATGAATAGCAATATACATATAAAATTATCATATGGCATACCTAAACAAATAAGTAGTATAAATTACAGCCGAAGATGCCATAGTTTTCACCAGTAACATTACTACTATTACTAATACAACAAGGTAACAAAACTATAATTTTAATTTATAGAGTTAGCCGAAGCTTAAGACAATAGACAACTAACAAATAACTTATTTTTTTACAATAACTGTTTCTGAACTATAGAAAAACCTTCCTCATTTCTTTTTACTCTCCAATAACTATCAAGACTCTGCACCCGTGTAAGGGTGTTTAAAAATTCTTCATCATGAGTAATAATAAACAACTGGAAATTCTTCTCTTTCTCCCTAGCCGTTATAATTCTAGATAAAGCATCGCTCAGGCTAAGAATATTTTCCCTATCTAAATTAGTAGTGGGCTCGTCTAAGGCTAAAATTCCACAGTGAGCACTGAATGTTTCTGCTAATGCCATTCTAATAACCAAACACGCCAAGACTTTTTGTCCAGCACTGCATCTTCCTCTCATTTCAAGTTGCACGCCCTTCTTGACTTGAACTACCTTGTAATTATAAGTTCGTCTTTTATTCGCGCCGACATTTTCGTCAGTCTGAATTTCGATATAATCAATATCATTACCTCTGTATATGTTTCTCCAAAGTTCTCGAATCGTTCTATTAATCTGAACCATTCGTTCTTTATGGAACTGTAACACTGATCTCTCCAATACAGTAGCGTAGTTGCTTAAGTCACGAATTGCTATTTGTAGAACTCTTATTTCATAATACTGCTTCTTATAATTATTGTAAGCATTTTTATTTTGAGGTCTCTCCAATTCCTCCTCTATTTCTTGTATGTGTTTCGATATTTCCTCTTTTTGTCCAGTTAGGGAGCTAATTTCTCTACGGTAACTATCAATTCGCCTTTGAAGCTTCTGTTTTTCATCGTACAAGGATTTATCGTTATAGTTACCGATATGCTTTTTTAAATCAGTAATTTCTATATCCAAAATGGATTCCAGCCTCTGCTTTTCACGCAACGTCTCATTATCTATCAGGGCTCTAAAATTACTCTGTTGCTTGGCAAGGTTTTGCTTCTTAGTAGAAATAAGATCGACAATAGTATTTTTAGTTTCTTCTAATTTCTCTTCTTTAGATTTTAAGTCGGCTAATTCTGCAATAGAGTCGTTAAATTTGACGTCAGTATCATTTTTAATATACATATCAATACTGTTTTGCAATTTTTTAATTTCGGCAATTATGTTTCTGTTTGAATCGATTTTATTTCTCTCTTCCTCTTTACTTCTTCTGTTGGCTCGCACAATATTAGATCTCTTTTCCGTCGCTGACGATAAGTCTTTTTCAAGATTGACTAAAACGTCATTAAGCTCTTCTATTTCTCCTTTTAACACCATTAACTTTTCAGTATATTCATCCTTTTGCCTTTCAAGTAAGGGTTTTTCTTGTACCAATTTTTGCATATCTATTTGTTTTTGAGTTTCGTTCTGTATAGTAGTATTTAGTCTCTGGCATCTCTCTCGATGAGAATCGATCATTAATTTATTTGATTCATATAGATTTTTTAAGTTACTCAATTCGGCTTTAACACTATCAATTTCTGCCTCAGTTTCTTGTCGTGAACGATTAGACTGTACATTGATAATATTCAGTTCCAAATCTGATATATTATTTTTGGCTTTGTTTATGTCTGTTAAATACTGATCTAGTAACGGAACATCAGTAATAACTACCTTACAGACGTCCATTAAATTTTGTGGAGTAACCAAATTGTTTTTCTCCAATGTTAATTCTGCAGACACATCCTCATGTTTTTTCGTTGTATTATTTAGAGCTTCTTCCATTAAAGGGATTTTGACATCCGTTAATAGTTCGATATTATCATTCACTGCTTTCAGTTGCTGTAATTTATTAAATAACTCTTCCTCACGTCTTAAATCTTTATCGATTTGAACTAGCTGGTTTGGAATTCTTTCAATTTTATTTTTTAACTGAAGTACGATTTCTTTCACTGAAGATTTTTTGTTTGTAAAATCGGTTTGGCACACAGGGCAACAAGGAGATTCTTTCTCAAATTTATTGATGAAGGCTTCGTACATTATTTTTGCTGAACTGTATTGTCCTTTGTCTCTTTGTAGCTTTTCCTTTTTAGTGGAGCTTTCGTTGAGAACTTCAACAAATGATTGCCCTTTACATATGTCGGCAACTTTTTTTTTCTCATTTTGTAGTTCTCTTTGGGCACTTTCTAATTTCTCCCTTTCATGTTGTATGGTTGTCTCTAGAGTGGTAAATTGTTTCTGCAATTTATTAATTTTTTCTGTGAGAGTTTTAACTTTTACTTCTTGTTTATTCTGTATATCCATTACAGATTTTCTGAAATTTCCTTCCGGCATATTGTCTCCAAATAATTTTTGAAAGTTTTGCGAGTGTTTATTTTTTATTCTCTTTACTTCTCCTTCCTTTTCAACAACAGCTGCTTTCTCGCTTTCTAATTTTTGTTCAGTAACAAAATTTTGTTGCAAAATTCTATACTCTCTATCAAGTTTCTCTAAAGACTTTTCCTTTCCTTGAATAAGTTCTTTAAGTTCGTCATTCTCCTGCATTTTTTCATCCTCATTAAATGAATTCTTTAAAGTTAATAATGTGTTCTTGAGTTTTTCAATAGTATTTCCTACAACTTTCAGTTGCGAATCAGAGGTGTCTAATTGTTCCAATTTATAGTTGATATCCCTAGTTTTATTTTGATATTCACTAATCAAGCCATTTTTTGACGAAATTTTTTGCTTAGTACTTACAAACTGTTCCCTCAAATTATCAATTTCATTTTGCAGCTCCTTTTCTTCTTGATCCTTTTGGTTGACCAAATCATTAAACAGCTCTTCAGATTGCTTTAAAGCACCCTGAAGCTCAGACATGACCAATTTGCTATTGCTTAAATCGGTAGAGCTATTAATTTGTAATTTAGCCCGTGCTTTTTCAATCAGTTGCCCGTTTTCTTCAACTTTTTTGTTATGCTGCTTTTGTTCTTCTTTAAGTTGTCCAATTTTCACTTGTACACTTTGCATTATTTTACTAATTTCGGTACTTTTAAGAAAAATTTTCTTCTTGCGTTCCTCCAAAGCTTTTATATCATTTTCCTCTATTTCTTGTTCTTCTTGAAATGAACGTATCTTATTTTTTAATTCCTCATCGGATCCCTCAAAGACATAAGAAATTTGCTGTTTTATCGTATTCTGTTGTTCTATTAAACCTAAAATAAACAAACTAATATAAGAACAGAAATTAATAATAACAAAATTGAAGTCTCAGAATTAAAACATTATGGCAAATTGTCAATAACAGATTAGGTCGAGAAAAACAGAAAACGAAAACTATACTATATTCAACGAGACTGGATAGTGCGGGTAAACAAACATAAGCACGTGAACAGTTAGTTCCCGGTTTCCTATTGGCTATTATTAAGGTTGCACTGGGAGAGCCAAATGCACAGGGTCGGCTTGGGGTGTATCATCTTTAAAAATATGATTTTATGATTTTATCCAGACTATGTCAATAATAATATTATTAAACTTAAATTTTTATTAAACCAATGTTACAAAATATGTGAAAATGAAATAAATTTTGTAAAATTATTCTATCAGTCAAATATTTTAAAAAATAAATAAAAAAAATATCGTTATTTATGTGATACCCGTTACAGAGTTAAGTTCATAAATTGGCATTATAGCTTGGCGATAACGATTGATTTCGTTTTTTTTTTAGTATATTTGATTGATATTATATTTAATTTTTTTTAAAATATAATAGTGACAATGCGAAATGAATTTGGGGCCGGACGAAAGTTTTCTATGGTGCTCAGCTATCCGCAAACGCTGGCATCGGATTTAGTAATAGCTCCGCCCCCTTGCACGAAAATTCCGTGTCTGTTGATATTAAAAGTAAGTAATGCTTCAAATTAGTTTTGAATATTTCACTCGGACAAGGACCAATTGTCACTATCACTACTATCACTATCATCACTAACTCTGATTATTAAGGGTTCCACCATACTCTCAATTATATTATCGAGCTCCCAAAAGTTTGGTTCGACTTTATTTACTACATGCTGAACACATTTATTCCATTTTTCCGTGGTGATTGTCAAAATGGCATCATTAAAAAGATTTTTTACATCGGGAAACTTGAATGAGGTGTTCCTACTAGCAACATAATTTTTAACGTCAGCCCAAATCAACTCTATGGGGTTTAACTCGCAATGATATGGGGGAAGCCGAAGAATTATTCTGTTTTCTGATTTTGCCATTTCGTCGATAACGTAAGCATTATAAACTGACTTGTGTTGCGCAACTAGCCATTCTTTTATTTTTTCTTTCCTCCACGCTGTAGTTGGTATCTTTTCTAATTTTCTAGAATGGTATGATGCATTATCAATCACAATTATTGCGTTGTCTTCTAAAAGTGGTAAAACCTTTTTAAACCACGATTCTAAACTATCGCCATTCATTTCTTCGTGGTAATCGCCACTTTTTTTTGATTCAAATACCCATAAACCATCCTCTACAAATCCTGTTTCACTACCAATGTGTGCAACTATTAATCTCTTACCTTTTCCCGAGGGATTTTTGACACCTGGAGAAAGTCCTGACAAAAAAGCCTGATGAGACGATTTAATAGTTTCATCGACCCATACATGTGACTTAGTGTGTCCTTGATTCACCCAAGTTTCATCTAAATAATATACTTTTCTCTTTTCATCCCGAAATTTTTTAATTGAGGTCAAATATTCCCGCCTCCACAACACTATTTCGTCTCGTTCCAACAATGCACTGTTTCGATCTCGCCGTACATATTTAAAATTTAATGTTTTTAGAAGTTTATAGAATGAGGTTCTTTTAAAATTTGGTAACTCCGCACATTCATTAACAGCTTTTAATACCTTGTCCACAGTTGGCATTTCTTGCTTTAAAAAAAATTGATGGACAATTCTTCGTATTGCTTCTTTATCAAAATTGTCTATATTGTCTATAAGTCCCTTTCTAGGTTTATTCTTTTTTGGTGAAGATAAAAGTGATTTTTTTTTCTTTTCTCGAATTATTCGGTACACAGAAGCTTCACCCACTCCCATTTTAGCAGCCGTCTTTGTAACAATTTCGGAAATTAATATTTCTGGATTTAATTCCAACTCCGATTTGTATATATTTAAAATTAAATTTTTTTCCAAACTACTCAATGCACTTTTTTTGGGCCTTTTTTTGGAGTAAATTCCTCAGCTGGGTCAGTCGAAGACATTTTTAAAATAATAATAATAACAATTGTAATAACAACACTTACTTAGTAAATACAAATAAACACAAAGACTCAAGTATAATATATAATATGTTAACTGCAACTGCAAACTAAATAAATGTCTCGGTTTGTCCGTCGCAAATACAACCCTGCGCACTTTACTGTTCACGCATGGATCACGTGTATTTGTTTACCCGTACTATCCAGTCTCGTTGAATATACTTTAGTAGCAAAGTAAATGATAAAAAAAATATATTAGCCCTGTGCTGAACCAGTTTTCATAGACCAAAAGTCGACAAAATCCTTAGCAGTACATGGATGGTCAGAAAATTTAGGATTAATGGTATATAATTGCAGGAAAATCGATTGGACCCCAACAAATAACCGAGGGTGGGGGTGGAACAAGATGTGCTTTTAAAGGTGAACCGAGGTTTTTTACAATTTCCGGCAATACTAGACATCCTATCGAAAAAGTTAAATGCAAAAATTGTAGATAATTGAAAGACCTACAACTTCTATTCTTGTTGACCATTCCAGAATGACGTAATTGACAGTTCGGCCATATTTGCGGGTGCATACAAAACCATTTGTGTATGTAAACATTACGAGTATTTCATCATTAAATTGTTTAATCGTGATCTAATTGATAGGAAATGCCACATTTTTGTATTGCTGTTAAATGTTCAATGCGTGGTGAAAGAGATCGTGCATTATTTTTCCGATTTTCCGCTATTTTAACCAATAGGGGGATCATCTTAATGCATTGCCTATAGAAAGAAGAAATGCTCGGATAAGGCTTTGGGACGGGGGACACTAAGTAAAAGCCATCTAAAACACGGTCGTATTTGTTCAAAACATTTTATAACTGGTAAGTACTTAATTTTTGCACCAAAAATTCCTTCTAGGTTTTATAAGGTTAGAATTAAATGATGTGTGTCATTTTAGGAAAACTAGCTGCTTTAGAAGATAAAAGTACAAATACCCACCTTTACAAAAGGCCAAACTCAGTCGTATCCTATAGATTTGGAAAACACACGAAATATTGTATTGTATTGTATTGTACTGTACAGGTTCATGTAGAAAAAGTTGTAGGTTTGCTCAAAAAAAATTTTTCATGAAACAATACCCATAAGGATGTTGTCAAAATGAGGAAATTGAGTGCATTGGATAAAATTGTCATGGTATGTAGTGCAATCATAAACATGTCCCTTCTCAAATACCAAATAATATAAATAATGAATTATCTATGTACTTATGTGTTTATTAATAAAAAACAATTTTAATTATGTATATTATTAATTATATATATTTTTTATTCACAGTAAAACAAATGTTATTTAATATTCACTTTATTCTTTTAAAATATCCAAGTTCAGGTTCAGTCAAGCCAAAAAAAGACCATAAATTAGATACGGACATTAATAGGCATAAGTTCATTTTTATCTATCAAAAGGAGGATGTTCCTGAGACAAACCTCTTGTTTCTACTTTTTTGGCCAATCCATATCCCGTATTCGCAACAATTCTACATTTTTCATGGAAGGTACTGGCCAAACGGAAAGTCAGTGGATGCTGGACCAGGACCAGCGATGGTATTTGGATGATGATGCAGGTAAAACAGAATCACTATATGACTGCATACTTCTGATAAACATGTACATCTGATACATGTATAGTGAGCAATGGAAATGCTGGTGTTCTTTAAAATAATAATCCAAACTTGAAGTAACTTTTCCCTCTTTCGTTGAGAGTGTTTAACCTACAACAAAGATTTAAAAAATGTTAATCAAATTTAAACCTCTGTAGCATATCACATTAACATATAGAATCTAGTTGTAATGTAAAATTATGCATTAATTTTGATTTCTTACCTTCCCAATGACAACAAATGCCTCATCACTGATTTGTTTTGCCAAAATTCCTTGAACAGAGCCAGATTCGTAAAGCTTGTAGGCTTGCAAGCTTTTATAAGGCTTAAATTGTTGACCAGTATAATAACTATGAGCTAGTATTAAATAATTCACGAAGTCCATCATGGTAATATTATAAACTTCAAGCCTGCTCTCTTCAGGAGGGATTGCATAGTGGTCAATATTGTCAATAATCTCGATCATATCTGCACTTAATATCACCTCTAAGGGTTACATAATATACACTTAGAGACATCTTGGCGAAAAAATTTGCAAAAAAATCACAATAAACTCAATAATTCCAATAATTCTATTATTTTGTAGATTCGGTGATTTGTTTTGAAGAGGATAATAGTACATGTGGTAGAAAACCCAAATAATAGGAAAGAATATTCATAGAATGCCACAAATAACTTTCAGACAAAACTCAATCCATAGCACCAAAAACGAATGTAAACACAGGGAAAATAATCTCTTTGTGTGCCACCCAGGCAAAATGGTGGATCTGTCAAAGTCACGTGTTCTGGAATGGTTTATACCACCGAATACCCTGAAGTGTAACTGTCATTGGCGGGAAGAGTTGACACATCCAAGTTGGCGCACGTGAAATCGCCATTTTGTGCGGTGCATTTCATCAGTTTCCTAGTATTATTTTCAGTCGCAGTTGTCTAGTTGTGTGGAAGTAATTTATGTGATTCTTTACATTTCCAGTTAGTGTTTCTGTCATTATTGTTTGATTTGTTTGGGTGTGTTTTTACAAACAATGGATAAACTTTCTTTGAAGAAAGGTAGAAATGTGTGTGCAGCTAAAGACTATAGAAACCAGGCCGACTCTGTCAGATCCGTTTGTGCGAAGCCGGCCCTAATAATGTACTGCAGAAAATGGCCGAAAGTCACGGAAATTTGCCACAACTGTTCTAGTGTTACTTTACGAAAGTTACACTTCAGGGTATTCGGTGTCTATACTCTATTCTCTTACTTTTCAACATAACCTCAAAAGTATTGAGAGGAACGTCAAAAAAGATTTGTTGATTTTTTATTTCTATCTCCCACAGAAATGATTCGATTTTAATGAAAATTGGTGAAAATGGACATTGTTATGTCTCAAATAAGTTAAGTAATTTTTTTTAAGTGAAATATTTATTTTTTAATTTTATGCGAATTTAAATTGAAATAAAATTTTTCAATCAAAATAGTTGATTAACGAAATTTTGATTTTTGAAAATTTCAGGACGAAAATTTCGTCGTTGAAACCTCAACTTTAAGATGGTATAAAAAAATCTTACTGTTACTGTGGAAAAACATTGTAAGAAATGGTGAAAACTAAAACAAAGATTTTTTCAAGATCGATTTTTCCGTAATTGTCACGAATTGTTCATTGTTTATTAAAATAAAGTGTTGAGAGTGATGCAAAATGATAATTTCAGTGTAGTATCAAATAAGGGAACTTTGATTAACCATTTAAGGTTCAGGCTGTTGAGAAACAAATTGTTTAAACAATAGTTTTACATTAAAAAAAATTGCTAGAAACGTCAGTTTTTGTTCAAGAAATTTTTTTTTTATGCTTCATGGACAAAAATAAACTGATTATTCATTTTCGGAAAATAAGTTTATATAAAAGACTACCATTATATTTGGATGTACTATCAACCGCAGAAGTATCGGTAGACAATTTTAGACCATGCACGTTGTATATGAAGTACTCCTGTAGTAAGATGAGGTGTCTATGTACTATGAAGTACTAATGTGGTATGATATTTCGAAGGAGTGATCATCCCAGACATAGTGGATTTATACAGGTTTATTAGGTTAAAAAATTTGACAGATTAATTATTTTTAAAATCACTTTGATGATTTTGAAAACTAATTCCGTGTTAATTCCCCTTTATTTGAATGCGTAAATCATGAGGAAGGGAAAGCAGAGTTTAAAATAAGGAAAAAAAATAGATTGTGAAGGGAAATCAAATAGGATAGGATATTGTTGGTATTTAGGGAACTGAATATGATCTTATATGATAAAATGGCTTATAGTACAATCAATGAACCGATTCACCTCTGAAATCTGATCAACTCAACCGATTTGTTTGAAATTTTGAAGTAGCTCAAAAATGATGCAAATAACAAACCTGACTTAGTGCCGATATGTGCTTCCACCCCGGGGGTGAATGCCATCCTTTCTCGGGGGTGGAAATTTAAAAATTCAAAATGACACCGGGAATCGATAGAGGATCGAATTTTAAGAAGAAAATACAGTATAAAGTTTTTTCTACAACCTAATAATTTCTGAGTTATTCGCGATTGAAAATTCCAATAAAAAACACGTTTTTCAACAGTTTTTCGTAAATAACTCGAAAATTAAACGTTTTCTGGAAAAAACTTTTCTTATCAAAATTGGAGCTTATAAAAAAAAGCGATTCGTTGGTTTTTCTTTAATGTTTTATGTCATATTAAGCGACTTATGAGTCATTGAAGACGAATTTTTGTTCGTCGTAAATTTATCTAAAGATTTTAACTCAAATAACGGAAAAATGAGTAATTTTTCAGAGAAAATGTTCATAACCTTTTTTAAAGTGCTTTATTAGACCTTTAAAATAAGCTTTCATAAAATCCTCTAGCATGAAAACTAAGGAAGTTACGAGGAAAATAAGTTAAGTCTCTTTTTTAAAATAACTAAAAAAATAATGGTTTTACGAAAAAAAGTGTTCTCAACAAAAATTTAGCTTTCTTTTTACTGAAAATTTTGCTTTTATTAAATTCATGTAGCTTAAAAATTAAGCGAGATATGGGCATTTAAAGCTTTGATTTTTATGCGAAGGAAACCTCTTTTTAGCTCTTCAACCTTAAAATTCTCTGAACGAAAGGGTGTAGAAATATTGCAATCATCATGACTTTATAGCTTATGAAATTCCCTACAAAATGATGTGTGGGTGAATGCAAAAAGCTTAAAAGGAAGCCGAATTATCGTTAAAAAACTAAATACATTTTTCTAGAGATAACGCAGGAAAATTACGGAGCGCCTAAATTTTGAACGTTTTGGAGCATTTATTCTTTTGTACATGCTGTGTCTTCTTGATACATACATATCTGGATTCCCACTTGTATAAACACATACATAAAAAGATGTTATATAGATAATATGAGTAAAATATAGAAAAGGAAAGGTGCGCTTCTCTAGGCGAAATTCCTCTGAAGGCGACCTTCAACAGAGGAAGGGGCTCTTGGATTATGAACACCTGCTAACGGTTTCTTTCTACATGTATATTTTCCTGAAAGGGATGTTTTTAAGGGATGAAAATTTTAGAAAAATTTCATTATATCATAAGCAGCAATTTATTTTAGTTTTTTTACGCATTCCACTACTTGGAGCCTTCAAAAGGAGTTTTTCCCTAATTTTTATTGTAAGGGGTGGTTTTTAGGGGTTGAATCATATTGAAAAATGATGGATCAGGTCGTTTACACTTAAAGAATATATTTTTTCTATTCAAGATCCAAAATAAAAAGATTTTATACTTTTTAGTTTTTAAGGGTAGTTACATAGTAAAATATCGAAATATTAGTTACATTATAAAAAACAACAAATATTTAACATATTTGAACATAATGATAACCTATCACTGCTTCCATCTATTAGCTTTCAATTTTTCTTAAGTTTTATTGTTAGGGGTGGTTTTTGGGGGTTGCATCATTAAAAAAATGAAGTATCAGATTTCTTATACTTAAAGGGAAAAATTCTCCTATTACGATAAAAAGGTTTCATGCTTTTTAAATACATTTTTTTATTAATTTTCGTGTGAGGGGTTGTTTTTAAGGGTAGTTAAATAGTAAAATATTGAAATATTAGATCCATGATTAAAAATAATTGATATTCAACATATTTGAACATAATTATAGCCCATCACTGCGTTAATTTATTAGTTTTCAATTTATTGGAGTGAGGGGTAGTTTTCACCCCTTAAAAACAAAAGGCACACTTTGCGACCAAGTCAGGTTTGAAGAGGAGGGTAAGATGAACGTAATTCTAAATTTTCAAGAAGATCGGAGCAGTACTTCAGATTTCAGAGATTTGGCCCCTTTTTAACGTCGAATGACTGTATTATTAATGTTAACTGTTATGAAGAATCAGTCACATATTTACCTTGTTTTTCTGCTTCTTTCCCAGTTAGTTTATTTTGTAAATTGCCCAGAGTAACTGCTAAGTCTAAAATTTCTTTCATCCTATCATCCATAGGTTTAGTTTCAGATTCCTTCTCTTTAATCTTATCTTTGATTTCCGCTAACTTTTCCTTTTTCTCATTATACTTTCCTCTTTTTCTTTCTACATCATCTTTGATATTCTCTTTTGTTTTAAGCCTTTCTTGTAATGTATCTTTTATTTTTAATTGCTTTTCCTTAATATATTTTCTTAATGTATCAATACATTTATTATACCTTACCGCATCAAATATTTCATCAAACTTTTCTTTAAGTCTTTTAGGTTCATCTAAAGGCCAGGAAGAATTTTCTTGATGGCAAAAAATTACATTATTTAAGATGGATTTAGAAACATTTAAGGCTGTACAACAATAATTGTCAACGTCTATGCATCGTCCAGAAATATCTTGTGGATTATCCAGATCATCTTTATCGCGCTTGCGAATACTAGGGAGCATCCTTTTAAAAGTCAAACTTCCTGAAGCACTTGCATTTACAGACATAAATCTAGACACAGTTATTTCATTGCCTTGGCAGTCTAAAAACTTGATTTTGATTGAAGCCTTTGTTGAAGTTTTATTACACATTTTAGGGTCATTGAGAAAACCTTGTCCGTTACTCGACCCTGCTGGTAGCTCATTGGTAAGTGCAAACCTAATTGCTTCGATAACGGTAGTTTTTCCACAACCATTTCTTCCCAAAAACAGTGTCACTGGGGTATTGAAGTAAATTGTTTCTCTATTTTCAGGGCTAAAACTTCTTACACCACAAATTTGGAGGCTATGAATCAATGCCATCTTACTCTGAAATAAAATAAGGCATAAGTAATCAGTCAGCTGTGTTATAAACGTAACTGTTTCAATTTGAATATTTAAGATTAAGTCGCCGTTGAATTAACTGTAGATACCAAATATTTGAAAGAAATATATAGCTAAAATTATTTCTTTGTAACCTCTTTATTCATATACTTATTAGATCTACAAATACTGCGTATTATGATCACCAAAGCTCGGACATTTCCTCTCTGTGTCAGAGAGACATAATATTGTTGCTACATACTTCCTGCCTCTAAGTAGGTATGGGAAGATGTTACCCGGTTCTCACGTTATTAGTGGAGGTTGGGTCGTGGTTCAAAAAAATACAAAATTTAATTAATAAAAAAAATAGGGCGCCAGTAACCATATAATGGATACCTATAGCTCTACCTTCTCTCCAGATAAAATGTAAATGCAACCAACAGCTACTCTCCGGGCTATGTGCCCCGCCGAGCGCTGAATTACAAGTTACAAGCCTGGCGCGTTAAGTGTAATAATTGCATATTACCATCAAAACGCTAATGCTTCGATTAATGCTTGTAACTTGTAATTCAGCGCTGGGCGGGGCACATAGCCCGGAGAGTAGCTGTTGGTTGCAGTCTGGTTACGTTCCTTATAGTAAAATAAGGATTTTATAGAGGAGTTTGCGACTAAAAATATTATGTTTTAACTTGAGTGTTGTGTGAATCACCACCCGTGGAATTACCACACGTCTGTCTGGTACCTGGGTTCTCCAACACTGCCCTTAATTGTGTCCAATCCTCATAACAAAATTACTCTGGCAAATCTCTCCCATATAATTCCTCGGGCAAAACAACTCCGGGAAAAGCCACTCTGGGTGAAACAATTTCATAAAGTTCATAAGGTTAACTTCTCCATAAAAAACTCCTTGGTAAAAAACTCCATTCACCTAGAGGGGCCCAATCTATTAATTCACTGCCACTATGAATTAGCAGGGGCACACTATGGTGCGTTGATGTTTTCATACGTTTTTTTAAGTATAAAAAAAAAACATAAAAAATTGTTTTTCATTTAACCTTTAGCATTAACATCCTTACCGGTTATGCCATGTGGTTTCTATTGAAATTGATCTAAAATTTTAATAATTTCCATCCTTATACCTAACTGTATGTCAACAATATATTTCTTAAAAAATTGGCCCTCGCCAAATGACCTTGGTCTCATTTACATGCTTCCATGCAGTTAATATAAGGATTCGAATCTAATCTAATTATTTTACAACATAAACAGGTTAAAATTAAACAGCAACAACTATATAATCTGATTATTGAATGAGAATGAAAGATTTTAATTACCTATCCCAGGTTACGGTGTTTCACAGAGAAAGCGGCAAGGCAATAAGTGGGTCGGTTCATCGATGGTCTAAAGGCAAGTGGCCTGTGCTAATCGACATGTAGCCAAGTTCCGGCACAAAACTATAGCGCTACCAACTGTTAGAAAATTAATGTAGCCACCGGTACATCAAGATTAATTAGAAATTTTACCTTTAATAAATCTTTCCCCCTTCTTTCAATAAATCAAACAAGACAATAATTAAAAATAGTGACTTTGATCTTTAACCTGTCGATTGAATAACTTCTCTGCGTTAACCAAATAATAAGGTAATCTAAGGGTAACTTAAGGTATTTTGCAAGTGAACTAATAGATGGCGCTAGGTGAATGTTTTTAGGATTACATGTTTACAAATTTAAATGAACTATTAAGAACAGAGATATGCTGGAACAAGCAGACGACAGACAGATTGGGTGGTACTTCCAGGTTGGCATCTGAAAAATATTTCAACAGTTAACAACAGCAAAAGGAGATTAAAGTGTATGCAAATAATAACACCAGATTAATGTTCTTGCGTTGTTAAAAACCACAAGCTAGCATAAATAAGTAATTCTGGTGAGGAATTTCCAAGCCAGCGGCGTAGAACCATTATTAAATATGGAAGAAAACTTCCCAAAATTCCACAAAAACATATAATAAAATTTACTTAAATGAGGTTTAATTGTACATGTAACGTTCAGGCAAAAGTAAACATTACACTGCTTTGTAAAAACCTACAGAAACGTTGAAACAACAGGTGCTGTCAGCTACAATGTATTGTTGATAATAAATTTAACCTAAAAATGGTAATGGTTGTTACAAAAACACTTAATACACATCTAACAAACAACAAAACAAGTTTGAACAATCAAGAACGTATAGTCGAGTTCATCTGTTCACGGCACTAAAAAAACGCAAAAAATCTTTATCTCATTAAAATACCGGTACTCTGTACTATTACGTTCACAAATTGACTCGCTTACATTCATAGGTTTTTAATGTGCGTCAGCTTGTTTGATGACAGCATGCCGTTTGACCCAACGGCGATAAAAATCATGCCGTAAAGTTTTTGTTGCGTTTTTTGAGTGCCCAGAACAGATGAATTCGACTATACTTTCCTAATAGCTAATATAGACAGGAAACCTACTTTTGTCACTTCACTACGTAGTAGGGAAGTACTGGATTTAACCTTATGTACACTGTACAGGTAATGTAAGTGATACTATCAAGAACTGGCACGTGTCAGAAGAGCCATCAGGCTCCGATCATAGGCACATCAGATTCAACATCAAGATCCCATCTCTAACGGAGATAAATTCAGTAATCCCTGAGATACTAACTGGAAAGAATATTTAGAGTCCCTCAGAGGGTATCTGGAGGGAGGAATAGCGTCTGGAAGAAACATAGAGAGCCTTGAAGTGGCAATGGAACAGGTAAGCGAGGCGTTAGTAGCTGCCTATCAGAAAAACTGTCCGGAGAAAACAAGGAGAACTAGGGGTAAAACAGTCTGGTGGAATTAATCACCTAGAAGGCCTTAGGGCTGGTTAGAAGGATATTTAATAGGGCCAAATCCAACCAAGACGGGGATACCTATAAAGCAAAATTCACACAGTATAATAAAGAGATCTGCAAAGCAAATAGAGACTCATGGAAGAGATTCTGAGAAGAGGTTAGTGATGACCCGCAGCTTCCAGAATCCATAGAGTCTTGGCCAAGGACGGTTGTACTGTAAATGAAGTAGGTTTTATCAAAAAAGAAGATGAAACCTATATGGAAACAATGACGGAAAGTATCAAATTGCTCATGGAGGCCCACTTTCCGGGCTCACTGATAGATAATAACAGACCTAGAAGCATAGGCATTATCCAGGCCAAAGGTTGGCCACCGAGGTTATAAAACCTGACAAAATCACATGGGTAATTAATAAGTTCCAACCATTCAAATCTCCCGGGATGGACGGAATATATCCAATTTTGCTCCAAAAGGGGTTAAAGGTATTAATACCTTACTTATGTAAAATATTCAGGACTTGCTTGGCCTGGAGATACATTTATTTTTGGCGGCAGGTGAGAGTCATCTACCTACCAAAAATAGGTAGATTATGGGACCAAACGCCCAAGTCGTATAGGCCTATAAGCCTATCCTCTTTCCTACTTAAAACGATGACCTTGCGCTGGATGAATTAAACAGACTACTAGCAAAGTCCTTAGATGACAAGCAAATGGCAGTAGTAACATTTCTAGACATAGAAAGAGCGTTTAATAATGCGACAAGACACTCACTAATGAGGCCACCACCTTTTTTATTTTTAGTGCCGGACTTCAACCGCCTCTTTAGTGTTTCCGACTAGTTTGGAACTGCTTCCGCTTATCTTCAAACCAGCTGGTCATTTGAGTTCGTTGTTATGAATTTCTCCATGGGGTCAGCCCCATCTCACTTTCATCCTCTTCCTTTATTTTTGATAAAGCGAGTTATCGCCTCTTCTGCCTTTCTCCAGTTCTCCTCTGTCTCCAGCATTCTCTCTACCATGTTGTCCGAGGACAGTAATGGTGTCCCATCGTGTCACCTCTCTTGCCTCCACCTACGGTGTGTTCCGCGTTATTGGCCTCCCCACAATATCTACACTCTCGACTATCAATCTTACCGATATCATTTAAGTATTCCATGAAAGACCCATGTCCACTCAAGGCTTGGGTAAGATAATACCCCACTTCCCCATGTCTCCGTTCCATCCACGTCCTTACATTTGTGATAAGGTGTCTGGTCCACCTTCCCTTGTGTGCGACCTCCCATCGCCCCTGCCACCTTTCAAACAGCCTGACCCTGGCTTCTGCCTTCGCAACTCCCTCATAGACTTCCAGCCGCTCTTTGGCCATCAAATCGACAGGGGGAATCCTCTCCACCACCAATACCGCCTCGTACGAGATAGTTCTATATGCGCTGCACACCACTAACACAGCGCAACGCTGGATCCTGGTTATCCTGTTCACTTTCATCATACTTTCCCAGACCGGAGCCGCATACAAGATGGTAGAGTGCACGACGCTGCACATCAATCTCCTCTTGCTAGATCTCAGTTCGTGAGTGTTGGCCATAAGTCTTCCGATGGCTGTGGCTGTCTTTCCTGCTTTTTCGGCCACTTTTGTGGAGTGAACGCCAAAGTTCAACTTAGAGTCCAGCCAAAACCTTAGGTGTTTCAGATGGTCACCTGGGCATATTTCCACTCGTCCAACCCTAACTTTCATGGGTAGTAGGTTTCTCTTCCTGGTAATAACTAGGAACTCCGTTTTCTCAGCAGCTAGCTCGAGCTGCATCCTTGCTAGCCATCCCTCGATCTTTCTGATGGCCTCATTGGCCGCTTGCATTATGTGGACTGTCCACCTTCCAGTCACTGTTATGGCCAGATCGTCCTCATAACCGATGACTTTCACACCATCTTGCCATCACAATCGGAAGACATCATCAAATATACTGTTCCACAAGGTCGGCCCAAGCACCGAGCCCTGCGGAACCCCACACATGATATTTTTCCAAACAATCTCTACCTCCGTCTCATACCCGATCATCCTATCCTGGAAGTAGCTCATAGTAATCCTTACAAGGCGCAGGGCTATCTCCATACTCTGCATCTTTCTGACAATTATCGCCCATCCTGCCGAATTAAAGGCATTTTTGACGTCCAGGGTCACGACGGCGCATATGCTCTTCACGGCTAGAGCCTCCTCCACCATCTCCTTTAGTAGTCTAATTAAAGCCAGCCTAGACAAAAGGATTATAATATCCAACCTAGATGAGGCTCCCATTGAAGCAAAAGTGAGCACAGGCTGCCTCCAGGGAGGAATATTATCTCCACTACTGTGGGCAACCCTGGTTGATGAACTCCTCCGGAAACTGTCCATAGAACTTCTATTGCTTAGGATATGCTTATGATCTAGCAGTAGTTGTCAAGGGGCGATTTGCGAATACAATAATGGAGCGTTCGCAAAGAGCCCTAAATGTTGTCGACAAATGGTGTTGTAAGGAAGGACTCTCTATAAATCCCCACAAAACCACAGACGTCACTTTTACATGGAGAAGAGTACTGGAAGGTCTAAAGCCCCTAAGGCTCAACAGAGTGAGGCAAAATATTAAGGAGTCATCTTTGACCAAAAATTAACATTAACAAGAATTAACATGGAACTCCCACATCCATTTTCTCTGATAGCCAAGCGGCAATAAAAGCAATCAGCTCCATTTAAATCAACTCAAGATTGGAGTGGAAAACGAAAATGCTGATAAACTGGCCAAGGAAGGCGCACTCAAAGCCCCAATAGGACCCGAGTTTATTTGTGGCGTGACAAAGCCATGCATACGAGCAGCCATTAAGGAATGGGTGCAAAATAAATCTCTGGAATAGTGGGGTTCATTAAAGAACGTTTGGCCAAATTCACGGAAGAATAGGAAGGTCATCAAAGTAATAGTAGGCCTTCTAACTGGGCACTGCCGGCTCAATAGACACATGAGTCTAATGGCCTGGCAGAGGGGACACAACATGCAGGTTCTGCCAAGAGGAAGAGGAAACCTTAGTTCACGTATTGCGGCACTGTGAAGGCCTGACGAGACTGAGATTCCAAGTACTCGGAGAAGAAAAACCAAAGGCGGACAGCTATACAAAAGGACCTTTAACAAAGGTGTGGAGACTAGTACAAAGGACAAAGCTGGATGAGGTACTATAAGGAATGTATTCTAGGAGCACCACAATAGATCTGAAAAGGTCGCGGTGGTAAAGGCTAAATAACCAGCTCCTCTGTTTATCTATCTATCTATACTTTCATGTTCTGTCTAATATACAGAATGGCTCAGTCAATAGTGACACTTGTAATTTTTGAATGAGCGAATGGATCTTTTTCAAATTTGGTGTAGTGATATGAGATGAAATTTCCAATTATATGATGTAGAGAACCAAAATGGCCGACATCAGGTTTCAATGCAATTTGAAGGAAAATCAAATTTTTAAATGGGATAACCTGTATATTTTTGCATATTTGGATCCTGCTGGCCAAAATACACATGATCGACCCTCAAATATCAATTTACAGGCAAGCTGGCAAACATATCTAAACTTTTATATGCTCTAATTTCATCATTGGTCATAGGGCTCATTCGAAATAACAAATAATCCATCACTACACTTTTAGAAATGTAACGATGCAATTAAGTCTTCTACTTCTAAACTATATGAATCAACACCATTAAGCCCCTTTGTCCCGCTGTCCAGATCTGCCAGATCGCATCTGCCAACTTGGTCTCTCAGTGTATACAGATATTTTGGTCTCCGCACACGTAAATATTGGATCGCGATTTTCGCCAAATATCAAGTCATTGAGGAGACGGCAGTTCAGTTAAGACTGAGTTTGCACACACTAGTCAATCGCGAGTAAATTTGTAAGCGATCGAATTAATAGCAAAGCTCGACAGGACGATAAATATAAATAGCTTCAAAATATTACGGCTATATATTATTATATCAAATTCAATCTTGGCGAGGAGAAAACTTGGAACCAATGGAATGGGGTTGAAAGAAAGTGGACAATATCTTAGCTCTCATTTACACCACCAAATTACCAGCACCAATTTCCATCCTTCAGCCGTATCCTGCAGCTGCAAAAAGATTCGGAAAATTATGCAGCTGTGTTAAGGTTGTATTGCACTGCTCAACAATGTGCTGTAATTGCCATGGACAAGGATGTTTAAATTCTAAATCTGAAGAACTGTTCGTCCATGAAGAGCCCTCTAATGAATAAAATTGAACAGAATTTTAGTGGAATAGGCCTACAGGGTAAACCACTTTAAAAAACGCACTAAGAGCTCAAATAAAAAAACGTGGAAAAAAGGGAAAAATAAATAAAAATCACTTGCGTGTTATTTTGCGTTTTTGTGGATATCGAGTAGCAAATGTGCTGCAAGTTCTAGATATTACTTTATCACATTCTCCATAAATAATAAACAAATTTAAAAAGTCTTCGTGGGTGTAATTTAAACGTGCTGGCATTTTTTGACATAAGATAATGACAGATTGTTTCTAATCATGGCTATTTTGATGAAATGATTACAACAATTCATGAATTTCTAATAAAATCGCAAATATTTCAAAAAGTCGTAAATTTAACCCCCACAATGCTAATATCAGTAAAAAGGGAATTCAATTTTACACAACTTGACGTAAAAAAATACAGGATGTCCCATTTGACCTAAACAAGTTTTCGCGGTTTGAAGTTCGCAAAACTAACGCGAAAAACGGAACACTTGGTATGATATTATTGAATTTATTTCAGTTGTAGAACATAGTTCTCCTTGTGTTCTTTTTACGTGACAAGAAGTAAATGAGGATCTTTTACACGAAGAAAGTTATAACGGTTCTTGCAAACCGTTGCACCTGTCAAATTTTCTATAAAATGTCAAATATCTCTGAAACGGCTAGGTTTAGGTATAGGATATGCCACATATTTTCGACTCAGGATTTTATGCTCTTTTCGAAAACCCTAAAATATATAGGGTGTTCCATTTGAAATAAGCAAGTTGGTATCGACTTCCGGTATAAGCGGAAGTGCCAGCTGCTTGTAATTATTGTAGTTGGATTGGCCACACCGACATTAGTAATTATTTAAATTTTCAAAATTTTCTGATGCCTACTTTTCTCTATATCGATCGATTCAGTTCTCGGCGGGACATCCTGTATATACTATATAGCTTATATACAGGTGAGTGTTTATTAAGTTTAAATGTAAAATATATTATTAAAAACCAGAAAACCACTCTGTATAGCCATAAAATAAAGTAAAAGTTCTAGTAGTAGTTCTATCTACATTTAATATATTCATCGTAATATTGTTGAATTTAAAAATATGTTTAAGCAATGGTCTAGATGTAAATGCTGGTAAAACAGTTTTTATGTCATTCTTACCAAAGAATGTTGGTCATAACTCAAGTATTTTAATTAAGGCAAATCATCAGTCAATTATTGTCCAAACAGAAGGGACAAAATTTCTGGGAATAACTTTGGATTATAAAATGACATCACACCGAAAATTTATCAATTTTAACATTACTATCGCTATTTTTCATTATATTAAATATAAAAAAGCAAAAAAGTTTGTTCCTAAGAAATAATGATATTAATCACCACACAGCACATACTGAGTGTAGGCCAAAATTTTCATACTTATGAAGGAATGCATCGTTTTAATGAGTTCACCCGTCTCCTCGACCATTTTAACAATTTTATCTCTTTTCAAAATGCTTTGTTTAAGTATCTAGATAGTAATGCCATTTTATTCTTTAGACTAATATTTACAATTCTAGTTTATTGTATTACTATTTTTTTAATGCCTTGTTTATATTTAGACAATAGACAATAGACCTTTATTGATGTACAGGAAAATACATTTTCTTACATAAGTCAGTTACAGTAAAACTACACAAATACATAGAAAGAGTAATAAAATGATATGATAAAATTTCAATAATAAAATTATATATATAACACACACATACAAATCCTGATTTAAAACTAGATAAAAGAGAAAAAAATTGTTATATTAGAAATCCTTAATTGTAAAGTTCATTTAAAAATTCATTGTAAGAGTAGTAGGTTTTTTTTATTAAGAATCTTTTCATTTTGTTTATGAAGTTGTTTCCTTCAAAAGATCTTACACTTAAAGGTAATTTGTTAAAAAATGTTGGGGCCAAATGTAGCGTTGCAATCCAGGATTTATTTAATCGCAAGAATTCAATTTTAAGGTCATCTTTGTGCCTCGTGTTATGATCATGTATATTCTGTGAGGTATTATAATGTTCTCTATTCTTTTTTATGTATAATATACACTCAAAGATATATCTGCAAGGAAGGGTCATAATGTTGAGCTCTCTATATGCCTCTCTAGCATCTTCACGGTAATCTATTTTAGCTATTATACGAACTGCCCGTCTTTGCAGTTTAAACACTCTGTTTGCATGGGGAGAGTGTCCCCACACTATGATCGCATAACTTAAGACTGACTGTATGACTGCATGAAAGGTCATAATGCAAACTTGTTGACTAACTGTTTTTATTAGATTTTTCAATAAGAATATACTTTTGGCTATTTTGTTAGATATATAATTAGCATGACTTCCAAAATTTAGAGTGGGGTCTAAGAAAACTCCTAAAAATTTAACGGATTCTGTGTTATTTATTTTATCATTTCTGCGTAAGGAAAAAATCATATTTTCTGTCTTATTTACATTTAAACCTAATTGGTTCGCTGTAAACCAATCCTCCACATTGGAGATTGAGGCATTCATGCGAGCCTTCAACTGATCGATATCAATATTGCATTGTGTGAAATTTGTGTCATCAGCATATAGTACTAATGCACTGTCTGTGAGGGATGAAGGAATATCATTGATATATATGAGGAAAAGCAGAGGTCCTAAGATTGACCCCTGCGGAACTCCGTGGGTTACTGTTCTTTCCTCAGATAGATTGCCGTCATAATAGGTTACTTGACTTCGATCTGTTAGATACCTAGAAAGCAAATTTCGACTACTAGCACCAACTCCATAATATTGTAATTTTTTTAACAAGATCTTGTGTGACACGCAATCAAAGGCCTTGGAGAGGTCGCAGAAAGTTGACCCTACGCAGTCTCCGTCTTCAAAGCCTCTGATTACAGTCTCACAAAGTTTATTTATGGCATCTATAGTACTTTTGTTTTCTCTAAAGCCAAATTGTGATTCTATGAACAGTTTGTTATATTCTAGGTATTCATACAATTGTTTTTTTAATAGAAACTCAAATATCTTGGATATTACTGGAATCAGCGCTATAGGCCTGTAGTTGCTAGGATCTAATTTATCGCCTTTCTTGAATATCGGAATTACTTTAGATATTTTAAAGCATGAAGGATAAACGCCATCTTTTATACATTCATTAAACAGTTTTGTCATAGGAATTATTAATACATCTTTTAAAGATTTGATTAGCATTATATCTAAGTCATAAAAGTCTTTACAGTGTTTATTTTTTAGATTGTTTATAGCATCCCTAACCTCATTATAGGTAACCTCCCTAAAATCAAAAGATATATTTGATATATTTATGTTAGCTTTATCAAGATATTCTTCATAAGTTGAATTTGAATTTCGTAAATTATTTATTGTATTGCTTGCTACGTTTACAAAAAAAGAGTTAAAGTCAGTTGCATGGATACTCGCGTCCTTAGTACTCGAATTTGAAATCCTGTTTGCATTAATGACCCTCCATGCAGCCCTAGCTTTGTTATCTGCTTTTTCGATATATTCGGTGTTTGCTTTCTTTTTTGCTTCGTTTATAGCATGACGATATTCATATCTATAAATTTTTACCGTTTCAGCCAGCCTAGGTGTCCTGAAATTTTTTTTGTAAATCAATTAAAAACCTTAAATTTTCCCTCATGATCCTAATATCCTGATTGAACCACTGTATTTGATTTTTAGATTTTGAATTTAGTTGCTTTCTTACCTCTGGAAATGAAATGTTTCTATAGTGTAAGATCTTTTCAAGAAAAAAATTTACTTTATTATTAGCATCCACAGCTGCATACATGAATTCCCAAGTTTCTCTTTCAAGTAGCTGGTACATTTTAAATTTACCTTGAGTAGTGATTGGTCTATAAATGATAACTTGAGGTTTATTACTATTCCTATTCCTTAAGTTGCTTATATCTACTCTTATATCTATCGCCAAGTGATCTGATAGTAAAGGATCATATACACTTGTTACACAATCTAAAACATTACTAAAGTTAATAAAGATATTATCAATACATGCACCGTGTCTTGTATTTTCATGAATCATCTGAACAAAACCATATGAGTTTACAAGGTCTAAGAATGTATGTTTTCTTGAGCAGTTTTTATTAAAATGTATGTTAAAATCTCCATTAATAATAATGTATTTGTTGATATTAAAAACTTTGTCAAGCACTGAGGTCATAACATTTAAAAAGGTATTAAAATCTCCGTCAGGAGGTCGATAAACAGTAATAATGATGAAGTTCAAATCAGTAAGTTCTACTGCAGAGAGTTCGCAGGTCGTTTCTATAGAGAGTGTTCCTAAATCATTTTTGGGTTTATATTCGAGATTATTTCTACAGAATATTACTGTGCCACCATGTATATGTTGGCTTCTAGCAAAAAAAGTTGCAGTAGAGTAGCCGTTAAGGCAGAGGCATTCCATTTCATCTTTGGATAAGAAGTGTTCACTAAAACATAGGACATCATAATCATGATTTCTTGTTTGCATTATTACCTCGTATTCTCCAACTTTGTTTCGTAATGAGCGTATGTTCAAGTGAACAATATTTAGCGATGGATATTTGACACGATATAAAAGGTTACAACTTGCCTCGTCTTGAAATGTTTTATTCAGGTTAAGTTCATTACCCTCGCTTTTACATACTGGAAATGTATGAGTGATGGGCATGGACACTATTTCTTTAAATTCTTTTTTATTTTGTTTCGGTTTGTCACTGAGCCTGTTTCCCTGGTTGTTTAAAAATTTTTTTCTTGTGTTTCCCACTTTTGTTCATGGTTGTCATCCTGATTGTTTTTTGGGAAGGTGTATCTGCAGAAGCCAAGCCATTTACGTCCTGGCCAAGTTTAAAATGAGATATCTTTCACCCATCCAAGTGACGGGCTTACCAACGCTGCTTAACTTCGCTGATAGAGGTCTCAGCGCTTAAACCGATGGCGGTACCTCACTTCACTTATTATTTTTATTTTATTCCTATTTATTGTATGTTTGTTTCCAAATGGATTGGTCTAAAAAGTCACACTACTGTGTGACTTAAAATGATGAATAAAGATTTCTATTCTATAATGAAATATAAATTCAAATCAAGTCGTCCTTCTTTGAGGAAAATGACTTGATGGTTACTGTTACATCAGAACATTATCAAAAGGTATTGCGTAACTTTGAACAACAACTTCTTAATGGTGTGGATAGTCGAAGAATATGGATTCAGCAGGACGGAGTCACTCCCCATATTGCTAGGGATTCTATGACACTTTTGCTAATAATGTTTCTGATCTTGTCATTTCCAAATTTGGGGACATCAACAGGCCGGCACGGTCACCAAATCTCTCAGTTTGCGATTTATTTTTATGGGGCCGCTTAAAGTTATGTGTTTTTAATAAACCGCAAACTTTGTTTTTTTCTTTAACGTGTTCTACTGTTCATATTCTTTCCAAATCTTATTGGAAAATTGTTAAAATCGGAAGTACTTAAACTTTGCCAGACCAGAAAGACCTTGTATGCTAGTATACCAAATTGAATTAAGTTTTTTAATAGTAAAACCGCCAACCGCCAAAAGCTTGCTGAGATACAAATGAGCTTAGGAAACATATTCTTACTATGTAATTTTACATTTAATTTCATTGAGGTATGAATATGAATCTTATTTTTTTTCTTGGGGATGTATTAATTAGTTTATTATTTTCCACTCACCGTTTAAAATGTACAACTATTTGCTTTTATATAGGTATTATTCTCCTTTTTGCTCATCTACGTTTCCACTAATTCCACTGCTTTCGTTTTTAATTTCACAACAACCGGTTCACCGGCTGTCACCTGATTATACGATTGTACTCATTCGGTCATATTCGATAATTTTCGAACTAATAGTCAATTTCAAGCGATTTACCAGTAAATACCAAAGAAGAAGGCAGACCCCCTTGAAAGCGTAATTACCCGATTTGAATTTTGCTTCCCAGTGTCAAACGTTCTAACTGAAAATACAAATAATTGATAACAGTAAAGTATGTTTTAGATTCTCCGCTTACAAGTTTCTGTATATATGTCAAACAGGCCTCAAATATATGAAAAAAGTTGAGTTATAATTTACACAATAACCACATATGTAAAATATGAAACGACTCCGATGGTAGGTGAATACTGGCTAAATCCTCTTTCAGATGCATCCGAGATGCGAATATTTTTGTGTGAAATTCCGATAAATTTGATTTAAATGCATAATAACTCTTATTAATGTACCAAATAAGCAAGTATAAAAACCCTCTCGCCGCAAATATTTTTAAATCAAATTATCGGAATTTTGGACAAAAAATTCGCATTTCGGAGTCATGTAAACTAGACCTATAACTTTTCAAACCAATGACGTCAAGAAAGGCTCATTGAGGACAAGGATTGTTAAGTTAACAGGAATATGCTCGAAGATATCTTATACCTGTAACGAACAAAAAATTCGCATTTCGGAATCATGTAAACTAGACCTATAACTTTTCAAAACAATGACGTCAAGAAAGGCTCATGACAAGGATTGTTAAGTTAACAATTCTGCATTGAGGAACAGATATTGGAAGATATATTCAACCTATAACGAATAAAATCCCGTTCAGACAGTTGCAGAATGCGAATTTTTTGGTGCGGATTTTATAAAAATTTGCTCTAAAACAGTCTAATTTTCTTGCAGGTGTAGCGAAATGTTCGTAAGACAATTCGTTCAATTTTAACTAGTAGTTGAATTAGCAAATTAACTTCTCCTTGAACGCAATCCGCAGCTATGAAAACTAACCGTAAGTCGCTTGATGCTTTGGTAAACACTACTCATTACCGGTAGATCGATTGAAATTGGCTCAAGATAGCCAATCTTGATCATCATGACCGTTTTCTTTTGAAGTTCTTGGCAAAGAATTTATATATATATATATAACCCGATATAAAATGCACAAAGCTATACGGTACTGTTGTCAACAAAGAATTTTTGTTCTTGGAGCCCTTGCCTGAATTTTTTAAAACAAGAATGCTGATTGGCTGATGAAAGTTAGATACTGACAACTGTCAATTATGCACCAATCACAGTATTAATTTTGAAATCTCTATAAGGCTGCAAGCACATGAAAAGGAAGCGGTCCATATAAGGTCCATAACAAACACAAGCGTGTCCGATGATCTATGGTCTGATGCTTCGACCATCTCTGATGTCAAGAGATAATCGTAGTTTATTACGAAAATTCACTCGGAAAAATTTTAAAGTATCATTTTCATTTTTTAAAAATATCAGAGATAGTGATCTGAATGCTCTGAGTCAATTTTCGTAAACCCCTAATAAATTTCTAAGGTTAGCAAACGAAACTAAGCTAGAACGTGTATGTGATCTGTGGCTAGAACTTTCTGCAAAAGTTCAAGGTGTCACAAAGTATACACTATTTGAAAAATTACAAAATCGTTTTCCTGATTACCCCATATACCTAAGTATTTAATTTACCCACATGTTATAAAACATGGGAACCCAAGAAATAATATGCGGCCTTTGTTTGAAAGTATGTGATAACTTTAAAGCTGAGGAAGATACGAAAAATTTCTTGGAAATAGTTCTGCCAAAAGTAGTAAGTGCTCAATTACGGAGGAATAAATTTTTTCAATCCAGTGTTTATTACACCTTTAATTTAGATGTGTTAATTACAACGATTTTTGTTTTAGGACTTGGCTGCGATACAGGAACTAGTGATATGTACGCGCTGCACAAAAATGCTTATGAAATGTTTCAATTTTAAAGCGGCGTGCATCTATACATATGATTATATAGTTCCATTTATTGAGAACAAGGACAAGGACAAACTGAATTTGAAAGATGTCTATCTGAGTAAAAATGAGAAATGTGTTTCTGAAGATCAAGAGGTATGCGGATTTTGTATGTATCCAGTAAGAAATTGCTTGGCTGTGTCCATTGGCGCTGAAGAGGGAGACATCGTATTATGGAAAATGATAGAACAATGTCTTCCGGAATTGGTATGTATCAATATTTCTCATGTTGTCGTTATTAATTGTAAATAAGTTGATTTAAAGTTACTTGTCCACACCTTTTCGTAACGAAATTCAAGCTAATGTGGGTACATCTTAATCTGATAGTAATCAAGAAATTTTTTTTGCATTGTCTACATCATTTTCGGACTAACATTTTTTACTATTTCGTACATCAATAGAGTACTAGCAGCTGACATCGCAACCAGCTGCAATTTCAGATCCGTAGGCGTCAAAAGTTTTTGTGGCATTTGAGGTAATTTAATGATTTAATTATCCCAAGTTTTAAGTAATTTTAGAGCTTTCTTAAAAGCCGTCTTTGTGTAAAATTAATTATTAGTATTCCTTTTTACTAATACATTTGATGATTTGTTGAACTGACTTTAATTCTCTCCTTCATTTAGTTTCGTGTAAACAGTATTTAGAAAGGAGAACATTGCCGTCGTTAGTGCTCTTATGGCATTGAAAGCCAAATTGATTGTCACTAAGCAGATTGACAGATAACAAAAACTCAGTAAGCCTTTTTTTTATTGATTTTTCTATAATTTTTGCTTGCATGGAAATTAATGATATGGGCCGATAGTTGGATGGGTTTTCTACATCCCCGCCTTTATATAGTGGGATAACTAGAGAAGTTTTTAAAAAAGATGGGAAAACTCCTGACTTAAAAGAGCTATTTATAAGACAAACCAGTACCTACATCCAGAGCAGGTTCTGCGGCGGGATTCTAAGTTGCTATCGTATCAAGTCGATACAATACTAGTGGTTCTAAGTATACTATCTTATAACAATTTTAACTCTTAATCGACAGAATACGCTCGATACCAAAGAAGTTATTGTTTCAGTCTTACGATATTATAACAGTTTACTCTATAACAACTTAGAATTTCAAACGACACGTGTTTGAAATTAGTTGCTATCGTATCGATTCGATACGATTGGAACTTAGAATCCGGCCACTGGTAGATTTTCAAGTATTTTTATAGATATTTCGTCAATACCGGAAGCATTTTTATTTTTTATGTCAATAATTTCTCTCAATTCAACTATATTAGTATCGTACAAATGTAGTATTTGGTTATTATTTGTTTCCATCATATAACTCGGAGGATCTTTTAAAGGGATTATTTTTTCAGTTAATTTATCTGCAATTGAACAATAATAGCTATTCAGGTCATTCGAATTTATAATTGTTTTTATTGAACGGTGGTTTTTACCTCTAAGCTCGTTTATAATTGCCCAACTCTCTTTGGACTTATTGCTTGTTTGTTCCATTCTACTATTGTAATAGTTTTCTTTTGCCGCTCTAATTACTTTTTTGTAAATATTACGGTATTTTGCGTAATAGTTAAAGAAGAATACCTCATTTGTGTACTTTCGTATGTAGTGTAAAATTCGTATATTTTTTGCAGATGTTTTTATGCCTTTAGTTATCCAAGGTTTTTTATTTTAATCTTTTGAATGGGAATAGCCCTACTGAGAGCGTGCATTAAACACTCATAAAACGCATTAAAAGGTTCATCTCTAATAAAGACCCTTCTCCAATCAGACTGTAGGCAGTATTGAAAAAACCTATTGTAATTTGTCCTACTGTACAATAGTCCAAATTTTTCTTTACATTTAGAAGTATTTGAGTCTATCTGTAGAGAACAGTAGACAGCTTCATGATCAGACAAGCCAGGTGAAATCACTGAGCAGGAAATATTTTGGTTATCTAAATTACTACAGAGATAATCAATTGTACGATACAAGTGCTGAGAGTCGCGAGTATAAGATTTAACATGCATATTGAGATTGAAGCAAGTTAAGAGGTTTGACTCTTTGTCGCTAAAATTAATATTAAAATCTCCAGCTAATACAATAGTTGATTTAGTTGGTAGATTGAATAAGAGTGTTTCAAGCTTATCTAAGCATAGATTAACATCTGTTAAGGGAGATCTATAAATGCGTACTATATACATATTAATCATGCTACAATAATTGAAAACTCAATCGTCGCTAACAAATGACAAGGAATTCCTCAAGGTATTATTTAACAATATTAGTGTACCCTCATGATTGGAATTAGTTCTGTTATATATTGACAGAACAGAGTAATTCGGTATATAAACCGGTTCATTGGTTTTAAGCCAGCGTTCAGTTATTAAAACTAAGCAAAGCAAGTCGAGGCTTTGCAAAAAGATATACAAGTCATCAGTTTTATTACGGATGCACTGAATGTTCAGTAAAACTAAGGTTATTGCATTGGTATTTTTAACATCAACATCATCTACATTAATTTCTAGGACATTAGATTCAGCTGCGATAGTCTGGGATATAAAAAATGTTCTTGATTATTTATATCATCAACTTGAAACAATACTGATTTAAAGATTCTGTAGCTTTCTATATTGCCAAATATTCTTACAGAGTGATTATAACAGATGATTCCTTAATATAACGGTGCATTCTGGCCGGCCGTTAATTGTGAAAAAGGTAATCTTATATCATCGATAGTACTTGTGTGATAATTGTGTATGTTATGCCACTGTACTCTGATTGATGTTTTTTTATATCTAATGTAATTAAGTATATGTAGAGACATTGTAAAGTTAGGATGGATAAGTTAATGAATGTTTGTTTATAGGACTCTAGCGGGCTTGCTCCCACCGTACATCTTAATATCTATTTCTGCATTAATAATAATAATAATAATAATAATAATAATAATAGCCTTTATTCAATAATACCATGTAAAACAGTGTAGAACAAGTCAAAAGAACATTGTTAGTAAGTAGAAATAAAATTTTAAGTACAAATAACATTACAATGTACATAGAAGTTTAAAATATAGTACATTCATATTATCTAAGAAATAGTAAATTTACATAAAAATAAACATCACTTTGCTTCACAATGACAAATTAAAATGATGGTTTAAAAATTCTGAAACACAGTAAAATGGATTTTGACTCAGATATGTTTTGAGCCTTGCTTTGAAAACCTTTAATGTCAGATTCTGATATTCCAGTGGTATTTTATTGTAGACTCTTATCAATTGCATCACTACGTTCCGTTGCACTTGTGTGAAACTAGTTTGCGGTTGACGTAACACTGATCTTGCACAGCCTCTAGTATTAAACATATGGTTGGTTTCATACCTGGTAAATAGTTCATGGTAATGTTCTTTGACAAAACACGCACATTCATACACATACAGACATGGCATGGTAAGTATGTTTTTCTGTTTAAATATTCTCCTTCTTTTTAAGTGGAAGATGGTCCTTATGCAACATTTTTGGAGCTTGAAAATTCTAGGTGAGTCAACAGAGTTTCCCCAGAATATAAGTCCATATCTTATTCTGGAATTTATATAGGAATAATAAGCCGATAAAGCTGCTGCTTGATTTACGGAATTTGATATGGCTCTATGAACTTATTTTCTTTGCCAGGTAGTGTACGTGTTCTTTCCAGTTTAACTGCGAGTCTATCTCAATGCCTAGAAATTTTGTGTGCTCAGTGGTTGTGAGGATTTTAACGTCATAAACTAATGTGAACTTCTGTTCTCAAGGTAAATTTTAATAAGTGGATTTTCTCAATGTTATTCTTGAGGTTGTTCCATCTGTACCAATTTTCAGTTGTTTCAATTGTACTAATGATTTCTGTTTTTAATTCTTGTTCAGTGCTGGTCCTTATTATGAGCGAATTATCATCTGCATAAAGATTTAGCATATGACTAACAATATTCGTTAGTTCGTTAGTGTACAATAAAAATAGAATTGGGCCCAAAATAGAGCCTTGGGGTACTCCTCTTCTAGGCATTTCCCAATTTGATTTAATTTCGATTCCCACATCTTTTGCCATTACACACTGCTTCCCTTTGGTTAAATATGATTTAAGAATGTAATAAATATTTCCTCTGAAGCCCATTTTTTCTAATTTTTCTAACAGTATTTTGTGATCAACACTGTCAAAAGCTTTTGACAGGTCCATAAATAAAGAAACAACTTTTTCCTTATGGCCTATTGCTTCCAAAATTTCACATATTGCTATATACACCGCTCTTATAGTTGATCTCCCCTTAATGTAAGCGCTCTGCATTTTTGTGATTATTTTGTTCTTATCTGTGAAATCTAATATTCTGTTTAGCAGTATCTTTTCAAAAATTTTTCCTATTACTGATATGAGAGTTATTGGTCTATAGTTTTCGATATCTTCCTTACTGCCTTTTTTTATGTATTGGCTTCACTACACTTTTTTTTAGTTCATCCGGAAAAATTCCTTTTTGAAAACATATATTTGTTAGTCGTGAGAGTGGTTCTGCGAGTTCCAATGCACAAAACTTCACCAGTTTAGTTGGTATCTCATCATCTCCCACAGCTGCTGTGTCTTTTAGGGCATGTATTATGTTAAAGATTTCAGTGGGCATTGTATCATGCAAAAACATGGTGTGGTCATTCTTTGGAATATGATCCATAGTTTTCAGGACATTTGCATTGATATTTTCACATATATTTATGAAATAGCTGTTCACCTCATCCAAAACTTCTTTTTTGGTTTTGTTTTCTTGATTTCCCAAGTTTTCAATTTCAAATCTTATCTCCTTTTCTTTTCCCATGATTTCCTTTACTAAATCCCAAGTCTATTTAACTTTATTATTTGAATTTATGATGTAATTTGAGTATGATTCTTTCTTCGCATCATTAATTAATCTCTTAAATTCCTTACAGTATTGCTGGTACGCTTCTTTTATCACATTTCTTTTTAGCATTCCATCATACATTTGCCGTTTTATCCTGCTTCTCATTTTTATTTCCTGGTTTATCCAAGTTTTGTGTTCCTGGTTATTAAAATTATACATTGCCTTAGGATAAATTACGTCCAGCCCATGTCTAATTTCTGTTAAAACCATTGTTGTGCTGGTATTTGGGTCATCTTCGACAATTATTTGGTTCCAGTCAATTTTTTTGATGTGTTCTTTAAATAGGTGGCTTTTATCATTCGCGATGAGTCTTTTCATTACCTTCTCTTTTTTCTGAATTGGGATGGAATTAACAGGTATAATGGTTTGTAAGCCAAAATGGTCACTAAATCCATTCTTGTCCACTTTAGTTTCACATTGTGGTATATTTACAAAAACGTTGTCAATTGTTTTTCCTGATATTCTTGTTGCTTCATCTGTGGTAGGTGTTAGATTGAATGATGCCATCAGATCTTTAAATGTTTTTACATCTTTTTCAGACGGAGTTTGCAGGTCTAAATTAAAGTCTCCACAGAAGGCTATCATCATCATATTTCTGCATTACAAATACTTTATGCATATGAGCCGAATTTCCCCAGAATATTAGGTCATATGTAAGTACTGAGTGTACAAGACCATAGTAGGCCATTTTTAAAACATCTGTGGAGACAGTTTGCCTTAGCTGTCTGATAACGAAACAGATACTGCTATGTTTAGAAATGAGGTTTTCTGCATGTTTTTCCCCATATTAATTTTTGATCGATGATTACACTCAAGAATTTTATTTCATGAACTTGTTTTTTTGATTTATGGCCAATTTTGATCAATGGGCTATAATTATATTGTGACATTTTTTTTGTTGAAATACCATAAAAAACGTTTTATCGATGGTAACTAACAACCCGTTGTTAGTGGACCAGTCGTTCAATTCGTTTGCACAATGATTTGCAGTACTCATTGAGCAAGGTCTTTTTTGGATACAATTTGGCTTGTGTCATTAGCATAAATAATCATTGTATCTGGAGATAAGCACGAATATGTGATATACTCATAAATATTAAAAATAATAGAGGAGCGGGAATTGACCCAGATCTAATACTTGCCTACATTTAATAGACAAGGGACCGACAGCTTACATCCCCTCCGAAGGATGGTATATCCCCTACACAACCCTCGCCAAAGGTTGTATAGCTTCCACGCATACACTGATATACAAGCCACTGGAAGATGCGTGAAGCGAGGACGTGGTCTTCCTTGAAACGTCCACCCATCTAAGTACTATTAGGTAAAACTGTTATCGTTATCTAACTAGATCCTCCTCATACTCTAGAAAAGTATACATTTCGAATTACTTTGAAGATGTTTCTATGTGCCATTTTTGGCAGGGAATTAGTAATGTTCTCAGAATATATAAATTTCACAGCAACAGATATTAATCTTATTAGTGCTTATTTTTACTATTTTACCAGTTAACAGGGATGTCAATATACCTGACAATTTTTTTTCCAACAGCACTAATACAATATGATATGAAAATTTCTTTTAAACTAGACTTTTAAAAAAACCTCAATAAATGTCAGCACACAAATTTGATATTAAAATTATGCACCACTACTATTTAAATCGATCACAAACTAACATGTACTGTTATGTCAAATTCTTCAAAATGCTTATGGAGCCATTTTCTGGCTGTCAAATAACGTCGCTGTTAATACTTGTATGCCATCAGATTTGAGGCGTACCATTGTTGTCAGAGCCACTTCTCCTAGATATATATCTAGTGTTGGTAACTGACACAGTGACACATTGCGGTGCTTTCCTTTTATATGTGATACCTGTATGTGATTTCGTTTTCACCATTTGTTTTTTTTTTTACAGGATTTAAGTGCTATCGACAAACCTGTAATTTGTGCACCCTGCCATGAATCCCTAAAGAACTATTTTCAGTTTGTGAAGAACTGTTCGATTGCACAAGAAAAGATTAAAAATTATTGTGAAACTCGAGGTTTAAACAGGAACTCTCAAATGAATCTAAGTAATTTATTGCAGCTTACGAAGGACGTAGGTGGTAACTCTGTTAATGGAATCAAGATAGAAAAGCAATTCTGTGATGATAGCGAATATGCTAATAAGAAGATTGACTATAAAAATGAAATTTTAATGAATATGGATGATCTAGAACTTAAAGGCGATCAAGCGTTTTTATCAAAAAATGTGTTGGCCTGTAAGGAAGAAAGTAGTAAAGTCCATGCCGATAAAACATATGAAACATTTTGTGGAGAAAACGAATCTTATCTTAAAGAGGAAAACCTTGTTGAAGTGGAGGAGAAGAATTTTTTAATTAAAAGGGAATTTGAAATGGAAACAGATGGACAAGATTTTAATAGGTAATACCAATTTAAGTTTATTTTCAAATGTAGAAAATTTTTTTTTTTCAAAGATTTTCTTATGCATTCACTTTATTTATGTGTGCAATGAGTTCGTTTATTTCATAAAATAATGATGAAGAAAACTTAGCCCGAGGGGATATTCACTCCTTCGAAAGGTGGTCAGCATACTTCATATTACATTAATACTTCACCAGACTACAATATACTCCATCATACTACATAGTACTTCACGATACTTCATCGTACTACACATGTACTTCACATACTACATGCTACTTCACGATACTTCATCATACTACAACGACACTTCATATACTACACTGATACTTCATACATACTTCATGATACTACATTATATATTTTTATATACAAAAAAGTACCTATTATACATCAAGAGTTATATAGATAGTAATTTTAAAAGATATATTTTATAAAGAAAGTGGGTTAATGCCTTATTCCTCAAAAAGAAACAACAATGCAGCTACGGACACATGTTGCGGAGTTATTGCTCCTCATCAGTGTAGCGTAGCTTAGCCAATGTATCTTGGGTGAGCAAAACTATTTTTTTTATATACATTTATTTAACGTCGGCCTATTTCCGCTACTGAGGCCTAACACCGACGCCTGTAGACGAGCTACCCCCAACCAGGAATTTTGCCAAACCTCTTCCCTTAAGAAGAGTAGGGATCTTTTACTTGCCTAACATTTAATAGACAAGGGACCGACGGCTTTACATCCCCTCCGAAGGATGGTATATCCCCTATACAACCCTCGCCTAAGGTTGTACAGCTTCCCCACATACACTGATATACAAGCCGCTGGAAGATGTGTGGGGCGAGGACACGGTCTTCGTTGGAACGGTCACCCATCCAACTACTAACCGTGCCTTACATTGCTTTACATCGCACATTGAAGTATGTACATAGTAAAGATGCACCCACGCTCGTCCCGAGCAAAACTATTAAAGGTAGGAAAGTACAGTACACAGTACTCCATTTGCACTTTCATACCTCAAGTGCCACATTTTGGGCCAAAAATGAGAGCAGTCAGTATGAGGACCTCCTCGTACTTTCCTACCTTTAATAGTTTTGCTCACCCAAGATATATTCGCTACGCTGATGAGGAGCAATAACCCCGAAAAACGTGTCCGTAGCTGCATTGTTGTTTCTTTTTGAGGAATAAGGCATTAACTCACTTTCTTTAATTATTTGACCTCATAAGCCCTCCATCTGATATATTTTATGTTATTACATTCATCATTATGTTAACTTACATACATATAATTATTTTAAAAAACAAATTTAGCTGCATTTTAATTCTACGTAAAAAATGATTAATAATAAATATAAAATATTTATTGAAAAAAGGACTATTGTATTTTTAAATAAGAGAAATTCTGTTTTAATTGCTTCAAAAAAGTTTGTACTAAACTCCACACATGTTGTTGCATTTTAGGACCTTGTCAACAATACTTCTCTTGCCGAGGGTTTAAAGACCCGTAACACATTGTAGAGTTTTAAAAAAACGAAGTATGCATGAAATACTATGTAGTTTGATGGAGTATATTGTAGTCCGGTGAAGTATTAATAGCCCAGTTGCCAGAGACCAATTTTCATGAAAAGTTAGAATTAATTGTTACCTCGCTAGTTGTTTCATAATAAATAAATAAACATCACAGAAATTAGACAACCCCCAAGTCCAGAAGCCAGGGCTTCTGGACTTGGACATTGGAAAAAATGTGGACATACAACCATTTCCTCCGACAGTGCCAGTGCCGAAGCCAGGATTCGAACCCGGTGGTGCGCTGTCCGTGTGATTTATCGCGATTGCCACCTCGCGCCTTAACCCACTCAGCTGTCGACCAGTCAAAAGAAAGTATTTTATGCCCTTTGAATGAAACAAAATGCTTTTAACATTAATCTTGTAAGTCTTTTGAATTTTTTGTTGTCTCTGTCATTTTTAGTTTCACTGATTTCGACACATTTGAATAAAAAAAACCAAAGTGCCACAGTTTGTTGGCGTATGGGAAATATTAGAATCCGGTAATACAATTTTAGTTGAAAATCGTGGAACAGAGTTGAACATATGAATTAACCAGAAAGATGAGACAAAATAGAACACCAGCAACTTATCTACTATATGGTGATAACTTGCTACCATTTTAACTTATGCATGGAGATTAATACTGCAGAATGCATTGATGCATGTGATTTCAAACTGCAACCATTTATTGGATTCACAAGCGTTAATACTTATGCTACTGATGATTCAGTGGCTGAAAGGATAACATCTTATTGTTCCTGTATAATTTTCCTTAATTTTTCTTCATGTCTCTCTTGTTCTTCTTTTTCTTCCTGACGTTGTCTTTCTTGTTCTTCTTTCTCTTCCTGACGTTGTCTTTCTTGTTCTCTCTCAAATTCTTTTTTCTTGACGTTTTCTTTCTTGTTATTCCTTTTCTTGTTGACGTTTTCTTTCTTTTTCTTCTTCTCTTTCTTCTTGACGTCTCTTTTCCTGATCTAGCATCATTTTTCTTAGCTCATCTTTTTCTTCTTTCTGGTCTAACATCATTTTCTTAGTTTGTAAGTAAGTCCTGTGTTTGTTTTTCGGCAGCCATGCTTCTTGTTTCCATTAAAAACTTCTCAATACTGCACTAATAAAGTCTTATTTAGAGTCTATATCAGGTACAAATTAAATATTTACACAACATCCAGAATATAATGTTCTAGACATTTTCTTGAGATATCACAAATAGGTCTTATATTTCCTTCAATATCTGCAGTGGTTTCCAAATAGAACAATAGAACTCTCTGGAACCTCGACGAATACTCCAGAAATCTTGTTACAATTCCGCTTTTGACAACAATTGTTACGTGTTTACACTGTTACATGGGGAGAAGCCCCCTGTAAGTGATACCATAGGGGCAAGCTATAAGTTCGAAAAGGGCACAGAGTGTAGCATAATGTCATGGCACAGTTAGCCCGGAATTGTGATGTAGTGCACACGACAAAAGAAAAATTACTAGCTCAGTATCTCGGGGCGTAACTGTACCCTATACTGATGGGATCAATTATCAGTTGCTCTCGTTTCACCTAGCGTGACAATAAAATAAAACACCCTGATTCACAAATACAACACTTTAATATCGCAACAACCGACTCAGGACAGATTATATATTTAAAATCTAACAACATAGGTTATGCATTGCTATGCGACAAAAGACTAAAATATATCATAGCCAAGGCGGAAGTTCTTTCAGAGCCCTCTAGGCTGGAGCGATGCATATGCAATTTTATATATTAGGTGATTTTATATACTTTATAGAGTGCAGTGGGTTGCTTACAGTCGAGCGGTAATATATTCTCGCAGAACGTAGCCAGCTTATCATAGGCTCGTAACAACATCCTCCAGTAAACACCCTGTACGAAGGTTCAACAAATTACAACTAGAACTTTGACTAACCACTACTTTAATATTCACTTAAATTACAATAATTAGTCCTTAAAAATAACACAACTAATAATGATATAAATTCTTGTTACTGTTCTTTATTTTTATCTGATCACGTACTAATCTCATATAAAACTCTAAACTCTCTGCTCCAGTTCATTTCTTATACAGGATGTAATTAGTTTCATATCATTAAAATAAAAAAAACTGGTAATGGGGAACGACCAGATAAACAAAAAACTTTTTCTCTAGGAGCACTTTGGAAAAAACTGACAGGTCAACAATTTCAATAGTTTCTACAAAAAGTTTGAGAACCTCTGCATTATGGGTCAATGAACGAAATTTCTCACTTACTTTTAAAAAAGTCATAAAAGCGGAAAAAGGCTTTTGTTCTTGAGCCGGCTGCAGGTGCCGGCATTCGCGGCTTGGATTAACAAAGGAGAGAAAAGGTACCGACTTCTTGGTTCTTAAAAACCGAGCGAAATAAAATAATTTTCCACGAAAAAAAAATTGCAGTGACAGGCAACAAATGATAACTTACCAGTGTTGTTTATTCGCATAAATTGTTCGAAATGTCCTCCATCTACATTAATACACTTTTCAGCATGACGAAGTAAAGAAATACGCAATCCGTTCAACACATTGGGTAAATTAAGATCATTCTTTATGGTCTCTATGCACATTAAAACACGTTGCTGCAATTGTTCCAAAGTGTCAATTGGATCACGGTAAACAAGCTCAAAAATAAAAATCCATTGGATTTAAGTCGGGTGACCTAGCAGTCCATCCAGCCGGTCCACCACGTTCAACCCATCTTTAAGGAAATTGCGTATTTAAAAATTTCGAACAGTACTGGTGCGCCATCATGCATATACCACGTACATCTGCGCGTCGCCAAAGGTACACCTTCCAACAAACATGGCAATGTTTTTTGCAAGAAATTTAAATAGATTTCACCATTTAATCTATTGGGTAATTCTGTTGGTCCAATTATTTCATTATCACAAATTCCTGCCCACAAATTAACAGAAACGTCGTTAAAAGTGAGATCTTATTACATGCAGGTTTTCATCTGACCAATAATGCATATTTTTGAAGTTAAACACCCCACCCCGTTCCTGGTAAAGCACGACTCATCAGGGAAACAGGACATTTAAAAAATCCTCATTTCTTGCTTATTTTCTCAAAATCCACTTACAAAATTCAATTCGGTCTGCATAATCCTGAGGTTCTAAGGCTTGGACATATTGATAATAGTAGGGATGTAAACTCATATCTCGCAATGTGTTCCATACTACAAAATGGGACACTCCCACACGGTTTGCGATATCGCGGGTACTTAAAGTTGGATCATCTTCTACAAGTTGCAAAACTTGAACCTCTGCTTCAATTACTCTATCCTCGCGTTGCGGAGCTCGTTCGCTCACATACACATCTTCCAGCGGCTTGTATATCAGTGTATGTGCGGAAGCTATACAACCTTATGCGAGGGTTGTGTAGGAGATATACCATCCTTCGGAGGGGATGTAAAGCCGTCGGTCCCTTGTCTATTAAATGTTAGGCAAGTAAAAGATCCCTACTCTTCTTAAGGGAAGAGGTTCGGCAAAATTCCTGGTTGGAGGTAGCTCGTCTACAGGCGTCGGTGTTAGGCCTCAGTAGCGGAAATAGGCCGACGTTAAATAAATGTATTAAAAAAAAAATACTTTTAAAATGGTGCGACTGGCAACATTGCAAGTAGTTATACGAATATCAGATAAACGTAAAGTCTGAATACGCCTATCTCAACATTCCACAAGGGCGGTACGCCTTTATAATTTTTTGCCAATTAGGGAGATGTACCGCCGGCAAAGCATACAAAGAGTTGTACTTGAACTTGGTTGAACTTTCACTTCTATTTTGGAATACTTTGCCTACCTCAATATTCCAGAAGTTCTCAACCAATTTTATTAACAATTAATTAATTTTTGAAACATTTTTTCTCTCCAAAACTATGAACTTTAGACCCTATGTTATATAAGACTTTTTTGTTTGTCTGGTCATTCCCTATTATCAGTTTTTTTTTAATGACATGAAACTAATTACACACTGTATATAAGCGTGGAACGTACTCGAATATTTTATCTCCTTCTAGAACCCATCTCCACTCTTTGCGTTCCGTGTCAATGGCCGTTCGGGTATATTCCATGAGACAGTGGTGTAGGCGTGCACATAATAATATTAACATTCAGAAAACTACTATATAATAGCAGTATTTTCCTTTTTGTGACAAAAAAAATTATATTTGGTTACTCATTGTGGATTTATGTTAAAAAAATTACACCAAAGTAACTTACATGATTATTATAAATTTACACTATACTTAAAAACTTTTGAGAATTTCATTCATATTTAATTAGGGAAAAAACTTCAAGCCCAAAATTGATAACTACTAAAGAATGTTCTAATTTTAACGTAAAAAATAAACACTCTTATTATAATTTCAAAATGCGTGATGAAAATATTCTTCAGTATTCATTCAGTACTATAATGACCATTTTTTACACTTTTCAGGTTTGAAAATGATATTTTGCCAGGACCAGAGGTCACACCTACATTACATCGAAAACAGGAATGTTTAAAGCCGAACCTTGAAGGGGATGTATTGAAGCCGTCATGCACTAAGGACACATCAACAAGCAATAGTGCCAGAAAGACACCATACCAGTGTGCGGATTGTTCATTTGAGACATTATTTAAAAAACGTATGAGAAAGCATTTACTGAAGCATAAGGAAGGAGAAATGTACAAATGTGACTCTTGTTCGTTTCAGTCCAAACATAGAATGTCCCTCAAAAGACATGGGTTGGTCCATAAGGATCCTTCAGAAGTACCAATATACAAATGTCTGTTTTGTCAATTTTACACAAAACATAGAAATAGCATAAAAAAACATTCTCTTTCACATAAGAGTCCTTCCGAAATAACAATGTACAAATGTAAATTTTGTTCATTTCAGACAAAACATAAAAATAGCCTTAATTCACATTCACTGGTACATAAGGATCTTTCAGAAATAATCATGTACAATTGTGACACTTGTTCATATCAAACAAAACATAGAGGTTGCCTCAGAAGACATTTACTGAACCATAAAGATCCTTCAGAAGTAACAATATATAAATGTGACTCTTGTCCTTATCAAACGAAACGAAAAAGAAACCTAAAAAATCATTCAGTGAGACATAAGAACTTACAATCAGAACCGGACACATTTGTATTTGCAAATACTTAAGTATTTAAGTACTAGAAAGTATTTAAATACTTTTTGCAACAAGTAGTTGTAGTTATACTTGCAAATACTTCAAGAGTCCTTCAGAAGTGTCAATGTCCATTTGTGACACTTGTTTGTATCAGACAAAACTTTAAGGTGACCTTAAAAAAACATATACTGCACCATAAGAATCCCTCATAAGTAACAATGTCTAGGGTGGCCCAGAGTAGATTTCAGTTGTTAAAGTTACTGCATTCGCATGTTACATGAGTGGGTGGTGGGGATCTCTCGGCATAGGATAGTGAATATGTACGGATTATTTGGTAATTATGGATCAGCGGTCAGATGAACAATGTGCGTTCATAATCGGAGCTTGTTCTGTGGGACAATGATGAACTATTTTTAATAATAATAAAATATAATATATTGATTAACCATTTGTATGATATAATATATGTATATATGGAAGGTCAGCAATTACATTAAAAACTATAGTGCATAACATCATAAGACGTTGATATACAATTCAAATAATAAATAATGGACAGAAGCAAAAGCGTAGAAATGTATACATGGTATACTTACAAGCTAATACATACAAACAAATTAAAAACTAGAGACTATGTATCTGTAGATCTGTCTAAGAATTCATTCACACTATAGTAACCACTATCAGTAGTAAGTCCTTAATCTTTTTCTGGGTGGCTATTCTTGAGCGCGAGAGAAATCGCTACTCCCTGGAGAATTAATTCCCTCGCCTTTCACTTGAAATTCCCTTATTCGAAAAACATGTATTCTTAAACAAAAGGAAAAACGAGGGAGCGATGAAAGTTTGAGGGAGAAGTCGACAGTGTTGTCATATTGTTCTTCACAGTATAACCAATCAGAGCTCTCCTATATCTGACTTTTTCAGCTGTCAACTCATGGCGGCGTGATAGTTGACGTTGACAGAGGTTAATTACCTGATTCTTAATCTCTCCAATTCTGCAATATCTCTGGGAAACTGCACCCAAGTATTAAAAATATTTGGTGAAGTTAATGCAGTACAAACTTCTGTTATACAGCGACTTACACTGGCTTGGCTTACTGCAGTATAGTGATTGCTACCTTCTTGGTAACTGCCAGTAGCCAAAAAACGTAATGTAACAAATATCTAAAAATATGGTTTAGTTTTAAATAAAGTAGGTAGGTACTCTGTTTCATATACCTAACCTAACCTACAAAACTAAGCAATATGTAATGCACTTTAATCTAATTTACCTTTGCCTGCACGACAAAGCAATGGGTTTAAAATATCTATAAGATCCATCACTAATGGTTTGGACAACCTAAATAAACGAACAAAAATTTGCTCCGACAATTCAAAAGGATCAGTTTTTTCTAAAATTCGAATCTTTTTCCCATTTTCAAACTGTTCCTCCGCATCTTCTAAATCATTCAAAACTTGTACAGCCACTAAATCTTCAATGTCCATTATTTAAATAAAACCAAATTAATAAGGTGTATGTCTCCACAGGAACAATCATAACCTATAAAATACTTCAAAAATGTTTCTTTTGCTTTCCCTCGACTTTCTCTCACTAAAAATAAGTGAATTAGTAGGGAGTGTTTTCGTCTATCTGGCTGAAGGAAAATAATTCAGGAATACAAATTTTACATGAGGGAGTAGAAAAGGATTACTTTCTCTTATTATTTCTACTCCCATAAGCTCAAGAATAGCCACCCAGATGTCTTAATAAGTTTAGACTTCGAGTACTCTCAGGAAAGCTATTATATAGTATTGTCCCATTATAGTAAAGACTAAAGAGATGCTTTAACAGTCACAGTCCTATGCTGAGGAATAGATAAGTTCCCGTGTCTTGTATTATATCCACTGATCTATATAACTGGGTATCGCATAGGCTCTCTCTGCCGTACTTACAGCTGTGCCTGAAGGAGCCATATTGCTTGGTGGCAAATTCGAGATAGTTGGTAAAACAGCGCGCAATTTATAAAATTGGAAAGCTGCACATAAATATTATCTATTTTTCAAATATAAGTGCATTTGCCATGACAGTTCTTTAATTTTATTATTATTTTAACAATTTACCATCTATATACTATATACACTGATCTATATAATAAATAAAATTTAAAAGCTGCAGATAATAATCCATGAAAAAGTTTTAAAAACCCCAAAAGTTCTGTGACAGGAGTGAAACATGGATAATCCCCGTTTTCGAGGACGCTGAATACGATGGTGATATTTTTAAGGTTCCCACCCTTCAGCAACTACCCGTAAACTCGAAAAATCACCCCTATTTCGTATTTTTTCCATCGTAGGCATGCGGATCGATTTTTTGAGTAGGATTGGGGTAAGCCATATGAAATTTAACCATGCATCTTATCCACTCCCGGGTTGAAACTTCTAGTACTAAAATATCCCCAAAAAATCAAAATGCATGAAAATTTGTTAATCTACGTTTTGGAGGGTGTTCAGTACGATGGTAATATTCATTCACCTCCACCCTCCACCTCTAAAGCCACCCCCTTTTCATATTTCGCTATAATGCGCTTGTGGGAATTTGTTGGATCGGGGTTTTTAAGGGGATTTCGACATTCTAAACGTTAAAAACCATCGTATTCAACGCCCTCGAAAGCGGGGGGGGGGTATTCATGTTTCATCCCTATCACAGAACTTTTGTGTTTTAAGTATTTTTCTGCAACTTTTTCATGGACTGTAAATATCTATTTTTTAAATATAAGTGCATTTTCTGTGACAGTTCATTAATTTTGTTATTTTTTATTCATTTACCGTCTATATTGTTATAATTAATTATGAATACAACTTTTAACAATATTATCTTTTCTGATATGTATATTTTTCTTCAATATGAATGGAATTTTAGTCAACTTTAAACAAATATTTATAATTCCATTTGCAAAATGAAAAAGTAATGTGTATTTTAAAAATTATTTTTATGACGAATTGTGTTTGCGAGTGAGAAATACATAATAAAAAATCGTTTTCGACAAAGATTTATTCATCATTCATTAATTATTTATTTACAATCAGTAAAAAAAGATAGACGCGCTAATAATAATCCAGAACTAGAAATCAACATTGTAGTAACTACAGACTCATTGCTAATGAATGAGGCTAATTTCTATCTTTTATATGAGCTGGTTAGAGATACCGACTGGTCAGTTTTAACCCACTATAATAACCCTGATGAGTACCTGCCAAAAATTTTATGAACTTTTGTATCAAATATTAGATGTTTATGTGCCTAAAAGTGTTTGTAGCAATAAATATCCAGTATGGTATACTAAGGAAATAATAAAAAATATAAAGAAAAAGGAACATTACAGGAAAATGTACAAAAAATTTGGAAAACATAAACATAAGGAAAAATATAATGAATTGCGAAGTTATATTAAACATGACATAAAAGTAGCTTATGACCAATTTCTAGCAAATACTGAAAATAATATTTTACAAGATCCTAAACATTTCTGAGATTTTCTTAGGTCAAAAAAGGGCAATTCTAGTATACCATCTGTGATGCACTTAGATGATAGAATATGTAATAAGGGACAAGATATATCAAATGCATTTGCTGAGTACTTTGAGTCGGTTTATAGTAAAGATCGTATACCTGTGCAGTAGTTTTATGACTACTTACAAAACACACAGTTCAATGATTCAACAATAGCCCTTACGGAGCTTTCAGATTCTGACGTTGTTGATATTATTAAGTCTATAAAAACTAATTCTGCTGGCCCTGATGGTATACCGGCCTATATTTGGAGGGGCTGTATTGAATTTTTAGCACAGCCATTAAGAATATTGTATAATATATGTCTGAGTTTAGGTAATATTCCTATGAAATGGAAGGAAGCAAAAGTTTGTCCCATTCTCAAATCTGGTCAGAAATCAGACATTAGGAATTATAGAGCAATCTCCATATTATGCACTCCTATAAAAGCATTGGAACAATTTCTTTATAATCTTATTTTTACAAACGTAAAAAGTGTCTATCAAAGCATCAGCACGGGTTCATGCCTTCTAGGTCGACTGTAACAAATCTCTCTGTCATAACTCAATATTTAACGGATAATATTGACAGTAGAAACCAAATAGACGTAATTTACACTGATATAGCAAAGGCATTTGACAAGATACACGTTTATTGGCTAAGCTTGAGTGTTATGGTTTATCATCACACTTTATTACCTTATAAAAAACTACTTAAGTGATAGAAGCCAATATGTCATTATTAATAACTATAGGTCTCATAGCTTCCGCAGTAGTTCAGGTGTACCACAAGGTAGCAATCTGGGCCCATTGTTGTTTTTGATCTTTTTTAAGGATATCACAATAGTTATAACAGAATCTGAATGCTTGCTCTATGCTGATGATCTGAAACTGTTTTGCTCAATAAAATCTCAAACTAATAGCTTAAAACTGCAGCATGATCTTCATAGGGTTGATTATTGGTGCCAAATAAATGGGCTAGAGCTTAATATCAATAAATGCCTCGTTGTATCTTTTACAAAAAATGTTAACGTTCTAACTTTTAATTATATCATAAATAATAATGTTATAAGTCGTAAGAGTATAGCAAAAGATTTAGGTGTCACATTTGATTCGAAGTTGATGTTTAGTGACCATATTTATAATATCTCTAATTCCACTATGAAACTTTTGGGCTTCGTAATACATAACACTAGATCTTTTAATTCATGTAAATCTCTCGATATGCTTTACCAATCAATTGTGCGCACTAAAATTGAATACGCCTCCCTTATATGAGAAATATATTTATTGTCTGGAAACTGTTCAGAGTAGATACTTAAAGTGTGAATTTTTTAGAGAGACTGGGTCTTATTTAATAAATGCTCGTGATTTTTTAGTATCATACTACAATATTAGCACCTTGGAGATTCGTAGGGACATTGCTTGCTTACAACATTTATATGATTTGATAAATGGTTATATTGACAATGACATCATGTTAAGCAGAATAGCTTTGAGAGTTCCTAAATCTGTTAATAGCAGAATGGGTGATATCTTCTACTGCCCAACTCCTAGATCAAATGTGCAACTTAATTCTCCTTTATTTAAAATGTTAATTCTTTATAATAGCATTTGTAACAAAGAAATTGATATCTTCTATTGTAAAAGGGATAAATTTAAAAATGACCTAAACACCATTTTAATCTGATTATTAAATTGTAATACCTATTGAGGTAACTTTGTTCTTAATTTGTGATGATGTTTCTTGTATGTATTTTATGGGTACAGTGCCTGTGGTTGTCATGGGCATTGTTTTGTTCATTAATTGGTGTATACTGTTGAACAATAAAGTCTATTTATAATTTAATAAATACTTTTTAAATATAACAAAATCCTTAAATATACCAAATGATAATTTAATAGGATTCGACCTGCAGCATGCATGATACATCCAAGGTTATTAATGTAATAAATGGTCTAAAAAACTCTAATTCAATTGGGCCAGACTTTTTTTCAATCAAAATTATTAAAGAGTGTGCAAGTTTACTAGCGATACCTTTAACTGACACCATAAACCACTGTTTCACTGAAGGCACTTTTCCCGATTTATTAAAATTATCTAAATCATCCCCCTATTTAAAAAAGGTGATCGTAAGCAACTCTGCAACTATCGCCCAATAGCAATCTTATTAGTTTTTTCAAAAATTAATGAAAAATTAATTGCAATTAACCGAATATTTAGAATCAAATTCAATTCTTTCTCCAAACCAACATGGTTTTAGAGAAAACAGATCCAGCATCTCGGCATTAGTTAATTTCCTTGACTTTATCTATAAAAATATTGATAGTGGTCACAAAGTTGTAGCATTATTTATTGACCTTTCTAAGGCATTTGACTGCGTAAACCACGAAATTCTCTAGATAATATTGAGAATTATGGTATACGTGGTCAATGCAAAACACTGTTAAAGTCATATTTATCTAACCGGAAACAATATGTTGATATTCTTGGTTCAAAATCCGAAACGCAGAAAATAGATATTGGTGTGCCCCAAGGCAGTGTCCTGGGACCATTACTTTTCCTCCTTTACATCAACGTCTTGGATAATTCTTTAATAATTTTTTTTTTGTGCATTTGCGGACGATATCTCTATTGTTGTCTGTGACAGAATTCTAGATAACGTAATTTATAAGATAAATTCTGCCTTGATTAATATAAGTACCTATTTTTATGACAAAAAATTAGTAATGAATCAAGAAAAAACAGTTTCCCTACATTTTCACCCTGTTCGAGCTCTTTACACTTTACTCTTAAAACTAAACAGAAAGTCAATTGAACAAGTAACTACCTTTAAGCTCTTAGGCATCAACATAGATATGTCTTCAGATTGGAAATCACACGTCTCCTTTATTTGCAGCAAATGTGCTTGTAATTGCTTTGCGTTAAAAAGATTGAGCCACATAGCAAACATTAATACTGTTAAAATATTCTATTTTTCTAGTTTGGAGTCTAGACTGCGGTATGGTATTATCTTTTGGGGAAATTCATCTTCAGCAAGTCGCATATTTGTACTGCAAAAAAGAGCTATCTGTTGTATGTTCGGTTTAAACTATAGGGAGTTGTGTAAATCGACATTTATCAATCAAAATATTTTAACATTACCATGTCTTTATATATTCGAAATCTTAAGATTTGTTAAAAATAACTTGTCAACTTTTAATTCTCTCAATGTAAATCATGTTTACCCCACACGACATGAATATAATCTGCAGTACAATATACATAGACTTGAAATATATAAAAATAACCCATATTACATGGGATGTACACTCTATAATAAGCTAAGTATTGATATAAAAAGTATAAATAATACCAAAAAATTTTTCTCAAAAGTAAAAAAATTCCATTTAAGTAAAGCATTCTATTCCATTGAGGAATACTTAATGCATTAAATTTTTTCCTTTGTCTTCTCTCTCATTATTTTTGTTTTTCTGTCATATTTCGTCCATACTGTATTTTTTAGTAGTGTAATTCTACATTTGTACCGTGACTTGTCCTATATCACTTTGTGATCTATTGGATGAATAAAGTATTATTATTTTTATTAATTTCATTTTATTACATATTTTTTGTATAATTTTAATTTTTTCTTGTCCCACGCAATTACTTAAGCTAAAATTGTTGTTTTTAAGAATTTTTCATTCTGAGGATAATAAATTAAATTAAAATTAATATTAACAATTCATTAGAAACATTGCACAAAAATATTTTAAAATACCCTTTGATCAATATCGTTTGACGATGAATCCGTCGGTGAAAACGCACCTAGAACCTATAAAATTATATTGTATTATTAGTTTCACGACCGCGCTTTTCTTTGCATAACAGCATGCAGATTTGCGGTCACCAAAATACTGTTGGTACTGCATCGTCTTTCAGTATTTTATAATTTCCTTCCCTGAAACAGTTTTGCTGAAAGTGATCTGAGCACAATCTGGATGAGGCATTTGTTTTGTCAAAAGGGATATCAATCTTTGAAAGCCACTTCTTCGTGATTTGTCAGTAGAAAACTAAAAATGCAAATTTTTATTAGCTAAATATATGTTAATTATCTTGTTTTGAAAAATTTACAGAAAAACATAGAAATTATGCATGCGATTAAAGAAATATTGAAGTATTAAAATGTAACTTTTATATGTTACAATATTCTGTGCAGAACTCAACTTCATACTTTGAAAAGTATCTGTATATAAATCTTGAAATAAATATGAGGCAGTAAGTAATATCTATGCTGACTTTTTTCAAAACATGGACAATTTCATTTCAATATAAAAAAGTCACAAAAAATGTTTCAAGGTATTCGAAGAAGGCTTTTCGAAGTCAAATTTTCCGTGCAAGGAATTATTTCATGTGACATTGATTTCATATTATCATTCTTTCATATACTTCCGAAAATGCTGATAATAATGGCATATAGTCATTATTCGTAACGTATGTAATAAATAGCTTGTTCAAAGTATGGATTCCTGTATTGTTGTATGAAATGTTCGGTGCTTTGTGGCACTCCAGTGTATTCCACAAATATGCAATTGTAAACCATTTTTATTAATTATTGAAAATCAAATAAAAAGTGCAAGACAAACCAAATGTCACAACGTCACTTGTCACTTTTCTCGCATCTACCTTACCGACATTTCGAAACTGCCACCAAGCAATATGGCCGCTTCATGGCACAGGTGTTCAGGGCCTAAGCGATATCCAGTTATATAGATCAGTGATTATATCTGATTTTTAGACAGCACATGAAAATCATTCAGACTGCATTTTATGTGAATCAGACACATGGTAGGGGAGAGGGGGGCACATTGGCACATTTCAAACGTTTATAATTTAAAAAAATAGATACTTCGTATAAACAATTGAGTAAATGCTGTTTTAAGTTATATAGTCTATTTGGCTTCCCATACAGAACAATTCATTTGAATTAGACATACAGTTTTGTTTATTTTAAGGTTTCATATTGTTTCTGCAAACGTTTAAAAGTGCCCCACCTGTGGGGCAAATTGAAACTGTAGATGGGGCACATTGGGATCTGTATAATATTAATGGAAAATATATTTTAGAGGGAAGTATTTATTACACCAAAATATAAAATATAAATTTAACATTTGAATAAAACGCAATTCTTAATAAAAAAAAAAAGTAAACAACTATTACCATTAGCTTCAACTGGACAAACTTTAATAAATACCTAAAAACAAAAACAAAGCAAATAATTCTTAGATTAAAATTTACTCAGGGTTGTAACTAGCTAAATTAATTTCAAATTTTTTTGTTGAATTGACTCGATTACTTCCTCCAGTGTTTTTTGGCTTTGGCAACTTAAGCTCTATTTGGTCAAATTCGGTGAGAGACTTGTCTGGAATATCAGGAAAGACAAATCCATTTCTACGCTTCCTTAGAAAATTAATCATGTATTCTCCTTCTTTTGTAACTTCTTCAACCTGACCAACATAATATCTTACTGTTTTCTTTGTGGAAAATCTAATCAAGAAAAAATCTTCTTGGAAAATATTTGGCAACCCAGTCTCTTCATTTCGCAATGGTTCAGTTGTTATTTGCATAAACTCATCCTCTGACTCTTGTCTTTCAAGTTCACTGAGTCCTTCGGAATCCTCATCTTCTTCATAGATTATCCTATCTTCTTGTTTGGACAATTTAGTCCTCTTTGCACCTTTTTCAAAAATTTTTGTAGTTATCTTTTTTTTTTCTCTTCGCGTAATTTATTTTCCAATTCAATTCTTTCTTTCTCGGGTGTATCAGTTAAAATCCTAGACTTTCCCCTCCTGCTTCTTTTATTGGTGTTCTTTCTAGGTAGTGCCTTCGGGAAAGGGCGCACTTGTTCTGGAGAGATTAACAGAAGCGATGGGTCCGATTTAGTCGATGAACTGCTACAGGTTCCAACACCTTCTAATAACCTAGATCGGTGAACATTTTGATCCTCTGGTGTTTTTGTTTCTGCCTCTAAAGATACTAGATCATTTTGGTCTATGTTATTATTATTTTCTGTAACAATGTCTTTAGTCTTATTTAAGCGACGATCTGTTATTTGAGATGGTGCAAGTGATGATTCAGGATACACATTTCTATTAAACGGGACAATCCCAGTATTCTTAAATCCCGAGCATATGTTATGTGGGTTAAACGATTGATAATAAGCCTCACTTGTTAAGGAGGCAATATCATAAATTGAAATTGTCCTTCCGGGATGATTGATCATCCAATCATTAAAAGCAATTTTCAGTTTTTCCTTCAATGGTGCGTAACATGTCACATCAAGAGGTTGCATCCTGTGTGTGCAATGCGGAGGAAATGTTACAAAAACGATTCCATTTTCTCTACAAAAGTTGATAGTCTCGATACCAGCATGGGATTCGTGATTGTCTAAAACAATAAGAATTGGGTCTTCCTTTGTACATTTGGTATGCTTCTGGATATGCTTCACAACATTTATAAATAATTCTTGCGTCATCCAACCAGATTTATTTGCTAGACCCAGGCTTCCGGCAGGTGCTCCATTGAGAAATATTTCCTTGTATCTCACCCTTGGAAATATATATGCAGGTGGAACAGTATTTCCTAGAGAGTTAATGATACCACAAAATGTCACCAACTCTCCACGTTCTGCAGATACTGCTTGCCCAACTTGTTTAATTCCTTTTTCAGCGATCACCAGGGGCGTGTCTAACACTGTTGTAACTCCTGTTTCGTCCAGATTGTAGATTCTTGAGAGATCGATCTTATATTTTTTTATAGCAGCTTCTAAAATATCAAAGAATTCGGTCACGTTATGTTTATTAAAACTGGTTATTCTAGAAAGGCTGGTCTTTTCTGGTTTTCGTAGAGACAACCGAGCATGCCTTTTCATGAAACTTCTCATCCACTCTTTTCCAGCGCAGTGATTTGTATTCCAGCTTTCTGGATATTTCAGTTTTAAAGTTCTAGCATAATCGAAAGCCAATTTTCTCGCTTGTCTATATGTTAGCCCATACTGAAGTCTCGAGCTTGTCTTTAAATATTCACATAGTTCATTTTCCTGATTTTTATCAAATACTTGATAAGAACTGTATTTTGAATTAAATTTATATTCAGTAATGACTGCGCCTTGAGAATCATTATTTTCAGACATTTCTCGGTGTTTCTTTAACCTATTCATAACAGTAGAGGGTGTTACTCCATGTGCTTTTGCGGAATTACGAATCGACAGACTTTTATTTAAAACATCGTTTAAGGCATTGGCGACTGTTCTTTCTGATATAGCTGCCCGGTTAGTCTTACGAATATATGTCCGAACCATTGTTGAACCTAGAAAATGTTATACTGTATACCCACAGGAACCTTTAATGTGGGGCAGATTGGAACATTCAAATGTGCCCCGTCTTAAGTGTTTCATTCTGCCGCACTTTCCCAAAAGCAGAGTTAAATATTAAAACTTTTTAAGGTTATATATAAAACGGAATGTCAATGGGGCAATTTAAAGCTAAATATTATAGTATTGTTACGTGCTTACAATTTTCAGTAAACACTCCGTGGATTCCAAATAACTTGCAACAAGAATTTTCACAAACCACTGATTTATTTAATCACTAAAATTACACTAGCAAATACTTAAAAATCACACAACTAATAATAACTTAATCTAATATAATTTCACTACTTTTAAAACACTTAGCACTTTACTTTTCTTCTTAACTTGTCAACTCTTGTCTAACCTAAAAACTCTCTTGTCTGTTTACTTCATTAAACTGCATACTTCACTCAACTGAACTCTTCTTCTACAAACTGTTTCTGTAACCAGAACCACAGATTACCCAGAACTGTACTGGATACTAAACTGAACTGTTTATCCTTCACTAAACTGTACTGTACTCTTTTTTATCTGCTGGCTTCACCTCTTTATATACCCACTTGGAATGTCCAGAATATCATTGTAGAACTTTCCACAAATATACTGGAATTCTCTAGAATTTTCTTAGGCACTACTAAATGGTGGTTCGCCAGTTGGCCCACAGATGGCGCCACCCTTCTGGCCAGGGAGTAATTACAACTCTCCTCTCTGTTAGAGGGCAGCACATAACACTGCCCCCTCCTTAAGCCTGAACGTCCCGGTCAGGCATTTCAGATACCCCAGTATACTTTGCCAACCTGTCCAGGTGCACGATCTTCATCTTGGACTTCTTTCTACGTTGAATCCTATAAACAACGTCGTTGATCCGAGTGATGACAGAATACGGTCCTTCCCAAGGTGAGCGAGGCTTCGAGAATCCTTCTTCACTCCGCTGTGGGTTATACAGCCAAACCGAGTCCCCCACCTTGAATCCTGCTGAACTGGCATTGCGGTCATATCTAGCCTTCATTCGATCACCACTCCCTGTAGGTGACCTCTTGGCAGCCACATTTGCACAAACCTTGCAACTGCGACACCAAGCCTCTACATCCTGACAGCTATTTACCCAGTAAAATCGCTCCCGTACTCTAGCCAAAGTCTTATTTCTGCTAAAGTGCTCTCTGGATATTCCCTCGTGCACTTCCCGAAGTACTTTTGGTACTCGGCACCTGGGTATCAGCAACCGCATGGTAACTTTTTTTCCATCCGGGCTCTCCCATGCTCTCCGTAATAGGCCATCTATAACCCTAAGTGAATCCCATTGCGCCCATAAAGCCTTCAGTCCAACACTTTTACTGGAAACGTCTTTCCATTCCGGGCGGATTCCTTTTTCTTTCGCCTTCAACATTGGTCCAATTTCATCGTCATTCAGTTGTTCCTCTCTTAGAACTTCCTTTGTCCAATCCTTCGGAACCTCTATCTTAACTGCCTTCACTTCTGCTATATCCTGCTGCGTTTTTACACTCTCGGCATTCACTTCCTTAGGGCTCCTCTGGCGACAGTACCTCTTGACATGCCCCAATTTGCCGCAATTATAACAGCGGATTACTTTTGTCGGACCTCCAGCACTTCGCTGCTGCTTCGGCTCCTGTTTCGGCGGTTGCGGTTCCTGTTTCAGCTCCGGTCGCGAACTTAATTCGTTTAGTAATTGTGCGACCATTTTTTGTATGTCTGTTAACATAACAATCAATCTCATCTTATCAGAGCGAACTTCCTCTTTCTTTGCAGTGTTTACTTCCCCAGGATTCCGTTCTCGACACTGCCGCATCATATGTCCTGGTTTGCTGCACTGATAACACCGAATCACCTTCCTTGGCTGTCCATCGCTCTGTTCTCTTTCCTGCTTCCTTGGAGCATCTGGTTTTGTCATCAACTGGCTTATCATTTTGTGCATGTCAGCCATCAAAGATTCCATATTTGATTTTTCTAAACGGTTCCCTTCTTCTACTTTCATGGCTCGTACTCTCGGTTGTAGAGTCTCTTCATAAGCGGCTTCAACTTCGAGGGCATGGATCAAGGCTTCGCTACCAGTCTTAGCTCGAGATAATCTAAGGACTCGCCTGATCTCCTCGTCTCTTATGCCATCAATGAAAGTATCAACTGTTAACTGTTCCTGGAATTCTTTGGGTGCATCCGGGTAAGCCAGGTACGTCAGTCGCTCAACAGCTGCTTCAAAATCTTGTAAACTTTCCCCAACCTTTTGTGTGCGTGATTTGAGCTGAGTCCGGTATACTTGGGCGAGGTGTTGGTCGCCATATCTTAGATCTAGTGCAGCTTCCAAAACTTTAAAATCCCGTTGCTGCGTCACTGGGATACTCTGAAGCAACTCTGAGGCTTGGCCCCTTAATGCTAGCACCAATGCCATAGCTTTGTCTTCATTACTCCAATTGTTTGCGTATGCCGCTGCCTCAAATTGTCTTTTATAGGATGACCAAGAAGTTTGACCATCAAAGGAAGGCGGTTGTAATCGAGGACCTGACGATGATAATACCAGTTGGCCTCCTTGTTCTCTTAACAGTCGCTTAAGTCGCTCTACCTCTCCTTCAACTGCACGAAATTTTCCTTCTATATCGGTAACTTTCCCTTCAACGCCAGTAACTTTTACTTCAACGCCAGTAACTTTTTCTTCGACACCAGTAACTTTTTCTTCGACGCCAGTAACTTTTTCTTCAACGCCAGTAACTTTTCCCTTAATGTCACTAATTTCTCCTTCGACATTACCAACTTTTTGTTCAACTTTATCTACTTTTTCCTTGACTTCATTAGTGGCTAACAGGATAGCATCTTGTTGCACCTGTATAATTTTTCTCAATTCTTCCTTTTCTTCTTGTCGTTTTCTTTCTTGTTCTTCCTTTTCTTCTTGACGTCTTCTTTCTTTTTCTTCTTCACGTCTCTCCTGTTCTTCTTTTTCTTTCTGACGTCGTCTTTCTTTTTCTTCTTGACGTCTTTCTTGTTCTTCTTTTTCTGCCTGACGTTTCCTTTCTTTTTCTTCTTCGCGTCTCTCTTGGTCTTCTTTTTGGTCTAGCATCATTTTTCTAAATTGCTCGAACATGTCTTGCATTTGCTTTTCGGCAGCCATGCTTCTTGTTTCCATTCAAACAATTAACTCGAAACAGCACGAACAAGTCTTATTTAAAGTCTATATCGCTTCTCAGTTGAAACCACTTAAAAAACTACACTAATTTCTAAACAGAATGTCCCAGAAATTTCCTCACACTAGCACAAATAAGTCTCGTCTAATGCCTATATCACTTTCCAGTTCGACTCACTTCAATATCTCCAGTGGTTTCCAAATAGAACACTATGGAACTTCGTCGAATTCTTCAGAAATTCTGTTGCAATTCCGCTTCCGACACCAATTGTTACGTGCTTACAATTTTCAGTAAACACTCCGTGGATTCCAAATAACTTGCAACAAGAATTTTCACAAACCACTGATTTATTTAATCACTAAAATTACACTAGCAAATACTTAAAAATCACACAACTAATAATAACTTAATCTAATATAATTTCACTACTTTTAAAACACTTAGCACTTTACTTTTCTTCTTAACTTGTCAACTCTTGTCTAACCTAAAAACTCTCTTGTCTGTTTACTTCATTAAACTGCATACTTCACTCAACTGAACTCTTCTTCTACAAACTGTTTCTGTAACCAGAACCACAGATTACCCAGAACTGTACTGGATACTAAACTGAACTGTTTATCCTTCACTAAACTGTACTGTACTCTTTTTTATCTGCTGGCTTCACCTCTTTATATACCCACTTGGAATGTCCAGAATATCATTGTAGAACTTTCCACAAATATACTGGAATTCTCTAGAATTTTCTTAGGCACTACTAAATGGTGGTTCGCCAGTTGGCCCACAGATGGCGCCACCCTTCTGGCCAGGGAGTAATTACAACTCTCCTCTCTGTTAGAGGGCAGCACATAACAGTATTATCACATGCCTATTGACGATATAATATAATTTTGGTTAAAATGGAAAATCACTCACCAAATTGAAAGTCTAATTCTTGAAAAAAACGATCAAAATGAATAAAGTTTTATTATTTCGGAAGCGGTCGAGAACACAGAGCTGACACTAACGTCAAAGAAGAAGACCTATAGTGACATCTATGTGACCCAGTCTCTACTGAAAATTTAAAAATAGCGCGCGGTTAATTCAAATGTACCATTGTGCCCCATGTACAAATGCGCCCCCCACTCCCCTACAGTTAATATTTTCCTGGAGAGTGTTCCTACAGCTTTCTCTATATTTAAGTTTATATATCAATCTTATTAATCGTTTTTGTAACACAAATACTCTGGACACTTCACTGGATTTTCCCCAAAGATGTATATTTTGAGTTAAAAACAAATAAGCTAAAGCATAATACACATTCTCTAGACCATCTTCACTGAGCATGTTTTTTAATTGGTAAATTGAGAAGTAACATTTATTTAATTTATTGCAAACATAGTCGATATGCTGTTCCCATAACGTGTATTTTGTGATTTCACGTAAATGAATATCTTCTAAGTTTAAAATCTACGAACATTGTTTTATCTCTATTTTATATTAATTTATTTCGATCACACCAGGCACTCATCTCATCTACAGTTGTCTTACTGTCAGAACTAAGCTCATCAGTATTAGATGCAGAGATACACACAGTAGTATCATCTGCATACATAATTGCGGGTCCCTCTTGCTAATGCGTGACGGTAGATCATTGATCTAAATCGAAAACAATAGAGATCTCAGGATAGATCCTTAAGGTACTGCCAGAGTAATAGCTTGTGGGACAGAGCAAGCTTCATTATATTTAACCGTTAGGGTTCTATTATCCATAAGACTTTATTAGATTGAGAATGTTGCCTCTTATACCTGTATTATCGAATTTACTAAATAAGACAGGACCGTTTACAGAATCAAAGGCCTTTGATAGATCAAATAAGATAAACACAATATATTTTCCTTTATCCATCTCACTGTAAATAAAGTCAAACAACTTAGTAGATGAACTTTCTACTGATCTTCCACTTCTAAAACCATGTTGGCTATCTGCTAATATACTGTCTCTTTCTAAATGATCTGTGATCCTGTTGCAAATAATTTTTCCTATAATTTTAGAGATAACACTAAGCAGTAGTGAGATATTTGTCGCAGAAATTGAGTAGCAAGTAAACTAGATAAAGAAGTCTATAACTGGGAAATTATTTTCGAACATACAGGGCGAGCCAAGACGAAATTACAGGATCAAGTACCTTTTTTTTTTTTAAATGGAATGCTATGTATATCAGTACATTTTTTGAAGCCTCTTTCTAAGCTCTATTCATTCCTATATTAGTTTTGAATATCTGCCAACCACTTGGATGTAATAAATTTTTTTGTTGAAATAACGCAATCTGCAGATGGATATTAAAAAATCACCAGTCACAATTATGGGTTTTAAGAAAAACTTATGTGCATACCAGTTACGAGACATTTAATTAATGTTTTTCAATCATTTTCATTTCCTAAAAATGTACATGGTGGCCAAAAATTATTTTTCAATTAAGAACATTTTAAATTGAATTTTTTCAAATGGAACACCCTGTATATGTTTCGACGATGTGATGTAGAAATGAAAACGAACATTTTTTGCAAGTGCGCTAATTGCAACCATTTTAGTTTAATAAATAAATAAGTGTGAAATTCAAGAATAATAGAATAAACTTAAAAAAAGAGATTCCCTCAAATAATTCATTAGATAAAAAATAAATTTATAATAGGTATTCGACGTGTTGCCCATTTTGATTGATACACGTCTTTATGCAATTTTGAAATGAGGCCATTTAGTGGGACCATTTCTTCCAATCCATTGAAATGAGTAAATAGTATTTAACCGGTCCTTTAGAGTAATTAATGTTTTTTTGAACATTTTTTTGCTATTTTCGTTATTCGACAAGCAATAAACCTGTTTGGTATAAATGGTCTTGTGCAAAGGAGCATTTATCACACTTATCGGTCGTTACAATTTGTATTGAATTTAAAATATTTGGATTTTTACAATATGAATTTTTATAAAGGGGAACTTGTAGACACGACTTTTGTTTTGGGCGAGTCAGACAGAAATTGTTTACTTGCCAATAGAATTTATTATCACCAACGTTAACCTGAAAGAAGGAGTCCTGATGTTAGCAGCTTCCAAAACCTTCTCAATAGATTTCTGGAAACTGGAAATGTCGAATATAAAAAAAGTGAAAGAAGTGTTGTGAACAAAGAAAATGAGTTTTCTGTGGTGCTGGCAACGGTTGAGAATTCCCATGTTAGTCAAAGAGAAGTGAGCTCATTAGTAGGAATAAGTTGACGGTCTGTGGATCGAATCTTAAAAACAAATAAGTTGCATGCATATCATATTCAAATGCACCAGGAATTATCTCTGATGACTATTTTCAAAAGCACCTACAATTTTGTAATTGGACCAGAGGTCAAATGCAACATGATGTCAACTTCTTCAATACTCTGTTTTATTCAGTGACGACGTTTCCACTTTGGTGTTTTTATTTGCCATTGAAAATCCCGTAATAGTTTAATTTTGAATATTCAATAAATGGAATTGAGAGAGATAGTAGATTGCTGCTAAATGTTCCTCCTAGTTCGGCTTATCAGTACCCGCAACGCTATTTCCCCAAAATTGCAATAGGAGGAATGATGAGTTATAAAATCGTGCGGAAATTAACACCTATCAGTGTTATAAAATGCCAAGAACAAATATTCAAAAGAATTTACGCACGAGCCGGCTGGCTAATCTGCGGTGAGCTAGGGGTGGTTCTTTTATATGAAAACTAAAACAAGATATGGGTTAACTCAATATACAGTGTGTATTAACCAACGACACAATTTAACGATGACCTTTTGAGCGCCACGTAGTTTAAATTATTACAAAAGTCGGCTCATGACCAGGAAACTACAAAACTCAAATTCTTTTAAATTAACTTGTTTAAAATGACTAATTCCCACAAATAGTATGTGGCTTTCAAATTGGTTAAAATAAAACAAGTTTATCAACTTAGTAAACAATACCTGTATTACAAAACAATGATTGGCACAACTGAACGGTAAAAACAAGTTAAGTTATATAATCACACAAGGGAAAAGTTAGAAATATGTTACGAAAATACGATAAACTTCAAAATATTTTAACTAAGGAATTGAAACTACGTGAAATAAGTAATATAATAATAACCTATGTTAGGGTATTTAATCATCGTATGCGCGTTATGAAATTCTACCTGTACGCTGGAATAATAATAAAGATCTCTATTATTAAGGCGCATGAAAGTGTGAAATTTGTTGTTTTTCCAATGTTTTACAGTAGCAATACCAAATGTTAAATGTCCCGAGATGAAAGACTATTATATTACTTGTACAACAAAATTATTCTTTAATGGTTAAATATTTTCGTTGAAATAAATAATCTATTGTATACTAAATTCGTGAAATAACTGTAACCCTAAACTACAGTAATAATCATAAAAGTCATTAGATGGTATTTTTGGTAGAAGAAAAATGATGTTTTCAGGTTGAGTACGAAATAATAATAAAGAGTAGATCTGACCTCTAGGTTGTTGTTTACATCTGCGATTCTGCGGCCAGCTGATTGACAGTCCGGTATTCCTGCAGGTTGAGGGCGACGGAGGAATCCAACAGCCAGAAAAACGCTGCGGGTACTGATAAGCCGAACTAGGAGGAACGTTAGGAGCAATCTACTATCTCTCTCAATTCCATTTATTGAATATTCAAAATTAAACTATTACGGGATTTTCAATGGCAAATAAAAACACCAAAGTGGAAATACCTAAAAATAATTCTCACAAATAAGGATAAATTAATGAAATATAATTTATGCATACCTCTAGATGGTGTTGAGGCATTTTCAAATAAAATTCAATGCACGGCCTGGGAAGTGCAAATTTATACTCCGTCAAAAAGACGACGATTTCGTATCTCAAACGAAATCAACCCAAATGGAAAAATCTTTTTAATCCGATAATAAATCGACTAGTGTTTAAACAAATATCAAAAACAATCACTATTAAATTTTTCACAACTTCGGATTTGCACTGCCGGTATTAACTTTTAAGCCGTTGCCAAGCCAATTGCCTTTCGTTTCCTATTCTCTATGCTACTCGCTCAACGCGCATGGATTAATTGGAAATAATAATAGTAATAATACCGAAGAAATAACTCAACCTATTTTTAGACCATAACAGGCAACTTTTCATAAAAATGGATTTGTTAATAGGCACAATTTCCATTATTATGCTTCGGAAAAATCCTCACTTTTTTATGCAAGTAGATAACCAACACAGATGGTCTAGAAACCTTTGGGGAGGAATTATTAGAAAACATGTAATAGGGCCATATTTCTTTGATGGTACATTGACTAGAGCTATTTATCTTCATTTCTTGGAAGACTATCTGCCACAACTATTGGTAAATCTCCCTGAAAGAATTCGAAATAGGATATGGTTTCAGCAAGATGGTGCTCCACCACATTATTATTATCTATCATCATGTTTTATTCATAAAGTATCATTTAACCATGTACTTATTAGACCAATACTGATAGTTTATATGTTGTTAAACCAAGAGTCTAGCATACTCGATACCACTTAAATACAACCTACCCTCATAAATGGATTGGAAGAAATGGACCCAGTAAATGGCCTGCTAGATCCCCAGATCTTACAAGAATGGATCTTTTTATGGGGATACGTGAAAAAAATTGTTTATAGAGGCACACCAACAACAGTACAAAGGAAAGAATAATAACTAACTACCTTTACATCTATCACACTGGCAGTTTTAGGAACAGTGGGAACCTCATTTCAAAAGCGCATAGAGATGTGTGTCAATCAAAATGGGCAATATGTGGAACATTTATTATAATTTTTTCTACTGAAGTATTTGAAGAAACCTCTTTTTTAAGTTTATTTTTGAATTTGTAATTATTGCTCAATAAAATGAAATTGGTTGCAATTAGCCCTAGGGAAGTACTTACAAAAATGTTCGTTTTTCATTTCTACATCTCATCGTCGAAAAATATACAGGGTAGGGTGTTCCATTGGAAAAAATTCAATTTAAAATGTTTTTAATTGAAAAATAATTTTTGGCCACCCTGTACATTTTTAGGAAATGAAAATGATTGAAAAACATTAATTAGATGTCTTGTAACTGGTATTCATATGTTTTTCTTAAAACCCATAATTGTGACTGGTGATTTTTTAAATATCCATCTGCAGATTGCATTATTTCAACAAAAAAATTCATTACATCCAAATGGTTGGGAAATATTCAAAACTAATATAGGAATGAATAGAGCTTAGAAAGAGGCTTCAAAAAATGTACTGATATACATAGCATTTCATTAAAAAAAAAAGGCACTTGATCCTGTAATTTCGTCTTGGCTCGCCCTGTATGTTCGAAAATAATTTCCAGTTATAGACTTCTTTATCTAGTTTACTTGCAATTTTTTTTAAAATGTCTAGGTATCGTAGAACTCGAGGTCCGACGCACTGTTGCCCCACCCTGTATATAGTGGATTCTATTGAAAAATATTAAATACGTTTGTTCGCAGATGACACACTCATTTATTTCTACTCGAAAGATTATGAACATATTTTACAAATATAATTAATGTTTAGTCAATCTTTTAAATTGGTTCAAGTCCAACTTACTAAAATTAATATTTAGTCTCGTCTTGTATAATTACTTGTATATATGTATGTTATGTGTGTAGATTTGATATATATTTATATTAATTTATACAGACTATTCACGTTTATTACTATCTTTCAGGGACGGATTTACGCATAGGCTGTAGCCTAGGACGGCAAATTTTAGATCAGATTTTTAAATATTTGGCGGTGAATAAATTAAGGAATCTTTTTGTATTGTATAATTCTTGATTCAAACATAATATTAAGTATTATTCCATTAAAAACGCAAGATGTTTTGTTTATGTGATCCATTTTATTAAAATAAACTTGTACCCCATGTTGTCTATCATCATGTTTTATTCATAAAGTATCATTTAACCATGTACTTATTAGACCAATACTGCTAGTTTATATGTTGTTAAACCAAGAATCTAGGATACTCGATAACTTATGCGCATGTATTGATCTCTGACAGATGATTAAATCAGGATGCGTATTATCATTTTCGTCGAGTATAAAATTAATAAAAACAATTTTAGAATGTTAGTTATGAAGAAGAAAGATCTTTATTTAGGCACGTAACCTATTACAAATAGATAAATAGTTACAAAACTTTACACAATTTACATCGAATCTATTATACAACAGTAAACAAAACACAAATATAAGTTAAATAAATACGTTAAAATAAATTGCACAAATATAACTATTAATACAACTGGTTTACCTATTTAAAAATGTTGAGACAACAACTATTAAAGGGAATTACTAGAGGAGAAAAAAAACCTTTACACTATTTTTATATGACTGATTAAACTGCTCTTAAAATTTGCTAAATTTGCTGCATCCTTTATTTTTTGAGGCAATGAATTATATTCATTTAGCCCTTTAAAAAACATAGAATTCATAGCCTTTTTTGAGTTAGTCCGTTCAATATGTATATTATTTCGATACCTTGTATTATACTCGTGAATTTCATGGTTAAAAGTGACAAATGATTTCAAATAAGAAGGTAATAGGCCCTTTAATATTTTATATATAAATATCATGGTGAAGTAGTACAACCTATGATATACTGATTGCCAGTTTAATACCTCAAGCATCAAGTTCATCGGAGTATACCTGTTACACCGTAGTATTATTCTCATACCCCGGTTCTGAAGCTTTTGTAGTGCTGATTGGCTGTTTTTGTCTAATAAATATAATAACGATGAACAGTAGTTAAAATGAGGTTGAATGATTGTGTTATACACTAATAATCTACTTGCCATTGATAAATTAACAGATACCCTATAAAAGAAAAATAGTTTCTTTCTTATCTTTTTTTGAATATACTGGAAGTGACTCTTAAATGACAGAGTATTGTCCAAAATAAATCCCAGGTATTTAAACTCTGACACAATTTCGATTGAACTATTATTTATTTGTAAGTTGATATTATTAATATCAATATTTGCATGTTTGTATGATGTTGTTATTATCATCGCCTTGGTTTTGTTTGTATTAAGGACTAATTTGTTAGCATTAAAGTATTTTTGAATATTTATTAGTTCAACATTCATTCTCTGAATGGCTAATTCTATATTTTCATCTGATATGACAACGAGGGTATCATCAGCAAATAAGTTTAAAAATGTACAATTTGTTGACAAATTAATATCATTAATATAGATATTGAAGAGTAACGGTCCTAAAACACTGCCTTGGGGCACACCGTACTCTGTTTTCAAATTATTTGAAAAAGTATTATTAATTTTACACCTTTGAGTTCTCTCATTTAAATAATTTCTTAACCACATAAGCACATTGCCAGTTATTCCATATTTCGATAATTTGTTTAAAAGAATTGATCTATCAATAGTTTCAAAAGCTCTTCTTAAGTCAACAAAAACTGCAACAATATATTTGCCATTATCAAGATCTTTTAGCCAGTTAGTAACAGTTAACTGTAAACTAGCTTCGCAGGAATGGTTGGCTCTGAAACCAGACTGATAATGCATAAGGATATTGTTATCATTGAAATACTTCACTAATTGGTTATAAGCAGCCACTTCAATTATTTTTTCAATTGGTGGCAAAGTGTTTATGGGTCGAAATTCACTGGCCAGATTTGTATTAGCTACCTTTGGTATTGGGGTTATAGTGCTCAGTTTTAACTGATTTGAAAATTGTCCCGTGACTAGTGATGTATTTACAATATATAGTAATATATGTCCTACTGATATTATAATGCTTTTAAGAAATTTTGTATTTAATAATACGCTGGTGTCTGAACTATTTTTTAGATCTTTAACTATATTACTAACCGCCTGTATCGTAATTGGCTGAAATTCATTTAAATTTGAGTTAATTTGAATGTTATACATATCTATATCTACATTTCCTACATCACTAACACTGTTGACAATTTCATTTATGCTACTAATAAAATAGTTATTAAAATGGTTTGCCAGTTCAGTTGGCTCCGAAACTAAAACTTTTGAGTTATTAATATCAAATGATATTGTTTTAATATTAAAACTGTGCTCTTCCCCTTTTATTAATTGTTTTAAAATTTTCCACATTAATCTGGGATTTCCCCTGTTAGTATCAATTTTATCTTCGTAATACTTTTTCTTTTTAAATTTTAACATATTATTAAACTCATTCCTATATTTTTTGTAATCTGCCCAGAATATGTTGTTTTCATTTCTGACGTTATTGCTCTTTTTAAATTGTCTACAAGCTTGATCTCTTTCTCTAATTTTATTTTTTAGTTCAAAATCAAACCAAGGGAGATTCCGTTTACTATTTCCACTAATTATTGGTGGTGAAATTCTGTCAACAATATTCATCACCCTCACCGCGAACTCATCAAGTATTTTATTAATATCTGTATAACACAGAAGGGACCACTCTGTAGCTATAAGTTCCATGTTGATTTCACGTATTTTTTTATCGTCTAAACGTCCGTGATGTGTACTAATGGACTGTATATTAAGATTCCTATTATTTTCACACACCAGATTCGCATATAAAGCTGCATGATCAGTTACTTTTATTGTATTTAATATACCCACGTTTAATTTACTTTGGTTAGTCACTATATAATCAATAAGAGTGGAACTATTATTTGTAACACGTGTTGGGGTATTAATCATTTGCTCTAAGCCTAACATTTCAAAGGTGTTTCTAATTTTATTAGTATAAAAATTGTCGTTATTCATATAGTTTATGTTAAAATCACCAAACATTATAAATCTATTGTTATTTGATATAGAATCTTCACAAATACGTTCAATCGCTTCAATAAAAATGCCATCACTTGAACTTGGCGAATGATAAATCACTCCTACTTTCCAAATACAATTGTTAACATTTATTTCTAAACCTAGGTACCAATAATTATTTTCAAATGTTTCATTGTTAATGATCGAATACTTAACATTTTGTCTTACATATGCAACAACGCTGTATTTCTAAATTACTAATATTATTCTAATAATATTACTAATATTTCTATGCGTAAGTAACGATGAGACTTTATTTGTCCTGCCATCTATTGCATTACAGACAACTAAACACTTACGATGCCATTCGTATGGATCTTATCGCATCACCTAATATACTACACCTTGGCCACAGAACACCTAACCTTGCCTTGGCCTAAGCTAGCAGTATTAGTTCTAATAAGTATATGCATTTAACAGCTAAATTAAATCATCTTATGAGCCGAGTTGTTTCCAATTGTGAAATAAACAATTAGTTAGAAATGGTTGTGCAGCTAAATTTTGTTCTGAAGGCTAAGAAGAAGCTTGCTAGAGTTAGGACTTTGTGGATAAATAAAAGGGCCTTAGATAGTTACCGACGTTTCGATCAACTTTTTATTTTCCTCTTCAAGGTTCTCACAACAAAAATGTATTCAAGTGGCCCAGAGTCCAGAGTAAAACAAATAAACCATGTGACACATTATGACGTATAACAGCAGCTTAGTTATTATAGATTTTGGATAAATGGTGGTTGGATTTTCGTGAAAACCATTTGTATTATGTTTGTATTATTATTTAGAAAAAAGTCCTTAACTTCGATTTTGCCACTCTCGTTCGGGAATTGTTATAAACAATAATTTTGTGGTTAATTTGTTCTTGCAAACTTTAAAAAACATTTCGCGTTCTTTTGCAAAGAAAAAACTATTTAAATTCTTGGAAAAACGCGTATTTTCCGAAATATATTTGTTTAAAACTTTACAAAAAAAGAGGGAGACAGGATAACTAAAATTTTATAGAAAAAATTTAGGTAGATATATTTTTAAAATAATATACTTTTAAAAAACTTTTTCTTTATAGATTTTTCCAGAAAACGTATATAGCTGCAAGTTTTTCCGGAAAATCTAAAAAATCAGTAAAAAAATTACTGATTTTTTTTGTTAGAAACCTGAAAAAAAATCGTAATAGAACATTTCATTCTAAACCATTTTCATCTAATAATTTTTCTTAAGTGCATATTCTCCGAAATACTATATTTTTTCCACCTTCGTATCTTTTGGAAAATATGCACTCTTAAAAAATTTAATATAGATGAATCGATTAGAATTAATTGGTTACTACTTCGAATTTTTTCAGTTTTTTTTTTTTCAGCGATTTCACATAGTTTTTGTTATCTTCATTTTCCGGAAAAGCTTTGTAGTAATGCGTTAACTGGAAAAATCGATAAGGAAAAAAGATTTGTATTTTAACAATATCACTACCTCAATTTTTTCTATAAAATTTTGGTTTTCTCTCCGTCCTCTTTGGAAAATTTTAAATCAGTGTATCTCGGAAAAGCAAAAAAACGTGAAAATTCTTTTTTTTTTATTTTGCTCGTCTTTTGCAAATTAAATTAAGTACAAGATTGTTGTTTATAATAATTTCTGGACGAGAGCGGTAAAGTAGAAGTTTTTTTTTTATACATTTCCGCCACTGAGGCCTAACACCGATGCCTGTAGACGAGCTACCCCCAACCAGGAATTTTGCCGAACTTCTTCCCTTAAGAAGAGTAGGGATCTTTTTACTTATGCCTAACATTTAATAGACAAGGGACCAACGGCTTTACATCCCCTCTCAAGGATGGTATATCCCCTATATAACAAAAGTAGAAGTTAGAGGGACTTTTTCTAATAATAATACAAACACAATACAAAAGGTCTATGAAAATTCCACCACTTATCCCAAAGTTCCAAGTGAAGCGCTAATTCAAACGTACTAATTCTGACTTTGTAGGGAATTGAGTGTGAAAAGTTTTTGTGAAATTACCTACAGTCAGTGAACTCTATACTAATAATATATAGAGTTTACTGCCTACAGTTGCAACTCAAAGGTAAGTTCCATTGAAATATTTTTGTGAATATTTTAGTCGAACGTTACATGAAACTTAACAATTTAGCATTATTGAAACTTTCAATTAGTTTCTGTAAAGTTACTCAGTTTTGTTATTAAAGTTTATGAACCTTACCGGTGTTTTGCCATCGATAACATTGCAAGATGCAATATTGCTGCATGGACATTAGGGCCATTGCATCAAAGTATTACAAGCTAAATGCTTGCTACAATGTTACAGTTTCCAAAATAAGGTTACTCTAGAACATTGCAGAAATATTACTTTGCACAGTAGGTCGTTTTGCAGATTGTTTAGGGCTTCGTAACACAGCTCCTCTAACCCTTTCAGTATTTTTGAAACGCGCGTACAGGAGTTCTTCCTTTTGATTTTTCTTTGGCGCATAACGCAGTACTGCGAAGCTTGTGTATCCATTTCTTAACTGTTATTCAACTAGGAACTGGATCTCGTGGATTTAAATGAAAGTGACGACTAAAGGCACGCTGGGTGATTACAATAGAATAGTTAATTTTAAATAAGCTTCAATCGCAAAATAACGTTGAATATTTGACCAACGTTCCATATTCATAGCTAGGCTGACACAAAAAATTATATTACACTATTCTGGCATGTCGTCCCTCATGTTTCGCTCCAAGACCTGTGGTGACGTACCGAGATCCTAGATGCACAGACTGGGAAGAGTATAAACAATCTCTCCAGTCGCATCTGGAGTCCGCTCTCACCACAATCAGGAATCATGATGAAATAGAAATCGCAAGGAACAGATCCGCAGCGCAATCATTTCAGCATATCATGAAAATTCTCCACTAAAGTCTAAAAAAGACAACAGAGGGACATCTTGGTGGAACAAAACATTAGATAAAATGAGAAAAGAAGTTCGACGCCTCTTCAACCGAGCTAAAGCTTCAGGCAACTGGGAACACTATAGATCTGCTTTAACAGACTATAATAAAGAAATTAGGAAAGCAAAAAGGGAATCTTGGAGGAGGTTTTGCGAGAACATCACTGATGCACTTTGCAGTACTAGAATCCGCAAGATCATTTCCAGAGAACCGGTACGGGAGTTTGGAACGGTAAAACGAACAGATGGCTCATTCACCGAATCTGGAAAGGAAACCCTAGAGCTTCTAGCACAGAACCACTTCCCAGGAAGTTCGATTCTGCCGGATAACCAACAGCTGCCACTATCGAGGAGCCGGTATAAACGACCCTGTAAAAATGATTGGTTGGTAGCTAAAAAAGTTATCACAGCAACAACGATTGAGTGGGCTATTAAATCTTTCCAACCACTCAAATCGCCTGGTGAGGACGGTATTTTTCCAGCGCTGTTGCAAAATGGATTGGAGATACTACTACCATTCCTCATCAGACTTTACAGAGCCAGTCTGGTGTGGAATCATATACCATCCAGTTGGGCGGCGGTTAAAGTGGTATATATACCAAAAATGGGGCGGACACAGAACTAGCACTTAATAACCTAGTCGGGAAAATCACTCAATCCCTTCAGGAAAAAGAGATTGCAGTGGCTGCTTTTCTCGACATTAAAGGAGCATTCAATAATGCACTGCCGGATTCCTTACAGACAGCGGCAGCTGCTAGAGGAATCGAGCTAACCATAACTAACTGGATCCGAGCTATGCTGGAAAACAGAATCATAACAACTTTACAGGGGGAAACGGTCAGCTTCAGGGCCGCGAGAGGGTGCCCACAAGGTGAGGTTCTTTCCCCCCTTCTGTGGTCACTACTTGTGGATGACCTGCTGGCCATTTTATCCCTGTGGGAAGCCGAGATTCTGGCATATGCAGACGACCTAGTCATCATGGTTAAAGGTAAATCTGAAGAGGTACTCTCTCGTACCCTTCAAGAGGTACTAGATACAGTGCACATCTGGTGTGAGAGGGAACAGATGTCTGTCAATCCCCGGAAAAGGAAGCTGGATAACTTAGAACCGCCTTTCTTACTAGGTGAAACCATTCCATTTTCGGATGAGGTGAAATATCTAGGCATTACGCTGGATAGATCACTCAACTGGAATTCCCACCTGGAAAAGGTAATCCACAAAGCAAGGCTGTCCCTGTGGACATGCCGTAGAATTTGTGGAAAATCCTGGGGTATGGGTCCCCCAACAAATATATTGGATATACGTTATGGTCATTAAACCAATGATAACGTATGGCTCCATAGTTTGGTGGTCGAAAGGGCTACAACAGTCGGCCAAAGCCAAACTCTCTGGTTTACAGAGACTAGCATGCCTGGCAATAACTGGTGCTATAAGCACCACACCGTCAGCTGCTTTGGAAATCCTCCTAGACTTACCACCTCTCCATATTTACTTAGAGAGAGAAGCTAGGTGGGCAACATATAGACAGCTGTTGGTATACAGATGGTTCCAAAACTCCTGAAGGAACAGGAGCTGGAGTTTACAGTCGCTGCCCAAAGGTAAGAATAACTTCGAGCCTGGGTGATATCGTGACAATTTTTCAGGCTGAAATATATGCCATTGAACTGTGTGTACAGAGGCTGGAATCAACCCACCCTAGACACAGATCAATAAAAATCTTCTCAGACAGCCAAGCAGCCCTTAAAGCTCTTGGATCCTATCGCTGTAATTCTAAAACAGTGTGGAACTGCCAAAAAGCTCTAACCCAATTGGGTAAGAACAACAAACTGGCTCTGGTCTGGGTGTCTGGCCACTCTGGGCTGGAGGGCAATGAAATTGCCGATTGCCTAGCTAGAGAGGGTGCGGCATCAAAATTTATAGGACCAGAACCAGTTCTTGACATATCTTCAAGCACTGCCAAAACAAATATCCTAGACTGGGCCGAGAGCAAGACTCTCTACCATTGGCAGGAACTACCAGGATTAGCTCATTCGAAGGAGTTTATTACAAATCCTTTGAAATCAAGAGCTAAAAAACTGCTAGAGTTGAATAGGTTCCTAAGCACTCTAATCGGCCTATATACTGGGCACTGCAGATTAAATCATCATTTACACAGACTTGGACTGGTGGAAAACACCGAATGCCGTCTGTGTCTAGAGGAAGATGAAATGGCAAGGCATGTCCTGTGCACTTGTCCTGCTGCAGAAAGAACCCGGTTCTCATTATTTGGCAAAGGTCAGCTTTTGCCTGTAGACTTGGACAATCTCTCACCCAACAAAGTTATCAGCTTTATTAAAAGGCTGAACCTATTGGGTGAAATATAAATTAGGAGTGAGCCACAATAGACCTGACTGGTCGCGGTGGAGGGTCTGGTATAGACCCACTCACATTTCAACCTAACCTAACCTAACCCTCATGTTTCATTCATTTAATAGGCCTTTCCAAAAATGTTTTGATTGTATTTATAAATTCTTCAGTTATGTTATTGCAAAGTTCGCTGATAGTGATTACTAATTAATCTATTTATCGGTACGGTTTTCTTGAGCATACTTTATGTTTAAGATATCCCCATAAAAAATAATCCATAAGAGTCAGATCTGGGAACTAGCTGGCCAGTGAAAACTTGAATACCTCCTAATCATCATCAATAGCAGAGTTGAGGTACTCAGTACTAAAATGTACTAGTAATCAGTACATTTTTATTTTACTCTAAGTATTTTTAAAATCCATGTACTGCTACTTGTACTCCTAGTAATTTGACTAAAAAGTACTGGATACTTGTACTTATTTCTAAGTAAGTAATACTTGTTACTTAAAAAAGTACTTCAAGTACTTTTAAATATTCAGTATTTTTTATAAAGTCTAAAAAGGTTACCTACCTACTCTATTTTGAATAATTTTGTTAAATAGATGCATCGAACATGCAGTCTCATTATTTATTGAGTTTGGATTATGATCATGCTACATAAAGTGGCAAGTGGCTAGAATTTTATAAAAAATCCAAATAATTCAAAAATGCTCTTCAACAAAACAACCAACAAATAAAAAGAAATTTTGAAAAACTTGTGTTGCTTAAGAGCAACACATTGCATATACATATTTAGTTTGTACTTGTAGGTAAGTAATTAAGTTTTTTATTTACCCATTTATTTTTAACTTACCAATTTATTTTTTGTTATTATTTCACTAATCACTTATTTGTGGGTTTTTGATTTTTGTTCATATATATATATACAAGACAGGTGAAAATGAAAGTGGGATTAGTGAGAAAAACTATATTTTTAAAGATCTTACTAAACGGAATTCTACGAAGTATGTCATGGGAGGCAGTGGTTATACAATTATTTTTTTTCAGTATGTACGAGGTAGGTCTAAACGAAAATATGAGAAATATATAAAATTTTAAGCAACACCTGTAATGGATTTTATAAATATGCATCACATAAAGAACATTACACGAACACGAATGATCTTATTTTACCACATACTAGGTAAGTCGAAACGAAATTATGTGGGATATATAAAATTTTAAACAGCGAATGAGACAGATTTTCATGATATTCACGAGTTAACAGACACTAAAGGGAAGATATTGTTACGTGCTTACAGTTTTCAGTAAACACTCTGTGGATTCAAATAACTTGCAACAAGAATTTTCACTAACCACTATTTTATTTATCACTAAAATTACACTAGCAAATACTTAACAATTACACAACTAATAATAACTTAATCTAATATAAATTCACTACTTTTAAAACACTATGTACTTTACTTTTCTTCTTAAACTTGTCAACTCTTGTCTAACCTAAAAACTCTCTGTCTGTTTACTTCACTAAACTGCATACTTCACTCAACTGAACTGTTCCCCCATCTGCTGGATTCACCTCTTTATATACACACTTGGAATCCTTCCAGAACTCTTTTCTAGAATCCTCCATAGTTTTCTACTATGTACTAGATGATTGTTCGTCAATTGGCTCATAGACGGCGCCACCCTACTACTGGCCATGAACACAATACAGGTTTCCCTTAATCACATCTTTCCTCGTTAGAGGGCAGCACATAACAATATTGTAACATATGTTCGTGAAATACAAAGGTTGGTCAAAAGGAAATTTTGTTGAATGTATAAAATTGTAAACATCGTATGAAACGGATCTTCTGAAATATTGGCGATGTAAAAACATAAAATGAGCATTCGTATACAAACAGAATAAGTATTTCCAACACATACGAGATACGTCGAAACAGAATTGTGATAATAATATGATGGTTCTAGATAGATATGAAACGTGATTTCTTCTTTAAAACTTGAATGCCATGGTGTTTAAGTACTGTTTAATAAATTTGTTCTCATTATTTTATTTATTATATTTAACATACTACATTTCGCATAAAATATTCAAAGATATATTGTTTCATTTCTACAGATATAAATTTAAAGTTGTATAAACTATTAGTTAAGATATGTAAAATTGATAGAAATCTAAATTCTGATCCATCATTTCCATTGTCTCCTCCAGATGGATCGTTGCGAAGGAGAGAATTTTTTGTAAAAATTATTTTTTTTTACTCCCATCGCTTTTTTTTTTATAAATTATTATTTCACATATAGAACTTTTAAGTTTGATGTGATATGATTCACGAAAGATTTTATCCCCTATAACTTTGTTATAAGAAAAAAAAATTGTAGATTTTTCTAGAAATTTTATCTAAAAGCGAACACAAGACAAGTATAGAAAGTTTTGTCCTGTAGGAAAAGAAAAAAAAATGGCTTTTTGTTTAGAATGCTAAAGAGTAATATGCAATTTGCATTGAAACAAAAGACATGATTACTACTAACTAAATATTTTGTAAAGAGAGAGTGTACTGCAGCATAAGATGACACTCCTTAATTTAAAAATTACTGGTATCAAATACCTAAAAAAGTATTTAATAATAATAATAATAATTTATTAGTCCTTTAGATCATTATACATGATATCAGACAGGTCAAAAAAAAAAATACATTTATATATATGTTATATTAGAAATATACTATGATATATAATATTATCGAGACAGGCTTAACCTTCTCAAACATATCGTATTACATACTGCGTAACAGCTCTTCTCAATAACCGCTCACGCTGCATGAGCATTGTATTTCAATTCTAAGTAATCCTGATTGTGCTGAATCAGCAACACTGTTTCCTTTGTTCTCAAAACATTATAAATATTACCAACAACCTTTTTGTAATCAGTCTTATACTCACTTCAGATTAAACTACTTCAAAATTATTATTGTATCTTATTAAAACGAGTCAACGTTGACTCAAGTGTAATAAATAAAGTTTTTAAAAAGTTATTCAAACAATCCACTATCTAACATTGGCGCAGTCGTGGCGGATCTGAAAAACACGCAGTTCGGGAGCCTAACCAGTAGCAAACATATCCGAGGGAACAAGGAGTCCATCTGAAAAAGGTGCCTAACCGGACGAAAAGAGCTTCTGGAACAAGGAGAACTTCTTAGCTGTAGTGGTGGATCCCAATCCTTTGTTCAGAAGAACCTACATTATTCTCAAACGCACAGAAGCGAAACAATAATAATTATCAAGAAATACAAGCAAAGCAACATTTCAAATCAACACGATTCAACAATTAGCAAGTAAGAATTTCATCCCGTCCCATCGTTGGTGTCTTCGGCATCAAAGGCAACCCTGTGGAAGGAACACCCAGTGACACCCCTGGCAGAGAGAGACCTTTGGTGAAGCTAAGCTCACGAAGTCGCATTCAACTGGACCACGAGGAATGAAAAATTTAGGGTAAGTCATTTTTGAATCATCTCGCAAACATTTATTTGCAAACAACGACATAATTTTACATTTTATTTTATCAAAATACATTGCATTGCTACATACAGTTCTAATATCTAAGGTAGTAATTTTATTTAAACTTGAAACAAAATATCTTGATTATAATTTGTGTGACCTATATAAATAACCGTAATCATACACTGTTCCTATCGTAACATTATTTTTATGGTAATATCATATACTCCTTAAGTGCGAATTTATCTAATTAACTACAATCACATACCATTTTTATCTTAACATTATTTTTATCATAATATCATATATCATATAAAGGTTAAGTTTACGCCTTACTTGACTGTGAAATAAAATAAAACCCACATGTTCTATACTGTTTAAATGCACATTAGTATATAAAATTTCAGTGACATTATTCCCAACTAAAAACACTTTTTAAATTAATCCAATTATCCTTGTAATTAAATTTTGAAATATTATAAAATAAACAGCACATTGTTTTACATATAATAAAAAATTGCCAATTATCAGTAGCGTACTAGCTCAAATTGAAAAGGTGTTTTAAGTTATTCGATTATCTAAATAATATAAATAAAATGGCTACAAACGTAAGCAATTCCAATGCAAACAATTCAATCACGGCGAACGAAACCATAAATATTGAACCTTATAGGTTAAGCGAAATATTTTCCATAGTGCCCGAATTTGACGGCAACCCCATATTCTTGCAAACATTTATTTCAGCTTGCATAACCGCTCAGGGGATCGCTGTTGATGATCAGCGCGTCTTATTAACGCTTCACATAAAAAATAAATTACGCGGAAAAGCCGCAGAATTAATAAATTCCCGAAACCCTGCTACATGGGCAGAAATCAAAAGCTTACTTGAAGCTCATTTTGGCGACTCTCGCGACCTGACAGCTTTGATTCAGGATCTGCAGAGGATTCGTCAGTTACCCAACGAAACCGCACTAATATTTGTATCAAGACTACAAACGCACAACGCGAAAATGCACGCAGCAGTGCAAAAGCAGACTCTAACTCTAGAGGAAAAAACTGCTCAGTGTAACCTCATTGAAAATATGACATTGACTACTTTATTAACCGGATTAGAACCCAAATTAGGTCAAATCATTAGGGCTGGTAACCCTGGCGACATGTTAGACGCAATAAACCGCATTAAACGTGAATTGCAATTATCCTATTTTGAATCACAAAAATTTTCTAATAGAGTTCCAAATAAAAATCTCATTCAAAACCCACAAAGACGTCCAAACTCCCCACAATTTTGCACCTTCTGCAAAAGAAGCGGACACCATGTTAATGAATGCCGCACAAGGCAAAACTATCAATCCCCATCTCCCAATTTCACACCAAATGCTTATTCTAATCAAGCACAGCTTCCAAGGCAACATTTCACATCTAATCATAGACCGCAAAATTTCCAAAATTTCTCTAACCAGCAGCAAAATTATTCTCAACAGAACAGGCCCTCAGCTATCAGGCCAAATCCAAACTTCAACCAACAAAGACCTTCTGCCATCCAACCAAACCCAAATTTCAACAGGTTTAATCAACAAAAGACACATCACCTAAATCAAGAACCTTATGATAACTACACTGATAGCCCAAACCAATATGAAAGTTATCCTGTAAATTATTCTACCAATTATTCTCCCAATTATTCTAACGAAAATGATTATGATTACGATTTTGGAACCCAACAATGTGAGAATTATACTGCTAATTCTCAATCTCAACAGCACGAGGATTATACTGCTAATCCTCCGGATTTTTGCATAGGCCCGGAGTATTCCACGAGTACTCCGACACAACAAACGGACGAGCTGGACCAAATTTCTCATCAAGTCCAAGCGATAAACCTCCAGGACAGTTTCGACCCAAACCTGAACTTCCCGGAAAATCAATTCATGTAAAAACACCCCGCTACAAACTAAATATCGTAAACTCCAAAAATTTATTTTACATAGAAGACATCACTAAACGTTTCAAAATCTTGATAGACACAGGCGCAGGTATCTCTATATTCAAACCCGAAACGGCAGAAAACTATAAACGTCGATCCCACGAAAATGTAATTATACAAGGTATAACAGACGAAAAAATTAATATCACTGAATCTGCTCTCATACCTTTCAATCCGAATGATCCATACAAAGTTTACATTCATAATCTAGATATAGAATTTGACGGACTTTTAGGTGCCGACTTTTTGGACCATTACGATTGCTTAATAGACATTAAAAACAGACAATTAATCACTAATTTCAAAACCGTACCATTGTATCAAGTTACCGATAATATATTAACTACACTCTGGAGCCCGATTAAAAATCAAAATTTAAACGAAACAAAAAACCAAAATGTAATTTCTATCGAACCACGCACAGAAAAGATTTTTAAGCTTAAATGTAATTTACAAAATACCGAAGCTATACTAATAGCCCAGGAAAACGAAAAGGTACGTTTACCGAACGCCATTGTCAAAATAGACAACAATGGTGAATTTTTGACGACAGTAATAAACTCAAATGCAATTCCGAAAACAATAAAATTTTCAAATCTTAAACTTGAACCCGTCCAAAAATTTAGGTCAATATTTAATGTAAATCTTCAAAATCCGGATTCCCAATATATAGACAGAAATTACGAAATAAGAAACCAATTACGCTTAGATCACTTGAACGATGAGGAGAGTGAACTAATTACTCAACTCTGTTTAGACTTTTCAGACATATTCTATTTAGAAGGTGACAACTTGACATTTACCAATGAAATCAAACATTCAATAGACACTAACGATTCTAAACCAATTTTCACTAAATCTTATCGTTACCCCCAAATTCATAAACAAGAGGTAAAATCACAAGTCTCGAAAATGCTCGACCAAGGCATTATCCAGCCTTCAATTTCTCCCTGGTCCTCCCCAGTTTGGGTAGTCCCCAAAAAACTAGACGCTTCTGGTAAACAGAAATGGCGCGTCGTAGTTGACTACCGAAAATTAAACGAAGTAACGATAGGTGATAAGTATCCTTTGCCCAACATTTCTGATCTTCTAGACCAATTAGGCAGATGTCAATATTTCACGACTCTAGACTTGGCCTCTGGCTTCCACCAAATTGAAATCGATCCTAAGGACATCCAAAAAACAGCTTTCACGGTAGAGAATGGCCACTACGAATTTGTACGTATGCCATTCGGTCTAAAAAATGCTCCATCCACTTTCCAGAGGGTCATGGACAATATTCTATTAGGCATCCAAAATGAACGCTGTCTCGTCTACATGGACGATATTATTATTTATTCCCCTACTATCCACGAACATATTTCCCGATTAACAGAAGTCTTCAAACGTCTACAAAGAGCCAACCTCAAAATTCAGCCAGACAAATGCGAATTCCTTCGCAAGGAAGTCGCCTATTTAGGACATCTTATTACAAAGGATGGTGTAAAACCAAACCCTGCCAAAGTCGAAGCAATTCTAAATTTTCCTCAACCCAAAAATCAGAAAGAAATTAAATCTTTTCTAGGTCTAGCAGGTTACTATAGACGCTTCATTCCTAATTTCTCCAAAATTTCAAAACCCTTAACTAAGTTGCTACAAAAAGATATACCTTTCAATTTCGACAATGACTGTACAAATTCATTCGAAACCCTAAAACAAACTTTGACAACTACCCCGATATTGATCTACCCCAACTTTGATGAACCTTTTGTCCTAACTACAGACGCTAGTGCATTTGCAATAGGTTCTGTACTTTCACAAGGAAGTATAGGAAAAGATTTGCCAATCGCATACGCATCTCGAACTTTATGCGGCGCGGAAACTAAGTATTCAACCATTGAGCGTGAACTTTTATCTTTGGTCTGGAGTGTAAAGCATTTTAGGCCATATCTATTCGGAAGGAAGTTCAAACTCGTCACTGACCACCGACCACTCACTTGGTTATTTTCCATAAAAGACCCAGGTAGTAGACTAGCCCGTTGGCGCTTAAAACTCGAAGAATACGATTACGAAATAATATACAAACCCGGAAAAATCAATAAAAACGCGGACGCGTTGTCCAGAATTAAAATCAATCACTTTTCAGAATGTTCCAAATTTTATTCAAAAATTCTAGCCGCAAACGAAGACTCAGACGAAGATGAAACCTCAGACAACGACGACGAGATCACTGACGAACAAATTGCCCGAGAATTTGACACATTCTCCCGCCTTTACAAAACCAAATCTCTAATAGACTATTCCAAAATTCAAATCACAAATAAACAACTATTAGATCGAGAAAATAAAAACATCATAACGTTTTTCCAACAAAACAACTTGACAGACCTTCACCATCAAATTATCGAGGATATTTTCGAGGAAAACCCCGAATTTTATAACAATACAATCAATATCGTTTCCAGTAAATCGACCCGACAAAGAAATTATTACATTATCGCTCTACCCTTCGACCCAGAGTCTGTGGTAGAACACTTATTTTTAACATTATATAAACACCGAAACAAATTAGACCTTTCCAAAACTTACCATGTTGAAAGCAATCTAGACTTTCCAATTCTCGAAATGCTATCATTTATTTTTGCTGAAAAAGACTTAAAACTAATCATATGTCAAAATTTAGTACGAACTCCCGACGAGGACCAACGTCCGATCATTCTCGACCAGCATCACACCGGAAAAAATAATTTACATCGTGGAATAAATGAAACGATACGTAGAATCAAAAATAAATATAATTGGCAAGGCTTAACAAAAGACGTCGAAAATTTTATAAAAAATTGTGAAACATGTCAAAGAACAAAAGTCTGTCGTAAAAACCTCAACAATCCCTTAGTGATTACTGAAACCCCTAAAACTCCATTTGAGAGAGTTAATATTGATCTATTCGAATTTCCCACGCGAAACTATGCATTAACTATCCGCGACGAGTTAACCAAATTTACTCAAGCTTACGCAGTCCCAGACAAGAGCGCAAAATCAGTCGTAAATACCCTGTTGCTTTATTTTCAGCATTATGGTACCCCACTAAGAATTCATTGCGATTATGGCGGTGAATTTGATAATAATTTATTAAAAGACCTTTGCACCCTTTACGACATAAAACTAACATACTCAAGCGTAGGACATCCTCAATCCAACGGATCTATCGAACGATTCCATGCCACCCTAGCAGAAATGATAAGAATACACAAAACCGAAAATCCCAACGAACATCCCTTTACTATATTACCCTATGCGGTGATATGTTACAATAACTCGGTAAACAAAACTCATGGCTTTACGCCATACGAGCTTATTTTCGGACATACAGCTAACCGACCACCTGAAACTCTTTACAACCAAAAAGACCTGATCACCAAATACGTTAGAGACCTAAATAATCGAATATCCCATTATTACAAAATTGCGCGAAGTCGAACAGAAGCACAAAAACAAAAAGCCAAAGTTCGATTCGACAAGAACATTCCCGAAAATAGACACAGATATAATATTGGCGACAAAGTGTACGTCAAAGAATCACAAATAAAAAATAAACTACAAAATAAATTCAACGGTCCCTTTGAAATTACAGAAATCTTTCAAAATTCCGCTACATTACTAAATCTCGAAACAAACCAAACAACCAAAGTAAATTTTGATCGAATGAAACCATATACTGAAGATTAAATTTATTTTCAGGTTTCTCCTGCTGATCGGATCAGCACTTGCTCAATTTAAAATAACACCTATTAACAATACGATCGGAGTATATTATCACCAAGACACGGACATTGTGATTTCTCACAAGAAATGGACTTTACTGGTACACAAAAACATATCTACCTTTAAGACAGCTTTCGACAAAAACGACAAGATCTTACAGACACTATACAACACACTCGACCCAGCATATCATTACATGAACGTCTTTTCAGGAGATGTAAAAACTCACCTTAGCTTATTGACGCAAATTTCCCAATCAATACAATCAAAATTTGACGAAATTTACCTTGACACGAAACGATACAAACGAGGAATACTAAATGGCATCGGAACGATTTTCAAATCAATAACCGGAAATTTAGACGCAGAAGACGGTCAGTATTATTCTGATTGTATCAACAAATTGAATAATGACGAACACCAACTCGAAAACCTAATTAAAAACCAAATATCCGTTACAACTTCAGTAATAAAAAATTTCAACGCAACTATTCAAAAATTGCAAGTTGACGAAGAAACTTTCAATAAGGATATTAAAGAAATTGAAACCTCAATTTTAGACATGACTAAGGACATAGAAAACGTCCATGCAAAACTGAAATTTATCGAAATCTGCGAACAACTTATGGCAAGTTATTTATTTATCGAGGATAACCTAAATGACATCCTAAATTCCATCACTTTCGCGAGGCTTAAAATAATTCACACGTCAATTATAAATCCAAAAGACTTAATAAATTCTCTACAAGAAATTTCGCAAAACCTACAAAGGAACAATTTACCGCTTCCAATCAAACTATCAAAGGTTGCACAGTACTTAGACATTATAGAACTAAAAGCTTTTCAAACAAATTCGGATCTAATATTTGTGTTAGACATACCTTTAATAGACCCTCAAACATATTCAGTATTTCAATTATACCCTATTCCTATTTTGGATAATAGAACTGGTTTATATCATGTATTATCAACTTCTCAAAAATATATCGCGAGAGATGATGATTCATTAATGTACATACCTATCTCGAACCTTGAAGAATGCAAACCTCTTTATTTCAACACCAAATTATGTCCAAATTTATTTGCATATCCTATTGACAACAATGCCATATGCGAAGCCCGTCTCTTCAAGAACCTCAAAACTCTGCCAGAAAACTGCCAGACGTCATTTATCATGAGCCAAGGCTACAACGTCCAAAAAATAGACGAAAACACATGGTTAGTTATTAACGCAGAACCTCTACAAACAACCATCAACTGTCCAGAAAGAAATTCAAAAACTGAAGTCATCTACAAAAATTCAATAGTAAAATTACAACCAAATTGTTACGCCTTCATAGGCATCACAAAAATTCAAGCCAGTACCAATGAAGTAACCGATGTAAAAGACGACACTCATCCAATCCAAATTCCATTTGAATGTTGTAAACATATTCCAGACAAAATCCGAGCTCTAAATCTTAAACCACTAAAATTAAACAATCTCAATACGGAAGACCTCGAAGTTGCCAAACACAAGTTGGACCAATACTCCAGAGATTTAGATGATTTGATCAACGAACCCTTTATAACAAAACACATATCCTGGTTCACCTATTTTATCATTGTGCTAATAATTGGACTGTTATTTCTGTACCTATTTTGTAAGTGCAGAACAAAAAGACGAAGACTAGCCATCGATGTTTCTGCATCACCCCCATCTCCACCGAGGCCTAGCAAACCCTACAGGACATTTGCTAACCTATTTCCTTCACGAAGACGACCTACCTTAAGAAGAGAAGACAACGAAGCCGAAGACATAGAACTTACATAAAGACAAACTGTTTTGTGCCTTTTTACTGACTTTCAGTGCTGGACTCTTCAGTGAATTTTATTTCATTTGTTTAATCATTATATTTCATTATTTTCTATCATTTCATTTCTAATTTCAATTTTATTAACATTTTTACGTCATTTTCATTCAAACCCATCATGCTTATATTTTATGCTTTCACAGTAAAGCTATATTTTAACCTTAGGAATATTTTATCCTATTTTACAATTCAAACCTAGTATGTTTGTATTTTACGCTTTCTTGCCAAAGCTATATTTTAACTGTAACATTTTTATGTTATTTTATTTTATGAATCAAGCTTATTGTGCTTGCATTTCATATTTTAGACGCTAAGGTTATATTCTGTGTTTTAAACCTTACGATTTAACATTTTTGTATCTTTTATATTTTTCCAAATTGTACCATTACATTTTATATACATTTTATATTCATTTCAAAAGTTGCTGCATAAAACACCAACTTTTTTTATAAGGGGGAAGCTGTTATATTAGAAATATACTATGATATATAATATTATCGAGACAGGCTTAACCTTCTCAAACATATCGTATTACATACTGCGTAACAGCTCTTCTCAATAACCGCTCACGCTGCATGAGCATTGTATTTCAATTCTAAGTAATCCTGATTGTGCTGAATCAGCAACACTGTTTCCTTTGTTCTCAAAACATTATAAATATTACCAACAACCTTTTTGTAATCAGTCTTATACTCACTTCAGATTAAACTACTTCAAAATTATTATTGTATCTTATTAAAACGAGTCAACGTTGACTCAAGTGTAATAAATAAAGTTTTTAAAAAGTTATTCAAACAATCCACTATCTAACATATATAATAAAACATTATGAGTCAAAAAAAAGAGAAAATAATTTATCACATCTATATATATAATTATCACAGAATTAATTTATTCCCTCATCATTCAAGTAATCACCCACTGGATAATAAGATTTATTAATCAAAAATAATTTTAGTTTTTCTCTGAACTGGTGCAAAGGGATTGTTGACTTTATATTTTCAGGCAAATGATTATAAAATTTGCTTCCAGCATACGATGGGGTCTTTTCATATAAACAAGAGTGATGTCTAGATAATTTTATAAGAGAACCAAGTCTTGTACAATAATTATGGTTGGCAGCATTAGTTTCAAATTTTCCAATGTTCTTTTTTATGAATAAAATACAGCTATAAATATAAAGGCATGGAAAAGTTAATATCTTGTGCTCCCGAAATAATGGTTGGCAAGAAACTGTAGGTCTTAATGAAAACATGAGTCTTATAATTCTTTTTTGCGAAATAAATATTCTGTTACAATTGAAAGCAGTTATATTTCCCCACAGGATGACATTATATGAAAACACCGAATTAACAAGTGCATGGTAAATATTAATTAAGCTTTTTGTGTCGACAACATTTTTTAAGTGTAATATAGCGTAATAACTACTATTAATTTTTTTACACACATGTTCAATGTGGCTATTATAGCTCAAATCAGCATCAAAATAAGTTCCTAGAAATTTGTTTGAAGGCGAAGTTTCTATTGACGCATTATTGACTTTTATATCAAAATGGTGATTTGTTATTTTTCTATTGTAAAAATTCATAGCAACTGTTTTATCTGCATTGACAATTAAACCATTTTTCCAACTGTAGTTGGTAAATTGACTGGAAATGAAATTAAACTTATCTTGGAGCTCGGCTGGACTGTTTGCATCAAATCCTAGTGTGATATCATCTGCATACATTACAATACAATTTGCAGAAACATGTATTGGTAGGTCATTGATAAATAATAAAAATATGAGAGGTCCCAGCACGGACCCTTGCGGAACACCAAGTTGAGTTTCAAATTTGTCAGAAAAAATATTTCCGATTTTAACCGATATTTTCCGATACTTTAAATATGAGATTATCCATGATAGGAATTTTCCGCTAAACCCTATAGCATATAGTTTTTTTTCAATAAGTGCAAATTCAAGACAGTCAAAAGCTCTTGACATGTCAAAAAAAAGTGCACCCACCGATTTCTTATTTTCAATGCATTTATGTATATATTCAGAGAAATCATAGACTGCTGTATCTGTAGATCTACCAGGATAAAATCCATTTTGACATTTAGTTATTATATTATATTTATTTAAGAATGGCATCATTTTATTATAAATTACTCTTTCAATAACCTTACATATTATAGTTAGAATGGTAATTGGATGATAATTTTCTACAGAGGTGGAATCGTGTTTCTTATATATCGGTACAACTATACCAATCTTTAAGTCACTTGGAAATTCTCCAAGTTCGATAGAGCAATTAACTATATAAGCTAAAGGTCCTACTATAGAATATATCATAGTTTTTATTATTTTTGTAGGGATACAGTCATTGCTGAAAGAATCGGTATTTCTTAAATTGTCTTTTGCAGCGATAATATCTTCCTCAGTTGCTGATATAAAAAAGAAAGAGTTGGAATTTGTGACCATAGTAGTACACTCAGTGGATATATTAGCACCAAAATGATTTTGAACTGCGTTATCAGCTACTATTGAAAAGAATTCGCCAAAGTAGTTACTTACGATATGTTTATCAGAAGTGAGGTTATTTTGAATTATAATTTCTGGGCTGACCTTAGACTTAATTTTTCCAGTTTTCTCCCGTACTATATTCCATACTCGTTTTTGCTTTAGTGCCATATCATCGGTGCTGAGCATTTTTTGGTTATAAGATTTTTTTGCCAAAAATCTATTTTTTGTTTATAATTTTTTTTTCAGAGAAATGTATTTATTTGCGAGAACACTGTCTGCACGTGCTTGTTTATAAAGCCAAAATAGACCCTTTAACTCATTACCCATGTCAACTATCTCCTTTGTAATCCAGGCTTTATTATTGTGCTGTTTTTTATTCTGAGTGATTACCGGACAAGCTATGTCAACATAAAATAAAAGACAGTTTAAAAATTCTTTATAAATATCATTGATATTTGATAAACATGTATACATAGACTCAAATGTCTCCTCTGAAATAATATAATCTAAGTAATTCAGACTATATTCATCAGTTTTCCCGAAAAACATTTGTTATAATCTCAGGTTTTTGCTTTTGTGATTTTTTTCCGGTAAATTCAGTAATAAGTGAAAAATAGTCTCCCACATTCAGATCTTCTATTCTCTCAGAATAAGTGTCTTGCGACATATTAGTAATAAAATAATCAATTTTTAGAGATGGTTGTGTGTCCATTTTTATTTGTTAAAATTCTTGTTGGCTCGTAATTATAAAAGCATAGATTATAACTATCTAATAAGTCAGTTAACAATTTTATTTATTTTTTTAGAGAATTATCTAAAAAATTAATATTTAAATCACCACACAACATAATGTTACAAAACTTTTTACAGCAATAGTTTAAAACATGTGATAGTCTATGTATAAATATTTCAATAGATCCAGTAGGAGGCCTATATACTGAGATTAAACAATGCTTAACATCATCAAGCAAAAAAGTAATGGCACAACATTCAAACTGCAGTTCCTCAGAGAGGTCAATTATATTGTTTAGGTTAGTACATTTGAAACCATCAACTATATATAGTAGCACACCACCATGACTATGCTTTCGTCTTATAAAACAAGAGGCAATTGTGTAGCCTTTCATCGTCACAAAATTTATATTAGCTGTGGTACACCGATGTTCACTTACCACAAGAATATGCGGTTTTTCTGTATAAAGTATTAGTTCAATTTGATTTAATTTATTACTTAAAGATTGTGAGTTAATGTGTATTATCTTAAAATTGCTATCTTGTTTAAACTTAATTGAATGATTCATTCGAGTTTGAATTGGAGGAACGAAAATTATTTCGGTTTTTAAAATCAAATCTTTTTACTAACACTTTTTCAGGCCAAGACGAGGGATTGTAGAGTTTTTCTTTTAATTCAATATCTGCACCTATTCTAAACGATACGTTAGTACCTTTCGAATCCAGTTTAGTGACATCAAATTCATGTTCAAGTGAGCGCTTCTTAAGATATGCCGTAACTTTTTCCTCCGTGACATGTGGTTTACACCGGCCAACATATAGCCACAGCCGAGGTTCTGCTCCGCTAAAGTTCTCTGGGTCATCTGTATTATTTCCCCTGATTACTAATCGGTTGTCGCTCTTAACCCGAATGTGTGAGGCTTGGCGCTGCTTTCTTTGTCGCTTCCTTTGCACTACTTTAAAATCGTTATCGCCTTTTTGTAGTGATGGTTTTTGTACATTTGTGATAACCGTATCAGTCGATGAACAAGAAATTGTTGAGTTATTTAAGTCGATGTCGGCATAATTATTTATTCAAAATACTCCAAGTAACAAAAATTGCTTAGGTACTTATAATACATTTACTTTAAAAATTTCTTGGAGTATTTTAAGTACTTAGTGTTACATGGCCTATGTTCATTTAACAGTTTTATATAAAAACTAGTGTTTTGGTTATATTTAGCACGATCTGTATAACATTTCTGATTCAGTTTTTGTAAGTGAAACTGTTTTCAACCAGCAGAATTTTATTTGTATAACTGCTAAACCATTTCACACTGTTTTATGTAAATATTTTTATATCTTAGGAACCCAGCCATGTTCTATTAACTATTATGTATTTCCGTTCTATACAGTATTATCCCAGGAAACGATTGTTGATTGTCTACAAATCATTTATTTACATCAGATACCTATATTTCAATTTTTATATTTTTCTTTACTATGTAAGTATATATGGTTATTTTCCTTACCTTTTCTCATTCTATATATAGTATACCCTATAAGATGTAATATATTTACTGAGTTCTCACAACACGTTTTACTATTTATTTACATCTGTTCATATTTGTGGTTATGTATAAAATAGAAATTACAAACTGAGGCAAAGGCAAATCGTATGGAAGTAATAAAAACTTTTATTATAAATTCCTTTTATCGATCATATGCCACTATTTTAGTTGTGAGTAAAGGAACTTGTAGAATTGCGACCTGCAAATTGTTGCGCTTAACTCAACCATTGATAGATGGCCATACTTGTACTATTTTTATATTTTATAGCTTTCAATTTAAATAGGCAATTAGATTTCTCACGTTTAATTTAGTAGCATTATTTTCCAGTAAGTAGGACAAAAAAGTTTACCTTATCAGTAAAACTCACCAGGAAATCATTTGCTTGCAGCCGTTGTACTGATTCGAAAGTATATAATTTTTAACTGTGGACTTCAGAATTGATATTACAATTTTTGTATCCCAGTTAACAAGTGTTTAACATACAGGTAATTTCATTTATTACTCATTTAAAATTTAATTAATCTTCAATTTTTGTCTTTGATGTAATTTCAATTATTTTTAAAATAAATTTGAATTCAAGGTCAATTCTTTTTAATTTAATAAGTAGTTAAAATACTATATGTACCACATGGTTTTAAAATATTTTTTCCTTTCTTTTTCATTTTTTGGCAATTTATAGTTTTTATGAAATCAGCTAACATGTTTGTATATACTAATATACTTAAATTCTAACATGCTTAGATGCTTACATGCTTATATTCTTACATGCTTAAATTCTTAGACGCTTAGATATTTAAATTCTTAAATACTTATATATTTCTATGCATTTATATGTACTTATATGTTTATGCACGTATATACTTATACATTTCTGTATACGTTTCTACATAGCTTCTTCATTCCTGCATAGCTTTTGCACAGCTTATCTTTCACATAGAAAAAATTTCGTTAACTTTTCATAAACCACCTAGTTGGTTAATTTTCCTACGATTTTCACTCCATTTCATTAAGAGACGTAAATTGCCAAGGAAACATTAGAATCCATTCTCGCAACAAGAGACAATTGTGGGCCTGGAGTGAGAACCAGTCACCTCAACAATAATCAATCTAGGATCCTGGTATAAATTTGTTATATATATACATATATATATAATTTTTTTTAAATTTCAATTAGTCTTTACAAACCGATTTGTCTATTATTCATGTAATATATTTTAAAAATTCATTTTAAACAATCTTTTTATTTCTCTTACCATCAATTTCAGTCTGATCTATAGTAGACTGGTTATTCCAGAAAAAGAGACAACTCTACTTAATATCACTATAGATGGTGCCCAATTTAACATCAATTTTTCTTTGTCTCCTTTTCTCGAAATAAACAGAAATCTGTCATTTATGCCGTACATTTCAAAAAGGGTAAGTTTCTCCACTCTTATGAATACTCTGGACCCATGGCTCTCTGCACCGACTTAAACCAGCTAGTCGTCCGCACATGTTGCCTCAATTCTTTCTCAAAAATAAATAACAAGGGAAAGGAGGTTGTAAAATGCACTTCGTATATTACTTTATTGATTTATTTTGCTCTGCACTTATTTTATGATTATTTTACCTCATGGGATGAATTTTAATTTATATACTTAAACTTAATATAAAACATTGCGTTCATTACTGTTTACTTCAGTTTGTGATCAGTTAAATTTTGCTATATAACTTACGATCAAATGTGTAATCGGGGCCTGTGAATACGCATTTCTATTTCTACTACTTCTTTTTGTTTGTTATAAGCGTATCAGTAACATTTTAGTATCTTTTTAGGTGCACGTATTAATTTTTTAGGTATTATTTTGGTACCATTTGTAGATATATACTATACCTTTAATCTGTTGTATTCATTTGTAATTGGTAGATAGGAATAATTTATTGATTAATCAGTTGGTTGATAGTTTAGAACGCACATATTTAGTTTTCAAATATTACTTTGTTTTTTGTTCCCTTTTTTATTCATTATTGAGTTAGATAAATTTAATTTGTTATTGATATAGGCTGGGACAATGTATATTCACTGATTATGTGTTTTACTTTTATTTATGAAAATCGCACATATTAACATACGATCGATTTTTACAGGTTTTAATGATTTTACAAATTTGGTTATTAGCAATAATTTTGATGTTATTATGGTAACAGAAACCTGGTTGTCCGAAGATGTGGACTCTGAAAGAATTGCTTTACCAGGGTATAAGTTCTTTAGGAAAGATAGGAGAGGGAGAGGTGGAGGAGTTGGTGCGTATGTTAAAAAATCTTACTGTAGCCAAGAGCTTTCCCTAGATGTCTTGGTGAGTGATGGACTTGAGTATCTACTTATTGAAATTAAAGCGCATTCATCTAAATTTGCAATAGGGGATTTTTATAGGCCACCAAACACTAATATTAACTCTTATATTACTGACTTTGATAATATTTTGTCTACTTTGCCTTGCTTTTGACGAGGTTATTATTCTGGGCGATTTCAATGTTAATTTTTTAAATATTATCAATCCAGTTGAATATTGTTTTCAAAGTTATAACTTTACACAGCTTTTAAATGAGCCCACGAGAATTTCTGGCCATTCTAGTACACTAATTGACCCAATTTTTATAACCAATCCTGAATTAATCATCACATCTGGTACATTATCAACAGACGGTATTTCGGATCATAGATTGGTTTTTTGCGACTTACGAATTAGTAAGGTAAAAATGAAACCTAAATTTGTAACTTTTCGCAATTTTAAAAATTTTGATCTAAACCTTTTTCTTAGTGATTTATATGATCAGCCTTGGCATGATATCATTTTAGTAAATAATATTGATAATAAGCTTACTCTCTTTAATAATTTTTTAATTTCACTTTATGATAAACATGCTCCAGTGAGACATGTCAAGGTCACTAAACCTAAAGCTCCATGGCTTACGCCAAATTTGAAATTTTTAATGAAAGAGAGAGATAAAGCTTTACAGAAATTTAAACGCTCAAATTCTGATGCTGACTGGACTTTCTACAAAAACTTACGTAACCATACTTTATCCATGGTCAGAAGTGAAAAGAAGGGATACTTAAATTACGTGGTGGCTCAAAAAAATCCCAAAAAAATCTGGTCTGCCCTTAATGATCTTAATATTCGCTCAAAAAAAGATTTTTCTCTGCCTAAGGAACTTTCGGATCCGAATGAAATTAACAAATATTTTGCATCATTTTTACAAAACGTTTCAGATAATTGTAATGAAAAGATAAATTTTTATAATAATAATATTTATCATGAGAATATTAACTTCAATTTTAGGCTTACTTCAGTTGAAGAAGTACACAATATTTTAAATAATATACAAACTGATGCTTTTGGTATTGATAACATCTCTTCTTCTATGTTGAAATACAGTAGCCCGTTTATTGATAAATTTATTACTCACATAATCAACTGCTGCATTGAGCAAACATACTTTCCACATATGTGGAAGATTGCAATTGGTAGACCATTACCTAAGAATAATAATCCCACAACTTTTTCCGATTTAAGAATTATCAGCATTTTACCTGTTATGTCTAAAATTTTTGAAAAATACTGTACAGCCAAATATCTACATATCTCACATTTAATAATTTACTACCACATTCTCAATGCGGCTTTAGAAAAAGCTACAGTACAGCTACAGCTTTAGCAAATGTTACAAGTGATTTGATACAAGCATATGACAGTGGGCAAGTTAGTGTACTGGTGCTGCTAGACTTTTCTAAGGCATTCGATACAATTAATCATGAGCTATTATGTGCCAAACTTAAATACTACGGTTTTGATATATTTTCTGTTTCACTTATTACATCGTACTTAAATGATAGGTTACAAAGAATATGTGTCGATGGTAATTTTTCCGGTAGTATAAATATAAAATCTGGTGTCCCGCAGGGATCTATCTTAGGCCCTTTATTATTCATACTATACACTGCTGAGATTTTGTATTAATACAGAACTTGAAAATATTAAGCGACTTTCATATGAGCATGACTTAATTTTAAACTCAAAAAAATGCAACTTAATGATTTTTGCCAATAAAGATAAACGGGCATTTTTAAATGAACACTTAATTGTTAAAATTGATAATGCTTCCTTGCCTATAGTTTATCAAGCAAAAAATTTAGGGGTGATTATTGATTCTGATTTACGGTTTACAGAACATGTTAAGAAATTACTACAAAAATCTTACGCATCTCTTAAATTAATTTATTCAAATAGGGGAGTATTAAATTTTAATCTAAAAAAAATGCTATGTGAAACGCTTGTTTTATCTTATTTTAATTATTGCGACTTTATTTCTGGCCCGTGTCTCAACCAAAATGATAAATATAGTATTCAGAAAGTTCAAAATGCTTGCTGTAGAGTGCTTTATGGAATTAGAAAATATGATCACATTTCTCATAAAATAAACGAGTGCAAATGGCTCAATATGGAAAATCGCCGAAAACATCATTTGGGTAATTTTTTTCATAGCTTGCTCTCCTCCTCCAACAACTCTCTCATTAAATATAAGTTCATTACCAGATCAACTGTTCATTCAATAAATGTAAGAAATAAGAATAAATTTACAATACCACACCATCAGACAGCCATGTTTAAACGAAGTTTTTTGTATAATGCAGTATCTCTTTATAATTCTCTTCCAGAACAATTCAAATTGTTTAATATCAATAAGTTGAAATATAAATATAAAATTTACCTCTTTAATAACCAGTGATTATTTTGCTAGATTATCCGATATTTCTAAAATACATGCGTGTTTATATAAAAATTAGACTTGATGATATTTTTTGGGCACTTTGCTTAGTTTCTGTCACTGGTTTGTTGTGATTTGGGCGTTGCTGCGGTGTCGGTGCGTTGGCGGGCCGTTGTCGAATGACTGGCTCAAAATAAATTCATTTTGAGTCGGTCATTTGATGGTGGTGCGTCGATGTGCCGGGGCTACGGTGACGTTCGGATTGCTATGAATCGTATGCGATGGAGGCGGGGGTTGAGTGTTTGTTTATATCATCATGATTGACTTTTACAAAGTAATGGATACCACGATAACACTTACAAAAATTAAATTAAATTTCCTACGATCAATGAATATATTATTGTCCTTTTGTCTACCTACCAAATATTGTCTACCTACCAAATATTTTTAAATTATGTCCTAATTTGATACTAATTGTATTTGTAATACTTAAAAAAGAGAAAAAACATAGATCTCATCTAGTGACATTTATATTGTAATTGCCAAATTCTAAAGAATTTACTTTCCATCTCATGGTTGAGTATGACTAGCTTTCAGCTAGACTTCGCCATGGTTGGAATAAGTGATTCTTTAACAACGTTAACTGGATTTATAATCTCTTGTTTTGTTAAATGTGTATATATGTCTTCTACAATAAAGCAGATTTATTATTATTATTATTATTAGAGTACTTCACTACTTAAATTTAAAATAAATTATTTAATATTTTTCAAGTACTTTTTCAAAGTATTTGTACTTAATACTGGGAGTAAAAATAAAAATTTGGATCACTTCCACTGGGTACTTTCTAAAATTACTCGTCTCACCTCTTATCAATAGTGATATTGATCTCTACACTGAATTTGTTTCTGTATTTTAATTAATTCTGTTTAACGTTAAAGTAACCATAATATAATTACGATTATTTTGATACTTCTGCAAAGTTGATCGCTTTTTTATTACTGAAATAACAAATAACTAAGACTTTAATTAAGAAAATAATTTTTTATTTTTACAATTTTGATAACACAGTGGCATATTTACTGCATTCTCTGTTACAAATATATATTATAAAATTATCTGTACTGTAGTATCACTGTGTACTGCTTGCTGAAAAAGACAATCTATAAGAACTATAATCCAGGGTTGACAGTCAGAGTTTTGATAGAACAATGATATCGACTCTTCTTGCATAGATATCACAAGTACATGCACTATCAAGGCTAGTTAGGTAGTTCCTATTTATGTCTATGTTCGTATGTCTCAGTGAATGACTATTTAGATGAAATCTATTTTTTGTCTAATAATGACAACAGTCACATTTGTCCATTGTTACTTCTGAGGCATCCTTATTTATCAGCAAATGTCTTTTTAAGTCACTTTTCAGTTTGTCTAATATAAACAAGTTATAATTGTGCATTGAAGGGTTCTTATGTACCAGTGAAAGTTACATTTGCACACCGTTACTTCTGAAGGATCCTTATATGTGACAACAAATGTCTTTTAAGGACACCTTTCAGTTTTGTCTGATAGTAACAAGTGTCACAAGTGTACATTGTCACTTCTGAAGGACTCTTATGTACCAGTGAATGTTTTTTCATGCTATTTTTATATTTTGTCTGGAATGAACAAAAGTTACATTTGTATGCTGTCACTTCTAAAGGACTCTTATGTACAATTAAATGTTGTTTAAAGTTGTATTTATGTTTTGTCTGAAATGAACAAATCCTGCATTTGTATTCTGTTACTTCTGTATTCTTATGTACCAATAAGTGTTTTTTAAGGCTATATTTACGTTTTGTCTGAAACGAACAAAACTTACATTTGAACACTGTTACTTCTGAAGGATCCTCATGTGTCAGCAAATGTTTCTTAAGGCTAACTTTATATTTTGTCTGAAATGAACAAAAGTCACATTTGTACATTGTTACTTCTGAAGGATTCTTATGTACAATTGAATGTTTTTTTAAGTTCTGCCTACGTGTTGTCTGAAATGAACAGAAGTTGCATTTGTACACTGAATACTGATTTTTTGAAGGTTTCTTATGGGTTAGCAAGTGTTTGTTAACGTTAAATTTATGTTTTGTCTGAAACGAACAAGAGTCACATTTGTACACTTCTACTTCTGAAAGATTACTATGTATCAGAAGATGTCTTTTAAGATTTTTATTATACTCTGTCTGAAATGGGCAGGAGTTACATTTGTATAGTATTACTTCTGAAGAATCACTATGTTTCAGTAAATGCTTTTTCAGAGACATATTAAATTTTGTCTCAAATGAACAGTGTTCACACTGGTACATCTTCCTGGCATTTTTATTTGTTGATGTGCCTTTAGTGTGTGCCTTCAACAGATCCACTTCGAGATACGGCTTTAAACATTCCCGTCTTCTAGTGGTGACCTCTGGCCGCGGCGAAGCATTATTTTCAAACCTAAAAATTATAGAAAAAAGTATGGTAAAATGCATGGAACATATTTTTATTCAATATTGTTTAATAAAATACAAAGGCTGGCACTTTAAAATTGCATTAAATGTAATTTCCGGTTTAACCGGAAGTTGTAAAAAAGTTTTATTGCCACATTATTCGCGTTACCTTTCTGAAAGTTTCAAATACTATCGTCTAAAATTTAGTGTAGGAAAGTTACGGTGATTTTAGTTTTTCAAAAATTAAATATTTTAAACTCGTTTCTCGAAAACGGTTGCATTTTTGAACTTTTTCCATAATAATATACATAATCTTTATTCAGGTAGGCAAATATTAATATAAAAATAGATAAATAATCGATAGACACAATAAATTCATCAGATAAAATACACAAATATACATATAAATATTTCTAATCAGAAAATAAAAATTGTTGGTAGAATAATTATAAATATTCAAAAGAATAGTTATAATACGCACTTGGTTTATTGTTTCATTAGTTTTTTTCAGAATTTCTCTGACATATGTTTCGGCCTTGCGACCATTATCAAAGAGTCTTAAAAACACCTGAAAGTGGTGGTTCACAGTATATATCTTACAAATCCTCACCCACCTAGAGGGGGATAATAATTTGATTTGCTATTTCTTAAAATTTAACAATACAGGCAGGAACTACGAACTTAATTTTATTACTGTGTCTAGTACAGGATTGTTTATAAATTGTGTTTGTGTATTTGTCACGTTTTTATGGTTTCTTAGGGCCTTCTTAATTTCTAAAATTTCAAGCATGTCTAGGATTTTACCTTTGTTAGCGTTATGCAAAAGTTTAACACTACTACCGTTAAAAACGTGATTTTGCTCAATACAATGTTCGGCGAAACCAGTTGATTTTTTATTATATAAAATAGACTGTTTGTGTTCTCTTAACCTCACATCTATGCTACGGCCACTCTGACCTATATATATGGCATCACAGACATCACACTTTATTTCATATACCCCCGATTTTTTAATGTCTTCTGTCTTTTCTTTATTATTAACCAACAAGCGACCTAAATTATTTCTATTCGTTGATATTGTATTAATACCTAATTTATTTAATCTATTAGATACTGCGTTGCTAACCTTATTTACATAATTTATACTATGCCAGTTTTTGTTTTCTCTATTTGGTACGTTATAAAAATGTTTTTGTAATAATTTTCTGTTTATTTTTTATTAATTTGTCAATAAGTGACTCATTATAGCCATTGTTTTTTGCTAGTGTTTTAAGAATTCTAACTTCTTTTTCAAAGTTGACCCTATTTAAGTTTAAAAATAATAGTCTGTGTACATAGCTATGAAACGGTGACATTTTTATCTTCCAAGATTGATTACAATTTGCATGTGTAAGAGTGTCCGTAAAAGTTGGCTTTCTGTAAATATCAAGTTCTAGCACATGTTTTTTACGTGTCAGCGTAATATCTAAAAAGTTTATTGACCGTTCTTTTTCCATTTCAACTGTAAACTGAATTTTGTTGTTTAGGGAGTTAATAAAATGGATGAAATGTGACAATTGTCTCTCAGTACCGATCCATATGCAAAACACATCGTCAACATATCTTACCCAAAAATGTATGTATTTAAGGAGATTATTGTTGGTGGTAAAAAGATTGTTTTAAAAATTTGCCATGAATATTTCAGCTAATAATGGGCTTAACGGACTACCCATAGGTAAGCCGTTTACTTGTGTATACATTTTATTATCGAATTTAAAATAATTTTGTTTGATACACATATTAATTAATGTTTGTAAATCTTTTTGTTCATTTTGATTCAATTCACTATTAGAGATAAGATGTTGCAATATATCCTTAAGCTCTTGAATAGGTATAGAGGTAAATAAACTTTTAACATCAAAGGAAACTAATTTGGCATTTTCGGGTAAGGTTATGTTTTCCAATTTGCTCACAAGTTCTAAAGAATTTTTTATACTGTAAAGGGATTGAAACTTGATCAACTGTGGTAAAGTTGAATTGAGTTTATTACATAGTCTATAAGCCGGTGCATTGATATAAGACAGTACCGGTCTCATAGGAAAACCCTCCTTATGAATTTTTGATAAACTATAAAGTATGGGGGCTGTAGTTATTATTATTATTAGCCGTTACTCGAGTCCGAGTATAAAAATGTTACAGTCGATAGATTGTGTACAACAAAAAACAAGTAAAAGGTGTAGTCTATTGTAATTCCCATTCATCTACGGTGCACACGACTATGGCTATAGTGGCCAATTCGGGAGAGCACATGTCGACCGCAGTCAGGACAAACATAGACCTGGTTAGGTCTTGGATTCGGCCTTCTTGCAGCAATATTTCCTTGATAGCTGGCCACAACCCCTCGCCATTCGGTTCTGTCCGCTGCAAGTTGTTCCCATTGCTCGTCTGCAATACCGCAGGATTTTAGATTTTCATGGAGAGCGTCTTTGAACCTCTTTCGTTGACCGCCACGCCTTCGTCCGCCGCTTAGCAATTCACCATAAAGTGCACATTTAGGAAGGCTGTAGTATTCATTAACAGAAGGTTGTTTATTTGAAAATTTGTTAGATTGGGTGTATTTTTCGTTAGTAGTACCTGGATTTCTGACTGAAATGTTTGCGTAGGGTCATGTTTTAGTTCCTTAAAATCATCAGTATTTAATAATTCGTTCATTTTATTATTATAATCAAATCTAGATAAAATTGTCACAGCATTACCTTTATCTGCTTTACATAAAATTAACTCGTTAGAAGACAATTTACTACGGATATCCTTTATTATTTTTTGTTCTAATTTGTTAGAGGTTATATTCTTTTGTGAATTTTTTATAACCTTTGACACAAGGTATTTTTCGCCATTGTTATCTAAGGGGTTAAGTGCCAATTCAGTGTTTACAGCTAATAATTCTAAGTCTTTCTTGTTGGTTATTTTAGGACAATATTTTAGGCCTTTTTCGAGCAACTCGGTTTCATTAGCGTTAAATTGTACATCGGTTAAATTAATTAATCTGGATAAAACTTATCTGAATCCCCAGCTGGCAGGTTCGAATTCGAGCAGTTTTTCGGTGGTGAATTTCTACGGAGATTTTCAAGTTTATTCAGCTGTCTAACGTATTGACCGTGTGCAAATTTTGAAAACAATCTTTTTACCACCAACAATAATCTCCTTAAATACATACATTTTTGGGTAAGATATGTTGACGATGTGTTTTGCATATGGATCGGTACTGAGAGACAATTGTCACATTTCATCCATTTTATTAACTCCCTAAACAACAAAATTCAGTTTACAGTTGAAATGGAAAAAGAACGGTCAATAAACTTTTTAGATATTACGCTGACACGTAAAGAACATGGGCTAGAACTTGATATTTACAGAAAGCCAACTTTTACGGACACTCTTACACATGCAAATTGTAATCAATCTTGAAAGATGAAAATGTCACCGTTTCATAGCTATGTACACAGATTATTATCTTTAAACTTAAATAGGATCAACTTTGAAAAAGAAGTTAGAATTCTGCTACGAGTTTCACGTACATGAACAAATAGATACGTTGGATCTTAATGATTATCAGATATTACGTAACGAAATCACTTGGGCTACTGTAGCGTAGCAGATATCGTAGACAAACTTGACCCGGAAAGTGATGTACGTGCCTACGATAAAATTTCTCTAGCTCAGACTATCTCAGGGCGTTAAGCCCAAGCTTACACAAACTATGATAAATTATTAGTTTACTTACTTAACAAATCACTGAGTTTTTCCATATGTAGTGGTCGCAGATGAAATAATGACACTTTTTTTAAAAATGAAATGCACTATTTTATTCAATTTACAGATATTGGTTCTCTAGCATGTAACCTGGCGATGTTCACAGGTGTGGCAAATTCTACGATTAATAAGTTATAACACATTCATAAAATGCCTCGTGTAGCTACACATCGGTTTACAAAATGATCATGAATTGTCATAAATTCTGCCACAAAGGTTTGATTTAAAGAACCTCCTTAAATATATGTAAATATATGCATAAAATATTTAAATATGTACAGGTTAAAATGCCAAAAGTATGAATTGATGTCCAGCGGAACCACTGAAGGTGGTCCCCGGTAAGTAAAACAAATAACACAACACTTATTTAGGGTGGTACGATACCGAGTCCGGACGTGTAAGAACCTGTAGCCCTACGGAGATGCCTTCGGGACACAAGAAATGGACCCAAGGATGGGGTTGATCGTAGCCTCACCAGCCCTGGAGCCTTCCACTGTGAGTGGATGCCCCGTCCATGGAACTTCACTGACGCGTGTAGAAGCCCCGTCCGTAGAACCCTAAAGATATCACGATTTAATTCACAGTCAGAAATGCACGTGAAGCGTGCTTAATGTGAGTAATTCTGACATAACCTACAAATGAAACATAATTTACCTCACTGATGAGGGAACAATCCACCAAAACTCCTGGAAGCCACAGTCGGATAAATGGGGTCGAGTCCGCCTTCCAAGTTGACACTGTATTTCCAAAGGAAAGCCTTGTGTAATTTAATATCCTGCTTCCGCAGATAAAATTTACTCACAAACACAAAATATTCCGCTAAACGGAACAACAACAGATTGAGGAAATTTTCTTGAGTTGATTATTCTAAAATCCACCCGGATGCCTTGGATAAAACCAAGGTTCACAGAATAACAACTAATTACTCCCAATCACGCCAAGCCAACCAAAATGGTTCCCTTCGTTTTCCGCTCTCTGCTGTTCACGTGTCGCCCTCCCGTGGAGAATAGCGAAATGTGTTTCGGACGTGTAGCAGTTGTTATAATGCGGCCCACAAAACGCTAAAGCGTATGGTGGGTCGCATACGCTAGAGGTCCGTAACAATTCTTAAAACACTAGCAAAAAACAATGGCTATAGTCACTTATTGACAAATTAATAAAAAATAAACAGAGAAAATTATTACAAAAACATTTTTATAACGTACCAAATAGAGAAAACAAAAAGTGGCATAGTATAAATTATGTAAATAAGGTTAGCAATGCAGTATGTAATAGATTAAATAAATTAGGTATTAATACAATATCAACGAATAGAAATAATTTAGGTCGCTTGTTGGTTAATAATAAAGAAAAGACAGAAGACATAAAAAAATCGGGGGTATATGAAATAAAGTGTGATGACTGTGATGCCATAGATATAGGTCAGAGTGGCCGTAGCATAGATGTGAGGTTAAGAGAACACAAACAGTCTATTTTATATAATAAAAAATCAACTGGTTTCGCCGAACATTGTATTGAGCAAAATCACGTTTTTTACGGTAGTAGTGTTAAACTTTTGCATAACGCTAACAAAGGTAAAATCCTAGACATGCTTGAAATTTTAGAAATTAAGAAGGCCCTAAGAAACCATAAAAACGTGACAAATACACAAACAGAATTTATAAACAATCCTGTACTAGACACAGTAATAAAATTAAGTTCGTAGTTCCGGCCTGTATTGTTAAATTTTAAGAAATAGCAAATCAAGTTATTATCCCCCTCTAGGTGGGTGAGGAATTGTAAGATATATACTGTGAACCACCACTTTCAGGTCAGTTTTTAAGACTGTTTGATAATGGTCGCAAGGCCGAAACATATGTCAGAGAAATTCTGGAAAAAACTAATGAAACAATAAACCAAGTGCGTAATTTATAATTATTCTATTGAATATGTTTCATCAAGAACTTACCGCAGACTCCATCCAATTAATAAAAATTGTTGATTTATGTGTGAAATGAAATCAGCCAGAATTTCTCAGATAGATTGTTAATTCATGTTTAAAAGTATTTAGAGACCTACTGTCTTTAATTTTTTTTGGTAAGTTATTATATTCCTGCATTCCCTTAAAAAATATATTGTTCATTGCTCTAAAATTATTCGTTCTGGTAATATGAAGATTGTTCAGAGATCTAGTATTATATAAGTGAATTTCATGGTTAAATGTAATAAACTTATTTAGATATACTGGCATTAAACCCTTTAAAATTTTAAATATAAAAATTAATGTAAAATAGGTATTCTCACTGATACAGGCATCCACTCTAGAGTGTTCAACATATTTTGAATTGGTTTATACCTATTACATCTGAGTATGATCCTCATAGCTCGATTCTGAAGTCTTTGCAATTCATTTTTGCTGGATTGATCGAATAAGTACAAAACAGTAGCACATAAATCAAAATGCGGCAGAATATTGATTTATATACAGTGATTCTAGTTTTTAGATCCAAATTACTAGATATTCTTGAAAAGCAAAATAATTTTTTTGAAATTTTATTCTTTATATATTCAAAATGACTTTTAAATGATAAAATACTTCTATAACTAAACCCAAATATTTAATTTGTTCAACTATTTCAATTTGAGTATTATCTATAAACAAATTAATACTTTTACTATCGATGTTGTTATATTTAAATCTGTTTGCAATCACCATTGCTTTTGTTTTAATAGGATTTAATTTGAGTTTGTTGACTTTAAAATAAGTCTCAACTTTGCACAACTCAATATTCATTTTATTAATAGCAGTGTCAAGGTTGTAATCACAAACAGCTAATAGAGTGTCATCTGCATACAAATTGAAAAAATCACAGTTAAGCTGGCAATTTGTCATTAATATAAATGATAAATAAAAGAGGTCCTAAAATGCTTCCCTGCGGAACTCCAAGCTCAACGTCAAGACTTGGAAATAATGTGTTATTCACTTTAGTGGTTTGTTTTCTGTTAGTCAAATAATTTTTTAACCAATTCCATACGTTACCTCTGACACCATAGTAATATAGCTTATCCAACAATATTTTTCGATCGACAGTTTCCAAAGCTCTTTTTAGATCTATAAATACAACTACGATATACTTTCCTTGATCAATCATCTGAATCCAACTAGTAAGCGTCAGTTGTAGTGCAGATTCACACGAGTGCTTAGCTCGAAAACCTGACTGATGGCTAATTAATAAATTGTTTGAATTAATAGTAATAGTTTACTAATCCTTTTAAAATTTAGAGATAAGAGTATATGGACAAGTCAAAGATTTACCGAAACTTATTTAATGGACAATACGTCTTATATAATAATATAGTGAAAATTGTAAATAAAACCGTAACATATATAAATATAAAATAAGAAACTTATTATTATACGTGTGCCAGGGGCCTATACTGTCTATTTTGCGAGGGCTACACATCTCGCTTAATATCTATTGTAAAAGAATAAAGTTTTAGAAACCGTTATCCCATTTTTTGTGAGCTATATTTCAGTAAAGAAAAATTTTAAATCCATAGCCTACTTTTTGAGATATATTACAAAAATCGCTAATGCTTCGATTGCAACAAACACCAGCCGAAAGACTGATCCTACTTAAAGGAGCTTCCTTGCCAGTCGTCACACACCACTTGCAGACTGCAGTTTCGAGCTGTTGGCTCTCGTCAGTGCAAGGTAGGTATGCAACGACCGACATGAGAATCCTTTGACTATAGTACATCCCGGTATTTTTACAATAGCGGCATGTAAAACAGCCAGCAGGCGCCATCTAGCGGTCCAGTGTCTGTTGCAATCGAAAAATAAATAGCCTGACTTGGCTTAGCATAGTTCAAATGTGCTTTTAGAGGGCGGAATATTAAACATAATATTTTTAGTTGCAAACTCCTCTATAAATCCTTATTTTACTATAAGGAAAGTAACCAGACTGCAACCAAAGTTACAAATCTGGCGCGTTAAGTGTAATAATTGCATATTACCATCAAAACGCTAATGCTTCGATTGCAACAAACACCAGCCGAAAGACTGATCCTACTTAAAGGAGCTCCCTTGCCAGCCACAGTCCTTGCCTCCCAGTCACACACCACTTGCAGACTGCAGTTTCGAACTGTTGGCTCTCGTCAGTGCAAGGTAGGTATGCGACGACCGACATGAGAATCCTTTGACTATAGTACATGCCGGTATTTTCACAATAGCGACATGTAAAACAGCCAGCAGGCGCCATCCAGCGGTCCAGTGTCTGTTGGCTGGATGGCGCCTGCTGGCTGTTTTACATGTCGCTATTGTGAAAATACCGGGATGTACTATAGTCCAAGGATTCTCATGTCGGTCGTCGCATACCTACCTTGCACTGACGAGAGCCAACAGCTCGAAACTGCAGTCTGCAAGTGGTGTGTGACGACTGGCAAGGGAGCTCCTTTAAGTAGGATCAGTCTTTCGGCTGGTGTTTGTTGCAATCGAAGCATTAGTGTTTTGATGGTAATATGCAATTATTACACTTAACGCGCCAGATTTGTAACTTTGGTTGCAGTCTGGTTACTTTCCTTAAAGTAAAATAAGGATTTATAGAGGAGTTTGCAACTAAAAATATTATGTTTAATATTCCGCCCTCTAAAAGCACATTTGAACTATGCTAAGCCAAGTCAGGCTATTTATTTTTCGATTGCAACAGACACTGGACCGCTAGATGGCGCCTGCTGCTGTTTTACATACCGCTATTGTAAAAATACCGGGATGTACTATAGTCAAAGGATTCTCATGTTGGTCGTTGCATACCTACCTTGCACTGACGAGAGCCAACAGCTCGAAACTGCAGTCTGCAAGTGGTGTGTGACGACTGGCAAGGGAGCTCCTTTAAGTAGGATCAGTCTTTCGGCTGGTGTTTGTTGCAATCGAAGCATTAGCGTTTTGATGGTAATATGCAATTATTACACTTAACGCGCCAGATTTGTAACTTTGGTTGCAGTCTGGTTACTTTCCTTAAAGTAAAATAAGGATTTATAGAGGAGTTTGCGACTAAAAATATTATGCCCTCTAAAAGCACATTTGAACTAATAATTATGGTGTACACCAAAAATAGCAAATTCGACATGATTAGCATTCATTGTCAGTGCCATTTTGACGTTGGTAGTCACGGATGGTAGTCACGGTTTACGGAGATAGATTTCTAGATGTTCCGCAGCCAAATCGAACTATGTTTAGGAAGTTAGTTCAAAATCTAAAAACGCACGGTTCATTTTCAAAAAAAGCAGTAAGGCGAGGGCATGTTGCGGATAATGTAAGAAAAGTGAATAGAATATTGAATTATGTTAACCAAAATGAAGAAACCTCTTTGAGACAAATTCGGAGAAACTGTCGCATAAAAAAAGACAGTGCAAGAAAAATATTTAAAAAAAAAACGGATTTCGATGCTACAAAATGAGGAAAGTTCAACATTTAAATGAGGGAGATAAGCTGAGGAGAGTAAGCTTTTGTAGATGGGTGTTAAATAAAAAAAAGGAATGACACGCTGATATGTAGCAAAATTTTTTGGTCGGACGAATCAAATTTTTCTAATAATGGATTTTTCAATAGAAATATGCATTATAAGTGGACACGAGAAAATATGCATTGGTGCAGAGAGACTACTTTCCAAGAAATATTTTCTACGAATGTTTGGGTGGGTCTTTTAAGGACTAAAGTAATTGGACTTTATTTTTATGATGGCAAATTAATCGCTCATAGATACCTTAATTTCCTGCAAAACGAATTTCAAGATTTTCTTTATGAATTAACAGTGACAGAAAGATTAAATTATTCGAATTTGCAACAAGATGGCTCCACCTCACACTGCTGTAATATGTACAAATTATTTAAATTAAGCTATGCCAGGTAGCTGGATAAGCATGAACCCAGCTCGATCTCCAGATCCCTTGAATTTTTCATCTGGGGTTACATTAAAGACAAGATATTGAAGAAATCAAAACCAGAATTAGAAACGCATGTGAGGCAATTACTCCTGAAATTCTCCAAAATGTAATAATGGGTAAGACTTTTCCTGATGTATTAAAAGAATCTAGAATATCGCCTGTATATAAATCAAGGCCTAGAAATGAAATTGATAATTATTGCACTATTGCCATACTTTCAAATATTTAAAAAAATTTTGAGTCCATCATTTATAAGTATATACACAGTGGTCCATTTAAAAGCGGGGCACCTTTCTAAAATTTCTATTTGTAGACTGATTTAAATGATTTTTTTTAATTATGGAGTTTCAATGGAGCTCTACTGTGCTGCAAAATTTCAGATCGAAATTAAAAATTTCAAGGCCTATTTCGATTTTTTTCAAGGCCAAAAATCCAAAAAAAGTGTTAGCAATTTTTTTTATATCAAATCTGACTACGCCACTGGATTTAGAATATCTTCAAATGGGTATGACCGAAATTTAACAGAAAAATATTGGTTTCTAACAGAAATAAGTATAGCATAATTAAAATTTATATTATGTTACCAAAATAATTCGAATATTCATCACGTAATTCACAATTGTTTAAATAATATTGTTTACAACGCTCGTTTAGATCTTTATTAGTTGAATTTTAAAAATTATAACCATCAGTTATTCAATATTGGCAATATCTGTTTTCTTTAAACATGCTCCGTATTAAGGATAATTATTTTTATTAGCAAGTATTGTAAATATTTTTATTATCAAAGCTGGCGTTCGAAGATTGTGTAAATAATAATAAAGCCCATAAACTAAAAATCATCAGCCCTTAGAAAGAGCAGATATTGGGAAGACAATAATAAATTGGTAAAAAATCGTCTTTCCAGTTTCATTTACCTATATAAAATTGTCAACTCCAAAATATCTGATGAATGGTTGCTTAGTTCAATTAAATTCTGTGTACCTAGACTCAATACTCGTGATAATAGAACTTTTACGTTTGTAACGCCGTGGCAGAAGTATCTTTTTAATTCTCCAGTTTACACAATGTGTACAAATTTTAATGTATATCAGCACTGTTGTGACATATTTGATGACTCATTGCTTAGTTTAGGATTAGTATTATAAAGCACATATTATGTGATAATTTGCCTGCTTAGAATCTTTTGCGCTGAAGCTTTTGTTTTTATTATTCTATTAGGTTAGGTTGAGTTGGCTGTTCATGATAGTTCCTCCGGGGTCCTTCCCCCACCGGGGAGGGACCCGGGTGGGTGGTCATGAACAGTTGACAGTAGGGTTAGTTTAGGGTTAGGGTTATAGCAATCTGTAAATGGATTTATTATCTGTAGATTATAATAATAATAATAATAACACCACAGGTAATTACGACCCCCTTTATCCCGGAAGGCTCTAGAATAGCCTTATATGGGAGGGGGCTACACATTTAGAGACAAGGGACACACCCAATATCCGTGTTTAGTGAAAAAATCCCTCTCACAGTATTTTCCACTGCCACGACCGGGGATCGAACCCGGAACTTTTGGGTGAGAGGCAAGTGCGCTCACCTCTCGACCACCAGTCATACAAGAATGCTTATGCGTGTGATAAATAAATAAATGTGACCGCAAACTTTGGAACAACTAAAATATAATGTTCGGAGAGAGATTATCGCCATCCCAAATGAAATGTTGGAGCAGCCGATGAAAAACTTTCGTGCTAGGCTTCAAGAGTGTCAGCATCGAGGAGGTCATTTGACTCATGTAATATTTAAAAAATGAAATTTCCCTGTTTCCTCAAGAACCTTGTTGTTTAATGCATTATAAAATGTATATAAATTAAAATTTTCAAACCCACCGCATAGAACCTGGAGCTACCTAATTATTTTTTATAGCCGCACACCGTCGAATTACCTGATAATAAACTTTTATCTTGCGATCTTATTTTAATAAAACAGATTTATTGCGTAGTACATAAAAATCATTTTATTTTCATCTACTTAAAAATGGTTTTACAGATTATAGATCCTGCAAGGACATACAAAATTTTATTCCAGTGATAACACTTTTTTTACATGCTTATCCCCGAGCTTATCCCTATCCATAGAAAGGTTTATCACGATCGACATGGGGCCTGGGACAGTCTGAGACTCAATAAATTTGTCCCAAAAGTACATTACGTTGTTATTATTTCTACACAAAATTTAGCTATTTAATTTAAATTTGTTTAAATTAAAAAAAGAATTCCACAGCAAAAACGTAGTTTTAATTAAAAAGCGATTTAAATTTCTTTGGATCTATTCTTTTACCTAACAGAAACATGGTAGGGATCAGAGCTGGTCCTAAGCACTGTGCTTAGTGCTTGTCTAAGCACTCTAAGCACTTTTGTGCTCGGGAGCACGAGCACTTTATGCGATTACTAAGCACTAAGCCCTTTCATAAAGTGCTCGAAGCACTAAGCACCGTTTTTAAAAAGTGCTCCTAAGCACAGTGCTCCCGAGCACAAAAGTGCTTAGAATGCTTAGACAAGCACTAAGCACAGTGCTTAGGACCAGCTCTGATCCCTACCATAGGCATTATTTTTACATGACATTTGTATACTGGACATGGATATATAAACGTCGTGACTCACATCCAATTTAGGAGAAAAAAATTAGAAGAAAGTATTTTGAGAAAAATTTATATATACACATTGTCCTTAGTCTAGTATAAGACTAGCAGGTTGGCCACTATCATTTATTTGCCTGTTTCATGATATATAGCATACTGATGAGAACTAAAAAGTTTGAAATCGGTCTATGCTTGGTTGGATACCGGTCCATTGGGATTTGCAGGTGTAATTGCTCTAGGGTTATCAAATATTCGTATATTATCGTTATATTACATTTTACATTACAAGCAAAAGCATATCAGTTTCACGTAAAAATTATGTTTTTAACATATAATGTCTAGTCAGAATTGGCAAAATGTTTTGTTTAACAAAATAACTAAATAATTCCTCATCAAATGTATAATAATTAATAATTCATGTAGCTCTATCTCAAAAAATGGTGTGATAAATTATTGTTCCATTACTTACAAATGAAAATGAGAATTAAATATTGAGTTATTAGAAAAATAAAAAATAAAGAAATACTTTTCACTTTCAATATTTTACTAAAGTATATTGGGTTAAATCTCTTATTTTGGCCTACGAACCCGTCAGTATTTCATGGCTCATTAGCAAAGGTTCATCCCGTATAACTTTTGCCAAAAATCAGATTTTTAGAATTATTAGAATTATTATGATTATTATTAGAATTATTTTTCTGCACTGCTTTTGTTGTCTTTCATCCTTTTTTTATAAATAACACTGAATTCAATAGAGTTCTAGCCTTAGTATATAGCTACTACAGGATTTTTTAAGTGCTTAGTGCTCGTGAATTTTAAGCACTTTTTCAGAGTGGTTAGTAACTACGAGCACTTTATTATTAACAGTGCTTAGTGCTCGAAAATTTAAGCACTTTTTGTCAGTGCTTAGTGCTCGCGAGCACTTTTGGTCAGTGCTCAGCACAGTTCTGGTAGGGATGAAAGTTAATAAATTCCAAAGGCTGAAATTAAAGGTAGGTAACCCTATTGTATTATTCTGGGGATGAGTGAATCCATTGCTCACATGAATAAACTTCTCTAAAAAATATTTTTTCCAGAATTGACATTAAACTTAATTTAACGTTACCTATTGAAAGCTGGCTCATCTGTTTTTATTTCAATTTCTTCGTTAATTAAAAAATTTTTGTTCTCCAGTTCAAGGAAGTTTTCCTGTTTAAGGTCAGACTCGCCTTCTCCACAAAATGTTTCAAAGACTTTATCATCATCAAGTGGATTACTCTCTTCTTTACAGGCTAGCACATTTTTTGATAAAAACTCTTGTTCGCTGTTAAATTTTAGATCATCCGTATTCATTAATGTTATATTTTTATAGTCAATCTCCTCTTTAATGTCTTCACTATTATCACAGATTTGTTCTTCTGCCTTGACTATATTAAACGAGTTACCATCTACCTCACTTACACCCCCCATTGTATAAACTGTAATAAACTGCTTATTTTTATTTGAGGGTTTCCATTTAAATCTTGATTATTACAATACTTCTTAATCTCTTCTTGTGCAATCAAATAGTTCATCACAAAATGACAATGGTTCTTCGTCAGGGTGCACAAATTACAGAGTTCTCGATAACATTTAAATCCTGTCCAATGTCGACCAAAAACAAACAACATAGGTGTAATATGATGTTAACCATATAAATAATTCTTCTTCTTGGTTCTATTACAGTTCACATCTTCTGCTTCCATTTCTAGTTGAAACGAGACCTGTTGGCAAAAATTAAAATTATACCCGTAAAACACCTCGCTGCTCTCCGTTTCATTAGGTAGAAGTAGAAGTTGAGAAATGCTTGACATTGGGACTGAGAGGTTATGTATTTAAGGTCGAAGGTTTAAACGCAAGTTTATGAGTTTCGTTTCTCTTTGGAATGGAAAACCGAGAAAGAATATGCAGGTTTTGCTTTGAAAAATGCAGTGCAAATTTTATAGCCCTAGAAAGAACCAGACGTGAAATGTTGAATATGCTTTTGGTCACAATGGTATGTTGGAGAAATTGCTAAATCGAAGATTGTAATACGATTATTAAAGAGTAGATAGTTAAACATTTAATTTGTTTTAGAATCTATCCGTAACTGATGAACCTGTGATGTGTACAAATTGCACAGAAATCCTTCAAAACTGTTTTGTTTTCAAAAAGACTTGCCTCGATAGTCGAGATCATGCTATTACTTTTGGGGATGATAGGGATAGTGGCCATACAGTTTGTGAATTTTGTAGGAATCTGTTAGAAAATTTGTCTTTTACGACCTTGGATATTGAAGAAAACATATCAGGGAATACAACAATGTTGGAAAAGTATTTTCCAGAACTGGTATGTTATTATATTTATTATTTTATCCCTAAATTTAAAGTTACCATTAACAGGATGTGTAAACAGTAATATTAGAACACCACTGACGATCTAAACAAGAAAGTCATAACTGACATTTTGTTATTACTTAAGTAGTTTTGAGATAATCACACTTTCGATTTTTTTCAATGCTACCCACCTTGATTAGAAATTCATAATTTTCTGGATAGAAACGTATCTTATTAGAACAATAATTATCATTCATATTTTTCACTAATATATAATATATAAATAAAATGCAGATACAGCACTGTTTGAAAGATGTAACTTAGATAATTAGGTACATTAAATAAAAGTCAAAGCGAACAAAAGTATATTTCTAAACATGTTTACAACAAATCGCTGGTCTAACAAAGAGACGTAACTGTTAAAATGCCGTTTTTTGTTTTTTATACCAAAATGATTAGCAGATATTACTTTATAACTTCACAAAGTGGCATAACTCTACCCCAAATAGTATGCTTGTAATGACGATTTTTTGCCAGTTTTGTCACTTTTGTAGGTTATGGTTGCGCTCCCAAGACCTGCACTAAATGTAGGTAGAAAATCTAATTACAAAGATTTTGTTTCTTTTATGTTGTCCCGATCGGACCTATATATCTCAAGTTATTCACATTTTTAGGTTGAAAAACGCGGTTAGAGAAATTAAACTGTTAAAAACAATTGAAGCAATGGGAAAAAAATTCCACATCAAATCCTATTTTGACTGCGTTATTGACACAAGATATAATTTCGATACATTGTTTACGGTTTTTAAGATAAGACGCAAACTACTTTGAGTGGATGCCACATATTCCATATTTTTTTTTATTTATTCAATAATGAGTCATGATTTTCACAATCGAATGCTCGACTTAAATCACAGAAAACTCCTACTGGGTATTGCTTGTCTTCAAAACAATCTGGAAAATATAAAAAATGTGTTTTTTTTTTTGTTACAGGATTTAGTTGCCAGCAAGAAACCTGTGATTTGTGAAGCCTGTCATGGATCTCTAGTGAGCTTTTTCAGTTTTGTAACCATCTCTTCAACTGCTGAAGAAAAGATAAGGGAATATTGTGAGGCTGAAGGAGTAAACAATACAGATCCAATAAAATTGAATGATGTTCTTAAGTTTACATCAGAAAATGTGTGGAAAGAAAATAATGAGTTTGATGTATTTAAAATGAATAACGCAATCTCTGTCAAAAGTGAAAATGAGGTTAGTACGATACAAGCTGGATACTTTGGATAAACTACTGATCACACATGAATAGATCATCTGTTGATATAGTAATTGTAAGCACTTTCAATCATGTGCATTTACCCATATTTTCTATGATTACGATATAAGACGTTATGTGCTCAATCCCACATCTTACTAAATATTTAAAGCATACTATCATGACTATCTGCTAATGTCTCATTCAGTAGTTTCTCCATTGTGATGGTACTGCCTGTTTCTTTGCCGGTTTCGAATTCGTAGCTGGCTGTTTTGTACAGTTTTACAAATGTATTTATGTTGTCATATTTTATTTCAGTTTCCATGAATGTGTTTATAACTAACGTTATTGAGAATAAACTGTGTACAATCAGCTTCTAAAAGTTTTACTATCTTTTAGAATAAGGTTTATGCTGTTCGAAAATTTTATTACCTTTCAGTATGGGAACAATTTATTGAAGTGCAAGATAATGGAATAATATTGTTCATAAGAAAACAGTATGATACAATTTTTATCAAATATCTGATTCGAAAGTTGTAAGCGATGAAAATTGTATCGGTTATTTTGTGGAGAGTCTTTGATATTTTAAAGGCGCCTTATAGTTATTTTTTATTTAACTTTTTCATTAAAAATAGAGATGAATAAAGTTTTGGCTATAATGATTAGTGAACAGTGATAGTACAAACATGTCTTATGGATGTTTGAAAAATTTGTGCTGTGTGCATTCAGATAAAAAATCTGCAGGACGTCCATCTACACCTAAAATCGATATTTCCAGAGATATTTTTACTTTTTCATTAAAAACTGTTAAATTATAATACTTTTCATTTCAAACTGATCTAGTAGCCATGATTTTGACATAAAGTGAGAACAATTGAAAGTTATCTTATTGACGTTTAATTATTAATTATTGTGACAAAGTATTTACACTTATTTTAGGTTCACAATAACTTTGAATTTTTAAAATAGTGTCAATTTTTGTATTACCTAATACCGTATTTTCTGTTAATATTATGTGAACTTTTTTTGTAATATTAAACGCTTATTTATACATTTTTTAGGATACACTCAAATATGATTAATTAAACTGTGAAAAAATACTACTGAGGCAATCAAGACGCACCCAGAAAAAAAATTAATACTATTTTCAATTATTCTCACTTTATGTCAAAACATGGGTACTACTAGATCAGTTCGAAATGAAAAGTATCATAATTTAATGGTTTAATGGTTTTTAATGAAAAAGTAAAAATATCTCTGGAAATATCAATTTTAAGTATAGGATATCATTCATAAAAATCGTAGAGAATTAACGTGCCAATTCAAAAGTACAATAATATATAGAGTGTTCCATTTGAAAAAATTGAGAAAATTCACTTTGACGTGTCCTAAATCAGCGCTAGTATAAAATACGCCCTGTATAATTATAATCAATATTTGGTGGTCATAGTTGCAATTATTTATAACATGCCTATAAAAAATGTAGCGCAAATACATATTTATCATATACATTAAAAAATTGTATATTAAAAACTATAATATGGCTGAAAAAATGCAAGTAGTGTCAATTTCACCAATTTACAATTTAAACATTTGACGGAAGTGTAGTCTCAACTCTCAATTAATTATTTCTCAAATATTCTGCGTTACTCCAAAAATGTTCTGAGAAATACATTTATAATATACGTAGAAAAATCGTTTATGAAATAAACGCTGTCATGTGTTGCTTGGGTTAATTACTCAACGTGGACGTACTACTCATTCATCCTAAATTCATCATGAATGGTTTTATATTCTATAAAGGGACTTAAATATTTAAATAAGACATAATATGATGTCATATAAAATAAAATAATATGATGAAAAGTGAAGAGTGCATAATATTTGCCCCCATTAAAGTAATGCATCGAATACGAATTTGTTAAATTTCCTGTTTATTATTAGTTTGCGTTTTGCTACTAGATGGCAGCATCATAGCGATGTCATTGCTCCGTAAGCATCAAAACAGGGCCGGGCTTATAATATATTATTTTTAGTGTTTGAAATAGTTTTAAGACTTGATTTATTTGTATTATAAGTGTTAGAAATATGTGTAAACTTTCGTATCTCCCATAAGAATCCAAACAATTTTGGAACTGTCCCACTACCAAATTTGTTCGGAAATTGTGTTTAAAAATGCTACTTTGACTTGTTTGAGAAATTAATATTTTCTATAATTAATTCAGCAACATTTTCGCTACATTGTTACGTGCTAGCTTCGGAGAGTTGTGGGAACTTACCGTGACAAATTTGTGGTGGTTTTCTCATCAGCAGAGACACTTTGGGGTTAAGAAAAATTTAGTAAGACGAAAATTAAAAACTAGAAATTATGCATTCACGTACCAAAATATTGCTTCTCACAAAGTGAGGGGGTTGAGAATAAAAGTATTTCGTGGAGCAAAGCAAACTAAAGTTGAACCAGTTAATTTTGTCTTGACTAATGAAACTTCTAGAGTTGAATTCGATTTGAAATTTGAATAATCTCCCATAAATAAATTGGTGTTCGTGTTTCCATGAGTTCAGAAATAATACAACATTATTTCGGAAATCAATTTATTCAGTAATAAATTTAAATTTAGCTCGCACATAAAATTGGAGCTTGAATTTTAACCAGCTTGAAAATTAACTTAAAGCTGACAGTTATCTTAGCTCGTAAATTTATTTGAAGCTTGAAAATTGACTTAGCTGCCAAAACTATAAAGTTATGGGACAAAGAGAAAAATAATATTAATTCACTTACACGAATTTGAATAGAAAGCATAAAAGTTTATTTAAAAAAATATATATTGTCAATATATTAAACAAGAATACTCTAATCAATAATATTAAATAAAATTACCTAATTGTTAGTTGATGGCTGAGATACAATACGATTTTAGAGGTAGTCAATGTCTTTTTAAAAAATCGCACTTAACAAAATCGACTTTTCTCTGTCAGTTCAGAAGGTGAATGTTGCTTTTAACTTAGAAGGAAACTTTTGTGTCAGGGAAGCCTACCAATTAAAATTAATTCAAATAACTACCAACGGGACCTGAAATTATTCTGTGTCATCTGTGTGTCAATAGGCGGAATAATTTCAAATAATTAATAGGTTTTATTACTATTGATTTAAAAAAGAAAATTTGTAATAAGAAATAAAACTTTGCTTTCTAATAGAATTCTACACGCAAATAATAATATTTAAGTTAACACTGTCAGTGAAGAAAGTAATTTTAAGAAGAAATTTTATGAAATTTACAGGTGAACAATATTTCAGAAAATAACATGCTTAATTATAATAATTATTACAAATTGTTAGAGCAACGAATTACAAATAAATTTCGCAGTATAAATTTTTGGATGATATACAGGATGTTGTAGCAATTATGGATTTGTTTAAAATTTTGTCCCATTTGGCAAAATTTTTGTAACAGACATGTTACAACATTTGTGTTAATATACACCCTGTACTGGTAATTCGATACATTCCTTTAAAGATGTGATGGGGCATGATCTAAGAAGTAAATTTAGCCCTAACATATATTATGCAAAGCTCAATAGTTTTTGAGATATTTAATTTTTTTTGTTTTTCTCAAAAAGTAGATCTTAATGTCCTAAAAGTTAATTTTCGAAAAATCTATTTGACATTTTAAAATTTTTTTTTACTGGATTACTTGTCCAATATTACAGATATCCATTTGGAATGAAAAATATCTGGAAACATTTCGATCATGTGAACATCTGAAATAAAAACTTTAAAAAATTTTTTTTTTTAAATCAGCTATGAAATTTACCTATTAGGTTTTTTCAAAAAAATATTAACGTAACACGCGTATAAATTATTATAAAAACTGCCTTATTTCAATAGCTATCTAACAAGGTACAAATGTTCAATGTACCCTTAATAGTTCTAAGAAAATACTAGTAAAAATAACACAAGTAGTACGAATTTTATTTTTAGATAAACAGTAAAAAACATTTTAAAAGTAGAGTTTACTTCTTCTTCAATGTTGTACTTTATTTTTTATATGTCTTGCTCAAAATGGGAGCCCTTATTCTGTATACAGACACGGCAGTGTCTTCTTATTTCCGTCCTTGTTACTCTGGTTGTCAGATTATGCCTTATGTATTGGACAGCATCGACTATCCTTTGTCTAAGGTTTTCTATAGTATTGCCTGGTGTGGCATAGACCATCTCCTTCATATGACCCCATACGTAATAATCAAGGGGTGTTAAGTCAGGGCTTCGCGCTGGCCAAGGTATTGGGCCGCTCTTCCAATCCAAGGGTTAGGGAAACGTTGATCAAGTAACTGTCGTACTGTCAGCCGATAATGTGCTGGGCAACCGTCGTTCTGAAACATCATTCGCTGTCTGACAGCGAGAGGAACATCCTCTAAAATCACCGCCAGATCATTTCTTAAAAAATTTTCATGGATTTCCCTGTTTAAATTTTGAGGAAGAAAGTGTGGCCCTATTAAATAGTGGCCAATGACTCCCATCCACACATTAATAGAAAACTTCATGTGGAAACTAGTTTCACGTGTTAACTTGGGATTTTCCTCTGCCTAATAATGTAGGTTGTGGAAATTTGTTATACCCTCGCGATTAAATTTCGACTCGTCCGTCCATAAAATACTTGTTAAAAAATTTGCACTTTCTGCATCTGAATTTAACATAAAGCGGCAGAATTCCACTCTCCTTCCAGGATCACCTTCCTCCAAGCCTTGGACAGGGGCATAGTGATAAGGATGACATCCAACTCTACGTATCGTAGACCAAACTTTCCATTGTGACGCTCCGGTTAGTCTTGCGACTTTATTAGTTGAAATAGTTGGGTCTTCCTCAAAATACCTCAACATTTCTTCCTCATCATCTGGTTCATAAACGGGAGGAGCACCAGCGTCACTTCTTCTACATTTCACGGAGCCAGTTTCAGCGATATTTCGATATGCTGTACTGAATACACGTGCATTTGATAAGCGGCGGTTAGGGTACCAAAGACCATATTCTCGGTGAGCTTCAGCAGCGCTGCCGCCACAGTATCCATAGACAAACAAGATATCAGCGTATTCTGCGTTGGCATACGCGGCCATGGCACAGAAAATACAATAACAACAACTAATAACAACAACTACGAGCAAAATCAAAATCTTCGATAACTAATTTAACAAGACCAACAAACTTAAGGGACACGGAGATAAGAATGTTAGTTAATGACATATATGCACAAACGTCAAAGTCAAGGACTGACTGACTTAAATGAAAATGAACGATTAGTCGTTTAATAAATTCCGCCACCAGCATTATCTTTACTAATTTTTTATTAGAACTATCAAGGGTACATTAAACATTTCTACCTAGTTAGATAGCTATTGAAATAAGGAAGTTTTTATAATAATTTGTACGTGTGCTACATTAATATTTTTTTGAAAAAACCTAATAGGTAAATTTCATCTGATTTAAAAAAAAAATTTTTACAAGTTTTTATTTTAAATGTTCACATGATCGAAATGTTTCCGGATATTTTTCATTCCAAACGGATATCTATAATATTGGACAAGTAATCCAGTAAAAAAAAATTTAAAAATATCAAGTAGATTTTTCGGAAATTAACTTTTAAGACATTAAGATCTACTTTTTTGAGAAAAACAAAAAAATTGAAATATCTCAAGAACTATTGAGTTTTGCATAATGTATGTTAGGGCTAGATTTACTCCTTAGCTCATGCCCCATCACATCTCCAAAAGAATGTATCGAATTACCAGTAACCCTGTATAGTTCAAGTAGGAAATATCTGAGACAGAAAAAACATAACAAAAACTTTACGACATCATTATTATCGCCGCGGGCCACCGGCAGATGCCTAACATCAAACTATCAAACGCCTCGCCGCACATTAAAAACCAGCGAGAGGCTTTGTGATTGAGGGTCGGTCGAGGTAGCACAAAGAGTAATGGTATTTTAATGAGGTCGTAAAGTTTTTGTTATGTTTTTTCTGTCTCAGATATTTCCTACTTGAACTATACCTATATTTCTTTTTTAAAAATTCCGAAATTACTATGGCTAATAATTTTTTAGAAAGTTATCGCATTTATAAAATTGTGTAGATATAATTTTTACTGGATTTTATTTTTAATGTTCGTATTTTTTTTCTTAATAGGATTTAAGTATAAACCGGAGTTCAACTGTCGCAAAAAACAGTATGACATACTGTGAAACTCCAGATATATACAGTAAGGATCAAATAGAGCTTAGCAACTCATTACAGCTTGCAATGATGGATGTAACAACAAGGGAAGTAAATGGTAACTCGGAGGATATAATCAAAGTAGAAGATGATAGAAACACAGTTAAATTAGAACAAATTGGTGATAGTGAAGATGCTATTAAGGATGTTGAAAATATTGCAGGAGAGAATAACAAACTTGGTTCCTTTAAAACGGAAGAAATATTTTGCGATGGAGTCAAGACTGAACACAAAGTGGGAAACTTTGTTGAAATGGAAGAAAATAAATGTTTATTTAACGAAGAAATTGAAATAAAAACAGATGAAGATGACTTCAACAGGTATTTAATATTAAATTGGATTTTATTTTAAAATTTTAATTCATTTTACTTATCCACTTATTTATTCATTCGATAAGCTAAATAACCTATTCCAGCATAGAATATGAAAAAGTCATTAAATTTTAACACTTTCATTGCATAGATTGTAGATTATTTAATAGTCCAGTGCCAATAATTTTTGTCCAAAAAAAATTTTTAGCAGTATGTGGATGGTCGGAAAATTTAAAATTAATGGTATACCGGGTGCTAGAAAAGTATGGGAACGGTGGAAAATCTCGAACAGTTTGCATCAAGTCGAAAAATAAAAAAATACGTGTCAAAAATTTTTCAAAAAACTATCTACTGATACCAAAATGACCTCACCACCCACCACCCTGTGGGTGGGGCGAGGGGCAACTTTAAAATTTCAAGTGGAAACTCCTATTTTCTATTGCGGAATCGGATTCTACAGCAAAAAATACGTAAATTTTATTCCGGACATTTTTTTCGATTCTTGCATGGTGTCGCTGTAATCGTAAAAAATGAAAAGAAAACATTACTGTTTCAAGAGTAGCGTCTTGTGCCCATAGAAAAACGTCTAATTCAAAAACTGAAGAACACGTATTTGTTATTTTTACGAAATCTATCCAATGACATTGGATTCGACTCTCCCACCCCTAACCCAGTGGGTGGGGCGGGGGCAACTTTGAAATTTGTAATGAAAATCCCTATTTTTTATAGCGGATTCGGATTCTACGGCCAAAAATACGTGAATTTTATATCGGGCATTTTTTTCGATTCTCGCAAGGTGTCGCTGCAACCGCAAAAAATTGAGTGGAAACATGAAAGTTTTGAACACATACTTAAAAAAATACGAAAAGTAATACTACTGATCTCAGAGTGAATGATTTCCCTAGCTGTTTTGAGAACAGTGATTTTACACGGTCATGCGAAAATTACAACAATTATTAACATTCTGTAAATTTATTAGCAGCTAGTAATTTTCAATTTACATTTTTTACAGGGCAATAAAAAACTCGATTTAAAGATTATAGCAGGTGTTCAAAATGGTGCCCATTGACTTCTTGGCATTGTCCGAGACGAACGTAAAAATTTTCAATAGCATTTCTTATCATTTGAGGTGGTATTTCTGCAAAAATGTTTATTATGCGTTGCTTCAGCTCTTCCAAATCACGAGGTCTAGTGAAATAAACCTTACCATTCACGTAGCCCCAAACAAAATAATCAAGTGGTACGATGTTGGGAGATCTTGCTGGCCATTCAATAGTTCCTCTTCGACCTATCCTTCGATTTTCGAAAGTACCATTCAAATAGTCCCTAACTATCCCGATAGTGAGGAGGAGCCCCATCTTGCTGTAACCAAACATTATCGAACTCATCACCAGCAATCTCTTGTATTGCGGGAACTATTTGATTTGTCAACATTTCCAGGTATTTTTCTCCATTCAAATTTCCATCTATGAAAAACGGTCCTATGATTCGATCCCTGAAAACTCCTGCCCAAACATTTAATTTTTGTGGATACTGCGTATGTATTTCAAGCATCCAGTGAGGGTTTTCGTCACTCCAATATCTGAAATTATGGCGATTAACTTTTCCACGGAGTTCGAAGTTGCTTCATCTGAGAAGACAAGTATAGGTGACAAAACAATTTGGGTTTTGGTTACTCCTTTCCATCATTAATTCACTAAATTCAAGTCGCCGATCAAAATCATCTTCATTTAACTCTTGGTGAAGGTGAATTTTGTAATGATGAAATTTCAAAAGTTTCAAATTCTTATAAACTGAAAATGTGCTCATATCAAGCTGTTGACTGGCTTTTCTGATTGATAACCTTCGATTTTCAAGAAATGCCTGGGCCACTTCCATTTGTCGAGCTTCCGATGTTTCAGATTTTGGTCTTCCAGATTTTGGGATTTATTTGTCCTTGTGTCTAGGAATCTTTGATGGTACGGGACACAGTAGATTTCGAAATTTCCACTTGATCTACACGGAAAGTTTCGTTGAATAAAATCACAACTTCATCATCATATCACCCTCACGTCATTAAACTCTCTCTTGCTCTGTTAAAGTAGCCATTATGCAGAAAAAACGCGAGAACTAATGAAAAATGAAATAACTGTTTCCCTACAAAAGTGCGCTCCTGCCTTTGCAAAAGTTGGAAGGAACTGAATGTTCTCCTAGAAATTTCACAAAACAAATACTGTTATTAAGAACACTTTTAAAAAACATTCATAAAAACCAAGATATCACAGATATTGTTTTTTAAACTGAATGGTTTTTTGTCAACACGAGTAGCTAGAATTTGTAAATATTTACAAACTTATGGACGCTTAAGATTTATATAAATTTTGTGCGATTGCAGCGACACCTTGCGAGTATTGAAAAAAATGCCCGATATAAAATTCACGTATTTTTGGCCGTAGAATCCGAATCCGCTATAAGAAATAGGGATATTCGCTACAAATAACAAATATGTGTTTTTCAGTTTTTGAATTGGACTTTCTTTATGGGCACAAGACGCTACTCTTGAAACAGTAATGTTTTCTTTTAATTTTTTGCGATTACAGTGACACCATGCAAGAATCGAAAAAAATGTCTGGAATAAAATTTACGTGTTTTTTACCGTAGAATCCGATTTCGCGCAATAAAAAATAGGGGTTTCCATTTGAAATTTTAAAGTTATCCCTCGCCCCACCCACAGGGTGGTGGGTGGGGAGGTCATTTTGGTATCAGTAGATAGTTTTTTGAAAAATTTTTGACACGTATTTTTTTATTTTTCGATTTGATGCAAACTGTTCGAGATTCACCGTTCCCATACTTTTCTAACACCCAGTATAAGTGGGGAAAAATCGATTGGATCCCCCCCCCCCCTAAAAAATAATCGGAAGTAGGGCGGGGATGGAAAAAGGTGTACTTTTAGGGCTGAAACATGGGTTCTTACGATTTCCGGAAAACTAGACCTCCTATCGAAAAAAGTTAAATGCAAAAGTAGTAGATAGTTGAAAGATCATTTTTATATTCTTTCTTTTATTTTTCTACATAACCTATTGAGAGAAACGTCAAAAACCAATTTTTTCATAGGTGAAAATCAAGGAGTGGGTGAAATCTATATTTTCACAGTATAACCATATCTATAGCGAACAACAAATTAATTTATTATTGAGGTTAAATGGAGCCTAATTTTGTTGACGTGATAATTAAGTGACGTCTATGATTTTTCAAATAAAAAGTGCATTAAAGTATTATGTTATGTAAATAGTTTGACAGGTAAAATGATGCAAATTGTTAACAAAATTATTTCTGTGAAATCCAAAACGTTTTATGTTTGTCAGTGTTCCAACTAATCTTCCCTGCAGATCCAAAATTACGTTAAGATGGAAATATATACTGAAATTTGAAAGTCTATTAGTAAATTTGTGTGTGTGTGTGTGTGTGTGTGCAAGTAGCATTATGTCATAAATTAAGTAGTAGTAGTATAAAGTTTTATTGGAAATTCCAACTGGCCAACGACCTAAGTCTTCCAGCCTGTCTACAATAATATTATATTTACAGTATATATTAATTTAAAATAAAATTTAATACATCATGTTTATAATAGCATTTTGAAAAAAAAAAAAAAAAGTGTATACATATGTACAATGTGTTATCGTGACTGTTTTATATTATTAAAGATTACGTAATAACATAAGAGATTCATATATTGTTTGGGTAGGGAATGTTCTTCTGGGCGGAATGTTGGGGTTGGTAGGGAAAGTTAAAGGACTTATTAATTCGATGTTAAACGAATTGTTGGCAAATCTTTGTGAAAGTCTTTGGAATCGGTTGAGTATAGGTTCAATTTTGGTTTTTTGATAGAGAAGGTTATTGGAGGGATTGTGTAAAGGATTATTGGGATGCCTAATTTTCGTAATTTTTCTCAAGCTACTTCTTTCCCCTACTTCAATGTTACATAATGCTGGTTTTCGACAATTCCCAAATAGAATAAAACCATATTCCAATATCGGTCGGCAAATCATTTTATAGATACTGGATGTTGTTGCTGTGTCTATGCCTTCATTTTTATATGTGAGAGATCTAAAATGTTTTGTCCTAGATATAATATTTTGCTTGCATAATTTGGTGTGTGACTTAAAATTTAGCTTACTGTCAATATTGATACCCAGGTATTTGCAAGTTAGAGAAGGCTGGAGTGTCTGTTGAAGTAAATTAATCGATGGAGAGTTGTTCGTAACCTTATGGTTAAATATAATCAGGTGAGATTTATTTGGGTTTGGAGTAGTTCGCCATTTTCTCATCCAAAATAGTGTCTTATCCGAGAGATGTTGTAGATTTTCCATGGTTTTTTTCAAAGATTTTCCATGAGATACAAGGCAATTATCATCAGCGAATTGGAGTATGTGTGCGTTATGGTCAATACTCTGTGGATGTTCCAGATCGTAACTATATATATCATAACAGAATATATTGTATAGTATTGGAGAGAGAGGTGACCCTTGTGGTAAGCCTTGTTCAGGAGTGAATGAAGCAGATAATTTATTTTTAACTCGTACTTGTAGAGATCGGTTTGAAAGATAGTGTTTTAAAATCCATATAATATAGTCTGGGCAATGAATATGATGTAATTTATACAAAAGTCCATGATGCCAAACACTATCAAATGCTTTATTAATATCAAGAAATATGGCAGCCGACTTGTTTCCTAATTTATTATTTGTTTGGACATTATTTGTTAATATTATCAAGGGATGAATTGTAGCTGATCCTTGTCTAAAACCAAACTGATAGTTAGGTATGCAATTACCAATAGATATCTCAATCCTGTTTTTAATAATTTTTTCAAAAATTTTTCCAATTACGGGCAATAATGTTATAGGTCGGTAGTTGGCTGGGTTAGAATGGTCAAGGTTTGCTTTCGGAATTGTAATTACAGTACCTTTTTTAAATTCTGGAGGAAAAAATGAATTTGTTAGGCAGTAATTGTAGATACGAATTATTTCTTCATGTATACCTGGACTTAATTTTTTTAACATGTTGTATGATATATTGTCATATCCAGGTGTAGTGTTCTTTTTTGTTGCAGTTGCAGCGTAGTATTCATTTGCATCTATAGGAGGGATAATATCTTCAAGATTTCTTTCTTCAAAATATGAGTTGAACCATTCGTCAATTTCGTTAAGGTGATTTATGTCGAAGTTTACGTTATCGCTAAACTGATACGATTTTTTAAAATGATTTGCGAATGAGTCTGCAATTTCCTGATCTGCTATTAAGGTCTTGTTATTTTCTATTAGGTGGTGACTGCTATTATGTTTTCGATATTTTGATAGTTTTTTTATTTGGTTCCAGTATTTTTTTCCTTTCGACTCCTTTATTTCTTGACATACTTCTAAATATTGAGAAGATCTATATTGTGATATTAATTTGTGACTGTCTTTGTTAAGGTCGTTAAATTTTCTTTTTAGAACTGGATCATTATTAACTTTGATTTCACGGTATAGTTGTTTTTTGATCTTGATTAACTTAATTATGAATGGTGGGAGTCTATATGCATAGTATTTTTTTGTGAATGTTGGTGTATTTTCACTTACAATTTGTTTAAGCTTCTCGAGGAAAAATGCAATGTATTGTGGGGATATTGGAATTTCGTTATCTATGTATTGCAGCATTTGTGCGTTTACACGTTCCATATTGCATTTGTTAAAATTGTATTTAATTTCCTCATCATCATCCACAGGGAGTCGATCCAGATCAATAGAAAATTCTATGGCTAGGTGATCAGAGCATAAGTCTGGGATTAGGTTGATGTTTGAAATATTTTGTCTAATATTTTTTGTACAGAAAAATAAATCTGGAGTGGAATCTTCATTGTTTGCCATAATGAATGTGGGTGGAGTTGATATTTGCACAAAGTCTGAATTATTTAGAAAGTGTTGTATTTGTTTTTTTTTCCTGTTGGTGACATTGAAATCTCCGATTAAGATTGCGTGTTCATATTGTGAAACTTTCACAAACAGATTATCTTCAATCGATGCACTGTTTGGATGAATGTACGTTAAGAATATATGAATTTTCTTGTCCTTGAAAGGCATCGTACAGTGTATAGTCTCATTTAACGGGTTATTTAGGTGAGGTGGATTTGCTTTACCAATTTTAAGAAATTTTTCACCTTGAATTAAACTTCCACCCCTTACATTTGTATTAACAATGTTGCCGTGCTTTTGAATTGTGATCCAGTCTCTATAATTTATAGGTGTATTTATCCCAGTTTTGGTTTCCACAAACATGTTGCAATTAATATCATTATGTTCTATGTAGTGGTTTATTAAATGCTTTTTTGAGTTGTAGCTGTTGATGTTGGCATATAGTATTTTGATTTTAGATGTCCCTGTGAATTTGAATACCTTCAGTTGGTTCTGTTGGTGTATCGTTGCTATTGAAGTTCAAATCAAACATAAGTATATAAAGACGATTTCCTACAAATGTGGGAATAGTGTTGATATTGTAATGATCTATAAATCTCTTTTGTAGCTTGGCTAGAAGTTCCTGACGGTTGTTGTTTTTAGGTTTGTTTATCTTATTTGTGTAAGTATCGATAATATGATCATGAATTGTTATTACTGAATGGATTCTGCTGTTTTTAGTAACTTTCTTGTCGAGTTCGGCCGATTTTTTGTTAATAGAGCGAATTTTGACATTCGGTATTCCTTCAATGGGTTTGGTAGGCCGTTGGGGACATTTTATAGACCAAGCAACATGTTCTGCAGAGCCACATGCTTTACAAGTTGGTGGAAGGTTGGTTTTACACTCAATGTCCTTGTGGTCACCATGGCACTTGGAGCATTTTATTGGAGTATTACACTGGTCAGTGGTATGTGTAAACTTTGAACATTTTGCACATGGAACTGGTAGGGGTTCTGGTGGGTGGCTGGGGTAAACTGCGAAATATCTGCATTTGTAATACACTCCTTCATTAATTAGTTTTTCATATGATCTTATGTCACCTGTGATTATTCGAATATGTAGTGAGGGTTTGTTGGTTTTTTTAGATACTATGCGTTTACAATAACGGTGCACTATATTGGCGTTAAGTAAAATTTTGTTTATTTCTTTTTCATCTATGTCTATGTCCACCTGAGATATAACTGCAGAGTATGACTGTACTGTTGATATCTTATGAGTTGTATTTGGAGGAATGGTACTTTCTTCAAATGTGGAAATTTCCTTATTTTCTTTCAAGTGTTTCAATGCCATTTCTATGTGTTCTTTTGTATTAGCTGACTTAATAATAAAGCCTTTCCTTGTATGTATTATAATGTCTTGGACATTGGGAAACATTGAGCACCATTGGTCTGCGAGTTTCATGCGAGTTGTACCTTCAGGAGCTGTGGCGTAATAGACATAACTGTACTTTTTTCTAAAGATGTTTTGCATTGCAACAGATAAATTTTTTGTCTTATTTGTGTTTTGGTTTTGTACTGTGTTGTTATTAAGAGGTATATTACATATTTCCATCCTTTCATTTGGGTTTTTTGGTGGTAAGTTTTTATTTTGTTTTGTTGATGGTTTTGAAAATATTGGTGCCTTATCTGATTGTTTAGAGGTTCCTGCTTGTGTGTTTACATTGGCTTTTTTTGATTGTGATGATGTTTTAAGTTTAACTCTTCTTTTTTTCCCAGTTTTTATTGTCCAGTCTTTATCTGTTGATTTCTCAGTTTGTGTTTCTGTCTCACTTGCACTAGTGGAACTCTCGGAAATTCCGCTCGCTTCTTTCTGGGACATTTTCGTCGTGAAAAAGTCCTCAAAATCCGCGGCGGAAACGTTTTTCAATGCACTATGGCGCTTAATTTTATGTAGAAATGACTTTGGGCACTTTTAAATGTTTATTATCACTATTAAATCAGTTTAAAAAATCCGCTATTTGACAGCTCTTTACTATTCAGAGTCGCGCGCGTGAATGCATAAGTTAAGTGTTCACTCCAAGTAAATCAATTGCCAATAAATTTAACGAAATATCAACCGACTGGAAAAAATAGTCTCTTGTAATTAATGACCTATTTCTACTATTTTAAGAATCTGTCATTAGTGTAACTTTTTATTTGCATTGTTTAAATGTTTTATATATCGTTTAAAAAATCTATTTTGGTTTAGACGTCTTTTTTGAAATATAATGAGGATTTGAGGCTATTATTAAATACTTTATAAATAAAACAAGTGGGGCTATTATATTTTTATTTAATGAAACCGAATGCACATGCATTTTTATTGATAATAAATTGTCTTTATTACAAGAATTGTGACATTTCTTTATTTTCTATTGAAATATTCTAATTGTTTAATTTAAATTGAATGTTTTCTTAACTGCCTCTCAAGTTATCGAAGTAACTCCCTGGAAGGTCTCAAGGATCTTGTGCGAGATAAAGAGAGACAAGGCCCTACAGTTTATTGTGGACCTCGAACCACTCTTGGGACAATTTCTTTTAACGAAAAATTGTTTCACCTTGCGGGTCTCGAACCCACTTCGCTAAGCATACTCAGTTTGCTAGCCAGACGGTTTAGCACACTGAGCTACCGTTCTTAGTTACTTTTCTGGAACTCTGATCAAATTTAAATTAGAGTGAAAGCTAGTGGAGAAACTTGCAAGCCATTTTTTAAGATATACTTGCACGGGAAAATTCCTACCCAGTTATCAAATTTGCCCACCCAGCGAAAGAGATCTGCCCAAGACAAAAAGCATTGTTTATTTCTTATAAAGTGATATTTCATTAAATTCATTTTATATTTATTTACATAAATATAAACCTACTATAAATTTAAAAATAAAACAGCTATGATTTCATTTATTTTATAAAAATTTTAAAACAAATAGCATGCAACTTGCATACTACATAAAAATTGTTTTAAGTATTTTCTGTGTTCCTAAACAACTTCTTTACAGTCTCGTTCCCCATATAGCTTAACATCGTTCTACAGAGCTTTCAATAATGATCACAGGACACGTGATTTTTTAGTTCATCTTTTAGGCTTGTCATATTTTAGCCATGTTAGAACCTTCCATACTAGCGATATTTTAATTCGTATATATCTAAGGATGCATTTTCAAGTATCTTTGCTGACGGTTTTTTTTCGACGAAGTTACACGAAATCTCGACGGAACGCACGGTTTAGTTGACTGAAGCTGAACATACCCAGCGGAACGAATAAGGCAACGGCAGAATATTTAGCGCCGTACTGTCTTCTTGTAGGCATATCCTAACACTTAACTATTTATTTTAATCTGTAATGTCATATCATAGACGTAGTAGTAGTGTCTTGGTGGATATTGCATAATTATCAGTTCTTTTTCACGGGTTTTAAATTGTTTTAATTATTATTTGAGTACTAATCAGTTCTTTTCAGAACTACATAATTTACATCAGTTATCTTCTGATGAGTAATGATAAAGAGAAAAAGAATGTTAGGTTAAGTAATGTTTTTTAAATTTTATTCTAGTCCTGTCTTGCCATGGTTTTTACTTCAGAGCAAGATGCCTTCATTTTGATGGCTCATTTTCGAAGTGGAACTCGCAACGAAGATGGATCATGGAAGTATTCATTGCAATCATGCATCGAACAATTTATGGAAAAATTTCCTGACGCAAATATTCCATATGACACATTTTCAAATCGTAAATATGTACTCGTTGATCGTTTTGCAAAGGCACACTGCCTTTGCAAGGGAAAATCCATGGGTAGGCCAACTGTTTTAACTGAAGTGGTTATGAACGACGTTCGAGAAAAAATGAATCAAAACCCGACAAAATCCATACCAAAGTTGTCTGCTCAAACAGGTAGGTACTTTTACATTAAATTTTTTAATTACTGAATACGTTACATACTATTTAAATTTAGTTTCTTGAAAATATAAAATATGAATTTCTTTAGTGAAAATTATTATCAATAACTAATAACGATACCTACTAAAGCTCTTGTTTATATATAAAACCTGAATGCAAATAAAAAAATATATAAAACTGGGAATCAGTTCTCTTCAGATGTCTTAATATACCTAAACGACAAATCAACGAAATTTTTTTTTTTAGGTCTTTCAGTTGGAACAGCCCATAAAGCACTCAAAAAACTCCATTTGCATCCATACAAGGTAACCGTTGTTCAAGAACTATTACCCCCTGATTTTGAAAGTCGAGTAAGATATTGTCGTTGGTTCAACGGAAATTTAAATAACAACAATGTATTGGATTTAACCTATTTTACTGATGAAGCGTGGTTCCACTTAACAGGTTATATCAATAGTCAGAACTACAGGACATGTGCTACAGAAAACCCTCACACTTACGTAGAAACAAGTTTATACCCCTTAAAAGTTGGTGTATGGGTGGCAATATCCAGAAGACGAATTATAGGCCCTATATTTTTTCGTGTAATAATTAATGCCCAACGGTATCAAACTCTTATTTTAGAGCCATTTCTGGCGCAGTTGCATGATGATGAACTGCAAGATGGTTATTGCCAGCAAGACGGCGCTACTGCTCATACAGCAAGAGCTTCACTTAATTTTTTACGGGAGTTTTACGATGACCGATTAGTCAGCCAGGGCCTATGGCCTGCAAGGTCTCCAGATCTAACGCCCTGTGATTATTTCTTATTTGGACACATGAAAAACAATGTTTTTAAAAATAGATTACATACCATTGATGAATTACAAGAGGCAATAGAAAGAGAAATCCGCAATATTACTGTTGATCAGTTACAGAACGTATTCGAAAATATGAAACGAAGAGTCCATGTGTGTTTAGAAACTCAAGGCAGCCATTTTGAACATTTGTTATAATTTCTTGGCATTTCGTATTAAAATGTATTCATTTCTCTTCTAATTTAAATCTCATGTAACAAAAGTTTTTATTATGTAATTTCTTTTATTTACTGTGGATTGTTCGATTCGAATGTTTATATTCATGTTGTCCGTGGAAATAAAGATTATTTTGAATTAGGTGTAACAATTTATTTCTTGCGAACATTTTTTTAATTCAGATAAAAGGCATCCCATTTAAATTTGCTTTTAATATTAAAAAATTCTTAAATTTGATGAATAAGTGAATTATCATAAATTTTTTACCTTTAACTAGAACGCCAATGGATTTAGGGTATTTCTGTTTAGTGCAATACCATCGTGTATAGTTGGTTGTCTATATTCTTGTGGTCACGTGTCCTGCGATCATTATTGAAAGCTCTGTATATCCTGGACTTTTTTTTAAAATTCAGATAAGTAAGCTAGTCGCAGATTATAATAAGCTGTACCTAATTCACTGAGCGTTATAAAAAGTTTTGCGTTTATGGATTCCTTTTGCAGCAATCTGTATTGATTTTGTTTGATTATAGTGTGATATAACGTTTTCAATAGTCATAGAGGGAGGAAATGTTACAAAAATAGTTGCAAGTAATTTTTATCAGATGCCATTTATACATGCAATAAGTTTTGTAAGCTTGTTACTATATCTGGCTCCAGCCTTTCAATTCAATTTCAGATACTTGACTGCTTTGTTTTCAATTATCACAAACACTGTGGGTAAAACTAATAATGTCTTAGCCAAAAATATATCCAACCATTTCTCCTTCAGCGTGCATCATATTATTAGTAGGAGAGGATGCCTCTAGTAAAGTGTGGAAGTAGTTGTATCATTTTCCACATTTTATCTTATATTTGAAAAATAGTAAAACCAACACAATTTTAGTTCTAGCGGTAGGCCATGTTCTTATTTTTGCTGTTATCACATACTGATTAGAAGCTATTCTTTTGCCTCTTTGTGGGTGAAGACGGCCGTCAGTCCCCTCCTCATTATCTGTATTTACTGTACTTTTCTTCTGGATATGCTGTTAATTTTGGATAATGTGCAGTTTACACAATTTCCTTTTACCGTCAAAATATTGGACAATATACATTAAATTGATCTAAGCCACATAATAAAATCATATGCCTACCTTTGGAAATGGCCTCTTCTTATGTAAAGGCCTGTCACGATTAGTACTACAATACATGATCAAAATACCCAAAATCGACATTTTTACGTTTCAAATACTGTCTGACACTACTATACAAAACTCAGAAATTCCGTTTATTAAAAATATGGTAGGAATAATTTCATCTTGTTCATCTTTTTAAATATTTTTGAAAGTTATGTATCTATCACAAAACACAACTTTCATTCAAAAAGCTGCTTTGTTTATTGTTACAATTACTTATATCACTGATGGTAAAACTTTGTTGTTCACTATCGGCACTGTCAATTCAGAAAACAGCAGCGCCATCTATTGATGCGTGATTTTCGCCTATAATTCATGTGGGAAATGACTCTTCTGCTTTGCCTGTATCGAAAATGAACTAACACCTATATGACATGGTATAATTATGTAGAAATTGTATTAGTATATATTTTGGATAAAATAAATGTAGGTTGTTTCACCTTATATCATAAAAATGCATCATGTCTTTTTCTGTATATATAAATACAAAAATTAAGTATAACCATATATATTTCTTACAAATAATGAAAAATTTTAGGTTTTTTAATATTCATTGAAAACTATACATTTTATCATCTTATATAATCCTCATCCTCAAAAAATATTACATCACATTACATCATGTTTGAATTTTCTCACTTTTGGGGTGTGGCTTAATTATTTATATTCAGTAAATATAGTATAATAACAATAAGAATCAATCAACTTTGTTTTAAATACAATTTTAAGTAAGTATTAATTCATAATTTAGTGGTAATAACAAATTTTATAATTTTTAGTTTTGAAGGCGGCAATATTTCGCCACAAGTAGAAATCACTGGAAAGTTATATAGAAGAGATAATTATTCAATACTCAACCTTGAGAAGGATCAATCGAATCCATGCATTAACCACGCATCGAGTAAAAAACATAACCCGAAAATAAGAAAGACATTTCAGATAGGTCATGAAAAGTCTACTGTAAATCATAACTTGGTTCTTGATGGTTTCAAAAAAGATCTACTGGTACATAAGGATCCTTCAGAAGTGACAATGTACAAATACAATTCTGATTCATTTGAGACAAAACGTAAAGATAGCACCAGACAACATTTGCTGAAGCATTCAGAAACAACAATGTATAAATGCGACTCTTGTTCATTTCAGACGAATTTGAAGTATAATTTTAAACTGCATTTGCAAGAGCATAAGTATGCTTCAGAATTAAAAGTGTTCAAATGTGATTTTTGTTCGTATGAGACAACACGTAAAAATAGCCTCGCACGTCATTCGCTGAAGCAAAAAGTCCTTTCAGATTTAACAGTGTACAGATGTGACTTTTGTTCGTTTATGACGAAACATAAATGTAGCCTCAAAGATCATTTGCTGAAGCATAAAGATCCTTCAGACTTAACAGTGTACAAATGTGGTTCATGCTCATATCAGACGAGTTGGAAGTATGCACTTAAAAGGCATTTGCGAGTGCATCCCGGACCTTTAAAAGAGACAGTGTACAAATGCGACCGTTGTTCATTTCAGACAAAATATAAAGACAGCCTCAAAAATCATTCGCTGCAACATACGGATCCGTTAGAAGTGACAAAGTACAAATGCGACTCTTGCTCATTTGAGACAAAACACAAAGGTAGTATCAAAAGACATGTGATAATACATAAAGATCCTTCAAAAGTAACAAGTTATAAATGCAACTCATGCTCATTTCAGACGAATGTGAAATATAGTTTTAAACAGCATGTGCTAATGCATACGGATCCTTCAGAATTAAAAGTGTACAAATGTGATTTTTGTTCGTTTGAGACAATACATAGAAATGGCCTCGCATGTCATTTGCTGACGCATAAAGACCCTTCAGACTTAACAGTGTACAAGTGTGATTTGTGTTCGTTTGAGACAAAACATAAAAATAACCTTAAGTGTCATTCGCTGAAGCATAAAGATCCTTCAGACATAACATATTACAAATGTGACAAATGCTCATACCAGGCGATTTGGAAGTATAGACTTAAAAGGCATTTACTAATACATAACAAGCCGTTAGACAAAATATAAACAGACTCAATGATCATATGCTGAAGTATAAAGATCCTTCAGACTTAACAGTGTGACTCATGTTGTTACATGGCCTATGTAACAACTTTATATAAATAACTGGTATTTTCTTTATGTTTAGCCCGATCTAGTTGCACTTTGATTTAGTTTTTGTAAGTGAGACTACTTTAACCTAGCAGAATTATGTGTATCACTGCTAAATATTTTTACATTATTTTGTATACCTATTTTTATATCTTAGGCGGAACTCAGTCATGTATTTTTAATTTTTAACACTAATTTTTGTACTATATACCTCACTACAGATATCCAATTGTCGATACTATGCCTGCAAACATTTATATTCATTTAAATTTCAGTTTTTGCTGTGTTTACTTTGGACATGTAGTTATTTTCCTTACCTCTGAAACTTTTTCATTCACACCTGTTACATAGTGTATCTTATATAATGTAATGTATTTACTGGATTATCTCAATACAGTTGTTAGAAAACAATTTGCTTTATTTCATCAATCCATAGTAATTGGTTATGTTATATCTGCAATCATAGTTGTTGTCAAACATCTCTGAATGATGTTTAAAGATTCCTTTTATGGATTATATGCCTCTCAGTAATTTTATTGTGAATAGAAAACTAACTAGGAAGGAATCCGGTTGTTCGCTTAAGTCGCCCATCAACAGATGGCGACACTCGTATAATCTTGCAGTTTTCATTTTATTTAGGAAAAATATATTTTTAAAATTTGTATATTGGTACTGCAATTTAAATTGTAATATAAAAAAGTTTACCTTATTAGTTAACATTCTGAAGTGGCCATTTATCTTCCAAATCTGATCTGATTTACACCACAAACTTTCGAATGTGAGATCCTCAAGTAATGACAATTACAATTCATATCCACATTTCTTTGTGTTTTAACACCAACAGGTAAATTTTATTTATTAATCATTTCAATTTCAATAATTTTCAATTATTTCATTAATGCATTTTCATTTTTTAAAATAAATTAAATTCAATTTCTTCAATTCAATAAGTAACTAAAATAGTACATGCAACCATATGGTAATAAAATATTCTTTTTTATATCATTTGGCAATTTATAGTTTGCAATCAGCAAGTACAAAGAAAAATAAAGCAAAATCAATTACATAATTAATTTTATAATTATCAGTTTGATTTATTTATTTGAGAACCTGTTACTACTTACCTTCGAAATAATATCGAATATATTATTTAACCAAATCACCAGGTTTGATATTTTCTTCTGCTTTTGTTAAGGCAAACCTTCAGTTTTGTATTAATTAATACAAGAATCGACTAGACTAGAAGCTATTCTGAAATCTTTATATTCAAATTAGGATTAGTGCAAATTTCACAAGTGAATATAAGATCTTTAATTTCTAGTTTTGACATGTTTAAAGACTTCATCGAATGTGAAGATTTTGATATAATCGGAGTGACTGAGACATGGTTGCAGCCAGACTTTCCAACAAAATTTGTAGAGATAAAAGATTATACTTTCCTACGACATGACAGAGATAGCCGTGGAGGGGGCGTTGGAATATACATCCATAAAAATTTGAAATTTAAATTGTATGAAACAAACAAGATGGAAAAGAATGGAGTGGAACATATATGGGTAAAACTAAACCTGCAGAACAAATGGATAGGGATAGGAGTTGTTTATAAACTACCTATGATAGAATATGAAAAATTAGACGTACTAGAAGATATAGTCTTAAGCTTAAGTATGGAAACAGACCATGTCATCATCATGGGCGATCTAAATATTGATTTATTGAAAAACAATACAGCAACGAAATACCTGCAATCTACATTTGAATATATGAACCTAAGCCAGTGCATTAAAGCGCCAACTAGAATTACAGAACATACTGAAAGTCTAATTGATATAATTGCGGAAAGTAAAAATATAAACATCCATGATTGGGGAATAAAGGACATGCTGAACATGACGGACCATCATTTGGTATATTGTACATTGGTAAAGGAAATGATTGTAAAAGAACAAAAGAAAATTATATACAGAGACTTCAACAAAATACAAATGGAGAACTTTAAACTTGATGCGTCAATTATAAAATGGAATGAAATAAATAAACATGAACAGGACATTAATGAAAACCTAACATCTATTAATGATGCTATTGTGGCATTTTATGATTTTTATGCTCCAGTGAAAACAGTATATATTAGGAATAAACAGAAACCATACATTACAGACACCATAAAAGAAATGATCAAACTAAAAAACAAAGCAAAGAACAGATGTATTCGAACGAGACAGGAAATACATAGAAAATATTATATTGACATTAAAAACCAACTCTCGACATTAAACATAATATTTTTAGTCACAAACTCCTCTATAAATCCTTATTTTACTATAAGGAAAGTAACCAGACTGCAACCAAAGTTAGAAATCTGGCGCGTTCAGTGTAATAATTGCATATTACCATCAAAACGCTAATGCTTCGATTGCAACAAACACCAGCCGAAAGACTGATCCTACTTAAAGGAGCTCCCTTGCCAGTCGTCACACACCACTTGCAGACTGCAGTTTCGAGCTGTTGGCTCTCGTCAGTGCAAGGTAGGTATGCGACGACCGACATGAGAATCCTTTGACTATAGTACATCCCGGTATTTTCACAATAGCGACATGTAAAACAGCCAGCAGGCGCCATCTAGCGGTCCAGTGTCTGTTGCAATCGAAAAATAAATAGCCTGACTTGGCTTAGCATAGTTCAAATGTGCTTTTAGAGGGCGGAATATTAAACATAATATTTTTAGTCACAAACTCCTCTATAAATCCTTATTTTACTATAAGGAAAGTAACCAGACTGCAACCAAAGTTACAAATCTGGCGCGTTCAGTGTAATAATTGCATATTACCATCAAAACGCTAATGCTTCGATTGCAACAAACACCAGCCGAAAGACTGATCCTACTTAAAGGAGCTCCCTTGCCAGTCGTCACACACCACTTGCATACTGCAGTTTCGAGCTGTTGGCTCTCGTCAGTGCAAGGTAGGTATGCGACGACCAAGGCAAGGGAGCTCCTTTAAGTAGGATCAGTCTTTCGGCTGGTGTTTGTTGCAATCGAAGCATTAGCGTTTTGATGGTAATATGCAATTATTACACTGAACGCGCCAGATTTGTAACTTTGGTTGCAGTCTGGTTACTTTCCTTATAGTAAAATAAGGATTTATAGAGGAGTTTGTGACTAAAAATATTATGTTTAATATTCCGCCCTCTAAAAGCACATTTGAACTATGCTAAGCCAAGTCAGGCTATTTATTTTTCGATTGCAACAGACACTGGACCGCTAGATGGCGCCTGCTGGCTGTTTTACATGTCGCTATTGTGAAAATACCGGGATGTACTATAGTCAAAGGATTCTCATGTCGGTCGTCGCATACCTACCTTGCACTGACGAGAGCCAACAGCTCGAAACTGCAGTCTGCAAGTGGTGTGTGACGACTGGCAAGGGAGCTCCTTTAAGTAGGATCAGTCTTTCGGCTGGTGTTTGTTGCAATCGAAGCATTAGCGTTTTGATGGTAATATGCAATTATTACACTGAACGTGCCAGATTTCTAACTTTGGTTGCAGTCTGGTTACTTTCCTTATAGTAAAATAAGGATTTATAGAGGAGTTTGTGACTAAAAATATTATGTTTAATATTCCGCCCTCTAAAAGCACATTTGAACTAAACTCTCGACATGTATAAAAAACGAAAAAAAGCTTATTATGAATACAATTTAAAAATTAACCAGAAAAACTCCAGACAAATATGGAATAAACTTGAACAATGGGGAGTACATAGTAAACAAAGAAATACGCTACCGGATGAACTTAAAGACCCAAATGAAATTAATAAATATTTGGTCAACGTTGGCAATGCGGTAAATATAAATAACGACCTGTTAAAGTACTACAAAGGACATAAAAAACACAACATAACCCCACTAAATCTTTTTACTAACACTACATCTGAGAAAATTGAAAACCAGCTAGCAGCGATAAAAACAAATGCACTAGGGATAGACAACGTCAATTTGAAGATGTTGAAAATGATTAGTGAACACTGCATAAATCCGTTAACTGAAATTATAAATGAGTCGCTCAGAACGGGAAACATACCGTATATATGGAAACAATCAGTTGTTACTCCATTACCAAAAAATGATAAGCCCGAATCTTTCTCAGATGTACGACCAATAAACATACTACCTACAAAATCAAAATTACTAGAAAAAACGGTAGTGGAGCAATTGAACGACCATCTTAATAAAAATAAGATACTACCTGCAGTACAATCAGGTTTCCGAAGTAAGTTTGGTACTTGTACAGCTCTCCTAAAAGTAGTGTCTGATCTATGTATAGCTCTTGACAACAAAAAACTAGCATATCTGGTACTATTGGATTATAGTAAAGCCTTCGATTTATTAGACCACGAACTAATGCTAGCAAAGTTGGGTTATGTAGGAATAGAAGGCACAGCTTACACGTGGTTCCAGAATTACATTACGGATCGACAACAGTGTGTGAAAATCGAAGACAATACATCATCGCTGCTGAAGTGTGACAAAGGAGTTCCACAGGGAAGCATACTAGGACCTATACTATATACTATATACACATGTGATTTTCCAGAGGTCATAAAAAACTAAAGTACATCTGTATACTGATGACACACAATTGATAAAAGAGTTTTACCCAAATGATATCAACAAGGCCATAAAGGAAATTAATGAGGATTAGATAATATAGTAAAATGGTCAATGGATCATGGGCTGAGAATAAATCCTAGTAAATCAACAGCTGTATTAATGGGCACGGAGAAAAATAGAATGAGAGGATTACAGTTAAAGACGATCAATATCAACATAAATAATAGTATAGTACAAGAGACAGAGGTAGCAAGAAATCTAGGACTTATGTTAGATAACAACTTAAGTTTCGAACATCACGTGAATGAAATAAGTAGTAACGCATATATGACCCTAAAACACTTGTATAAATTCAAGACATTGCTAACAAGTGAAACCAAGTATCTAACCTGTGACAGTTTAATTTTATCCAGGTTAAATTACTGTTTAAGTGTATACTATCCTTTATTAACAGACCAACTAAAAAAAAGGTTACAAAAAATACAAAATATGTGTCTGCGATACTCATATAATATAAACATAAGGGAACACATAACACCGCACTACAGAAACTTAAGAATTTTAAAAATGCAAAACCGATACACATTACAGTTCAGCTGTCTACTTTATAACATTATGAATAATGGAGTACCCAGTTATCTAGCAGAGCAAGTAGTCTTAAGAAGTGAGTTGCATGAGAGAAACCTGAGAAACCCAACATATAATATTCCAGTGCATCGAACTACAAAACTCGAGGGCTCTTTCACATACAACGCACCGAAAATACTAAATTCAAATAAAGAGGATATGACTCTTCCATCAGTACAATGTTTTAAAAGGACAATAAAAAAAAGACAAATAGACAGTATGTAAATACGTAGAAACACATATAACATTAACACATTTGTATAATATCTAGGTATAAGTTGCTAATTCGGGGGTACCAATGTAATACGTATTTTATTTTCCTTTTGGCTGTGAGGAAGAACGACTTTGTCGATTCACAGTCAATTTGTGTGTATGGTAATTATTTATATATACAATAAATGTATGTGTTGTAATTATTTATATATATATATATATATATATATATATATATATATATATATATATATATATATATATACAATAAATTTATTATTATTATTATTATTAAAAACTTCCTTTGGGATCTAATGTTGCCTTGCAAGTAAATTAATTGCCAAAAATATCTAGATCTGCTGCCGAGACAATTAGAATCTGAAGTGAAGCACAAGGACTTCCCACCTTCAACTACATTCATTCTGGAAACCTAGGAAATTGGTATTATATATTCGATTATTTTTTTCTATTAAATTCCTTCTCGCTGATGCAATTTTCTTGATATAAAATTTCACCTAAAATTATATTTAAATAAGCATGTACCGGTTGCAACAGGATCATGATATACCCCCCTTTTCTCCTTTAGTTTAGAAGAAATCAGAACCCTCATGGTACACTTAAATGGAAGACTAAAAATTATATTATAAAAAAAATTGATGTTCGAAATGTCACTTATTTGGCATCGTTGGATTCAGAAAATTATGCAGAACTCAAAAATGCAATAATATATAGGATGTTCCACTTAAAAATCGAAAATTAGTCACTTCCGGTGAAACTGGAAAAAGTGAGGAGAAAAGAGGGTATACCATGATCCTGTTACATCTGGTATATTTTCTTTAAGATTTACTGTTAAATTCCAAATTTTACAAATTTCCTTTTTAAATTCATGTCGTAAAATTTATTTATTTATATAATATATTTTGTTATTCATTTTATAAATTATTTATTTTTCTTACCATAAATTTCAGTCTTGTCTATAAGAGACTGGTTTTAATGGAAAAAGAGAAATCAACTAGTTATTCACTATAGATGGTGCCCAATTAACATCAATTGTTCATTGTCTCCTTTTCCCAAATAAAACAAAATTTGTCCTATAATTAATATGATCTGCAGGAAACAACTACTCAGCGGGCAAAGACCCCGACCTGCTTTGAATTATACCTTACAAATCATGACAGAATGGTAGCCAATATCATTTGTCAATTCCCTGGCCAGACATAGACCGGTTTCGAAATTATTAGTTCTCATTAGTATGCCATAGATCATGGAACAGACAAACAACAGTGGCCAACCTGCTAGTTTTATACAAACTATAGTAAATTGTGTAGTGGTGAGAGGTAAGTGAATCCTCTCATATGGTCAATTGCTACTGTACACCATAGATGTTTCCATGGTGTATAGCGACTTGCGATTCTGCAACTACCCGAGAACCGCGGACTTTTTAGTCCTAGGTGGATGTACCCTACTGTTATAATGTATGATTTGCAGGAGACAACTACTCAGCGGGCTACTCTTTTCTTTCACTGGTTCACATTGTCTTTCGTTTCTCTGGCTCGCCTCAACCATTTTCTAATGTATTCTTTTATGTCTTTCTTCGTTACTTTACCGTCAAAAATTTCCGAGACCTCTGAAACAAATGAGTAATCAGAAACAAAATATGTGATTAGCCTAAAAGAAAAAAATCATTCATTTATAAAAATTATGTTTTAGAGCCCACTTGTGTTATTTGCAGATTTTCTTCGAGAGATTGATCAAAAGCCGTATCATTTCCATTCGAGTTTGTATCTACCGAATTTATGCTACTTTCATCCGAAGTATAAATAGGTGAGGGTACACTAGTATTATTGCAGTCAACGTCACAATCAATATTTAAATTTCCCGCGGTTGCAGGCGCACACGTATCCAAATTACATATATTAAATTACTTTCTAACTCCAATATAGAATAGTTATTTTTTATGACCATGTTTGAATTTAACTTTGCAACTTTGTAATATCTTTTTGACACTTTAGGCATTTTGCAGAGTTACTTATTAAAAGACAATATAAAATGTACTTACCTCTATCAATCAAAATTTTGTCCCAGAAAGATAGTGTTTGACCGATTTAACTTCAAACGTGGTAGACGTTTCCTTGATTCCTACTCGCACACTAACACCAAAAATAATCCAGATGTTGAAGCTGACTCTTTTTTAATCCCGACATTGTAAAACAGTGCTGCCACCCAATCCCCCAGCAACCCATTACAGAAACAATGAAGGATAATGAGGATTTTGTAAAAATGTCTAATATAAATGTATTAAATAAGTCTAAAAAGGTGACAAATGTATCTAGAAATAATCAAATGAACAGTCCAAGTACGAGTACTGTCTACAATTTATCCAACCGAAAGCAACCACTTAGTATTTTGCATATAAACATTCAATGCCTGAGAAATAAAATTCTTGAAGTAGAAATGCTCCTCAAAGACAATAAATTTAGTTTTGTTTGTTTTAATGAACACTGGCTAAAACCAAATGAAATAGCTCTACTAAACTTAAATGGTTTCTCGGCCATCTCTAGTTTTTGCCAAACCATACATATACATGGTGGGGTAAGTATAGTTGCTGATGATAACCGTCTAAACTGTACACCTTTGAATATAAACGTCAACAATCTCTGTGATGAAATAAACTGTGAAATCTCTGGCATGCTATACCAGAATACCCAATTAATAACCAGGTATAGGTCTCCCCAGGGTGATTTCAACATATTTATTGAAAAAATATCTACTCTTTTGGATAGACTCGATATAGAAAATCCTATTACAATAACAGGTGATTTTAATGTGAAATATAACACCAATGATTCAGATACATTGAAGCTAATCAACCTGTTTGAATCATATGGCCTAATACAAACCATCAAAGAAAACACTCGTTTTAATTCGTGCCTTGATAATATATTTCGAACTTCAACACACAATCTTTTTCAACAACAGTTTTAAATACCCACCTGTCAGATCATCTAGGAATATCTTTTCACTTTCATGCTAAACTTAAAAATTATAAGAGTAATGCATGTATAAACTATAGGCCCATAACTGAAATCGGGCTATTTCAAATATATAATTACATCGAAGGATTAAATTGGCATTTCATTGACGATTCTAGTATCGATTTAGATAACAAATTTCAAATATTTATCAACAAAATTACCAAGGCAATTGAAATCTGCTGCCCTTTAAAGTCTAAATCCATTAACAGCTTTAAAAGTGATTATAAAGATGACTGGTTTAATGATGAACTGAAAAAAAATGAGAGAGACATTACAACTGTTATGTGAACTAAACCGAAGAAATATTAAATTAGTGTCAAATACCGAATTACAAAACTTTAAAACAAGATATCGCCAAGAAATTTATAATGCAAAACATAACATGAATGATGATTACATTAAAAACTCAAAAAATCTGCAGTCAGCTATGTGGAATATAATCAATAACAATGACAAATCGTCCCGACAATGTAAATATAAATGCCAATGATTTTAATGACTTTTTCGTGAATATCTCAGAAAATATTATAAAGGACCTCGCTAAAACTGACATAAATCCGTTGAATTATATGAATGAGATAAACCTATTAAACAATTTCACTTTTAAAGAAGTGACATATAATGAAGTTCGAGGTATAATCAGTAAATTAAAAAACACTAAAAGTAAAGACCCTTATAATTTCACAGTTAAAATCATTAAATGTTTAATAAATCTCATTCTGATCCCTCTAAGAAAACTAATAAATTTGTGCATAAGAAATAGTTGCTTTCCTCAATGTTTGATGATTGCAAAAGTAATTCCAGTTTTTAAGAAAGGGTCTAGTGATGATCCGACGAACTATAGACCTATTTGACTTGTTCCGCTATTCGCAGAAATATTTGAATCTGTTTTAAAAAATCAGATAAATATATATTTTGAAGTAAATGCAATGTTCAGCCTAAGTCAGTATGGCTTTAGAACCAATCTGTCTACATCTCTAGCTATAAACAGTCTCACCCAAAATGTCTTAGATGCATTCGAAAACAAATTTTACACTCAGGCTTCTTTTTTCGACCTAACAAAAGCCTTTGACTGTGTGTCCCACCACATTTTATTAAAGAAACTGACAGTATATAATTTCGATAAAAATAGTATTGAGCTAATAAAATCTTACCTCACAGAAAGATGTCAATATGTATATTATAACCAAAACCAGTCAACTCAACAAATTTGTAAACATGGTGTACCTCAAGGCTCTGTGTTGGGTCCAACACTCTTTCTAATTTATATAAACGATCTGCCAAATTTCAACTCAAACGTTTCTTCCATATTATTTGCTGACGACACCACAGTTATCAATCAAGACAAATCATTACCTCAAATACATATGAAGGTAGTCGACACACAGTCAAAGATAACTACTTGGTTTCTTTCAAATTCATTGCTTGTTAATGACGACAAAACTCAATCCTTACTAATACTAATAACAGTGGCAATATTGGATTATTAAATTTGTATTTTGCATCAATCTGTGGAGCAAGAGCTGTGGAGAAATCCTGCTAATTAATTAGTGCATTTCTGAAGTAATTTTCAACAAAACCCTTGATTATTTAAACATCAAAGTTAGTGTTATCTGCATTAAAAGTTTTTTGTAGTGATAAAAACCGTGCTCTTTTTTACGGTCATCCTAGTTTTTCTATAAAGATAAGTAAAATAAGTTCTGTTATATAGGGTGGTTTAACTAATTATCACCTAGAAGATAAAAATGGATGAATGTGGCAAATGCAAAATAAAAATCAATACAGAGGACAAATTTATCACCTGTGATAGTTGTCATGTTCCTTTTCATCTGGTGGAAAAGTGTTGTAATATGTCATCTTCTGAAACTCGAGCTGCAGTATTACAAAAACGGATTTTACTCTCTTTCTGTGAGGATTGCAGATTCATTCATTCAAAAGTGTTCCCATGCTCATTAGGAAAATTGAGGATCTGAATTCTGAAGTTGAAAAACTAAAGAAAACAGTCTCAGAATTGAAGAAATCGCAAAATAACTCGGAGGACATGGAGTCAATGTTAGTCGAGCTACATGAGCGTAACGTGCGGTCCAATAATCTAATGTTATACAATATGTCAGAATCAAAAGCTAACAATTTGGATGATAGGGTTAGAGAGGATAGACTTGGGGTAGTCGAGATATTGAAGTAGCTAGATATTCAAAACGACAATGAGCATCTATTAAAAGTTATACGTGTTGGTAAAGTAGGTGGAAATAGACCTAGACCTCTCAAAGCTGTCTTTTCTAATTCACAAGTTGTGAAACTGGCACTCAAATCTAAAGCCAGACTATATAATACTGATTTTAGAATCAGTCAAGATCAGACAAAGATGCAACAGGACCAATTTAGATGTGCCAAGGCTGAGTTAAAAGGTAGAGAAGATAAAGGCGAACAAAATCTTACCATCAAATATATTAAAGGGATTCCAAAAATTATAAAAAAGGATGTAACTAATTCAAAAAATTAATAGCCAACCCCTTATTAGTGTACTGTCAGAATGTTGGTGGGCTTCGTACCAAATTGCTTGAGCTCAAGCTTGCAATGTCCTTTTCTAATTTCGATATAATTATTTTATGTGAAAGCTGACTAACCGAGGATATTGCAGACACAGAAATTGAATCAATTAACTAGCAATAAATCTAGAGGCGGAGGCATTTTTATAGCTGTCAAAAAAGAAATATCAGCAAAAATAATTGAATTAGGACATGATAATGTAGGACACTTATTTCTTTTATGTAAATATGGCAATGAAGCTCCATTTATTTTAGGAGTCTATATACCTCCAAACTCACCTAATGAAGTGTACCTTAGTCATTGTCAAACTGTGGAAAATATTGTCCAGAATTTCCCTTCCCATAAATTAATACTATTTGGTGACTACAATTTACCCGAAGCTACATGGAATAACGATGATTTTGGTGTTAATGTGAATTGCCCGCAAGGTTCAGCTGCAGTGTATTTAGCACAATGTTTTGGTTTCCTACATCTATTTCAATTATATGTGTTTCTCAATAGCAGAAATGTATTTTTAGACTTATTGTTCTCACAAGATAATAATATAAATATATCGTTAGCAGAAGACTTGCTTTTGCCAGCCTCTGTCCATCATTACGCATATAAATTTGTTATAGAGAATCTTCATTCCACTGATACATGTCTTAGATATGAGGACTTTTATTATGATTTTAGAAATGCAAACTATATTGGCCTCAATGACTATCTGGCTTCTGTGGATTGGAGTGCTTATCTGAATGATATGAATGTGAATAGACAAACCGAAAACTTTTATGAAATGATTTATATGGGTATAGCTCTGTTTGTTCCTTTAAAGAAATTTAAAACTTCCAATTTTCCTAAATGGTTCTCTGCTGAATTAAGAAATTTGGTTGCCAAGAAAAAAATAGCACACAAAAACTACATATTATCGAGAAATGACCATGATTACTTTATATTCTCGCAACTGAGATCAAGTTGCAAAAATATTTCTAAAATTTGTTACAGTGATTATTTGAGAAATGTTGACAGAAATTCATCAAGCAATCCAAAGTTGTTCTGAAAATTTCTTAGAGAACAAAGATCTTCCTTTGATTTACCTGGGGAAATGTATTTAAATGAATTCATTACAAATAAAGCAGAGGAAGTTGTAGATCTTTTTGCGAGCTTTTTTTCCACAGTGTATTCAGGGGAAAGTTGTGATATTCCCAATACCACAATATCTAGCAATAACCTCATTACATGTAACGACATATCATTGGTTAATATATTTGATAAAATATCGAAAATACCTTATAAGTTGTCGGTAGGACCTGATGGCATTCCTAATACATTACTGAAAATATGCGCCTGTACTTTATCTAAGCCCCTACATATTCTCTATAAAAGGTCCTTAGAAACAGGTATTTTTCCTGAATTGTGGAAGGACAGCTTTGTTGTACCAATTTTAAATTCGGGTGATAGAAGTAATATTGAAAATTTTGAATGAATTTTCGGTTAATTCTATAAAAACTGTTTATTGTGTCTTGGTTAGATCACAAATTGAGTATACCTCAATGATATGGTCTTCTATATACATGGTGCATGTGAAAACTCTAGAAAGAACGCAGCATAAATTTTTGAGGTTTTGTTCGTTTAGGCTCAATAATCCAATAATCAATCACAATTATACAGACATTTTGACTTTGCTCAATTTAAACACCTTAGAAAAACGTAGAGTTCACACTGATATTTTATTTATATTTAAATTGGTTAATGGAATTATCGTATGTCCGGACTTGTTACAAATTATTAATTTTAATGTGCCTATCAGAATACTAAGAAATCAATATACCTTTACTACTCGGCATCGCTCAACTAATTACGGTAGAAATTCTCCAATCGACAGAAGTCTGAGAGCCATTGATGATCATAATTTGAATATATTTGATTGTAGTGTAGCAAGGTTTATGAGACTGATCAAGAGTACTATTTAGTCATTTCGCTCATGCATTCTTGTTATAATAGTTTCGGTTTTTAGATAACTTATAGTTTACAATCTGCAATTTTTAATTGTGATGATGTGTGTTTGTGTGCAACTTATAGTTTTGCGTGTATATATTTATCTTATGATATAGTTATTGTATATGTATTATTATTTTATTATGCTCTATACCTTTATTATGTAATATTTATATGTATATGTTCTTTTCTCTTTTTTAACTGTACACTATATAATGGGGTTATCCCGTCAATTAAATAAATAATGTTACAGATAAATATTGTATTTATTATAACCAAATTTATTCGTAAATTTAAAAAACACATTTTTTAAGCACATACAGGTATTAAATCACTTAGGTGCACTAAGTAAGTTAATATAGAAAACCAATATACTAGTTGTATATAAAATTTTATTGTGAACATTAGTTTGCATTGTATTAAATAAAATTAATAGAATTTTAACTTCGACATTTTAATTCGCTTTATATTGTATTTAATAACTGGTTACACGATATTATCACAATTTGTTCATACCATGCCATATTCAAAACGGAACTTTTTAAAAACATTATATCAAAATTAGCGTATGATTTAATGGTGATAACCATTTTTATAATTTTTAGGTTTGAAGATGGGACGAACACAGTCCAACTTGATTCGTTGCAAATAAAGCATAAAAATTCTCGTGTGAATCATATTCGGATGTATGAAGATTTTAAAAGGCATTCATCAGCACATAAGGATCATTCAGAAGTAGCTGTGTATACCTGTGACATATGTGCGTTTCAGACAAAATATAAGAATAATTTAAAGAGACATTTTCTGAAGCATAAGGATCCTTCAACATTAATCATGTACAAATGTGACTCTTGTTTATTTCAAGCAAAATATAGGACTGATCTCAAAAGACATTTGCTGAAGCATAAGGATCCTTCAGATATAACAATGTACAAATGTGAATCTTGTTCATTTCAGACAAAATATAGGGATGCATTGAGAACACATTTGCTGTGGCATAAAAATCCTTCAGAACAAACATTGTACAAATGTGACTGCTGTTCGTATCAGACAAGGCGTAAATGGGACCTTAAAACTCATTTAGTAATACATAAGAGTCCTTCAAAAGTTCCAGAGTACAAATGTGAGTCTTATACTTTTCGAACAAAAACAAAAGGTTATCTTCAAACACGTTCGCTGGAACATAAAGATGCTTCAGATGTGACATTGTACAAATGCTATTCGTGTTCATTTCAAACAAAATATAGACGTGGTTTCAAGTCACATTTGCTGAAGCATAAGGATCCTTCAGCATTAATCATGTACAAATGTGACACTTGTTTATATCAAACAAAGTATAGGAGTAATCTCGAAGTACATTCGCTGAAACATAAAGACCCTTCAGATGTAACGTTGTACAAATGTGACCCTTGTTCATTTCAAACAAAATATAGAAGTGCTTTCAAGAGACATTCGCTTAAGCATCAGGGTCCTTCAGATTAATAGTGTAAGTACAAATGTGACTTGTGTTCATTTCAAACGTAATATAGGAGTGCTTTCAAAAGACATTTGCTGAACTCACTAGTTTATTAATAATATTTTGATATACAGCATGTCTCTAATAAAAAGATGGCTACTCCAAATAGAGGTGAGGCTGTCCAAAAGCAAATTCAACAAGACTGGCTAAACAGGTAATAATATATAGAAATAATAACAATAAGCATTAAAAAAATAACAGACTTCTTAAATTCTTTTGATTTGTCTTGTCAATTGAAACTCGCTGGGTTAAACGAAAAATTAACTATTTTGGAAAGAAAGATAGATTATTTGGAAGCTTGCGTTACAAAAGGAGAAATACTTACATGAGAGTAGCTTATTCTATATTTAATCAGACGCTACGTGTACACAGTTGTGCTGCCCATATTCAATGCCCCCCCCCCCCCATGTCGAAATTCTGGGACCGCCACTGTGTATAATGTTTGTCTTCAGAATGTTATGGTCATATATTAGTATATTTGTAGTTTTAATTTTGTACTTGCAATTTTATTTTGTGTACTTGTAATTTTATTACTGTATTTTACTGACTTGTGTAATGATTGTATAATTAAAAACATCAATAAACTTTACTCTACTCACTTTTCACCACTACACCCTAATATCTCGTCCATTTGTTGATCGATTTAGATCAAATTTGGTATACTTATTGGCAAACATTAGGAATTCATATTAGCAATTGAGATAGGTCTTTTACATAATCTTGTTCGGCATAATCTAAAACCCCTGTATATTAAATTTCATTAAAAAGTATTCATTCCTTTATAAAAAAAGTCATATCTAAAGCTATTTTTTAAAATACTTAGAACTCAGCATACCCAATATCTTTGTTAACATGGAGTGCCTTGGAATGGATTTGACAATTGTATCGAATGGCGAATTAAACTTAAACATAGCTACACAACAATTAAGTATTGCTGATAAAATTGAAATAATAAGAATTGTTGGTGACAGTGTCCTCTTATCGAGATGCAGCCAGTATCTTCAATTTGAGACATCCACAGATTCACTACGATAGGTTCAATTAATAGAATATTTAATAGAACTGGAGATGTATCCAAACTTAGAGCCAAAAAATATAACGTTGCCGATCGTCCATTAGATTAAGTAATATCAGATGCTGTTAATGCTGAACCACATGTTAGTGTCAGAGATTTATTTCTATAAACTTGAATGTAGACAAATAAAATTTGGAGGTGCTTTGGCCATTGAATACCATAATTTAAAACCATATAAGCCCAAGTTTTTACACACACTATGGAAGAGGAGATTGGAATATTGTTTCCGGGTACAGGGTTTGTTTTTAAACGAAACAAATTTTTTGAAAAAAATTATTTTCAGTGACAACAAATGGCATGGTCTCATTGCAAAACTCAAGGTATTGGTCAACAGTAAACTCACACTGAGTTATAGTGGAATCAGACAAGCATCAAATTTTAGTGAAAAAGGAATTGTCTCCAGTGTAAATTTTTTTTAAACATGTTAGTTACATCGAACACTATACGAAATGGACATTTTCTACCTCTAGCAACCGCCGCTACGCAAGAGATCAGCCATTTTGTGAAAAATTGACCATCTTGGTCGTTCTTTCTAAATATAGATGAGTATATCTCGGTATGTGTAGGTCCAAAATAATTGAGGCTGTTTGTTATGATATATAGGCTATTAGCAGTTACAATATGAAATTTTTATCTGCACACATAACCTCAAAAAAAAAACTGAAAAAACTGCTAAATTTTGGTTTTTTGGTTATAACTTAAATAAACTATAAATTTTCAGAAATTATACTATATAATATGAACAATAACTGGTTAAAATTGATTGGCCAATAACTCTTGTGCATCGCATCGTATGAGGTTCTTTTTTTTTTGAAAAATGTAGGTTTTTTTTTATGCACTTTATGATGGAAGAAAAAAATTTTAAACTTGAAAAAAAGTGAAAAAAATCGATTTTAAATTTTTATTCATATGCTAATTTAATTATCCATCAGATTAAAACATAATTTTTCAGTCGCAAACTCCTCCATAAAATCTTTATTTTACGATAAGGAACATAACCAGACTGCAACCAAGAGCTACTCTCCGGGCTATGTGCCCCGCCGAGCGCTGAATTACAAGTTACAAGCCTGGTACGTTAAGTGTAATAATGGGCCTGAAAACGATATTTCTTTTATATTTTTATAATAATGTGCACGTCATAACTTAAACATTGCAATTTAATTTATCTCTCTAGCGCTTAAAATGGCTTCACAATTAATTGTTGAAGTTTGAATAATTAGTCGACGCCTTGGGGCGAGCGTAGGTCCGTCTTTACTATGTACATACTTCGGTATGCGATGTAAAGCAACGACAGGCGCAGTTAGTACTTGGATGGGTGACCGTTCCAACGGAAACCGCGTTCTCGCCTCACATATCTTCCAGCGGCTTGTATATCAGTGTATGCGCGGAAGCTATACAACCTTAGGCGAGGGTTATATAGGAGATATACCATCCTTCGGAGGGGATGTAAAGCCGTCGGTCCCTTGTCTATTAAATGTTAGGCAAGTAAAAGATTCCTACTCTTCTTAAGGGAAGAGGTTCAGCAAAATTCCTGGTTGGGGGTAGCTCGTCTACAGGCGTCAGTGTTAGGCCTCAGTAGCGGAAATAGGCCGACGTTAAATAAATGTATATAAAAAAATATAGTCCACACCTACATTTTTCTTTGTAGCAGCTCGACCGAGTGCACTACGTTATCGGCTCTCATTTACTTGATAGTACCGATGCTAGTGTATGCTTTGCTGTGATGTTATCACAATGGCTTCACAAAATAGTCATTTTAAATACTGTATTGTGCCTCGATGTACCAATACAATAATCAGTACCCCAAACAAAATATTTATAATATGCCAAAAGGAGAAAAAATACAAAGACAATGGTGTGATGCAATGAAGAGAGATAAAAAGAAGAATAACATCTTTTCGAGTACAAGTAATAGGTATTGTTGTGAAGATTAGTCACCTCAAATTTTAAGTTGTAGTGTAATGTATTTTTGGATCTGGTTGAGACCAAAAATGTATTTTTATGCCAAATATCCCTAAACTCTATGCCGGATGTCACTGAAATGATTAGACAAGCTATAAGCAAGTTTTTAAAATATAAAACTCAAACTTGACAGAGGTAATATATACAAAAAACATAAATAAATTTTTTATTATTTAACACTTTTTCATCACTTCCGGTTTCCCGGAAATGACCCCAAATTTTAAATTTTAATGTATATTTTTATATTTCCGGATTTCAGAGATGATTTTAAATACGACTGCATTGTTTTAAACAAATATTTGACTCCACTTGATTTTTTAGGGCCATTTTTACGTCTAGAGTGCAGTGAATGCACTTAAATCAATCAAATGTACCAAAGCGAGAAGAGAAAAATATAAACGTGAAATTTCTCGAATTGATTCAGTGCCTACGATCAACCAAAATTTCCGAAATCACTAATTTGTAATTAAATCAACTTTTTCAAATGAAAACATCTTGTAGACACCCAATAGTTAAATAGTAATTTTCACGACAAATCCATTGATAACTTCAAATCAAAAATCGGTTTGATATTGATCTAAATACCTACGCAGGCAAAAATGAGGTCATGATTTCCAACCTCATGCAAATTGCCTTAAATATAATATCCAAATGGTGCTCATCAGAGGGGCTCAATGTCAATCCGAGCAAAACAACTATTGTCCCGTTCACTAAAAGGAGAAAACTCAATCTTAGAACTCCTGTACTGAATGGAATGATACTAAATTTTTCCAGTGAAGTCAAGTATCTAGGAGTAATCCTGGATCAAAAACTTACCTGGAACTTACATCTGGAAAGGACTCTTACTAAAGCAACAGCGGCAATATGGACGTGCCGTAGGTTGTTTGGTAAGACTTGGGGTCTAAGACAGAAAATGACACTTTGGTCTTATCTTTCGGTTGTCAGACCTATGGTAACCTACGCATCATGCGTATGGTGGCCAAAAACAGAAGAAAAAATAGCACAGGGAAAGTTGCAGAAACTGCAACGCCTTGCCTGTATAGGGACTACAGGAGCAATGCACTCGTGTCCCACAGCAGCTATGGAGGCTATGCTTGACCTACTTCCCTTGCACTTGCATGTAAGGAAGGAGGCAGCACTCAGTGCCTTACAACTGCACCAGGCACATAAATTTAAACCAGGCGATCTAGTTGGCCACTTAAGGATTCTGGAGTTAATCCATTTGAAGTCCATGACCAAACCCACTGACTCAATGCCAATCAAACAAGACTTTGACTGCCCGTCTGACGTGCTAATTGAAAGCCGTCAGACGAGCAAGATAGAGGCACTGTGATTGGAACAAGGGTCACTCATCTGGTATACAGATGGATCTAAGATGGCTGAAGGGGTAGGAGTGGTCATAGCAGGGCCTAAATGTAGGCTATCCAAAGCCCAACCCCCAACCATCTTCCAAGCAGAAATTTACGCTATAGATCTGTGTGCCCAGGAATGCCTAAATAAAGGCATCCGAAGGGCAAAGATCTATATATTATCTGATAGCCAGGCAGCACTAAAAGCTCTAAGGCCCTATACCTTTGAGTCTAAAATTGCCTGGGAATATAGACAATCCCTGAAGCAACAGGCCAACAACAACAAGGTTACCTTGATGTGGGTGCCAGGGCATGAGGGAATACAAGGAAATGAACTTGCTGACAGCCTTGCAAAAAAAGGATCTAAAGCACCATTCATTGGACCCGAACCGTTCTGTGGCCTGGTCAAGGGACACATAGCGGAGGAGATCCAAGAATGGGAAAAGGACCAGAAAAAGTCTTACTGGAGGAATACTCCAGGCCAAAGACAAGCGAAAAAGTTTATAACTTATTCGACAAAGAATGCCACAAGGCTTCTCAAACTTGAAAAGTCCGAATTAAGGCTAATCGCAGGCCTTCTAACTGGCCACTGCCCCTTGAGATATCATCTCAAGAATATGGGCAAGGCGGTAGACAACAAATGCAGATATTGCGATACTGCAACTGAAATTGCGGAACACATACTTTGTGAATGCAAGGTGTTAGTCCGCACTAGACTAAAATTCCTAGAACAGGCGGAATTAATACCTGAAGACATAGGGAAATTAGCACCCAGGAAAATCACAGGCTTTGTAAAAAGTCTTGGAATCCTGGGCAACAACTAGATGTAGGGTAAATCACAAAAGATCTTTTAGGTTGACGTGAAGTAAGGCTGTTTGAAGCCAAACGACCCCATAAAACAATCTACAAATACCTACGCAAATATAAAAATGGTCCTAAAAAAAATCGAGTAGTCTCAATTTTTAAAAAAAACTATTCAATCGCACTTAAAATCGTCTCCGGAATCCAAAAATGTAAAAATATACAAGATGTTCCATTTAAAATTTCAAAGTTTGGATCATTTCCGTAGAAACCGGAAGTGATGGAATAGTGTCAAATAAGTAAGAATTCGTCATATTTAGTGTGTATTACCCCTGCCAAGTTTGAATCTTATACTTGAAAACTCTAGAAACTATGGCCTGTCTAATGATTCCGCTGACACACCTGGTATAGTAAGTTCACTCCAAATATCCCGTACCTTCAAATTTTTATCTTGAAAGGTAAACAAGAAAATGGGGTGTACTTGGTCTCGTGGGCACCCGACATATAAATGTAGTATATATAAAAGAATATCAATGAATGATATAATAGATATAACGAATTATTAAAGTTTTTACCTTCATGCTTTTAAAACATGGATTTCAGCACTTATAAAATTGCTATTTGTAGCAAAATAACTTGCCATTGTGACCAAGTCAATTTTTTGTAAGTTATCTGACTGTCCACGAATAAATCCCTGCTCCATTATTGTCACATGTCAAAGTAAGACTGCTTCATTTATGTGTTAGACCATAAGGCGTCTCTGCCAGAATTGCGATAATTGGAATTGCATGCTTTTGTAAGACGAATACACGATAAATATGAATGCACCATATCTCACATGTGAGTGAAAGTTTGCATAGTATAGTATTAAAAGAATATCGTGTAGCAATTCAATTGCTACTTTTCTTGAAATGTAAATAATAATTAAAAAAAACATACAATATTGTTTGAGGATGAGCATTTATTGTTCCATCAAACGTATAAATAATTAAATAAAAACTTATATCTATACAAAATTGCAAATAAACAATATTTCAAATCTCCTGCTGTCCTGAAATAATAATTAACGAAAGTATATACTCATTCCATCTAGTAATCACTTACCTGTTTTCGTTGACCTTTGAAAATACTTCCTTAATCGGTTTTGAGTAATTTTTAATCGCCTCACATGAAGATGTCGTATTTTGATTGCTGTCAGTCTTGTTTATACTGTTATAATTACAAAACACTTTAATTTTCTTACAATAATTAAACTCTTATAATCTAAACTAAAATAGATAAAAACATCGATATTCAAAAGTTAAATTGAAAAACAAGTTTTCTGCATTTCGACATAGTATGGGTCGAATAGATGTACCCTCTTAGCTCCATTGACTAGTATTGCCACCTATGGTCATTTACTCTGTTCAAATATTCGAGATAGGCAATTGGTTTTTAACTGCTAAGAGATTGAGCTGTTGCTCAGAGTTTTTCTGTATCCGACCAGTAAAGACAATTAATGGCGAATATTATCCAAGATTATCAAAACCTTAGTTGTGTGTGTCATTCAGTAAGAATAGAATTTCTCAAATCCAGCGTAACCACTGCCAGGCCACACAACACCAACGGTCAGTAAAACATCTAAATGTTCATTGTACTTATTTTGTTTGTATTATCTAATTTAATTTTTTTTCTCGATAATTTTAGGCCTGTTACGTAGAGTTAAAAATCAATCTTTCATATAAAAGTCCATGGTTTTCTGTATGGTGGATATCGTGATTTTATTCACAAAATTTTGGTCAAAGTGCCACCAAGGTTTTCTTTGGAGACCACGTAAGCCGTTATACGACAGTAGCATCCTAGAAACAAGAATATCCTGCCGCACCTGGACAAAATTACCTGCAGCCTATTAAAAATCTAGATTGTTCCACATTGGAGGTTGTACCACTACCACCATTTTTCTTTTCTTTTTTTATATGAAGCCAGCCATATTTTTACACCAACAGTAAGAGTTAAAGAAAATTATTTACAGTGACATAACATAATATAGAGGTTTATTTTTTTAAATATATATAACCGCCTATGGTTAAATTTTTTCATTTATTGTCTTTTATGCAATCACTGCGTTCATAATACCAACTATTATATTGAAGGTGCACACATATTTCTAAGTATTGCCAAAACAAATTGTACAGCAACGTATACATGTATGCAGCGCTTCTTTCAGGTATTTTTTTATTATTCCGCCACATATCAAAGCTGTTATTTGACTCTATGGTAACATTTTTGCCTAATATTTTTCATTATAGTCTCGTAGATTTTAATATTTGTTTTATTTATTTTCATCTCCTGTTAGGACTTGAAATAGTTAATTTATTGGTTGGTTAACTACCTTATATAAGTGAAGTACCCTGTATATACCCCATATATAAATTTAGTTTTTCCTATTTATATTTCCAAATTCAAGTAATTATTGCAGTTAATTCATTTCATTTTTACATTTGTTTATTTATTTAAATTTGAACAAAGTAAAGTTACCAGAATGCATTTTAAAATTATATTCTTTTAAAGCAAAGTTAAAAGCTACAGTTTTAACTAAAAAGTTACATAAAATCGAGTCGAGTCAAAGGGTTTGTTGGTTTGTTTATCGTATATTCAGATAAGTGTCAAGTACTTCGTTTATTCCCAGAGTATGAAATCGCCTACACTTTTCTACCTTAACTATAGAAAAAGATAGATAGAAAGTTGAGCGTCGAATATTATAATAACGTTAAAATAAACATATTCCCAAAAGAAACAAGCGGAGATGCATAATTCGGGTAGAAGGGTGACATCAGGAACCATATAAAAGGAAGACGGAGTGGTATTTAAAAGGGAAGATAGACGGCATCGGAAGACAGCACCTTTTAAGCTACGTCGCGATATTTTCTCCGAGCTTTGGAAATTAAATTGGAAACACCTCGAAGTTACGTCGCGATATTTTCGCCGAACTTTATATTTGCCTTTGAAATCATTCTAAGCCACGTCGCGAGTTTCTCGCCGAGCCTAACAAATTATTTTGGGATTATTTTTCACTAAATCAGCCGCCTAGACTACTAGCCAAACAATATTATAACTTACATCTGATTTTAACGAATTCTTCTCAACCACCGACATGCTCGATGAGAATATTCAGCTGACATAAATTTCTAAAGGTGATTACTTTCTTATTTCGAAACTCTATTTTATTATTTGCAATTGCATTCATATTCTGGTTTCGGCGGGGTGTAATGGGGGAAATTGGCGCATTTGTGGTACCAAAATAATATTAGATTAATGTTTTAAATGGAATATTGGCTTTGATTTTTAACTATCATAATATTGTATTACCGGTTATTCAGTAATGATTTTATTCACGATTTTAATTCATAAAATTTCATTTTCTGAATATTTTATTAGGGAAGTTTGCGTTTGCAAGATGACAAGTTTATATCCAGGAACTATGACTTTTGACCATGCACTACAAGTTTACAAATACTTTTTCTTAGGCGCTTTACGCTGATATAAGAGCTGTTATAAGAGTCTTTGTCGACCAATTTTATTTATTTAACTACTAAATTGTCAACGATGTAAAGTTCTTGTGACTACGAGAACGTAATTGTTTGTGAACTGTGTTTGTACAACATAACAGTAAAATGGGTGCCTTACAGACTATCGGTGTCCCATATAAATTTAGAATTAACAGTCCGCTGTTTTAAGGACACTTGTCTACACCAATCTGTAAGGTCGTCGATCTTTTCGGCCACCCCATATCAACATCTGTTCAGTGCTAAACACTTACTACTGCTGTTTAGTTTATCAGTCAATTGACACAAAATCAAATTTCCAGCGTTGTTTAGACTGTTCTTTCTAATACTATTGAAGCCGATTGGTTAGGTGCAGTCGGTAATTGCCATATACTGTATCTTGCTATCTTTCTTATCAGTAGACGAGAGCACAATTATAATAAAACTGGAAATTTCCACAACTATTAATTACTTGCAAAAGGGAAGTTTCATTCCCACAGCTCGTGAGTGTTTTCACTGAAACCAGGCGCCGTAGCCAACTACTACAGAAAATATCAAATAACTTTTGTTAGGTTGAAACACTTATTTTCTGTTATGTTCGTAAACTTTGACACTGCAGTTGCGTTCTCTTTGTTTTGAAGTAACATCTTTGACGTTTGTTCACTCATGTTATTATCATTCCCAGACTAAATTTTCCTATTATAATATTTAGACCTTTGTCTCAAATATTTGGATTATTTTGATTTCATGTTCGACTATTGTTGCATCAATTTATATAAAATAAAATGGGTTTTTTTTACAATTTTTTCCCATCAATTATTGTCTTATTCTTTCACCTTTACCTTTTCGTCATATAAGTAATAAACTAAATAAATGTTTTAATTTCAAAAGAAAAATAGAAAAGAAACTTCAAGTATAAATGTACAGTGCAATCTTGAGTAATAAGATACTACATAAATAACATATAATTAACTGGGTCTCTCAATTAATAGACAGTGTGTTCAAGTTTACCAGGTATTTAAATTAACAGAGTGATTAAATTTTCTAAGGTATATTAAGTTATATAGTATCAGACAGAAACAAGTAATATTAAACTTTTTATGAAAGAACCTGGGGTAATTAAAAAGGGTTACTACACACACACAACGAAATTGGGGTCCTACCCTAACAAAACTAGACGATCACGCAAATGGCCAATCTTATTTGTTTATCCTTCAGATAAATAAATAGTAATGAATTTACTGGTGACCTAATTACCAGGATTTCATTTATAATTAATTGGGGTGGGCTTAAACCTTTACATAAGCATTCATAAAATCAACCAATTGGCGCCCTTATTACAAGTGTAATTGTTTTAATAATTTTCAAAAGAAAGAAAATCTTTATCTATGACCTAGCTCACCAACAAAACCCTGAGAGCCGTTCGCAGTGTCAAAATCAAAATTTAATAACAAATAAATGACATCTATTACAAAATACATTTTCAAATATCAAACAGCTTAAAGTAGGGGACAATCGCACCTACAGTGCTTAGCTAAAAATCGTATTTGCTCTTCTTAGTTAAATCGTCCTATCTACATTTTTTTTTCGTTTTCTGGGTTCCTATCTATATTGGTAAGTCAGCATTATTTATATTTATTTTGACTTTATTTTTGTTCAACTGTTCATTTTTTTTAATTAAAAAATTAGGTTTATTTAAATAAAGTATATAAGTATAAGTAAACATTATTTACTACGATAAAATGTGCTATCTTACATTTTTTTTTTCTAATTAATAATAACATTTTATTATTGTCTGAAAGTTATTTGTGGCATTCTATGAATATTCTTTCCTATTATTTGGGTTCTCTGCCACATGTATTATTATCCTCTTCAAAACAAATCACCGAATCTACAAAATAATAGAATTATTGGAAAAAAAAGCCTCTGTGCCTGTGACGTTTACGCCAAAGGAATAGTCAGAGGTTATTTTTTGCAAATAATATAAATCGGAATAAACACAGAAATAATGTATTTTGCTGACGTTTCGGGAAGTAATCTCTTTCCGTTTTCAAAGCTGACTCTTATTTTGCTGTGTATGTCAAATACACAGCTTTAAGATTCTGTTTATGTTATTTCCATAGATACTTACTACTTACACAGAACATAGAACTGATGATATTTACTTTTAGATAATGTTGAGTTTGTTAAGTTCTTCTTTTAACATTGGTAGCCAGGTTGTATAAATATCTACAGAACAATTCGATACGCACTTATCTTCATTTAATAAGATTATTGCTGATTCTTTAATTTTTCTTTTTTTGGTATCTGTCTTTTGTTAAAATTTTTGCCGAGTCCCAGTTTATTCTATGTCCGTTTTCCCAAGCATGTTGTTCACAAATCTTTGATTTCTGAATTTCATTCTTTCTAATATAATTCTTGTGCTCATCCAACCTCGCACTGAAAGGTCTGGATTCACCCACATAACATTTATCACATTCGCACGGGATATTGTAAATACAGTTTTTTGAATTCTGCTCCCTGTTTATCGGTTTTGTTTTTGTTAAAATAGATCTTAAAGTGTTCCCCGTTTGAAATATCCTCCTAACATCAAATTTGTCACCTATACGGCGTAGCTTTTCCGATAGTCCGTATACATAAGGAATTATTGCTGTATAATGACGTTCAGGTTTTTGTCGTACCTGATTGTCCCTATTTTCAACATTTATGGAAACTCTTCAACAAACGCTTCAGGATGTTGATTTTGTACTATTTTATTAGATGAAATTATTTTGGCCCTATCGTATAAACATTTTACAACACCCCTTTTAACATTTATTGACTGATTTGAGTTAAAATTTAGATATCTATTAGTATGTGTTGGTTTTCTATAAATGCTTGTTTCAATTGTATTATTTACCCTTCTAATTAAAACATCTAAAAACGGTAGTTCATTCCTACTTTCTACTTCTAATGTGAATTTAATAGACGGTTCCTTACTATTTATATTTTCCATTTATATATTAAATATTTATATTTTCAAACGGGGAACACTTTAAGATCTATTTTAACAAAAACAAAACCGATAAACAGGGAGCAGAATTCAAAAAACTGTATTTACAATATCCCGTGCAAATGTGATAAATGTTATGTGGGTGAATCATCCAGACCTTTCAGTGTGAGGTTGGATGAGCACAAGAATTACATTTATAGAAAGAATGAAATTCAGAAATCAAAGATTTGTGAACATGCTTGGGAAAACGGACATAGAATAAACTGGGACTCGGCAAAAATTTTAACAAAAGAAACAGATACCAAAAAAAGAAAAATTAAAGAATCAGCAATAATCTTATTAAATGAAGATAAGTGCGTATCGAATTGTTCTGTAGATATTTGTACAACCTGGCTACCAATGTTAAAAGAAGAACTTAACAAACTCAACATTATCTAAAAGAAAATATCATCAGTTCTATGTTCTGTGTAAGTAGTAAGTATCTATGGAAATAACATAAACAGAATCTTAAAGCTGTGTATTTGACATACACAGCAAAATAAGAGTTCTTCCAAAAAAAGCTTTGAAAACGGAAAGAGATTACTTTCCGAAACGTCAGCAAAATACGTTATTGATTTATATTATTTGCAAAACATAACCTCTGACTATTCCTTTGGCGTAAACGTCACGGGCGCAGAGGCTTTTTTTTCCAATAATTCTATTACTTTGTAGATTCGGTGATTTGTTTTGAAGAGGATAATAATACATGTGGTAGAAAACCCAAATAATAAGAAAGAACATTTTATTTTTGTACATTTCTTTATAATCTCGTTAAAAATGTATGTAAGTTTGGAATGTCCATAGAAAAAAAACTTTCTTTTTTAATGGACTGCATAATCAGTTTTGCAAAACCTCGGTTATCTCAGTTTTAACAATTTGTCAGTTAGGATGATTTAACTAAGAAGGGAAGCGTAGTAGTAGGAAGTAATGGGACAGTCCCATTACTTTCTGTCAACATGAACTCCGACAATTTTTGTTGAAGTAGACAGAACAACATCCACATTATTATTACGAGCAAATCCATTGCAATTTTTTTAATTGAGAATGTTAGATGCATATTTTTGCTTTTATTTAAATAGAGACAGTTTTTTCAGCCCATGTGATGATCCTATAAGTTTTGTTATCCATTCGTTGCCCTATTTATGCTTGTTGAGAGATCACCTTACTGGGAAACACTGTTAGGAATTATACAATACTATATTTAGCAAGATATCATATGTTTCATTAAAGACTTGTTCCCAAATCTCTTTTTCTAAACTGCTAGTGAATAATCCAATATTATCCTGACAAAGATTCCTCCAATATGACTGTGTATTTTCGGTATTTTTTTATTTCCATTATTAATAATTGAGAGATATGATCCGACAGATTGTTGTCTTGTTGAAGTCTTTAAGATATGGGTCATTATGGGTTTTGAAATTGGAATTAAAAATAATGAACGAAAAAATAGTATTTTCTCTTTTATACAGAGCTTTCAATAATGATCACAGGACACGTGATTCTTTAGTTCATCTTTTATGCTTGTCATGTTTTAGCCATGTCAGAGCCTTCCAAACTAATATTTTAATTCGTATGTCTCTAAGGGTGCGTTTTCAAGTATCTTTGCTGGCGGTTTGTTTTCGACGAAGTTACACAAAATATCGGCGGAACGCACGGTTTAATTGGCTCTGAAGCTGAACACGCCCAGCGGAACCAATAAGGCATTGTTTTAATTATTATTTGAGTGCTAATCAGTTCTTTTCAGAACTACATAATTTACATCAGTTATCTTCTGGTGAGTAATGATAAAGCGAAAAAGAATGTTAGGTTAAGTAATGTTTTTTAAATTTTATTCTAGTCCTGTCTTGCCATGGTTTTTATGCCAGAGCAAGATGCCTTCACTTTGATGGCTCATTTTCGAAGTGGAACTCGCAACGAACAATTTATGGAAAAATTTCCTGACGCAAATATTCCATATGACACATTTTCAAATCGTAAATATGTACTCGTTGAACGTTTTGCAAAGACACACTGCCTTTGCAAAGGAAAATCCACTGGTAGGCCAACTGTTTTAACTGAAGTGGTTATGAACGATGTTCGAGAAAGAATAAATCAAAGCCCGACAAAATCCATACCAAAGTTGTCTGCTCAAACAGGTAGGTACTTTTACACTAAATTTTTTAATTACTGAATACGTTACATACCATTTAAATTTAGTTTCTTAAAAATATAAAATAAGAATTTCTTTAGTGAAAATTATTATCAATAACTAATAACGATACCTAATAAAACTCTTGTTTATATATAAAACCTGAATGCCAATAAAAAAATATATAAAACTGGGAATCGGTTCTCTTCAGATGTCTTAATATACCTAAACGACAAATCAACGAAATTTATTTATTTTAGGTCTTTCAGTTGGAACAACCCATAAAGCACTCAAAAAACTCCATTTGCATCCATACAAGGTAACCGTTGTTCAAGAACTATTACCCCCTGATTTTGAAAGTCGAGTAAGATATTGTCTTTGGTTCAATGGTCTTTTAAATAACAACAATGTATTGGATTTAACCTATTTTACTGATGAAGCATGGTTCTACTTAACAGGTTATATCAATGGTCAGAACTACAGGACATGGGCTACAGAAAACCCTCACACTTACGTAGAAACAAGTTTACACCCTTTAAAAGTTGGTGTATGGGTGGCAATATCTAGAAGGCGAATTATAGGCCCTATGTTTTTTCATGGAACAATTAATGCTCAAAGGTATCAAACTCGTATTTTAGAGCCATTTCTGGCGCAGTTGCATGATGATGAACTGCAAGATGGTTATTTCTGGCAAGACGGCGCTACTGCCCATACAGCAAGAGCTTCACTTGATTTTTTACGGGAGTTTTACGATGACCAATTAGTCAGCCAGGGACTATGGCCTGCACGGTCTCCAGATCTAACGCCCTGTGATTATTTCTTATTTGGACACATGAAGAACAATGTTTTTAAAAATAGATTACATACCATTGACGAATTACAAGAGGCAATAGAAAGAGAAATCCGCAATATTACTGTTGATCAGTTACAGAGCGTATTCGAAAATATGAAACGAAGAGTCCATGTGTGTTTAGAAACTCAAGGCAGCCATTTTGAGCATTTGTTATAATTTCTTGACATTTCGTATTAAAATGTATTCATTCATCTTCTAATTTAAATCTCATGTAACAAAAGTTTTTATTATGTAATTTCTTTTATTTACTGTGGATTGTTTGACTCAAATGTTTATATTCATGTCTGTGGAAGTAAAGATTATGTTGAATTAGGTGTAACTATTTATTTCTTGCGAGCATTTTTTTTATTCAGATAAAAGGCATCCCACTTAAATTTGCTTTTAATATTAAAAAATTCTTAAATTTGATGAATAAATGAATTATCATAAATTTTTTACCTTTAACTAGAACGCCAATGGATTTAGGGTATTTGTGGTTAGTGCAATACCATCGTGTATTGTATTATTGAAAGCTCTGTACATTTAAGTGACTGAAATAAAAAAACTACATAACTTTTTGATTATTTCTTTAATATTGTAAATAATGGTCTAAACTGAACACTAATTTATTTATTTATTTTGATTTATTGTCTAAACAGAAATAACTCAATTACAATACAAATTAACAACATATAAACAAAGATATAGTAGTGAATATAACTAAAGGCTACCGACACCTATAAAGATAAATATAAACAAATACACAAGTACAAAGTATAATATAAAACAAGGAAACTATTTAAAATGCTTATGAGTCAAAGAGAACCTTTTTAATCTTATTGTTACAATTTATCAATGAATCATTATTTAGGTCAATGTAATTACATAGATTATTGAATTTTTGACACAAGCGTAAATTTAGATCTTAAAATGGGTAGAGAAGAGCAATGTTTATTTCTGCTATGCAAACGTGGAACTCTGAAGTTTAATTGAGACAAAAGGTCTGGGCAGTCAATGCTATTGTGAACTAGCTTGTAAATAAATATGTAAGAGTAATAAATCCTGCGATTTTCAAGGGATAGGAATTAAAAGCAATTAAATAATATTACACTCTATTTCTTGCGGTGGGTAGATACCATCATCCTTATATGCCAGATATATCATAAGGATTCTTTGAGGAGCTTCCAGCTGATTTATATATTTATGGTATATTGGACACCCGATTAGTCTGAGCGAGCATAAGAGTTATATAGTGTAAGATAGGTATCTCGATTATTAAAGTTTTTGCACTTCCGAAATATGAAGCCTAGCATTTTCATAGCTGCCACTGTGATCGTATCAACATGTGAGAAATTTAATTTTGGGTCAAATTAAATGCCAACATCCCTAACCAAGAAGCATTTATCCAGAGGTACAAGGTACATTATCAAGTAAATAATTATATTGAATATAAGCCTCCTTAGTAGTAAAAGTCATGAACATACATTTACAAGGAGAAAAGTATCGAAGCCAAGTTACTATGATCTTTATATTCGATGTATTGCACTCTATTGCATAAGTAAGATTTAAAAACTAAAATCTGCTTACTATTAAAACCAAACTGTTCTAGTTTATTCAACAAAACTTCATGGTCTAACTAATCGAAGGCCTTCAAGAAATCAGTATATATTATATCTACCTGGAGTAGGTTGTCGATAGCATTAATAGCATATTGGGTGAAACACATTAAATTGGTTACAGGCGATCTATTGCTTATAAAACCATGTTGCTGACTTGATACTAGTCCTGTAACTTGTGCGAATAAACTATTATAAATACACATCGAAGGCCTTCGCTTAGGGGCGTGATGGACCTATAGTTAGATATTTCATTTACAGAACCTGCTTTGAACACTGGACAAAATTTTGGTACCTTCCATCTGTCTGAGAGACAATTGGATTTTAACAACAAATTAAAAAAGTTATTTGTGCAGACAATGTATAGGCACAATCTTTGATGAAAAAGCTCGGCACACACAAGTTAGTTTGGGTTTTAGTTTTTTGAGAGAGGATATAATTTCCATTTCAGTAAAGGAGTCAATTGAAATCAGAGCATTCAGTTGATTAACAGCACCAAAATCCTTAATTTGAAAATTCTCCCCAGGCTTATAAGTAATAACTTTATGATGTCATAACATTTCTAATTTAGAATACTTATGTTTATGTTTGATGGTGGATTTTCTTATATGTATGCAATTTTTCTGAATGTCTTCATGCATATTTACCCTAAAAAAAAATATTCCCAATATTATCTTCAAAGATCTTCAATGTGTCTGTACATGCTTTTCAAAACAGCGCTTATATTTTGCTTCATATGGGCAAGATTCACATCTATATATCTTGGGTTCCGAAGAGTTTTGATGAGTTATCATGTGTTGTTTAAGATTATCTCTTCGTTTCGTCTTGTATAAACACTTTTCGCATTTGTATACCGTTACTTCTGAAAGGTCGTGATGCGTCAGCTCATGCCGTTTAAGCTTATCCCTACGTTTAGTCTCAAAGGAACACTTTTGGCACTTATACATTATGAGGGCTGAGGGCTGTTGATGGATCAACATATGGCGCCTAAGTCTATCTTTTTGTGGTGTCTCATAGGAACACGTTACACACTTGTACATTTTCAATTCTGAAGGATTTTGATGAAGTAGTACGTGTCTGATGAGGCTGCTTTCATGTTTTGACCGAAACGGACAACTTTCACACTTGTATATCGTTATATCTGAAGGATCCCGATGAGTCACTAAGTGTCTCTCAAGGCTGCTGTGGTGCTTTGACTCAAACTGACATTTATCACACTTGTACATTTTTGTTTCGGCTGGACTTTTATGGGTAATCATGTGCTGTTTAAGGCCAGGTTTTTGATCTGTTACATATGAACAATGATAACACATATACATTCTTAAATCTGGAGGCATTTGGTGGGTTAACATGTGTAGTTTAAGATTATCTTTACGATTGGTCACATGTGAGCATATTTCGCACTTGAATATACTTATTGCTAATGGGTCTCGATGACTTAACTTCTGTGAGTTGACACTACTTGCAGGTTTTCTCTTATATCGAAACATTTCATGATCGTTTATTACCCCCGAGTTGTAATTATGTGCTTGAATGCGTCCTTCCAGAGGCAACTTCTGTCTGGATTCGTGTGGGCATATTTGTGAGGTATCTTGAAAACTGAAAAAAAAGTATAATTTATTTTCTTTACTTCCAGTTATCAGACATTTTAAGCTTGTATAAAAAGATTATTTAGAAGTTGCTAAAAGTTCGATATGAAAACTACATTTATACTGTTGATATCTCTTAATTAGTTTTAGCTAGGGCCATTTCAATGCAAGCATCCATTATTTGCTGACATTGCGAGTGTCGGAGTTGGAGATTGAACCCAGAAAACGGCAGATAGTCTGACCAAGCGTACTCTTCACACAGCATGCTGTAGCTGACTGCGCTATCCAGTTATTAGTAATTTAATATTCAGGTTCAAAACTGATAATAAGTTAAGATTGCAAAATAAATGAATAATGTGCTTTATTAGGTTTCTTCTTTTGTGATATATTAGCTTATAGCACCAAATGATTAGTTGCACATGGATGCTGCTCGTGTAAATAACAAATATGGAATTGACACATTGGAAAAGCAGATCTAGTAAAATTTTTAATGTTTTCCTAAACACTTCCTTAAAATTACAATTTAATTTGTTAAATCTGTGTATTAATTACTAATAATTATTGTAGATGACCCTGCGACCTTGAAATTTAAAATTATTTTAATTTAATTATCTATTTTTAAAATGTACATATTTGATGGGCCTCTTTGTTTTCTGTGGCCGTTATGTAAGATCACAGTGAAACTGTCTGCAGCAACACATTTAAGTCTATGAACATGCATAAAATGTGTTAGATATGACCATTTATTTTATGTATCCCCTCTAATTATTATTATTTGCAATCTTTCAAATTTAAATAGAAACTCCCATTTTTATTGCAACGGATTTCACGCTACAAAATACATATTCTTTGTCTGAAACTTTTCTTTGTTTCGCGATAGATGGCGTACCTAATGGAAAAAAATAAGATTTTTCGCAATTCTCGAGAAATACACTTTTGATTGAAAAATAAAATAATATGTGTTCAATATTTTTTAAAAAACCCATCCAGTGATAACAGCTGACTGTCAACTCTCAAAAAATGGGAACCCCCATTTTCCATTGTAGATTTAGACTTTACCTGTAGGATTTAATTGAAAAAATTTTTTTCATTTGTGATATATAGCATTTAATTTGTTCAAGAAACTACTTTTAGCGTTACTTAGGAACAACGACGTGGACGTAGTAGGTTCCTGTTCCTTCGAGGTGCTTGTTTTAGGCGAGTCCCCTTGCCTCTCACCATCGGAGTGCTTATTGTATGTAAGTCCCCTTGCCTCTCACTAAACACTACGAAGCAAGTAAAATTTATACAATAAGATGTTCAAATTGACCATCCTCCTTTGCTTGGCAGTGTGCTAACTGAACAGATTTTCCAATATGTCTGGTGTTATTAAGGTTGAAGGATTGCGTATTCTCTCTTTGAGCTCATTAATATTGTTGGGTTTGGTCTCATAAACTTTACTTTTTAAATATCTCCAATAAAAGAAAATAGGGGTCAAGTCAGGGGACCTTGGTGGCCATTCTAATGCATCTCTTCGACCAATCCATCTTCCCGGGAAATATAATTCAGCAAATTGAGCACAATTAAAGCATAGTGCATGCACTTGAGCCCCAACTTGCTGAAACCATACTTAGTCAAATGCATGTCCAATGATTTTTTGTATTGCAGGTATTATTTCATCATTTAACATGTTGACATACTTTTGAGCATTCAAATTGCTGTCAATAAAAAATGGACCTACTATCCTATTGCACAAAATTCTAGCCCAGACATGGACTTTTTGCGAATATTGGGTATGACAGTCCCTCATCCAGTGAGGATTTTCATCAGCCCAATACCTCATATAATGCCGATATGCAGTAGTATTTAATTGAAAAGTAGCTTCACCAGAAAAGCAACTCCAGAGAAAACTCTATTGTTGGCAACATATCGCTGCATCATTTCATCGCAAAATTCAGCTCTACGATCACAGTCATCTTCCATAAGCTCTTGTACTAGGTTGATTTTATATGGATGGTATGATGCAATTTCATAACTTAAACACATTCGCTGCCGCATTAACACGTTAATGACCAGTGTATTAACAAGTAGAGAAGCCACCGGGACAGGAATTTATTTTTATAGAATTCGAGTGTCTATAATATTTTGTAAAAAAAATGATTTTACTATTTTATTTTTACGTTTCTTTGTGAGACATAACAACGTTGGCCTAAGAGTACAATTCAATTCATAGGACACCTATTGCAGAGTGCAGCATGTCACGACTTGGGAAAATTTCACTATAGGATCAAAACGAAATTTTTCAGGCATACACTTTGGGTCCATATCTCGGTTAAGTTCGAAGATGGGTCAAATCGCCATCTTCGTATCAAAATGGCGGCGGTTCAGTCTTCAAAAAATCCCAAAATAATAATAATAATAATAATAGCGTCTTTATTTTCCACTTAAAAAGATTTACTTACAATTTCCTCTTATATACACATTTGAATGGAATAATAGGCGAAGTTCAGCAATGGATTTACAATGTTGACAATTAAAACAAAAAGATATTCTTAAAGACTAGCTGCTTTTCCACTTAACCTAATCCGCGCACTACATTCAGTGAGAATACACAGAAAATAATTGTACTTAATGTAAATGTAAACAATAAGAAAAAAAAATTTACTATGGTTAATAACAAAAAGAAAACATTAACTTTATCAAACTAAATTTTAAATTAAACTAGGGGGCTAATAGTATTAATATGCCGATTATAAATTAATACTTTTAAATTTTTTTTTGAAACAATTTAATTTCATTTCTTGCAAGTTTTCAGGTAGAGGGTTATAAACTTTGCAGATCTGATACCTAAAACAACGCTTAAATTGTTCTGTTCGGTGGATAGGTGGAGTTAAAAGACCTTTGAAATGTAAATTGAGGTTATGTACATCGGTCCTAAATTTTATTTTATTGTATAAATATTCGGGGGATCTTTTAACTAATAATTTATGATATAAACATGCCGAGTGAAACAATCTGCGACTGTATATATATTGGATGAAATCTACTTTTCCGACTGGCCCCTGCCATCGGGTTTTTTTAATAATGTAGTGGTATTTGACATGTTTTTCTTATAATCAATATTTGAAAATCTACAAAAACACATTTTTGTCTATGATTGTTGATAAAGCATCCTTTTTGAAAAAAATATGTATTAAATCCCCAACCCGCTAATATTACCTAGTCCCCCGGACCGCTCTACAATACATTCTATGCATTTAACACAGCAGGGTGTGTACTGTGCAAGTCACGGCAACCAATAATATAATCATGTGCCACCGCGTTAATCTTATGCTGTCCCAGAGGCACATATACCTGTGACACCACTTACTCCTCACACGGTCGTTAACGTGTTAAAAATAGATGTTGTTGGCTCCAGAAGCCACCATAATAGTTTTATTTAATTTGAGAAAATATACTACGGCCAGTTCTTTGCAAGTGTACCTGTTTTGGCTATGACGTCTCCGCTTCATCTTGTGAACTCATTACTTGTATGTACTAATGGTCTAAAATAAACTAAAATACTGCACTATTACTACGAAACTGTATAAAACAACAAACGCTACCCTAAATGTGACCAGTGGCAACGTAAGTGATCGGCGGCACAGGCGGATACAGCCGAGTGTCCCTGTAAATGGCCGGCGGCAGGGAATGTGTTAAGAACTGAACTTTGACTTATTCCGATGTGTTGAGCTACTTTTCTACTTGATGTGTGACAATTTTATTGAAAATGCTGCAACACCTCTAAAGACTTTTCTTCATTTGTAGCATTCTATAGATTTTGCTTCATTTTTAACAGAACCAGTTTGTTCAAAACGATTAACTATTCAAAATACAGTTGATTTTGAAATACGTTCACGGTCACCATTAGTGGCATTGAATAAATCTGCAACATCCTAGTATGATCTTGCAAACAAATTAGCAGATGAACAGAAAAGAACAAATCGAAACACACCCCACAAAATAATGATCAGAAAAAGGTAAATTAGTATGCGTAGTACCTAATTCTGCAATAATGGGGGTTTCCCATTTTTTGAGAGATGAAAGCCAACTGCTATCTTCTTCTTCTTAGTGGTGCAATAATAAATCGCGGCACTCAGGCCTTGTGGCCCATTGTGCATCCGCTAGCTGGTCAATGGATGTCCCCATCGAGGTCGGACTTTAGACCAAAGGCCAGAATTGCTATCATTGGATAGGTTTTTTTTTTTAAATATTAAACACGTATTATTTTATTTTCAATCCAAAGTGTATTCCTCGAGAATTGCAAAAAAACTTATTTCAATCAGATATGTATTTCTCGAGATATTTGACTGTTCCAGGACTATTAATGTAATGATAAAATAATGACTCTTCATTAATGCCGTGAACTATATCTGTTAAAAATTTAATGTACTACCATTATTGGCGAAATTTGTGAGGACTGAGTGTTGGCCGGTGTTTAATTTTATTTAGTATAACCTAATATTCCTTACAAGTACTCCTCCAATTGCGAAGTGAAGGCAAGTAGATAGTTTATTATTATCTGCACTTACTGGGTATGTATTAGGAAAAAAGTTATGGGAAAAATAATAAAAATTGTTTATGCTGTTTACAACATAATTTGTACAATTTAATTTCCATCTACAGGGTGGACCATTAATAATAGGCCATAGTTCAGGGGTAGGTTCTTTGGACCAAAATACGAAGATATAACCAAATATAAATATGCTTTAGTAAAATGTTGCCGTGGAAAAAAAATACAGGATGTCAAAATACAATTTATTTTTTCTCGTTTTTTTTGCAATAACTCAACAACCTCTTGACTGATTTTTACCAAATTTGCTAGAGGAATTTTTTTTATTCTAAGAAACAATAATTTATGTATTACATCACGTTAGATCATAGAGGGCGCCGCAGGACCTGTATCTGATGAATTTCTTTCATATTTTTTTTACGAAACGTTGTGTTACTTCTGACAAGAAAACCTGATGAGGGCGTCATTTCCACGTATAAAATGTACACTTGGTAGAACCTGATATATCCAACCGTTTTCGAGGAAAGTGCCGTTAAACACCTCAATAATTTTTTGAAAGACAAAATCAAATTTAAAATTAATTAATTTAAAAAGTACAAAACGTAAGGGAAAACAAAATCGTAATAACAGCGTAAACTCTTTCTCACTTTCTTATGAACTAGTGGATTATTTTAATACATAAATCAGAAGATTGTCTAAAATTAGGATCTAATCTTATCAGAAGGCCAAAAAATAACATAAAAGTTGACTTAATGACATTATAAACTTTCCCCCCATGCAAAAACCCTATTGCTGCAAAGAGTAAATGGTCGATATGGTCTCCACCTACTTCTATGCCTTTTCTAATTCTATTCATAAAAGATTTTCTTATATTGAAAAATACATTTTCCTGTCCTCTAATAAAATTCGCTGTATTTTGTCTCACAGTTCTTCTCTTATGTTGATAGTATTTGCATAGACTAAGGACTTCATATGTCCCCACACATAATAATCCAAAGGATTATAATCAGGACTTCTTGGTGGCCAAGCAAACTCACTTCCTCGACCGATCCATCTGCATGGAAAGTCTCATCCAGATAATTCCTAACTTCAATGAGGGGGAGCTCCATCTTGCGTGAACCACATTCTGTTCCATATGTCTAGCATGAAAGCATGTAATATATCAGCAAGAGTATTTTGAAGAAAAAACAGATAAGACTGTCCATTTAAATTTGGAGGAAGGACAAATGGTCCTAATAATTGATCGCCGATGATACCACACCAAACGTTAATCTTAAATTCTTGTTGAAAATGCCTTTCTTTAATGGCACGAGGATTTTCTACTTCCCAGTAATGGGTATTTCCCCAGTTAAAAACGCCTCGGCCAGTAAAAGTTGCTTCATCGGTAAATAAAGTGTTCTTAACAAAATTTCGTCTCCTGTTGTGTTTATTTAGAACAAATTGACCAAATTGTAGCCTTAGTGGAAGATCCCTTCAAAGTAAGTTTTGTACAGGAGTGAAATAATATGGGTAGAAGCATTCTTTAGGTAAGACTCTTAGGACAGATTGTATACTCACACCTTTTGCCGCTGCTAAACGACTTGAGCTGACTTGAGGATCTTCATCCACACAAACTAAAATTTCCAGTTCTTAATCTGGAGTAATTCGTTTTGGTCGTCCTACATAATTTTTATGGCAACATGAACCCGTTTCTTCCAAACGATCAAACAGATCTTTGAAAATCTTATGGCCTGACTGTATTCTATTTAATCCAGTAAATCAAATATTGACATAGGATAAGTCAGTACACTGAAGTGGAGTTAAAATAGTAGCATAAAAACATTAAGATAAAATATAAAAATACTAAAATAAAATCAAAAACACATAAACATTAGCATAGAATTTGAAATTACATCTATATTAATATATTGACTTAAACACTATATACACTAATTCATAATAAAAAACTCTATATTATTGTCAAAATACTCACTAATTCTGTAGAACGGATTCATTGCAAGTATATCCCTGAACTTTATTTTAAAATGTTTAGGGGGTAAAGCCTTCAGTTCTGAAGTGATGCGATTATAAATTTTAATTCCCATAACGGCAGGAGCCTGACTAGTCTTTTGTAGTGAATGCTTTGGAAGAATAAGTTGAGTTTTCCTTGTATTGTAAGAGTGTGGAACTTGATTGTGGTTTCTGTTAAAGTAATTGGTTTCATGTATGAAACATGTCACTTCTAATATATATAAATTAATTACCGTTAGAATTTTCAGCATTTTGAATAACGGTCGACATGGGTCCCTATAATTAGCTGAAGTTATACATCTTATTATTCTTTTTTGTGCTAGTAATACTTTCTCTGTACATGGTGGCGTTCCCCATAACAAGATACCATATCGTATTCGTGATTCTATGTCACTATGATATATATGTATCATGTGGAATCCTTCAAGATAATCTTTCAGATTTTGAAATAGGTAAAATTTTGTTCCTAGGATGGAAACTAATTTAGAGAGTCTTCCTCAATATGTATTCCTAAAAATTTTACTACGTTATACCTATCAATATTTTCCTTATCTACTTGAATATTATACACATGATCAATACGTTTTTGATATGGATGAAAATTTACATAGTTTGTTTTGGTTAAGTTAAAAAGTAGGTTGTTTCCACAGTACCAGACACATGCATTATTTAGAACTGAGTTTGTTTTCTGTTCAGTCTCTATTTCATCTGTTCCATTTATCAGAAAATTATTATCATCCGCATACATTATGACATCAGCATCTCGAATATGATAAGGTAAGTCATTTGTATATATAATAAATAAAATAGGTCCTAATATGGAGCCTTGAGGAACCCCTATATTGGATTCTAATATTGTTGACCGAGTTTTTTGATTTATATCATTTATACAAGAGCTAACTTCAACACATTTTTTACGATTTTTAAGATAAGATGCAAACCATTTTAAGGGGGTGCCACGTATTCCTTAGTTTTCCAATTTTTCCAATAGAAGGTCGTGATTCACGCAGTCGAATGCTCGACTTAAATCACAGAATACTCCTATTGGGTACTGTTTATTTTCAAAATATTCAATGATTTTATCATAAAATGACAATATTGCACTAATTGTTGATTTTTTTTACGGAACCCATATTGTGTGTCACTTAACTTTTTTTCTAAAAACGGTAATAAACGACTTAGCATGGCATATTCAAAAAGTTTAGCAATAGACGATAAAAGTGCAACAGGCCTGTGATTTGCCATATCACTTTTATCCTTTTTTTTGTGGATAGGAATAACAATAGCAACTTTAAATGCTTCAGGAAAAATACCATTTGCCAGAGATTCATTTATGATATGACCTATCGGACCTACTAGAAACTGTCTAAATTCTTTCAGAATCACATCGGAGAACCCACAAATTCCAAAAGATTTCTTATTTTTAAAATTCATAAATAATTGTAAAAGCTCTGATTTGTCAAGTGGACACAAAAACATACTCCTATTTCTTGTTAACTGGTGTGGAAAGCAATAATTCGTTTTTGGTATATTGTTACAAGTTCTATATGGTGCGCTCTCAAAGAAAATATTGAATTGTTTGGAAATTTCACTTGGATCAGTTATTTTTTTACCGTTAATTGTAATTTCATTTATACAGTTGTTCTTTTTTGTATTTTTAACTTCATTTACTATACTCCACATAGTCCTGGATCTATTATTGGAATTACTTATATGATTGGAATAATGTTTCTTTTTTGTTATTTCGACTAGACTCTTATAAGCTTTTTTATATTGCTTGTAGAGTGGTTTAAATAGTGGATACTTTTTTTGCAAACAATACAGGTCTTTTATTTTAACGTCTTCTGCTTTAATCTGATCTGTTACACATTTTTTATTTGAATTATGACTAAATTTTTTAAGAGGAAAACAGACATTATAATAGTGACTTAAAATGCTTATTAACTTATTAGTTTTATTATTAATATCTACCTCACTGTATACTTCATCCCACGTTTCAACTGACAAATAATAAGAGAATAATGATTTATTGTCCTCATTAAATGATCTTTTATAATAGTAGTTATTACTTTTGGAAATTTCTTCTTCATGTTCCAGTAGAATATATCTATGGTCAGATAAATCAGTATCGTGAATTATTACAGAGTTGTGTTGCGCATTTGTATTGCTGAATATATTGTCAATTGTATTGGAGGTGCTATTAGTGACCCTTGTCGGTTCTTTAACTAGATGTATTAAACCGTATGATGACATTAAATCTAATAGCGTGTCACGTTCTTTGCATTGTTTATTAAAATGTATGTTCCAGTCACCACATATGAATACTTTTTTTTTACAGTCATAATGCTGTGCTAGTACTTCATCTATAGTTGCATAAAATTTATTCAAATCTCCCAGTGGAGAACTATAAACATTGAGAATCAAAATAGACCTACCATTATTTTCACAGCAGCAGCCTGCTATTTCAATATCTTTTTCTGTGTTATACAGGTCAACGTTGAGTGGCTTTGCCGTCATGAATTCTTTAACCAATACTCCCACCCCTCCTTTCCTATATTCCGTTCTACAGAATGAGTTTACAAGTTTATAATTTTTGATATACAGGGTTTTGCATCATGAGAGGGACATAGCTTAATAGGAGGTAGAGAACATCAGTGGTAACCGGAACCTCCCATAGAAATGTCTCATTGGGCCTTCATTACGAAGTTACAGGGTGTTAAATAATTTTTGGCCAAACCTGTTTTTTGTCATAATTTTGACAGGGAATGAAGTAACGGATTCATATTTGGTACGGCTAATGTACTAACGAGCCCCAAGAGGTACATGTATAAAAAAAAATATATCCAGGTCCGGACTCACTATAATTTATGTTTCTTCTTTGCATCAATAAAACATCACCCTGTATATATTTTTTTGAAATTTCGATACCATATTCGAAAAGAGCAAGAAAAAACAAACAAAATGGCCTATTTCATTTTTTTGTTACACCTTCGTGGTTATTTAAATACGTTGTTAAATGTGCAAGAAAATGGATTACAGAACCCTATTAAATGAGAGGCACGTGAAATAAATAGTTTTATAACTAAAATTTGCAAAAATTCTATTGAGCCTAGGTGGTCTGGGTGAATCCTAATTCTGGCACGATTTAAAGGTCCATTTTGGTAAAAAACTGTGGTCCTAATAAGTAATCGGGTATGAAATAACAAAATTTTTAATCAATCACAGTAGGCTTGTTCAAAGAATAAAAGTGACAGATAATTTAAACCATTTAGGCCTAAGCAACCAGTTACTTTGATCAAGAAAATCATAAACATTTTATACTTAATAAAAATTGGAAAAGAGAACAAACTAAAATCTAAATAAATAAAATATTTTCCATTCAATTAACGATAAATAACAAAACAATAACTAAATGTGTTTAAAAATAAAACGTAATTGACACTAAAGTAAATTTTCAAAATGTCCTCCCCCACATTCTGTGCATTTCCTTGCGCGTTTAGAAAGGTCACCAATTGCTCGACGTATCATTTCTGGATTATTCCGTATTTCGTCGCAGGTTGTAACGATGCGCTGGATTAAATGTTGTCTACTTTCAATTTCAATGCTATAAACCTCGTTTTTTAAGTGGCCCCATAAAAAGTAATCACAAGGGTTACAATCAGGAGATCTTGGTGGCCATTCATGTGGACCCCCGCGTCCAATCCATCTATTAGGATACACATTGTTTAAGTGTTCTCTTACTTGAAGGTTAAAATGTGGTGGGGCTCCATCATGCTGAAACAACATGCCTCTTATACCGATATTTTCTAACATATTCGGTAAAATGTTTTGAAGAAAATCAAAGTAAATTTCACCATTCAATCTTTCTTCAAAAAAATGTGGCCCTATCAAATGTCTATTCACAAGTCCGACCCAAACATTTACAGAAAACCTGTGTTGCGAACGGCGTTGGCGTACCGCATGTGGGTTTTCCTGTGCCCATTTATGATTATTTCGTGAATTGTTTACTCCATCCCTTGTAAATTGTGCCTCATCCGTAAATAAGGTTCTGTAAATGACTGGGCGATGGTTAGACAACCAATGACAAAATGCCAGGCGGGGGATATCGTCGCCTTGTTGAAGACGCTGTACCTGCTGGATATGATATGGATGGTAACGTTCTCTTTTTAGGGTTCTCCATACTCGCCAATGAGGAATACCAGTTGCCAAACTGATTCGTCTAGTGCTCATATTTGGGTTTTCTTGAACTACGTTTATAATATTGTTTTGTTCCTGCACACCTTGTTGTAAAACACCCTCCACAACTGCAGAAGTAGGAAACTTTCCGTGTTGTCTTGCATACTGGAACACCGTACTAAAGGTTTTATGATTAGGGCATCGACGACCAGGAAAACGCAGCCGATATTCTCTTTCCGCCGACCTACCATTTCCATTACAGAAACCATAGATGAATATTATGTCAGCATATTCCACGTTTGTAAATTTTACTGGCATAGTTAAAATATTTTCACAAGTTTTCACTAACTAAATGCGGATTATTGACACATTAAATTACTAACAAACAATTATTCAACTGTTTAGGAGATTTCTTTTTATTATCTGTCACTTCGAACAAGCCTACTGTGATTGATTAAAAATTTTGTTATTTCATACCCGATTACTTATTAGGACTACAGTTTTTTACCAAAATGGACCTTTAAAACGTGCCGGAATTAGGATTCACCCAGACCACCTAGGCTCAATAGAATTTTTGCAAATTTTAGTTATAAAACTATTTATTTCACGTGCCTCTCATTTAATAGGGTTCTGTAATCCATTTTCTTGCACATTTAACAACGTATTTAAATAACCACGAAGGTGTAACAAAAAAATGAAATAGGCCATTTTGTTTGTTTTTTCTTGCTCTTTTCGAATATCGTATCGAAATTTCAAAAAAATATATACGGGGTGATGTTTTATTGATGCAAAGAAGAAACATAAATTATAGTGAGTCCGGACCTGGATATATTTTTTTTATACATGTACCTCTTGGGGCTCGTTAGTACATTAGCCGTACCAAATATGAATCCGTTACTTCATTCCCTGTCAAAGTTATGACAAAAAACAGGTTTGGCCAAAAATTATTTAACACCCTGTAACTTCGTAATGAAGGCCCAATGAGACATTTCTATGGGAGGTTCCGGTTACCACTGATGTTCTCTACCTCCTATTAAGCTATGTCCCTCTCATGATGCAACACCCTGTATGCACTTTTTATTTGGTCAGGTTTCATTCCCACTTCACCAAGGCACAACATATCTGGACGATGTGGTTCCATAATCACCTCCAGTTCGGGTATCTTATTATTTAAACTTTCAATATTAAGATACATTATTTTTAAATTGTCTGTCAACTTTTGGGATTTTCTTCTTCATTCAAACTAGTTGTTGCTATATCTTCATTTCTGGGATTGCCGGTTCCTTTGTTTAAGTTTCGTCCGTTATTATTCGTTCCTTCACTAAAAAAGACTTTGGTCCGATATCTTTCTCATTTTCCTTGATTTTTTGCTTGTGGAGATCAAAGTTAAAACGCTTATACTTAACTCCATTTGGCCAGAAGTTTGGGTTATAGAATTCATTTTTTAGGGCAAAATCGGCAGCTACCATATATTCTTTGTACTTTCCAGTTCCTTTGAGTTCTTTGACAATAAGATCTTCACCATTCTCTCCTGTTTTTTTTTTAGATATTCTATGATGTCCTGTTCTAAAACATCTGGTTCTACTCTATGTAGGTACATCCAAACTTTTGGCTTCACGCCTCTAATTTGTATCGTGTGCTCGGCCTGTTCTAGATTTATGATACTGTCTAGAATTTCTTCGTTGTATTTGCCAGTCATTATCCTGTTCTGCGTGATACTCAGTCTCTTGATCAGTCCTAGTTGGTGTTTTTTGAATACTTTGACTTTCATTAGAGCTGGAGGCTGTATTATTTATAGATTTACTTAAATTAATTACGTTTTGCATGACCATTCGTTGTTTATTTTCCATATCCCTTAAGTTGTGTATATTTACGTTTTCTGTCGCATCAGAATATTGTGGTTGTTTTTGTATTGTTCTTTTTTTTGATACCACATTTACTCTGTTATCTTGTATTTTTTGTCCTTTACTTACATTGATTTCACTGGCCATTTTTTGTTTATTATCATCATTGTGGGTGTTTTCTTGCAAATTATCTTTATTAATAATATGGTATTTGTTGAAATAATTTTGTAATTATAGGTTTATTATATCTTTTATTTTGTCCATATTAATTTTTTGCTCATTATCGTTACCTTGATGTGTTTTGCTTGCCCTTTGATTTTTATTTTTGTGGATGCTTAGCTCTTCTTCTAATGTGAGAATTTTTTCTTTTAGTAATTTATTATTGAATGTTAATTCTGAGTTAAGTTGAATTAGAAGTTTATTTTCAAATTTTAGTGTTTCAAACAGTGCATCATTTGTGAGATCATCTTCAAATTCTTCTGAGGTTAAATTTTCAGATTCATGAATAATTTCTCGTTTGTTACAGCAAACTTTCCTATTTGAACAACTTTTATGATAAATACTTCCACAATTTCTACATTTCACTTTTTTAACAACTTTTTTATCACAGTAACAACAGAGACTAACTAATTGTGAAGTTGACCCTTCGGCCATATTGGAAATATTTGGATATTGCAATGAGTATCTCCTCGCTGCAGCACGTCTGCTAAAATTGTTTTGTGCGTAAACACATATCATATCCTTCATTTCCCTATTTGAAAAATTATAATGTCTAAGCATTGTAAATAAAGATGTTAAATTAAGTTAAATTAGCTCGAGGAACACAAGAACAAAATGAAATGATTAAATGACATAAATGACAGAACTAAAACGTAACCCAAGCACGCTATTCAATAAATACACTTTGTTTCATTAGGAGTTATCAAGTTCTACCAAGTGTAGCTTTTATACATGAAAATGACGCCCTCATCATGAAAAAAAATCATCATCAGATACAGGTCCTGCGGCGCCCTCTATGATCTAACGTGATGTAATACATAAATTATTGTTTCTTAGAATAAAAAAGTTCCTCTGGCAAATTTGGCGAAGATCAGTCAAGATCGAGGCTGTTGAGTTATTGCAAAAAAACGAAAAAATAATTTGAACTTTGACAACCTGTATCTTTTTCCACAGCAACATTTTACTAAAGCATATTTGGTTATATCCTCATATTTTGGCCCAAAGAATCTACCCCTGAACTATGGCCTATTATTAATGGTCCATCCTGTATAATATGTTCTGTATATTTAATTCATTTTGATATTTACCTGTCACTACAGTTATCCTCTGATTTAATTTCAATTTCTTCTTGTTTAATTTCCAATTCTTGATTTTCTCCTATTTCATTTTTCACGGCAACAAATTTATTTTCCAAAACATTTTCTTCCATTTTTGCTACATTAACATCTCTGAAGCTGACTTCATGTTTTATGGTTGTGACTGACATATTATAATCCAATTTTTCATGAGCATCTGTCCTATTCATAGTCATAATTTTTTCTTCTACATCTAGCAAGTCCATGATAAAATTTAAAAAACTCTGCAATGAATCAAGGCAGGTTTGGCAAGTTATCAGTTCCTCGGTAATCTTCAAATGCTAAAATATAAAATTTAAAAAATAAAAACACGTAAATGTTAATAGTATAGAATAGAATAGAATAGAATAGAACATATATTTATTCAATAAGCATACAAAAGTATAGAATACGTCAAATAGCTAAAATATAATATGTATATGAAAAATTAAAATAGAATCATACATTAAACACTTATGCACAATTAAATACATTAAAATAGTTTTATTAATTAAAATGAGTCCTAAAAAAGTCCTCAATTTTATAAAATACATTATTACACAAAAAATCTTTTAAGTACTTCTTGTACTTTTTAAGCGGCATCTGTTTTACATGATTAGGTAATGCATTATATACACGTAATAATTGTTGTGGTGCACTTTTTTGAACTTTAGTTCTGGTTGTTTGCACTGGATTTAAATATGGGTTCACTGTACCTCTCGTGTCATATGCGTGTACTAATTTTTTCTTACTAAATAGTTCGTAATTAGTCTTGACAAAACATGCACATTCATAAATGTAGATAGAGGGTAGAGTTAGTATATTTTGATCTTTGAATATGTTTTTACATGTCTCATTGTATCTTAGTTTGAACATACTTCTAATGCAGGCTTTCTGGATTTTAAATACTCGTTCGGCTTCTACTGAATTACCCCAAAAAATGATGCCATATTTTAGACGCAAGTGGACATAGGCATAGTAGGCACTTAAGCTTGCTGCTGTATTAACCGTTGTTGCTAAAATTTTTAAGGCGTAGTTGAAACCACTTAACTTAGATGAAACATAACTGACATGCGCCTTCCAATTTAATTTGGAATCAATGTTTACTCCCAGAAACATTGTGTCATGGCTAGAGTGGAGTGTTTCAGTTTTGAAGTTTATTGTTACATTTTGATTTTTATGAAATTCCATTATGTTAGTCTTGCTAATATTCAGCTTCAAATTATTTTGTTGGTACCATTCATTGAGAGTGTCTAACGCCGTCATTATTTTATCAACTGTAACTTGAGATGACCGTATTATAACTGATGTGTCATCTGCAAATGATGCTATTATGTGGTTTAATAAATTTGGCAGCTCGTTAACATAGAGAAGGTATAAGATCGGTCCCAAAATAGAACCTTGAGGTACTCCTCTTTCTATTGTATATGCTTTCGATGTTAGTCGTTTACCTGTATGTTCATCTTGCATGACTATATATTGTTGTCTGTTACTCAAGTATGATTTGAGAAGTTGTAATATTGGTCCTCGAAATCCTAATACTTCTAGTTTCTCAAGTAGCGTTTGATGATGTACACTGTCAAACGCTTTTGTTAAGTCCACATATAAGCCTACGGTATATTCGTCTTCATTTATTCCAGTCATTATGTATTCTAATATCTGAAAAATGGCTCTGGTTGTGGATCGATTTTTTATGTAACCATTTTGATTATTGTTTAGAATTTTGAACTTTATAAGGAAATCATAAATTCTTCTGGCTATTATTTTTTCTATTATTTTTGCTATTACCGACAACAAAGCAATTGGCCTATAGTTATTTAGTTCTGAGACATCACCTTTCTTATGTAGTAATTTCAGCATAGTAGTTTTTAATTTATCAGGAAACCTTCCTTCTTGACAACATTTATTAATTAATATGGAAAGTGGCTCTGCCAAAGAATGTGCACAATATTTGACAAGTTTTGTGGAGATTTCATCATATCCAACTGTATATGTATTTTTTAATGTGTGTATTGTGTTGTATACTTCCTGTGCATCTGTCGGTAGTAAGACAAATGTATTTATGTTATTGGTTAGAAGTGATTTATTTATATGTGAATTTATATTTATATCCGCTACCATATTAATTAACTGTTTATTTATGTCATTTAATATTTCATCTTCATGTTTTGCATTATCCTTCTTAAAGTTGGCTATGTTGAATTTTTTCGTTTTTGATTTGTTTTCTGTCACCTCTTTAACTAACTTCCAAGTGTCCCTTATTTTATTATCTGATGCCAGTATGAATTCACTGTTACATTTTTGCTTTTGTTCCTGTATATCCTTTTTTAACTGATCTCGAAAGTCCTCGTAGGTCTTCTTACTCACTTCTCCTTTTATCATTCCCTCATATAGTTGTCTTTTTATTTTACATTTATTCTTCAGTTCAGCTGTAAGCCATTTTTTATACTTTGATGTTGTCTGCTTGCAAATTGTTTTAGGACTCACTTCGTCAATTATATTTAATATAATATCTTCTAAAATTGAATGACAATTATTTGCATCTTTATTTATTAATTTCTCTTTCCAGTTTACTTCTTGTAGTTTTCCTTTAATGTTTGCTAGATTTTTGTCTGAAAAATTTCTAGTTTCATAATTTATCATGAAATTTTGATTGGTGCCAGTATCAATCCTAATCTCTTGTGCTAAGTGATCTGAAAGTGATGATGCCACAACTTGGCTTAGATAGTTTTCATTGTTTGTTAAGATATTGTCTAATGTTTTTTGACTAGTTTTTGTGATTCTGGTAGGATCATGAATAGTTATTTTCAGGTTGTAAGATGTAACAATATCAAGAAAGTTTATTAATTCATTACTTTTTTGGTTTCTAAAATCTATATTAAAATCACCACTTAATACAACTGTGTATGTTTTGTAGTTTGGCACTTCTTTTAGGACATCTTCTAGAATATTGAAAAATTCTTTTATGTCACCACTTGGAGACCTGTATATATTTATAATTATTATTTTAGCCTGCCTCAATTCTACTGCACTGCATTCTAAAATGATTTCCTTACTTTTTTGCTTCAGTTTTTCGATTTCCACAAATTCTACATCTTTGTGTACGAAAATGCATGATCCGCCATGGATGCTGTCCTTTCGTGTAAAACAGGATGCCATATGATAGCCTGGAATTTGTATGAATTGTTCCTCCCCTGGATTCAGCCAATATATAGTATGTTAAAAATGTAAATTTGTTATGTAACTGCGATACAGTTATAAATCCACAGCATATACATAATGTTGAGAAATAGACCGGCCAATTGTCACTTATACTGGCCATACTGGGCCAAAGAATCCTCTCTTTGTTGAGAGAGCAGGGCAGTGACGCAACATATGCTCGGCAGTTTCGTCAACAAGATTACACCTACATTTGGAGTTGTCTACCATGCCCAATGTGTGAAGGTGCTGATTTAGTCTGCAATATCCTATTTCTAGTACTACGTACATATGAAGATTCTTCTTGAACATCTGAAGACAGTATCTACAGCTGCTTTGACTGCTCCACAAGTCCACACGATGTTTAAGTGTGTAATTCCTTATCAGGGCATTATGAACTCAGTCTAAAAGCACCATTGCAGGTTCTGGACCATATACGGGACCCTCAGAGCCTTTGAGGCCTAAGACGTCTGCCTTCTCATCGTCATTACCCTGATTGCCTTTCTGTGTTTTGTGCAACAACGCCTAGAGCTTTCCTGATTTGCAGGACCAAATCTGATGAGACAATTCTGCAATTATTTAAGGCAAGTAGAACCCCTATTTAAGAAAAACTGCTATTTGTTCATTCAGTGAACAAGAACAACCCCACAAAAGGTAACAAAACTGAATATAAATTTACAAAAAAATACATAATGATTTACTCACTAAATCCAAGCAGCAACATATTACAACAATTTCAAATTCAGACAACAAATGTAAAACTACTTGGAATATATTAAACAATTAAACAGACAGGAAGTATAAATAGCGAAGTCTACCAGGTGAAAGTCTTTCACCGGACATATTAAATTGCTTTTTCACAAATTGCGGTGAAAATATCGTGGATAACCTCCAAACGAGTCAAGCCAGCTCCTCATGGTTAAGGTGCCCGTCGGGAAAAATTTTGCTGATACATACTCTCTCCAAACTTCATGTATGGCTTCATTGGACCTAGTTTGACAGCATTTTCCTCTATCATTTTTTTTTGTTTTTGGGGCGTTTTCCCGCTAGATTTTCCGAAACATGTCATTTTGACGGCATATAAAAAATGTATAGACACTGTTATTTTTCCAAGTAGAATAGCTTAAAAACGTGAATTGAAACGTGAAAAAATAATTGTCTGACAATAAATGTGGGTCATTGGGCGTGTCCGCTATCTCGAACATGTCGGAAAAACGACTGTAAGAAAATTTATTAATAACCAGCTGATTTTTGTTGTATTAATTTATTAAAACATACAAAAACAAGTTTTCGTATTGTCTGACGAAAATTATTTTCCGATTTCCCAGTCTGACGCGTCAAAGTTGTCGGTTTCATGACAGCAAAAAATTTATTAATAACCTTCAGACATTGGAAAATTATATGCAGAAAATAGGTATTTAATTTGTGGTATAAGTGTCTGACAAATACAGTGGGGCATAACGAGAGTCTGACGAAAAAACTTAATTTTCCAATAGCGGCCGTCGAAGTTAGGGCGATAAGAAAATGAAATTTCGTTTAGTCGAGAAGACGGTTAAAAAAAGATAGATAGAAGGTATTTCAACTTACTTATTTTATAATCTTTATTTTGAATTTTTTTAACTCTTTTAGACTATCTGAATTCGACTTACCCGAATTCGATAATATTGAAAAATACATAAAATTTTTTGTAGAAAAAAGTAGCGAAAAATTGTCTTTTAGTACGTTTAAAATCGCTATATCTCCGGTACTACTAGTCCGAAAATTTTCATCCAGGGCCCAAATTAAAGGTCTTGAAACAAGCTATAAGATAACACGTTACATTATTAGTTATAACAAAGTACATTTTATAAATGAAAAAACAATTAATCCATTTTCGGTAAATATACGAATTCAATTTAAGTGTGCAATTTTGCATCAAAAATATATGAAGTATGCAGGGAATAAATAAAATTATAAAAATTATATACCACATGCATCAGATAAACCGTTACAATTCTCTACTACTACACGTGTACTATACTACTACTATAGAATACAATACGGAGTGTAGAAAGACGTTCCACACTCCTATGTTCTATTATAGAGCCTGTGTACTAAACAGATGACACAGGTGAACTTGTATAGAACGATATATTTTCAAGCATGAAGTTCAAGCAATTTTTTTATGATTTTTGACTGTAAAAATGATTTTTCAATGATTAGTATGAGATAATCATGACAATTTGAAGGAAATTACAACATTAAAAAATTGTATTTTCCAGGCGTCAGACTGAAAAACTGGAAAACACCTTTTGTCAGACAGTTAAAAAATAAGATTTGATTTATTTTTATTAAGCTATATTGAAAAAATCAGCTTGTTATTTATCAATATAGCCTCAATATATACATATGAATGTAACATCCAAGCGTAGCTTGACAACCACATAGAAAAACCTTTTATTTAACATTTCCAGCTAAAAGGCTTTATTTCGCCGTCAGACAATTTTTTAATTGTATTATACATTTTATTTAAAAATCAAAAAAATTTGTAAAAAAATGTTATGAATAAATTTTTTGCTGTCATGAAACCGATAATTTTGATGTGTCAGACTGGGAAATCGGAAAATAATTTTCGTCAGACAATACAAAAACTTGTTTTTGTATGTTTTAATAAATTAATACAGCGAAAATCAGCTGGTTATTAATAAATTTTCTTATAGTCGTTTTTCCGACATGTTCGAGATAGTGGACACGCCCAATGACCCACATTTATTGCCAGACAATTATTTTTTCACGTTTCAATTCACGTTTTTAAGCTATTCTACTTGGAAAAATAACAGTATCTATACATTTTTTATATGCCGTCAAAATGACATGTTTCGGAAAATCTAGCGGGAAAACGCCCCAAAAACAAAAAAAATGATAGAGAAAAATGCTGTCAGACTAGGTCCAATGAAGCCATACACGAAGTTTGGAGAGAGTATGTATCAGCAAAATTTTTCCCGACGGGCACCTTAACCATCAATAGAACTCTGCAGAAAAAAACAAATTTCAAATCTTAACTCCATATTCTTACGCCCACTGGTCCCAGAGGATATTCATTCTTTAATTAAACAACTTAAAAACAAAAGAAATGAAGATATATATATCATAAGAATCCATTTAATGAAGAATATATATACATCATTAATCCACTGTGTCATATAATAAACACCTCTCTCGAAGAAGGTACCTTTTCAAGTAGGTATTCTAAAAAATTCAAAAGTAATACCTATATACAGGGTGGGGCAATAATGCGTCGGACCTTGATATCTCGAGTATTACGATAGCTAGAAATTTTAAAAAAAATTGCAAGTAAACTAGATAAAAAAGTCTATAATGGAAATTATTTTCGAACATACAGGGCGAGCCAAGACGATATTACAGGATCAAGTGCCTTTTTTTTTAAATGGGATGCTATGTAATCAGTACATATTTTGAAACCTATTTCTAGGCTCTATTCATTCCTATATTAGCATTGAATATCTCCCAACCACTTGGATGTAATGAATTTTTTTGTTGAAATAATGCAATCTGCAGATGGATATTAAAAAACATCACCACAGTCACAATTATGAGTTTTAAGAAAATCTTATGTTACCAATTACGAGACATCTAATTAATATTTTTGAATCATTTTCATTTTCTAAAAATGTACAGGGTGGCCAAAAATTATTTTTCAATAAAGAACATTTTAAATTGAATTTTCTCAATTTTTTCAAATAGAACACCCTGTATATTTTTCGACGATGTGATGTAGAAATGAAAAATGAACATTTTTTGTAACTACTTCCCTAGGGCTAATTGCAACCAATTTCATTTTATTGAGCAATAATTACAAAATTCAAAAATAAACTTAAAAAAAAAGTTTCTTCAAATAACCCAGTAGAAAAAATTATAATAAATGTTCTACATGTTGCCCATTTTGATTGACACACATCTCTATGCGCTTTTGAAATGAGGTTCCCACTGTTCCTAAAACTGCCGGTGTGATAGACGTAAAGGCAGTTAGTTATTATTCTTTTTTAGTTATTAAATATGTTTTGTACTGTTTGGTTTGGTGTGTCTCTATAAACAATTTCCTTTCCTGGGGATTCTCAACCGTTGAAAGGACCACAGAAAACTCATTTTCTTCGTTCACAACACGTTTTATTCTTTCACTTTTTTATATTCGACATTTACAGTTTCCAGGAATCAGAAGGTTTTGGAAGCTGCTAACATCAGGAATCCTTCTTTCAGGTTAACGTTGGTGATAAATTCTATTGGCAAGTAAACAATTTCTGTCTGACTCGCCCAAAACAAAAATCATGTCTACAAGTTCCCCTTTATTAAAATTCATATTGTAAAATTCCAAACATTTTAAATTCAAAACAAAATGTAACAACCACTAAGTGTGATAAATGCTCCTTTGTACACGACAATTTATACCAAACTGAGGTTTTATTGCTTGTCGAATAACGAAAACAGCAAAAAAATGTACTAAAAACCATTAATTACTGCAAAGGACCGGAAAATACTATTTACTCATTTGGATTGGAAGAAATGATTTCACTAAATGGTCTCATTTCAAAATTGCATAAAGACGTGTGTCAATCAAAATGGGCAACATGTCGAACACCTATCATAAATTTTTCTAATGAATTATTTGAGGGAACCTCTTTTTTAAATTTTATTCTTGAATTTGACACTTATTTATTTATAAAACGAAAATAGTTGCAATTAGCCATAGGGAAGTGCTTACAAAAAAATTTTTCATTTCTACATCACATCGTCGAAAAATATACAGGGTGTTCCATCTGAAAAATTTGAGAAAATTCAATTTGAAATGTTCTAAATTGAAAAACAATTTTTGGCTACCCTGTACATTTTTAGGAAATGAAAATGATTCTAGTAGTATTCATGCTTAGAAGAATAACCTCCATTGTAAACTCTGAAGCAGCACTCGTTATCATGCCATATTTCACTCTGCAATGAAATATGGAACATTATCCTGGGGAACTGCAGTAAACATTCACATCCAATTCTACAAAAAGCAGCGATTTGAAGAATAATGAAGAAAAGTCACTGCGAGTCTTGTAAGTAAGTAAATTTAATGACAGTTTTTAAACACTTTTATATATTTTTTTATTGCTTGTATATTTTAATCCCTTTTGTTATTTTAAATTTCCATTTACTAATGTATTGTATTTCATCCAAATGACTTGTCTATAAACAGCGCTGTTTCTCAGATTGATAAAATTATCTTATCATACACATTGTTTTCCCACTAATGTTGCCTAGAGCTGCTTGATGGTAAACATCACTGCTAGATTTAGAATGTGATGTTGGCGTCTCAAGCCAGCTGCTATTCGCCGGACTTCAGGCATAATGCCTTACCAGATGTTACGCGTTTCACCACGCTTTGGATTCGAGAAGCGTGTTGTGTGGTCAAATGTACCTTGCTCCTGATTTTTTGTACACACTGTTTAGCTTTCTAGATTCCGCTAGAGGCAGGAATGAGTTGGCTAGCATTCTACAAGGCAGAGTTTATTTGCCAGATATCAGCATTTTCTGGAAAGTCTTCATCAATGACCGAATCCATTCTAGCCAGGTCTTGGGCCTTTAGGGAAATACTGGCTAAGGCTTACCCTCGTCTTTAAATCGTCTTCGGTGTTGATAACCTGTCCTACAAAAGAAGAATACTTGCAGGTCCTTGACCCCATCTGATGGGTCGACTGTGAGGGATCCGTTCATGGTTGCTCATAACCAAGGAAACTCCAACATGCGCTAGGCAAAGTTGACTTTGCCTGTTGCCGAGGTTCACCGTAGGGAGATTAACTATTATTTTTGCAACCATTTATATTGGCAGCTAAAAATTCGTATTACTTTTCGGAAAACCTTGTATAAGTTTTCCAAATAATATAAATGCATTCAGAACGTCACGTTTCAAAAATGTAAAAATACATGTGGGACCACTTCCAGCGAAGTGAAAAACATAGTGGTTAGGTATCTAAAAACTGTAAATCATACCTAATATCCCTAGACAAAATTTCATTAAAATATTTTTTTAAATAGGAAGTTGCAAGGACCATTTACACCTGATATGGAACTTACCAATTCTGGAATATACTTTTGTACCATATCCATTATAAACACATTTTCTCTCTGTAAATAGGTATAGGATGCTTTTTCTGTTAATCTCTTACAAAAACGACATATTTTCTGATCTATAGTAACATTCTTTAATTCGGCTTCTTCTTTTAAGACCAGCTCTGCATCTTCTTCGGAGTTAATGAAAGGTAATATCTTCTTTTCTGTATTAAGGCAGACTGATTTAAAGGCAACAGAATTTTGAAGTTTTATTATACATTCCTTGCATATTACATTCCCCATTTTTACATCCACATTCTAAAACAATTAATACAATTTACGTGTTCAGTTTTTATGCATGTACGTCTACTTAAAGGTAATTTAAGAAACTAAAAGTCTTAATAATATATAATGCCTGAGAATTGTAAGAGTTGTAGCGGCAGGTACCCAATATAATATTAACATTTCAAATTTATATAGAGCATCCGTTTTAAATGAAAAAAAAACGACTAAAGCGTAGTTCCTTCATATAATTTAGGTGTGTTTCAAAAACTTACAAGTTTCAGAAGAAGCATATCAAACATTTGTTTTGTTGTTACTTCTATCAGTTCAAACTCATTATTGTATAAGATTTTCAAACAAAATGTACACAATCTCCTATTTTTGTCATTCATGATTTTTCTATATTAATAACGGCATTTATAAGAACAGCTTGGTTACATACTAAATCGGACAAAACAATTTTAAAATAATTAAATGATCTATAAAAGTTTGCAACATAACCTTACTACCTTACTCCGGAACTGGGTTCTTCTTCGTCAGAAAATTCTGAAAATTTCAATAGTTAATTTCAGCGTCTGCCGGTGGGCGAAAATCACCGATCAATAGATGGCGCTACTAATTACTGAAATGACAAATTGAATAGTGAATAACAAAGTTTTGACATTAGCCATAATATAAGCATTGAAAATATTAAACAAAATAATTTATTGAATGAAAATTATGTTTTATGATAGGTACATAACTTCCTAAAATATTTAAAAACACGAACAAGTGTGAAATAATGCTTAGAATATTTTTAATAAATGAAATTTCTGAGTTTTGTATAGTAGTGTCAGAAGTAAAAGTAAAAATGTCGATTTAGGATATTTTGATGATCGTGTGAGGCTTTTAAAATAAGAAGAGGCCGTTTCCAAAGGTGGGCATATTTTTTTTTACGCGGCTTAGATGCATTTTAAAGAATATTAAGAGCCACATATGCACCAACAAAATACAAGTTTTCAGGCCATTTAAAGTCTATTTACTAGGTGAGCATCTATTTTTTTAGTAGTTACATTACACATATTCGTAGGTATACAGTGTACAATAAACAGCACAACAGCAGCCACTTTTTATAAACTATCCAGGAGACCCTTTCCGTATAGGGAACGAGAGAACGAGACAGTAAAGAAATTTTTTAGCAACAGAAAATGTTTAAAACAATTTTGATGTTGTATGTAAGTTGTACGTTTGTCAATAAGGTTCATGTTATTTGTTTTAAAAATAATAAAATAAATGAAATTTGCTCTGTTTTATTTTTAAATTTGTAGTAGGTTGTTTAAATATTTGTAAATAAATATAAAATGAATTTAATGAAATATCACTTTGTAAGAAATAAACACTGCCTTTTGTCTTGGGCAAATCTCTTTCGCTGGGTGGGCAAATTTTATAACTATAGGCGGGAATATTCCCATGCAAGTATAGCTTAAAAAATGGCTTGCAAGTTTCTTCACTGGTTTTCACTCCAATTTGAATTTGATCAGATTTCAGTAATCTTTATTACAAGAAAATTTATCAAATTGAACAATGCTTTTCATTGAAAATGAAACTGCTCAAAGTATAGACATCGAAAGGGTCATCCAACATTTCGCCAACCAAAGTCAGGAAAGTAACTAGTTAATCTAATATTATTATTATAATTATTGTTACTTATTTGAAATATGGGAATTGTTTCACGAATATATTATTTTTAAAATTTTAATAATTTTTTTAAATATCAATCTTTAATTCTTGGGTTGAGGCGTTTTTTAATTATTACTTCATAAACAATGGAGAGGAGGTCCAAATGACAATCTGCACACGGGCCCAATGGTTTCTAGGTACGCCACTGACACTGAGAAACATAAAACTTTCTCGATATCACAAAAATAATAAAGTTAACCGTCTGCATCATTTTACCCATGAAACTATTTAGACAAAATAACACTTGAATACGCTTTATATATGAAAAGTCGTAGAAGTTACTTTACTTAATTATCACGTCAACAAAATTAGGCACCATGTAACCTCGTAAATTGATTTGTTGTTCACCACACATAAAGTTATACTATCAAAATGTAGATGTCGCCCACTCCGTGTTTTTCGCCTTACTGTTTGATACGGACCAAATTTATCCAAGCCAAAGTACTAACTCGAGTATAAAACGAAGATGAGAAAGTAGGGTTATGTTGAAAGAAGTTCATATAGCGTTTAAGTTAATAGATAATCAATTTTTACATTGTGTTGGTTGATCCAAAGTGTAGTGACAATATTTTTATTAGTGAAAATATTTTATACCCATATTATAAATAGTAATAACAAAAAGTATGTTGTTCTCATTTAAAGTTTGAGATGGGATAATGGAAGTATTTCTTTTCAAACAAGTAAGTTAAGACAATTTTTTCTGTGAGTGAAATGGAATGTATTATTTTGAATTTGAATTTAAACACAGAAAAGCTTAAATCGATCCATGTATGGAGTCGTACGGGAAAAAAAATTCTTTTGAAGTTTATTTAAGTGAAATTAACAATATAATGTTAGGCAGCTGCTAGCTGACTATTTATACAATTTAAAACTTGGTCAATCAGTCAACAGACAATTTTGCAAAATTATTAAAGAGTAACCGTAAATGTGCCGTAAATACTGGCCAGATAAAGATATCAACGTTGAGATGCAATGTTATAATTTTATTACGTGTTTTAGATACGAATGGTCTTATGTAAGAACTAGTAACTTAGAGAGGAACCTGGTTTAAATTTACAGTCTTATGTTTTGTCTTTTTGGACGGTGGAATTAAGTACAATATGGATGGAACAGATGTTGAAGCTGCACCAAATGTGAATAATATAGAAGAAGTATTATTGAAGTCTGAAGTTTACTGCAACATATTTAATGAAGCTGACATAGAAGAAAATCATAACACAAATGATGAGATTATTAACGTTAAAGAGGAAACAGATGAACATATCCAGGAAATAGACAATCTAAATTTAGATGTCAAAAATGAAGTTGAAATTAAATCGGAGAAAACTGACTGTGAAAGGTACTATTTGTATGCAATAAAAAATAAGTAGATTAGAAAAGGTATGTAAAAAATATTTCGGATTGTGTTGGTTGTGAAAAACAAGGGTAGTGTTCTAAGTAGCATTTCATTTTTATGATGCTGAATGCTATGAAAGTATGGACAAATTGGTGTAGAGCAAGGTAGATATTAAGATTGTTTTAATACCAATCACTTCATTATCGCCCAACAATTTGAGATAATTTAGGGACAAATCTGTCAATAGAGTAGTAGCAGCTGACATCACAATCAAGCTGCAACTTCAGTTCAGTGGACTCAAAAGTTTTTGTGATATTTACGGTCATTTAATTATCCCAAGTTTTAATGAATTTTAGAACTGTTTGAAAGGCTTTTTTTGTGTAAAATTAATTATTAGTGCTCCCTTTTACTAATACGTTTGGTGATTTGTTGAACTGGCTTTAATTTTGTGTTTTATTTGTGTTTTTTAACCGCCGTGTTTTTTCCCGTACTGTCAAAAGGAGTTTCGTAATGGTGAGTTAATTTTAACAATTAGGAATGTTAAATTTGTTGAAATTTGATCTATACACTTCATTTTAGGAGTCACCAAATTATATTTCTAAGTTAGAGTACATTAACGGTGTTGATCCATATAGTTTAAAAGTAGAAGATTTAACTGCATCGCTAAATGATATCCCAAAAATTTATAAAAGTGTGGTGATGGATTATATGTTATTTTGAACGAGCCCTACGACCATGATGACCATGTTTAGATATCTTTGCTCAGCTTGCCTGTAAATGGATAGAATTTTTGGATACAAAAAAATTAGCAAGCGATATCTCGTTGGTGAAGTAAGTGTAGATTCTATATGAATAATATGAAATTAAAAGTTTATTATCAAACTATACTGCTTATGTCTGTAATGTCTAATCAGAAATTACTGCTTTTCAACAATTGTACATTATTAAAACAGATTAAGGATGAATGTAATTTTTGTTTTAGGTTAGGCATTCCCAGAGATTACCAGAAGTACCGTTTAAGCCATGGATTATTGTATGAGGATACGTCTGTGACGGATGTATTGGCTTAGATTAGATTAGAGATTGGGATAGAACCCAGTAACAAGCACATTGATATGGTTGTAGTATTAATTAAAAAACAAGGTCAGATGCTTAAAGTATGCAGTGCGCTTTGGCATTTCATAAAGATTTTTATGTAATCTAGACATTTGTAAACTATGCAGTTATGATATTTAAGAAGTTAATGGCTTTATATATATATGTATATACAGATGTTTCCTAAGTTTACATGCAGAATATGTTAATAAAAACAACAAAACCACTATGTATTGCTATAAAATAAAGTATTTTGCTCTATGCTGTTCTATCTGCATTTAATATATTCATCGTTCCACTTTAAGTGAAATTTTAAGAACATTTGTGCATCCTATTTTGACTAAATAGGCAAATTCACTGTCAACATTGCAATATTATGTTATAAATCATGTAAATACTATCATATAGGTACCCATAACAAAATATTTGGAACATATTCTTGCATTTTTTATTTTCGATTTGAGAAAATCATCTCTACAGAATGCTGCTGGGCTGAGTATGTATTTCTATTCTTGCAAGCTCTACTTGTCGTCTGGTTTGAGCAGATGGAAATCCCAAAAATCTGACTGTTCTTTTTCGATTCCATCGATTAGTGCACCCAACAACAGCCGTTGTCGACATTCTGTTTTTAAAATGGTAACAAATTCAAACTCATTAGAAACTTTTGAGCTTGAAGTACAACCCTGCCAAAAAGTGCTCATAGAAACAGATAAAAATAAAGCTATGAGGTTCTATGAGACCGATATCAATTTTTGAACGAAATTAGTTGATTCCACATACAGTTATATCAATAACCATGAAAATTTCAAGAGATATTCTTCCTCAATATGATGGAAAATCGTGCAATAGAATGGCATAGAAACTCATATGTAAAACTGTTTCATCATCTACATAGATTCTCTCCATGCTTATAGAAAAGTATATATTTTAAATTACTTTGGAGATATTTCTATATGCCATTTCTGGCAGGGGATTAATAATATAGTCAGAAAATATAAATTTCACAGCAATAGATATTAATCTTTTATAAAACCATTAATATTAGTAAATAGAAATTACTACTACCTAGCCTATTATATTCTATGTCAATATTGGCTTATACCAAATCTATGAATACATATAATAAATGAATATTTAAGCAAATAAGTCATACGATCACAAACACAGACATACTCTTATGTCAAATTCTTCCAAAGTCCACTGAACGTTTTTTAGGCTATCAAATGATGACGTCACTGCTACTACTTCATTGGACTTAAAAAAAAAAAGAGCTTTTGTCTTAATGCGTTGAATTTTAGCGCATACGTTGTTGTTAACCTTGTACGTTTTCATCTGTGGTGTGGATTCAACAAGTCGTGCAGATATATTTGTTTTAAAAAAGTTGTCAGTATCATCAGTCAGCATTTAAATCTTTTAATAGTCAAAGAAGTGGATATTTCTAAACAAGATAAATTTGGAACCTTTGCAACGTTTATAAATTAAAAATATTTTTTTTCAAATCATTTATTTAACGCGGGCCTATTTCCGCTACCAAGACCAATCACCGATGCCAGGGGATAAACTCATCAGTGTCTGTGTAGGCACTGGGACCCCTAACCTGGAAATTCTGCCAAACCCCCACAGTTTGTTCTGGGGTAGGGATCTTTAACGTGCTCACATCGTAGATACACAGAACCCACAGTTTTACATCTCTTTCGAAAGATGGTGACGCGAGCAGATCCGCTCATCCACTATATCTCATCGCCTTGCTGTGACCCGGTTTTGAACCCGGGCCGTCTGCGTGAGAGGACGCGTCACTGTCCATCACATCACCAAGCCGACGTTAAAAATACTTGCATGTGTTAGTATACTTTTGACCCTCTTTAAGGGAAGGGAGTGTTTGTAATCATTTTATCATATTAACATTGAATGATATCGTATTCACAAAAAAATTACAAGTTAATATTTCCGCGATGACACCTAAAGCCAATACTGGTTTTGATTTTGTTGTAGTCATCCGATTTCTAAATAAACTAAATAAAATCTAGTAAAACTTTATTCCTTACAGTCAAGGCCACCTTTACAAATACAGATATAATCCATAATTCACAATACGAAACCACCCTATTACTACGTTGGTTGCGACGAATATCCTGTGTCATTCCGAAAAAAGAAAAAAAAATTAAATTATGTTGATTTTGTAATGTGTGTATTATATTTGCCTTCTAATAGAAAATTATTATTTGTCTCGCTAGCTTTGTACCTTTTACAATGAAGCTTCAATGTTCCACAGAACAATACACCCTAAACTAGGCAATCCAACATGTAGTCATTGGTTCGGTTCAGTGCGTTTATTGAACAGAGTAGGTACTATATTTTAAAAGGCTATGCGTTAGAACGATAGAAGTCTTGCGTGTGAAACAGAAGATTATAGCATCTTGTGTACATATACTTAGGAGATAGGTGCGTAGTGCACTCGTAATCAATTTATTTAATTCTGTTGTTCATTTATTTCCATGCGGTGCTAAGAATTTCCCAACAGGGTATGAGAAGTAAATAACAATAGAGCCGTATTCTGTGGAATATATTAAAGATGATTCAAATAATTTCCAAATTCGTACAGAAATAAAGAAAAAAGAAACTCTTCTTCTAGAACTACAGTTGCTTTAAGAATGTACACTAAAAACTAAAAAGTTGAAATGTGTGTTTAAGGTAGAACAATATAAAAAAACCTTGTAGATGTGCGGATGCAACGAACTAAATGCTTTGTTTTGCTTTCCGTGTTTGATTTTTTCTTGTGATAAAAACTGGTGTTACGGATTTGTCACATTTATTTACAAAATAAAGAAACATGCGTGCCCCTAAAATCATATGAAAAATAAAATGCACCTATTTGATATCCTATTCTGCTTAGCAGAAATCAGTGAAAGATTTTAATGAACAAGTAACAAAGAATCGTTGTATATTGTCACGACTAATTGATTCTTTTAAATTTTGTGGTGCTTTTGAGCTCGTGTTGCGCAGAGACATTGAATCCTCCGATAGTTTAAATCCAGGTATATATAGTGGGCTTATTTATTTTGTTTAGAAAATCGATATGGCTATGAAGTAACATTTACGGTTGTGAGCAAAAAAAAATAGGACAAGTCTTATAACGGCATTTTCCTAAAATCTAGTTGTGTACCTCTAACTTTAATTTTTGTGACATTACCAATTAGTTGTCACAATTTATTGCAAGTGTGCAAAAAACTAATATGCCTCATATAAGCGATTTAGTTGAATGGATGGAAAATGGAGTTATAGTTAAAACAGAAGATGGATAGTTAATGAGACAAATTCGACTGCTTTATAATATTGACAGAAATTCGGTGGGTAACATTTTAAGAAAGTGGAGAATAAATGGTACGATTAGTAGAAATCCTGGATCAGGGCGACGCAGGATATCAACTCAACAACAAGATTTGCAATTGGTAAATGCTTTAGTAGAAAATCCATTTTACTCAGTTATTTAGGCTGCTGAAGAAACGAATTTTCCTAGATCAGTAGTACTGGTCGCCGGCGAATAAGAGAATCGGAGCTACGCTGTCATGCAGCAGCACAGAAATACTTGCTTAAAGTTGAACATAAAGAAGCTCGAATAGGATTTGCGCTTGAATTTTTAGCGCATGATGTAAATTTTTGGAACAATGTAGTCTTTACAGACGAAAAAAATTTCCAGTCCGCTGTCGTACTCGTGTTTGCCGCCCTCCGAATACTCGATTTGATGAGAAATATATATCTAACAATGATAAAAATGGTAGATTTTCCGTCAATATGTGGGCTTGGATATCCGCACGTGGTCCTGGTATTTTGTGGCATATTGAGGAACAATTTAATAATGAAACGTATATTAGCATTTTAGACAATATTATGCTCCCTTCGGTGTCATAATTATTTCCTAATAATGAGTTCATATTTCAATAAAACAATTGTTCCATTCATACTGCTCATACCGTAACTAACTGGTTTCAAGATAACAACATCAATGTTCTTAACTGGCCCAGTCATAGTCCAGATCTTAACCCTGTGGAAGAAGTATGGGGACTACTCATAAGAAGTATCCAAAAACGAAATGTGAGACCACAGAATGCTGAAGAATTACTGGAAATAGTAAATAATGCATGGGAAAATATTAATACTAATGATTATTGTATAAAGTTATTTAATTCTATGCCAAACATACTTATAGAAGTTATAAATAGAAATGGTGCAATAACGAAATATTAATAGTTAGTTTCTTGTTAAGTAGGATATCCTTTGTTATTTGATCCAGGATTGCTACTAATCGTACCGTTTATTCTCCACTTTCTTAAAATGTTACACACCAAATTTTTGTTAATGTTATAACGCAGTACAATTTGTCTCATTAACCACCCATCATTTACTATAGCAATAACTACAGCATTAAAATTAAAAATAAATTAAAAGTGATATCTGTTTTATTTCGGTTACTCATTACATATTCAAATAGAGACAGATTTACATTAGAAAAAAAAAGTTGTCCTATTTTTTTCTGTTCACGACAGTACCAGGTAACGGTGTTTTCAAAGGAATGTCAAAATCTTTTCAGAACGACATTCTGGATGCAATTCTTGTAGTTTGATGTAATGAAATAAAAAAAATAAAAAATCAGATACTCGATTTATAGTAATTTAAGCTGATGAAACGATGGACATATCTACTAAGTAGCAGCCAGTATTTATTAAATCCTGTGTCATAGAATGCCAAAGGACATTGTCCTAGAAATATAAAAAGAATTAGCAGTGCTTAATATTTTGCCTAATCAGTTAGTTGGTCAAAGTTATGACAGTTGACAGTGTGTCTGTTATGTCTGGGAGTAAAGGGGATGTACAGAATATTATAAAAAAATATTTTCCCTTATAACACCAATAAGAGTATTTCTCCACGGAGGTATTTATATTTACCTTAATAGGCCTCTTAGGTCCACACGTAGTTTGATGACCTGTCGGCTGCTCAGTTTTTTCGGTGGGTGGCAGGTAAGTAAAGATGGAGAACTGATAAATAAATCAGAGGATATTTTAAAATATGTTACTTATCAATTTGACTACTGCAGTGACTGTGAGATGTGATTTCTAAATTTGACAGCAATAAATAATAAAAAATATATTTTACAAGCAAAAGCAAAATTATTGAATTAATTAGCAAACGAAATAAGGGCGCCAGCTGTTAATAACGACCATAGGTCATTATTAGCAACAAATTTATAAAGATACTAATGTTTTCTAGTGAGGAAAAATTCTGTTTAAAAGTTAAAATTTTGCTTAGCCAAAAATAGTTGGGATGAGAGATTTTTGCTAAACCAAGAAATAAAAATAAAACGTCCAAATAAATTCAAATCCATGAACAGTTTTGGAAATTTTTAAATCCTGTGCCATACAAACAGACTAATAAAAGTTACGACATCCAACAATAAATTTACCTATTATTTACACTATTTACAGTGGGACTTATTAATTAGAATACAATTTTGCCGGAAGGGTTCAAAATAAATTGAATCAAAGTCATATAAAGAAATGTGAAGTTATAAGGCCTGAAGGGCTGAAAAATATTAATATGTGAATTGGCTGAAAGAAAATGTAAGTTACTCAAGCAATAAAAAAATAGTAAAAAGCGAGTTATTTTCTTTTCACTCGACCAGTAAGAACACTCTACATTTACAACAATTTATCTTCACTGGTTTTCGACGATGGCAACCATAAGACCTGGCGAGTTGTCGTCGGCAGATAAAAGTTTGTACAAATACCTTGTTCCTAAATCTTACTCAGCACTTCCCTGGATTGAATAAATGTCCTGGCAATATGTCGGCCTAGGAATGGATATATTTCCACTATCCTTCGGAGGGGTGAAGAGAGCTGAACTGGCAGTACGTATTTCTAGTAAAATTGCGGGTTACGTAACTGTGAATATCCATGACAAATCTCCAACAAAGTCGCTTCGAGGTCTCGCACATAAAGAAAATATATACCAGTGAATTAGTACAATATTATATGAAACGTAAATTATGTAAGGCTTAACTTACTAGCAAGGGAAAGAAATAACTACAATAAAAAACAAAATCCGTGGCAGTTCTGATGGATTCTACCCGGTTAGATAATTGGGTGAGTGACAATTCCCAAATTATTTAATCAATTGACTTTATTAAATTAAGGCAAGAAAAATGAAGCAAAAAAATAAAATAACTAAGATAATAAAACGAAATTTGACAAAATGTCAAACGATAAGTTAGGCAATTTAAAGATATGATTGAAAAAAGACAAAAAGGTATCTACTAAAAAAAGAAGTTATAGGTAAAGGTGACTTTATGATCTTGATTTAGTGAATAAATAATAAAACCTGAAAATTGTTAATAAAATAACCTTGACGAGATTTTAGAATATTATGGAGAAAAATGAAGGTAATATGAATTGTACGTAAAATAATTTTGTAAGATAATGAATCAAACACACCGATTGCAAAACAGAAATATTACATACAAAATAAATTGTTTGTTAAAGAAAATAATTTTTAGCTAAACTTGGTCGTCGAGACTCTTTACATGTCTTTCGACAACGCAGTGAGCAGGTGCAAATTAGTGGGCAGGTATTAAAATTAATTGAAATTTATTATATATATTTCAAAGATAAGGTATGCTGAGTTCTCACAATTTACTCCTATACAGCACCCAGTTTGCTTTATTAAATTTACATGCCATTTAAATTGACAAATATGGCTTTTTACGCCGGCTAATTTACAGTAGGAAATTCCGCGATACACACCTACTAATTACAAGAAGCAAACTGAACACAGTTCTAGTATATGTAAATCGTCAACCCCCGATAAAGATATAAGTATTTTTTAAAAGGAAAAGATAATTATTAAATTTTTATTTGCAGTCACCACTGCTGTCGCCAAGAAAAGGTTCTCTCCCATATACGCGACGGATTCGACATCCTCTCCGATTTCGTGAACGCGCGCATATAGCCCGGGAGCATAACGGTAATTGTGAGAATTATCGTTACACCCTGTGCATTTTTCATACGTTGTTATGCACGCCAGTTCAATTTAATCCTGGAAAAAAGTGTGGCTGTGAATAGAAATATCTCAAACTTGTTCATGCATTTTTCTTTTTTTTTCAAGATCAAAGCGAATGACAGTGTTAGATAATATCGTCAAAAAAGCCCAGCCCAGTCAGGCTATTTATTTTTCGATTGCAACAGACACTGGACCGCTAGATGGCGCCTGCTGATTGTTTTGCATGTTGCTATTCCAAGGATACCGAGATGTACCAAATAGTGGAAAGATCCTCGTATCGGTCGTCACATGCTTACCTTACACTGACGAGAGCCTGCAGCTGGAAACTGCAGTCTGCAAGCGGTGTGAGACGACTGTTGGTTGCAGTCTGGTTACATTCCCTATAGCAAAATAAGGATTTTATAGAATGCGAATGAAATATTATGTTTTAATATTCTGCCCTCTAGAACCCCTTTTGAACAATGTATTAATTAACCAGACTGAAGATCAATTTGAGTTTAAAGACCATCTTCTAGCCGTAAAACTCTTTCCTGAAAAATGTAATGAGTACGAAAAGAATTTTTCTACGTTAGACTTCAATGGTGTTATATATAACATTTTAGAAAAGTTAAACTAAAAAGTGAATTGTCAGTTGTATATAGCAGAGAAAATTTTCGTGAAGCAGCGAGTTGCATAGCAATTTTACAATTATTTATGGATCGAAACTTGACTGACTGATTTAGTGAAACTTTTTTGTTGTTAAAATTAATTTGCACTATACCAATGACGAGTGTTGAAAGTGAACGTTGGTTTTCAATTCTCAACCTGGTTAAAACCTTTGCGAAGAATTCGATGGGGCAGAAAGGACTAAATTCACTTTGCATGTTAACTATGGAAAAAGACTTATTTCAGTTTTTGATAATCGTGTAATAAAAGTTTTCGCCAAATCCAAAAATAGACGAATTGATTCTGTGTATAGATAATTAAATAAATGTAACTTTGATATTTTTGTATGATTATTAATAGTAGCTATTATTTATTGATTATTAAGCACCCAGCCAAAGGCCTCACAAGCCACCACTGCTTCCAGGCCACTTGAATGGCCCTCACGTCTAGGCTATCTAGATTTGTCTAAGTAAAGGAGACGGGCCCTACAGTTCATAGTGGGATCTGAACCGCTTCTTGGAAATAATTTATAATCGAGAATTATTTCGCAGTAGGTGGGACTCGACCTACGTCTCTATGTATGCTAAGAGAGATTGCGAGAAGCGCTAACCACAGAGTTACCATCCTCTTAATTTTGAAACGCCCATTATATGCTATCATTGTATGAACTTTTGCGACTTTATTATATTTCTATAACAATTTCTATCTGCAGGGATCTTTGTTTCATCCACTATTTGATTTAAGTTTTTGATTTTGTTTTACCTGGAATTCAATTCAATATAGTAATACAAAATCGAATCAAATGCTTATAATTGCTTCTCTGTATATTAAGCCAATTTTTAATATTAACAGCATATTATGAAACCTGGAAAAGCCTAACTGCTGGGAATGAAGTAACCTTAACCTTTGGATTTATAATGCTTTTTGGAGGACAATATGTGTTATGGAATTTCAGTGCAAACTACATGAAGCTCTATACCATTTTGCCCTTCAGCCCCATAAAATGTACATTGCTATTTAAAAATAAATATGAATTTGTCTTTTCACGTTTTGTTGAACAATGGTATAACCCATTGTTGTTTATTTTATCTTTTTAAAATACTGACAACCTTTCTATTTATATTTTTTATTGCACTAAACAACCAAGTTGTCTTCACGTATTATTTCACTGTTATTGACAAAATATTGCCATTAACTTGCATATTCTATAGAATTCACATGTTTCAAACGTATTACAGTTCACCTACAATATCGATTCATGACGATTTCAACGAATTAGTTCTATTTCATTACGTAATTAAACCTGACTTGCTAAAAAATCATTTTTTTTTTCAGGCTTGAAAATAAAACACACTCATTACAATTCATTCCAGAAAATATTCATGAACATGAAAGTTACACATACGAGAGCTGCCCTAAATTACCTGTGGTTACTTGCAATCACAGAGCATGCCAGTATGAGACCAAGCATGACCCTATGTTTGAGGTAAAAATGTACAAATGTGAAAAGTGTTGTTATGAGACTACACACAAAAGTTACCTTAATAAGCATATGCTGGTCCATAAGGGTCCCACGGAGAAAACGATGTATAAGTGTGGAAACTGTACTTATGAGACAGGTCATAGAGGTAATCTTAGACAGCATGAGCTGACACACCAAAATCCTGCAGAAATTATAATGTACAAATGTGACTTTTGCTCATACGAAAGCAAAGTTAAAAGTTATCTTAGTAAGCACATGTTGTCCCATAAAAGCATTTTAGAAGTAACATTGTTCAAATGTGAACTGTGCTCATTTAAATCCAAACGGAAAGGTACAGTTACGAAGCACATGGCGATCCATAAAGCCCCTTTGGAGGTAAAAATGTACAAGTGCGATAGCTGCGTATACGAGACTAAACATAAAGGTACTCTTATCAGACACTTGCTGACTCACAAGAGCCCTGCGGAAATAATAATGTATCAATGTGAAAAGTGTCCATTCCAGACTAAATTTAAACATTGCATCAAGGTGCATGTGCGGACTCACCAAGGAGTAAAGATGTACAAATGTGAAAGCTGTTCATACGAGACGAAAAATAATACTAAGCTTAAACAACATGTGCTGCTCTGCCACTCTTCCTCACCAAAACTGTTCACGTGTGAATGTTGTACATTCGTGACTAAACTTAAAAAAAACCTTGACAGACACGTACTAACACATAACAAACCTGTAGTAATAACTACGCATGCCTGCGAAATGTGTCAATTCGAGACAAAACATCTCAGTAGTCTTAAACGGCATATGCTGACCCACCAAAAAGGCCTTCAGAAATAAATATTTGTATGTAAGAATTGTTCATACAAAATTAAAATTATAGTTAGTCCACAACAGCATAAGCCATCAATCAAAAACCTCCAGAAGCGAAACACAATGTATGTAAGTATGGTACGTGTAATAAAACATAACACGTAATAAAGCACATTCATAAACTTAAAAATGTTTTATTTTAAAATGTTTTCTTAACCGTCTTTCAAGTTACCGAAGTAACCCCCTGGAAGATCTCAAGGATCTTGTGCTAGATAAAGAGACACGAAGCCCTATAGTTTAATGTGGACTCCGAACCACTCTTGGGGCAATTTTTTTAATGAAAAATTATTTCGCCTTGCGGGAATCGAACCCACTTTGCTAGGCAACTCAGTTTGCTAGCCAGGCGCTTTAACACACTGAGCTACCGTCCCACTCTGTAAACTGTACGTATTAACTAGGGGTTCCAATCCCCGAGCATTATTTCAATCTGGAAATTTTCAAGATTTGAATTACTCATCTGTTATAGAAATGTTACAATATATAGTGTATACGACCAGAATTGAAACCGTATAAAAACTAAAAGCCGGCAAAAACAGTCTGCATCTCTTGCGGAGATAAATAGAAATGCTTGTCATAAGAAAAACAATAAAGAGATGCCGACTGTTTTTGCCGGCTTTTAATTTTTATGCGGTTTCAATTCTGGTCGTAAACACTATAATTTTGTAATATTGTCTAAGAGTAGAAAAAATATTACATATATGTACATTTATAGCACTGAATACCCTGAAGTATATGACTCTCGTAAAATTACAGTAAAACAGATATGGCAAGTTTCTGTGAGCTTCGGCCATTTTATTGGGTGTATTACAGGAACCGGCTTCACACAAACGGATTTGATAGGGGTCTGACGTTTTCAAAGATAGGAATGAGCAAATTATTTTATACACGCATGAAAAGCTGAAAGAGTTCAATTCAATTCTTTATTCGTGTCAATACAATAAAAATGTTTACACATGTCAAATTGGTAAGTAAAGTAATAAAACTACAATAATGATAATATGAACAAACAAACAATAAACAATTAATGTAAAATAAATAATTGTAGCCTTTAAGTTCCCATTACAAAATCTGAAAAATTATTATTACAAAATTCATTTAGTGAATAAAAACATTTATTAAGCAAATACTCCTTGATTTTATTTTTGAATATTCTTGGTTGCAGGTTTTTGATATTACTTGGGAGGAGATTGAAACATTTAGGTCCAAAGTAGGAAATGCTTGTACGTGATCTATTACTCTATGATAATCTAAATAATACTGGAATTATTTCTAGTTTCATAATTATGTACATCGTTACGCATTAGATATCGCTCGCGGTTATTTTTTATGTACATAAGACATTCAAGTATGAATAAATATGGAAAAGACAGAATCGTTAATTTGATGAAACTATTTTTACATCTTCTCTATATCCTAATACATCAATTAAACGTACAGCTCTGCGTTGAAGACTGAATAATCTTATGGCCGATGCGGTGCATGGCCCCAGACTAAAATTGCGTAACTTAGCTTAGTTTGGATTAGTGCATGGTAGACAGTTTTGAGTACTGGTTGGGATACAATTCCTATCAAGTTTCTTATGACAAAGGTATTAGTTGTCATGCTTATTGCTACATGATTCACATGTGCCTCCCATGTAAGTTTAGGGTCTAAGTGTATAACCCAAAAAGCAAACTGACTGAGGATTATTCCAGTCCTTAGCCTCTTGCAGTGCAAAGATAATGGTCTCAGTTTTACTGGTATTGAGACTGAGTTTATTAGTTGAGAACCAGTTTGTGACTTTTGATTGTGGATCCTCCATATTTTTAAGCAGGAAGGAAAGCTGTTTATTTCTGGTTACTACTGTGGTATCATCCGCAAATAATATAAGGTCAGTGTTTGGTACACATGTAATTCGATACATTCCTTTCCAGATGTGATGGGGCATGAGCTAAGGAGTAAATCTAGCCCTAACATACATTATGCAAAACTCAATAGTTTTTGAGATATTTCAATTTTTTTGTTTTTCTCAAAAAAATAGATCTTAATGTCTTAAAAGTTAATTTCCGAAAAATCTACTTGACATTTTTAAATTTTTTTTTACTGGATTACTTGTCCAATATTATAGATATCCGTTTGGAATGAAAAATATCCGGAAACATTTCGATCATGTGAACATTTAAAATAAAAACTTGTAAATTTTTTTTTTTTTAAATCAGATGAAATTTACCTATTAGGTTTTTTCAAAAAAATATTAATGTAGCACGCGTACAAATTATTATAAAAACTTCCTTATTTCAATAGCTACCTAACTAGGTAGAAATGTTTAATGTACCCTTGATAGTTCTAATAAAAAATTAGTAAAGATAATGCTGGTGGCGGAATTTATTAAACGACTGATCGTTCATTTTCATTTAAGTCAGTCAGTCCTTGACTTTGACGTTTGTGCATATATGTCATTAACTGACATTCTTATCTCCGTGTCCCTTAAGTTTGTTGTTAAATTAGTTATCGAAGATTTTGATTTTGCTCGTAGTTGTTGTTATTAGTTGTTGTTATTGTATTTTCTGTGCCATGGCCGCGTATGCCAACGCAGAATACGCTGATATCTTGTTTGTCTATGGATACTGTGGCGGCAACGCTGCTGAAGCTCGCCGAGAATATGGCCTTTGGTACCCTAACCGCCTCTTACCAAATGCACGTGTATTCAGTACGGCATATCAAAATATCGCTGAAACTGGCTCCGTGAAATGTAGAAGAAGTGACGCTGGTGCTCCTCCCGAGCACTGAACCAGATGATGAGGAAGAAATATTGAGGTATTTTGAGGAAAACCCAACTATTTCAACTAATAAAGTCGCAAGACTAACCGGAGCGTCACAATGGAAAGTTTGGTCTACGATACGTAGAGTTGGATGTCATCCTTACCACTATACCCCTGTCCAAGGCTTGGAGGAAGGTGATCCTGGAAGGAGAGTGGAATTCTGCCGCTTTATGTTAAATTCAGATGCAGAAAGTGCAAATTTTTTAACAAGTATTTTATGGACGGACGAATCGAAATTTAATCGCGAGGGTATAACAAATTTCCACAACCTACATTATTGGGCAGAGGAAAATCCCAAGTTAACACGTGAAACTAGTTTCCAAATGAAGTTTTCTATTAATGTGTGGATGGGAGTCATTGGCCACTATTTAATAGGGCCACACTTTCTTCCTCAAAATTTAAACGGGGAAATTTATGAAAATTTTTTAAGAAATGATCTGGCGGTGATTTTAGAAGATGTTCCTCTCGCCGTCAGACAGCGAATGATGTTTCAGAACGACGGTTGTCGAGCACATTATCGGCTGACAGTACGACAGTTACTTGATCAACGTTTCCCTAACCGTTGGATTGGAAGAGCGGGCTCAATACCTTGGCCAGCGCGAAGCCCTGACTTAACACCCCTTGATTATTAAATATGGGGTCATATGAAGGAGATGGTCTATGCCACACCAGTCAATAGTATAGAAAACCTTAAACAAAGGATAGTCGATGCTGCCCAACACATAAGGCATAATCTGACAACCAGTGTAACAAGGACGGAAATAAGAAGACGCTGCCGTGTCTGTATACGGAATAGGGGCTCCCATTTTGAGCAAGACATGTAAAAAATAAAGTACAACTTTGAAATTAATAAAGAATTAAACTCTACTTTTAAAATGTTTTTTACTGTTTATCTAAAAATAAAATTCGTACTACTTGTGTTATTTTTACTAGTATTTTCTTAGAACTATTAAGGGTACATTGAACATTTGTACCTTGTTAGATAGCTATTGAAATAAGGCAGTTTTTATAATAATTTATACACGTTATGGTAATATTTTTTTGAAAAAACCTAATAGGTAAATTTCATAGCTGATTTAAAAAAAATAATTTTAAAGTTTTTATTTCAGATGTTCACATGATCGAAATGTTTCCAGATATTTTTCATTCTAAACGAATATCTATAATATTGGACAAGTAATCCAGTAAAAAAAAAATTAAAAATGTCAAATAGATTTTTCGAAAATTAACTTTTAGGACATTAAGATCTACTTTTTGAGAAAAACAAAAAAAATTAAATATCTCAAGAACTATTGAGTTTTGCATAATATATGTTAGGGCTAAATTTACTTCTTAGATCATGCCCCATCACATCTCCAAAGGAATGTATCGAATTACCAGTAACCCTGTAGATGGAAAACAGTAGAGGTTCGAGGATAGATCCCTGAGGTACTCCCAGAGTAATAGCTTGTGCGAAAGAGTAAGCTTCATTAGATTTAACCCTTAGGGTTCTGTTATCCATAAAAAATTTATTAGATTGAAAATATTGCCTCTTATGCCTATATTTTCTAATTTACCAAATAAGACAGGACCATTTACAGGATCAAAGGCTTTAGATAGATCAAATAAGATAGACACAATATATTTTCCTTTATCCACCTCATCACTGTAAATAAAATCAAATATCTTAGTAGATGCACTTTCTACTGATCTTCCACTTTTAAAACTATGTTGGCTATCTGTTATATTGCCTGTTTCTAAATAATCTGTGATCCTGTTGCAAATAAGTTTTTCTATAATTTTAGAGACGTCACTAAGCAGTGATATTTGCCTGTAATTTGCAATGTCATCTTCCTGGCCTTTTTTATGACTAGGTATTACTGTAGCAATTTTAAGTTCCTCAGGAAAATAATCTTTGATCATTTTATTAACTAAATATAATAAGATGTCAATGATATTGTTAGAGATATTTTTAATTGCTTGTGCTGTAAACCATCCAGTCCTACTGATTTCTTATTCTTTAGTTCACTGACTACACCAAGAAGTTCTTCTTTTGATACTTCGTAGAAATATAATGAATTTGTTTGATATTTAGAAAGAGTGCATGGTAGTGACAAACTGGATGAATTAAAGAGTAAAGGTGATAATAATAAAGTCATTAAATATTTTAATAACGTGCCAACTATTGTTGATAAAAAACAAGATAGCCAAAACAACTAATTACAAAACCGAGTATACTATCTTACGAACAAATTATCTACTTGAATATTCAAAGTTTTATTCCCCATAAAGATGAACTAAAAAGTAAAATTTTTGAACTGTGCCCATCAATAATTTTATTAAGTGAGTCTAGAACTACAGAGGATGTGCTTGATTTTGAACTTAATATTGATACATATAATTTATTAAGGTGTGATTCTAATAGCCGACATACTGGTGGAGTCTTGGTATATATTCGTCATGGTGTTAAATACTATGGAGTTAAGAAATACGTGCTTATGGGAATTTTTTGGAGCTTGTTTGTCACTGTTGAATTAAATAATACTAAGTGGAGAATTGGAGTTGTCTATAGATCACCAAGTGCAAGTGTACCTATATTCCTGGATCATTTTGAAGAGTGGTGTGATGAAATAAGTAGCGACACTAAACATAAATATATTATGGTGGGGGATTTCAATATTAATTTTAATGAAAACGGTTTTTATAGTAATAAATTGAAACAGATGATTGCAATATTTGGTCTTGAACAAATTGTTAATGAATTCACACGTTGTACTAATTTAAGTAATACTCTAATTGATCTAGTAATAACAAATAGTAATACTGTTAAATGTAAAATACATGATTGGCCTAAGATCACTGATCATTTTATTATAACGATTAAACCTGTGTCAAACTTAACCCATAATATATCTGTGCCTATAAAATTTAGAAATTTAAACTCTGAAAATATGCATCAAATTTGTTTACAATTGATACAAAAGGACTGGCCTCTTGATTCAGTTGAAGTTGATTATATCTATGATTCTTTCTTTATTGAGTGTGAATCTACTGTTAATAGTATTGCTCCGGTTAACACCATTTTGAAAAAGACTACTGAAGTACCATGGTATGATTTTGAATTAAAAAGTGTATGTCGTGAAAGAGATATGGCATATCGTAACTTCAAGAATTGTACTGATAATGATAAATCAAATTTATGGATAATTTATTAGAAAAGAAATAAGGCAGTTAATCTTTCTAAGCTCAAGAAAAGAAATTATTTCGAGCAAAAAATTGATGCATATCATAATGACTCTAAAATGATGTGGAAAACATTAAAAACCCTTATTAAACCTGAAAATAAAACATTTATGGCTGAGAGTATCAGATTTGAAAATAATAACAACATAGTAGTGGCAAACACAGAGCAAAATATAGCTCATATGTTTAACCAATTCTTTATTAATAGCATTCATGATATTATTCACTCTATAAATAATGGTGGTCAGTGGTCTTCTGTTGGTTATAATTTGGTTGAAAGTAGTTTTGATGAATTTAAACTTTTAACACTACAGGAACTTAAAGTTATTGTGTCATCGTTAAACAATAAATCTAATGTAAATATTACTCTAAATTAAAAATTTTTAAAATCTATATTTGAAGTGACAGGACATGTAATACTACATTTGATCAACACATCCGTGTCTAGAGGGGAAGTGCCTAGTTCATTAAAATGTAGTATTATTGTACCAGTTGCTAAAATTCCAAACTCTAACAATGCAGGTAACTTTAGACCAATTAATACTCTTCCCCCAATTGAAAAGTACTTGAATTATCAGTATATCAGCAACTAATTGAATATTTCAATTATAATAATTTGTTTATAGGAAATCAATCTGATGGTTTTCGGTTTAAACATTCGTGCGAAACTGCTCTACAATTAACTTTTGCAAATTGGAATGAAGAAATTGATAAAGATAAATACATTGTTGCAGTGTTTTTAGATTTCAGGCGTGCTTTTGAAACAATTGACAGAAAGATGCTTTTAGATAAATTAAAATATTATGGTATTGGGGGATCAGTTCTTGACTGGTTCAAAAGTTACTTGCACAATAGATCTCAATGTACAAAAATAAACAATGCCATATCTCCCTTGGAAATAAATGACACTGGTGTACCGCAAGGAAGCGTCTTGGGCCCATTGTTATTCATAATTTATTTAAATGACATAAGTTATTCTCTGTCGTGTGACTTTGTGAATTTATTTGCAGATGATACACTTATTGCAATATGTCATAGTGATGTTGATGTAGTAATTGAAAGGATGAACGAAGAACTAGTAAAATTATCTGCATACCTTAATACTAACAAATTGAAACTAAATTTAAATAAAACTAAAGGCATGATTATCACTAAACCATATAACCACTCTAAGATAAATATTGATAATATTAATTTAAACTTTGAAAATTTAAAGATAGAAATAGTTACTGAAATAAAATATCTAGGCTTTATTATTGACAATAATCTCTCACTGAAATATCATTTTATTTATATGCAAAAGAAAATATCAAAAAAATTATTCTTTTTCTCTAGAGTGGCTAACTTTCTTTCAATTAATACTAATATTATAGTTTTTAAAACAATTATTCAGCCTCACTTTGACTATTGCTCAAGCATTCTATATTTTTTAGATAATAACAGTGTAGCTGCATTACAGAAGTTACAAATTAGGGGCATGCGAATTATATTAAAATGTAGTAGAGTAACATCAATTGCTGTAATGTTGGAGGTGTTAAATTGGTTTAATGTCAGAACTCGTTTGAGATATTTTATGTTGATTTTTGTTTTCAAAATTATAAAAGGACTACTCCCATCATATTTTAATCAGTATGTAGTGTTCAATAACCAAATTCACAATCATTTAACAAGAAGACGCGATGATCTACATGTGCAAAATAGAAACTACAGGAAATATATGAATACACTATTTATACAAGGTCTACGGGAATTTAATAATTTGCCAAATAGTGTAAAAGAATGTAGCAATATTAATACATTTAAAGCTGCTTTAAATGAATATTTTTTATTTATTTTTTATTAACATAAAACAATGTTTACAATTAACATTCTTCTTCATACAGAACAACTTTTATAGAATTTAATACAATTGTTTACTGGGCACCTAGATGAATGTACCATCTGTATGTGCCCACGGAAAAAGTAGATAAATTGAGAGGATTGTTTCTATCCAAACAGCTGCAAATAGGAAAGCCGATGATACCTACGCTCCATCCCCCCCATGCGATGTGAAAGACTGATAAGCGAAGACGCTCATCAGTCTCTCACACCCCACTGGGAATCCACGCAGACACCATCCGTCTCACCCGTCCACAGATGTTCAAAGCGAACCAATACTCTCTTTACAAGTATTACAATATACAAAATAAAAAAAGAAAAAGTTTTGTTTACTATACAAAATAAGAATTACTAAAACAATAATTACTAAAAGAACTTTCATCATCTACTTCACTTTTAAAACTACAACATAAGCCTACAAAATTTTTCGTAATTTTTGATAATAAAAAGTTTACTTTTTTTGTTGAAATATTTCTTACTTCTTATTTGTTTTATATCATTAGGTAGTAGATTGTAAAACTTCGGGGCCAAGTAATCCACAAACTTTAAATTAATTGTTCTTCGATTTATTGGTATTATTATGTGCCTATTGACTTTGCCTCTAGTTAGATGTTGATGACTAATAAAGTTTTTGAATTTTTCTGTCTTATGTGTATAAGAACATACTGTTTGTATATACAAGGTATTTATATTACAGATGTCTTCATTGTAAAGCAAACTAGTAGGATATAATCTATCTTTTTTTAACATGATTTTTAAAATTGAATTTTGTATAACCGCCAGTGGCTGCAGTTTCGTTTTATATGTCCCTCCCCATACAATCAATCCGTATCAATTTAAAATAACTAAATTTATATAATCATAATTTACTTGTTTTTATGCCACTTGGGCCACATGTACTTAAGTATGAGTAGTTGTTTGTATTTGTGTATATAATATTATGTCTTATTTTTATTTGTTATTAATGTATTTATAAGAAGAAACATCTTTAATATGTATATTAGGTTTGTCCTATTCAATAAACTTACTTACTTACTTAAAAAATATGGGGTCTGATTTACGTGAGAAAGACATGACATTACATTTACTAGCATATAAAGAAAGACGGTTACAGACGCACCAGGCGTTGAGCAAATCAATATTTTGTTGGAGTCTCAAACAGTCAAGTTCAGAGTTTATGCAGTGATACAGCTTGAGATCGTCAGTGCAAAGTAAATAGGATACATCGAGATTGTCAATAATATCATTAATAAAGAGTACGAAAAATAGTGGTCCAAGTATGGGACTCTGCGGTACTTCTGATGTCTGTTTAAATGGCACAGATTGGAAGCCACGGTATTGAACAAACTCAGTACCTCAGGATAAATAAGAAATAAATAAGTTAATGAGAGCATCACTGAAACCAAAGTTCTGCAACTTATTTAATAGTATACCGTGATCCAATTTGTCAAACGCTTTAGAAAAGTCAGTATAAATGACATCTATCTGACCTTTTTGATCTAAAGTTTCTGCAATGTACTGCGTTTTACACACATTATACTTGACTTTATACATTATTCAAATTTTACGTAATACAAGTATAATAGCTTGTAGCGACTAATATAAATAGTTATTTAATTGAAGCATTTTCATAGTTTTGAAACGAGTGATTAATTTATTTAAGGTACTTACATAAGAAAATTTATAAAGTTAGTTTGGAAGCATCATTTTTAATGTTAGCACATAGCACATAGATCGGCAAATCATGTTGAAAATAAGTGAACTATTTAAAGCATGAAGCGCACATTAAATTGATTAAATGATTAAACATGATAACTATAACAATGCAATATAAATTAAAATGTATTATGGTTATAAATACATAAAATACCAATCTTAAGCGCCTTTTGAATATTCTCTTGAGGTATTTTTGGCTTCTATATTGTCACGCCCAGCCCTCTTAAAGGGCCTCAGTATGCATTGGGGCTGGAGAGCGTAGCGGGCGCGACCCTGGTAGATTCACTCGCTTGGTGCAGCAATAAATTAAACACACAGTTTGCAAATAAAACAATTTAATTTTAAATAAAATAAAAAACTACTTACATTCTCTTTTCAATATATTCCTGCAGCCACCCTTTCACTTTTCCAGCACCCTCACACTTATCTTTTCAATATCCAATATGTCCATCGACCTTCCTCTAAACGACCGACTCTGCGGTTTTTCTAATGTGTATTTATTAATTGTGTTATTGAACTTGCAGAGTCGGTTGTCTAGAGTTTCACAACAAATACGGATTACAATAATTTAATATTTGGGTCGATGGACATTATCTTTACATATTTATTTGACATATTCCCCCGCCTACGAGACATTGGTCCCCAATGTAATTTCCGCTGAGTGCTGAAGGAGAAGTGAACTGCAGGAAAGCTTAGCCCTAATATAATATAACATAACTTAATTAAAATCTCTTTTTTCTAGAAAATTAAATACAATATGACTGTAAACAAAATTAAAAAAACCTGAAACAATACAATTTATGAAAAATACAAATAGATACGAGTAATTAAAATCGTACAAAAATAATAACTGGGAAACGGACGTTGAATCTTCATGTCATCATCACAGTGACGCTAACAGCGATACCGTCTACAAGTTCCAGTTTCTTCAAGAGTTCTCACCTCACTTGCACTAGGTAACTCACAACGTCACTGGACGGCGGTCGAGCGATCTGTCACCGAACCCCTCCCTGGTGTCTTTGTGATACAAATCGCAATTGTTACCAACTAAAATGTCAATCTTGCACCAAACATTCCAATCAGTGATCGAATTTGGCACTTACTATTGTCCTGCTTTTTCTGTCAGTCCAAGTACCAGTATCTCGCAATCGCATTGACTAAATGTCTGATTTAAAAGTGTCTGTATCACTGCAAATATTCAATCTTCTTGAGTGTTTTAAGCCTTCCCGCATTATGAGGAAGTCCTTTCCATGTTATCACATAAATGCTAAGAATAGACTTTTTAGCATTTACAATTGACGATCAAATTTGATTAGTTGTGGCGATGGTAGTGGTTCTAAAGGCGTGAATCTACACTTTGTGAAGAAAAGTAGACAGAGTCGTTGCTGTGGAAGATGCCAATGCCGAAAGTTTTCACTCAATATGAGCATGTGGTGTCTTTATTTGGGATAGGTTTATTTCATCCCGACGGGGTTCGGGGCATGACTGTGCCTAACTGGGGTTCAATTACACTTATTAATGGTGAGGTAGGTTGCTGTCATCCACGGGTGATCCTGTTGCAGGGTTGTTGGGTGGAGTGGTCCGGTCCGTTCCCATTACATATGAAAATTAAAAGTAAATTAGTATATGTTCCTACTTTAAGCTTAATATCTATGGTACTATGTCTTGTGCCTTAATGACATTGCAACTATTAATATGAAAAAATTTACTAAAGTCCTTTTCAAGACTTATTTTTTCAATATTTTACGAACCACATCTAAATAGAAGTTCTTATAACTGGTAACAATTGCCAAAGCAGTTAGAATGTAACCATTTCTAGTTCTAGATATTTTACGAAATTATTCTGCTGATTGAAAGAAAGAAAAGAAAATTAAAATATCAAACATTTATCTGAAAAATTGAACATTTTCCTAGGTTCTCAATTAGTCATAGTAACAAAAAAACATGAATGTTATTTCTATAATATATATACACATATACACATATATATATATACACATATACACATATATATATATATATATACACATATACATATATATACATATATATTTTTAAATTTGCAAGGTAAGTGAATAAGTTTCAGGATAAGAAGTCAGATTAGCATTTTAGTACAAGAGCTCCTTCCTTCATTTGACTTTGTTTCTATCAACCAACCAACCAACCAAGGACTAAAACGTCATATCTTATATATGCGTGTTGATTATGAGCGGCATCGGGTTTGCACAGAGAAAAAAAAATCAAATCGCAGGGCACCCTAATTTTTTTTTTAATGCTTAAAATCAGCGTCCATTTAAAAGTAAGTTGTTTATATGACATCCGTTGCATGCTAGATGCAGCTCAAATACCCAGTTAGTTTTTCCTGATTTTACTATGTTTTTTTTTCTCTTTTTTTTTTATTCCATTGTCGCTTTTCTTAATGTAAGTACTAACGTATATACATACGTATATATGTATTTGGTGATTGGTTGATAGAAATTGATGTTTCCCCAAACTAAATCTGCAAAAAAACAAAAAATACATTAATGAAAATTATTTATATTTTCACTAGCAACTAATGCTACTAATTAATATGTCTACGAATTTACGGATGGAGACGAGGCTGCTTTCCTCCCCCCTTTTATATTATTATACGTGTATTATGTACTTATTTATATTGTTCACTGTATCCTATTAAAGAGAGTAGTCTCTCCACAACATTAGTTTTTGATTTTCTACTTGTTTTTTCTTCCGAAGCCGGCACTCGCCTGTTTCGTAGATTATATCTATTTTTACCTATTCCCTCGATTCCTTCGATGGAAGCATCACTTTCCTCTTCCTTATCGCACATCTCTCGTTCATCTGTTGTCATTGTTTCCTCTTCTTCATCTGATTCTTCCATCTCGTCAGGCTTTTCCCCCTCTACGTCGTTGGAGACCTCTTCTACTTCCACTGAGGTTTCGTTTGTTTCGTTTTTTTCTTCATCATTTTCTTCTACTTCTGGTGTAACATCTGAACACCAAGGATCATTCCAATGAAGCATGCGTGACACGTGTACTGTGTCCAACTTGGCCTTTTTATCAGTGCCCATTTTTATTTCATAATTAACCTCATTAACTTTTTTCTCTACTGTGTAGGGACCAAACCATTTTAATAGCAATTTTTCACTTCGGCCCACTTTTCTTATCGGTTTAAAAATCTTCACTTTCTCCCCTACTTTGAATTCCAACGATCGATGTGTCTTATCATATCGAACTTTATCCAACTTTTGTCGTTTATTTATATTTTCAATGGCCTGGTTTCTAACTGCTAGTGCCTTTTCCCTTATTTCGATAGCATCCGTTACGCATTCTGTTTCTGTCAGATTAGCCTCCGTGGGTAGTATTGGCTCCCTACCATGCACTAACATAAAAGGTGAAAATTTCGTTGTTTCTTGACGAGCACTGTTGTACGCGAATGTTACGTGCGGTAGATATTCACTCCAATCAGTCTGGCTAGTATTAGTATACATGGCCAGAGCATCTGCCAATGTTTTATTCAACCTTTCTGTAAGACCATTACAGGCTGGATGGTACGCGGTTGTGAATTGAGGATTTACTCCCATTATCTGTAAAAGTTCCTGTATGAGTTCCGAACGAAACTGGGATCCTCTATCACTTAATAAGGTTTTAGGGGCTCCATGACGTAAGATAATGTGTTCCAAAATAAATTTTGCCACTGGACCTGCTTTTCCGCTAGTTAGTGCTGCTGTTTCTGCGTATCTGGTAGCGTAGTCAGTAGCTACTATTATCATTGTCTTTCCATCTCTACTTCGACGAAAAGGACCTAGAAGGTCTATTCCCACTTTTTCGAACGGTACTCCTACCGGGATAGGTTGGAGTAGTCCTGGTTTCCTTCTATAAGGTTGACCTTTCCTCGCCTGGCAATCCTTACACCCTCTTACATATGCTTCAATGTCTTGCTGCATTCCTTCCCAGTAGAATCTATTTTTTATTCTGTGGAAGGTTTTAGTGATTCCTGTGTGTCTACTGATTGGTGACACGTGGTGTTCAAAGAGAATTTCTCCCACTAGTGCCCTTGGTATTACTAATAAGTATTCAAGACCCTCTTTTGAGTTACTTACTTTGTATAATGCTCCATCTCTTAGCTTGAAATTTGCTAGCTTCTTTTTCAATTTGGTCGAATTGGGGTATTCTAGTGCATTTATGATCACCTGAAGTTTTTTGTCCTTTTTTTGCAGCGCAGCTACATCTAGTGGTGCCATGATGAAGGTGGGTATTTCGTCGATATCTCTCAACTCATTTTCAGTATTTAGTGGGTTTCTTGATAAACAGTCTACGTCATTGTGCTTTTTTCCTTTTTTATACTCAATAGTATATTCGAAATCCTGTAACTTCAGGGCCCATCGACATACCCGCCCTGAGGGGTCCTTAAGGGACTTAATCCAACAAAGTGCGTGGTGGTCTGTAACTATTGTTACGTGTCGGCCGTAGACTAGATGTCTGAGGTAACCTAGGGCCCAAACGACTGCCAATGCTTCAAGTTCCATAATTGCGTAATTTTTCTCTGCTTTCGAGAGACTCCTACTTATATATGCGATAGGGTGGGTTTCGCCTTCTTCATTTTGCTGAAGTAATATAGCGCCAATGCCTTGTGTGCTTGCATCTGTGTGTAAGATGCAATCTTTATTGGGGTTGAAATGCTGAAGAACGGGAGCAGTAATTAATTTTTTTTTTAAATCTTCAAATGCTGTTTGTTGTGCTGCTCCCCACATAAATTTTTTATTTTTCTTTGTAGCTTCGTGTAGAGGCCTAGCTATCATCGCAAAATTATGGATGAACTTTCTGTAGTAGTTACACAATCCTAAGAAACTCTGAATGTTTTTTACCTTTGATGGTATCGGAAATTTTTTTATAGCCGCTAATTTGTTATCGTCGGGTTCTACTCCTTTATCGCTTACTATGAAGCCTAGTAGATGGATTCTTTTCTTTAGGTACACACACTTACTTGGTTTAAGTGTGAGTTTAGCTTCCCGAAGTCTTTGGAACACCCTATGTATTAATTGAAGAATAAAAAAATATTATTAATTTTTAATATTTGTATTTAAAGTGTCGAGTTCTAATTTGAAGAGGTCAAAATACTAATACTAATTATTACAAGTTTTATAGTACTGAACTCTACTCTCTAACGTTGTAGTATATTCAGTCATTTTGTCGATTAGTGCTTTCAACTGGCTTTCGAGGGCCGCAAGTCGTCCCGCTGGCTGCTGTCTTCCAATTTTTGAATGTTGTCTTGCGTTGTTGTTACTTTAGAAACCAAATTGAACGCCTTAGTATACAATTCGTTTGCGCGTTCGTTGGTAGTTTTAACAGAGTGTAATTTTTGTTCTAATTGATTTCTAGCGGTGTTGTACTTTTCTTCAAGTACAATAAAGTCATCTTTGGTTTTCTGAGCGTTTTTCACAATGTTCATAGACTCTTCTATTACACGATTGGCAAAAATACCATTGTCGGTAATGTTTCGTTGAAGATCTGTCAATTTTTCTTTAAGAGTGCGTATGTTCTTATCAATACTTCCAGTTGTAACTTGCGCAGCTTCAGTATCATTGCCAATCTGATTTAATAATTTTTCAACCGTCCGATAATCATCCCATGCTTGTTCAATGGCCTCTTCTGCCTCCATTTGTGCATCTTCGGTTTTATTCAGAGAATTATTTACATCTTCAGCTTCTGATAGCAATTTTGTTGCATTTGATTTTGCATAATTTGCATGTTCTTTCAACTCGTTTACTTTAGCAGAATCATTTTTAGTAGCTTCTATTATATAATCCGTGTTTGTAAGACGATCCACAGCATCTTTGATATTGTCCGCCAATTCTTGTACTTCTTCTGGAGTCTTCTGCACGTTTTTTTCCAGAATCTCTTCTGCTAATTTTTTAATATCTTCGGGTTTAGTATTATTCTGGCCTAGAAAATCTCTCATTTCATTTCTCATATCAGTTACCTCTTTTAACGAATTGTTGGCTTTGGTTAGTTCATCAAATATTTTGTCGAACGTTTCTTGGGCTAGATTTCTGGTTTCGTTTGTATTTATTTGGGACACGTTCCTAATGAAATCGTTGGCTAGAGCTTCCTTGTTCCTCAACGCAATTTCGGTATCATTTGCGTTAAGTATGGCAGTTTCAGCTTGTTGCTTGGCCCCATTGGTGCAAGAAATCGAGTTACCACAGCTTTGACAGCCAGCGCCACCGCAAATAGAATCACAAGGATCTCCCGTTCCGTCACAAACTAAATGGTTCAACTCGGGAATTTGAGTTTTTAATTTGTTTATCTTTTCTGTAATGTTCCCTAGTTCATATTCGTTATCCTCTGATTGTTTCTTGTACACTTTTTCTGTAACGTTTATAAATGTTTCTGTAGCCTTGCATTGTGTATCGGCGTATTTGACATCCTCCTGTGATTTTTCCACTTTTTCGGACGCCTCGTCTGCCTTTTGTTTTGCATTGTTTATGAGTGTTAGAGCTCCCTGTACATTTGCTTCTTGGAGTTTGGTTCCGTTATTTTCCAAATCTCTAATTTTATTTTTTAGTTTGTTCAAACTGTCATTTAAAGACTTCAATTTAACCTCTTTTAATAGTATCACTTGCTTGTTATCATCTAATGCGTCGTCTAATTTATTCAATTTTTCGTTTTCTGTTTTATTTATGTCATCTCGCAATACCTGCAACTCCGCTTCTATAGCGTCAATATCAACATCGTCGATATTATTTAGAAGTTGTTCAGTTTCATCTAGCTGACTTTGCATTTCGTCAAATTCTCTGGTGTAAGCCCCAGTAGCTCCAACTTTTTTTATATCACCAGCTGTCAATAATTTCCAAAGTATGGTTTTTAGTTTCTTGTAATATCCTATCCCAATTATCAAAACACTCTCCACAGGGAGTACAGTGTGGCAGGTCCCCAATATAGGCTCTGTCACAACGATCACATTTATAGCCTCCAACTCCCTGTAAACAAAAGCACGCTCCTGTCTGCATATTACATTGTTCGGTTCTAGCTCCTAAATGGTTACATTCACACTGTAGACACTGTTTTTTCGGGTCCACCAAAACCTGGCTTACATTGACATTGTCCATCAAACTCGTTACACTGAGGACTAAGAGAGCCCAATGGGTCGCAAGCACAAGCCTCACAACCTTCTCCGCTGGCAATTTTCCAATGATTGGGGATGCATGCATCACATCTTAGTCCTGATACATTCGGCAAACAGTGACACTGCCCGCTGGATGGATCGCAATGTCCTGCAGAGCTGTTGGTACCCAGAATATGACATACACACTCTTCACACGGTCTATCCTCAGCAAATCTAAAGTATCCCGATCTGCAAATTTCGCAATGATCGCCTGTCGTTTCATACAAACACTTCAGACACTTTCCGGTGTGTGGGTCGCAATTTCCTGGAGCAGTCCAATCAATTTTATCGTTACATTCACATCGTTTACATGAACCGCCATTTACTTCTGGGTTTCCATAGTAGTTGTCTGAACACACATCGCACCCCCGAATAACCTTCTTGGCACTCACAAATGACGTCTTTAGTTGTTGGGTCCAACGCACATCGTTCGGCGTAGGAATGATTTGAGCCTAGTGGCCCAGGGCACAGACAAGGTCTACACGGGATATCAACATTAATTCTTGGATCTCCGTAGTAACTGTCAATACAAAATTCGCAGTGGCCGCTTTGGGTGTTATCCCTGCAATTAATACAGACACCTGTCTTGGGCTCGCAAATATCTGCATGCCCGTTGCAGTTCACAACGTCGTTCACAATTAGGGAACCTCCAAAACCCTGTGCGACACTGATCACATTCTCTGCCATATGTATTTGCTCGACATTTACACTGGCCTGTTGTGGCGTTACAGAAATTATCCAGAGCGCCAATACTATTACAATTGCAGGACCTACAATCTTCTGGGCCAAAGTCGTATGTGCCTGGTGCACATCGGTCACATCGCCTTCCAACAACGTTCGGTTTACAAGTACAGAAGCCGCCACTAGGATCGCAAAGTTTGCTAACAGAACCAGTGGGATCACATTGACAAGAGAAAGCTCCATTGAATACATATGCTCCAATACTCGCGTGGTACTTCTTACAAATTTCCGGAATTTGGCCCCCTTTGACGAAATAGGAAGGATTAGAACACTGGTACCTTTCAAATTCTTTCCTTCTTGTTTCAGCTGGTGCTGAACCATGGAAAAAAGGTATAGTGTCAATTCTTGGTACCAGAACAATAGAGTCAATTAAAACTGATGCTGAGGGAGCCTCTTTGTCGAAGGAAGATTTTCTAAATTCAAGTCTAACTTTGTACGTTTTACCGGCCTCTAAACATGCAGGGGGATAAACAGTAACACTTCTACTATTAGTTGGCAAACTGACACGTTTTATATCGTCATCCGGATTCATCCTAGCACAAGGTCCGTTGGAATCTGGCTGATCATATTCTGGTCTTCTTATAGTAACAGTTACATCTTCCCAACTATCAGGCATAACTGGTTCATACCTAATAATAATATCATAATCCATTGAAGTTTTAAGCTCCAGTTCCCGTCCTTGTATCTTCCCTTCCATCTCTATACGGTTCTCTAATCACTACTTGTCCAGAAGATCTTGCTGCTTCCGCTTCGTAAATCAAGAAATCTAGACTAGCGGTGAAGTATTGTTGTTTGGGAGTATCGCAGTTCCTGCCTGTCATGTGCTCCCTACATCTACATTGACCTGTTATAACGTCACAGAAACTATCGTAAGAGCCACCAGGATCGCAATCACATGGTTGGCAACCGTCTTTTTTATCTGAAAGCCCCCAATACTCCGACAAACCCTGATTACAATCCCTCCCCGTAACATATCGCTTACAGGTGCATTCTCCCGTGTATACGTTACAACCTTGGTTATCGATAGTCCCAAATGTATTACAGGTACATTCTTGACAGCCGTGTGGATTGGCATCAGTGAAGTTCCAAAAATCATTTTTACAACCATCACAACGGCGCCCCTCGACGTTTGTTTTACAATGGCAACTTCCCGCTACCAAATTATTAACCGCATCCGTGACGGAATCGCAGATGCCCAGGTCTAAGGATCCATGAGGGTCGCAGTCACAAGGCCGACATACTTCGGGATCTTGAATGTCTCTTTGTGGATCTATGTAATAGAATGGTTTGCACTGTTCACAATTTGGACCCATGGTATTGTTATGTGCTGCCCTCTAACAGAGAGGAGAGTTGTAATTACTCCCTGGCCAGAAGGGCGGTGCCATCTGTGGGCCAACTGGCGAACCACCATTTAGTAGTGCCTAAGAAAATTATCGAGAATTCCAGTATATTTCTGGAAAGTTCTACAATAATATTCTGGACATTCCAAGTGGGTATATAAAGAGGTGAAGCCAGCAGATGACAGTACAGTACAGTTTAGTGAAGGATAAACAGTTCAGTTTAGTATCCAGTACAGTTCTGGGTAATCTGTGGTTCTGGTTATAGAGACAGTTTGTAGAAGAAGAGTTCAGTTGAGTGAAGTAGGCAATACAGAGTTTTTAGGTTAGATAAAGTTGTCAAGTTTAAGAAGAAAAGTAAAGTGCTTAGTGTTTTAAAAGTAGTGAAATTATATTAGATTAAGTTATTATTAGTTGTGTGATCTTTAAGTATTTGCTAGTGTAATTTTAGTGATTAAATAAATCAGTGGTTTGTGAAAATTCTTGTTGCAAGTTATTTGGAATCCACAGAGTGTTTACTGAAAATTGTGTAAGCACGTAACAATTGGTGTCGGAAGCGGAATTGCAACAGAATTTCTGAAGAATTCGACGAAGTTCCATAGTGTTCTATTCGGAAACCACTGGAGATAGTGCAGTGAGTCGAACTGGAAAGAAATATAGACTTTAAATAAGACTTGTTAGTGTTGTTCGTTAAGTTTTGAATGGAAACAAGAAGCATGGCTGCTGAAAAACAAATGCAAGACATGTTAGCTGCATTTAGCAAAATGATGCTAGAAGAGCAAGAGAAACGACGTCAAGAAGATAAAGAAGAACAAGAAAAACGACGTCTAGAAGAGAAAGAAGAACAAGAAAAGCGACGTCTAGAAGAGAAAGAAGAACAAGAAAAACAACGTCTAGAAGAGAAAAAAGAACAAGAAAGAAAACGTCAGGAAGAAAAAGATGAACTAAGAAAAATGATGCTAGATCAGGAAGAGCGACGTGAAGAAGAATTAAGGAAAATTATACAGGGGCAACAAGATGTTATCCTTTCAGCCACTGAAGACCTCAAAAGCAAATTTGAAGAGGATATAGGTAACATAAAGTCTGAAGTAAGTGAAATCAAAGGAAAAGTTACTGGCGTCGAAGAAAAAGTTACTGGTGTCGAAGAAAAAGTTACGGGCGTCGAAGGGAAAGTTACCGATATAGAAGGAAAATTTCGTGCAGTTGAAGGAGAGGTAGAGCGACTTAAACGACTGTTAAGAGAACAAGGAGGCCAGCTGGTATTATCATCGTCAGGTCCTCGATTACAACCGCCTTCCTTTGATGGTCAAACCTCTTGGTCAACCTATAAAAGACAATTTGAGGCAGCGGCATACGCAAACAATTGGAGTAATGAAGACAAAGCTATGGCATTGGTGCTAGCATTAAGGGGCCAAGCCTCAGAGTTGCTTCAGAGTATCCCAGTGACACAGCAACGGGATTTTAAGGTTTTGGAAGCTGCACTAGATCTAAGATATGGTGACCAACACCTCGCCCAAGTATACAGGACTCAGCTCAAATCACGCACACAAAAGGCTGGGGAAAGTTTACAAGATTTTGAAGCAGCTGTTGAGCGACTGACATACCTGGCTTACCCGGATGCGCCCAAAGAATTCCTGGAACAGTTAACAGTTGATACTTTCATTGATGGCATAAGAGACGAGGAGATCAGGCGAGTCCTTAGATTATCTCGAGCTAAGACTGGTAGCGAAGCCTTGATCCATGCCCTCGAAGTTGAAGCCGCTTATGAAGAGACTCTACATCCGAGAGTACGAGCCATGAAAGTAGAAGAAGAGGGCCATTTAGAAAAATCAAATATGGAATCTTTGATGGCCGACATGCACAAAATGATAAGCCAGTTGATGACCAAACCAGATGCTCCAAGGAAGCAGGAAAGAGAACAGAGCGAAGGACAGCCAAGGAAGGTGATTCGGTGTTATCAGTGCAGCAAACCAGGACATATGATGCGGCAGTGTCGAGAACGGAATCCTGGGGAAGTAAACACTGCAAAGAAAGAGGAAGTTCGCTCTGATAAGATGAGATTGATTGTTATGTTAACAGACATACAGAAAATGGTCGCACAATTACTAAACGAATTAAGTTTGCGACCGGAGCTGAAACAGGAACGGCAACCGCCGAAACAGGAGCCGAAGCAGCAGCAAAGTGCTGGAGGTCCGACAAAAGTAATCCGCTGTTATAATTGCGGCAAATTGGGGCATGTCAAGAGGTACTGTCACCAGAGGAGTCCGAAGGAAGTGAATGCCGGGAATGTAAAGAAGCAGCAGGATATAGCAGAAGTGAAGGCAGTTAAGATAGAGGTTCCGAAGGACTGGTCAAAGGAAATTCTAAGAGAGGAACAACTGAACGACGATGAAATTGGACCAATGTTGAAGGCGAAAGAAAAAGGAATCCGCCCGGAATGGAAGGACGTTTCCAGTAAAAGTGTTGGACTGAAGGCTTTATGGGCGCAATGGGATTCACTTAGGGTTATAGATGGCCTATTACGGTGAGCATGGGAGAGCCCGGATGGGAAAGAAGTTACCATGCGGTTGCTGATATCCAGGTGCCGAGTACCAAAGGTACTTCGGGAAGTGCACGAGGGAATCTCCAGAGAGCACTTTAGCAGAAATAAGACTTTGGCTAGAGTACGGGAGCGATTTTACTGGGTAAATAGCTGTCAGGATGTAGAGGCTTGGTGTCGCAGTTGCAAGGTTTGTGCGAATGTGGCTGCCAAGAGGTCGCCTACAGGGAGTGGTGATCGAATGAAGGCTAGATATGACCGCAATGCCAGTTCAGCAGGATTCAAGGTGGGGGACTCGGTTTGGCTGTATAACCCACAGCGGAGTGAAGAAGGATTCTCGAAGCCTCGCTCACCTTGGGAAGGACCGTATTCTGTCATCACTCGGATCAACGACGTTGTTTATAGGATTCAACGTAGAAAGAAGTCCAAGATGAAGATCGTGCACCTGGACAGGTTGGCAAAGTATGCTGGGGTATCTGAATTGCCTGACCGGGACGTTCAGGCTTAAGGAGGGGGCAGTGTTATGTGCTGCCCTCTAACAGAGAGGAGAGTTGTAATTACTCCCTGGCCAGAAGGGCGGTGCCATCTGTGGGCCAACTGGCGAACCACCATTTAGTAGTGCCTAAGAAAATTATCGAGAATTCCAGTATATTTCTGGAAAGTTCTACAATAATATTCTGGACATTCCAAGTGGGTATATAAAGAGGTGAAGCCAGCAGATGACAGTACAGTACAGTTTAGTGAAGGATAAACAGTTCAGTTTAGTATCCAGTACAGTTCTGGGTAATCTGTGGTTCTGGTTATAGAGACAGTTTGTAGAAGAAGAGTTCAGTTGAGTGAAGTAGGCAATACAGAGTTTTTAGGTTAGATAAAGTTGTCAAGTTTAAGAAGAAAAGTAAAGTGCTTAGTGTTTTAAAAGTAGTGAAATTATATTAGATTAAGTTATTATTAGTTGTGTGATCTTTAAGTATTTGCTAGTGTAATTTTAGTGATTAAATAAATCAGTGGTTTGTGAAAATTCTTGTTGCAAGTTATTTGGAATCCACAGAGTGTTTACTGAAAATTGTGTAAGCACGTAACAGTATTATGTTGACATCCATCGCAAACTCCTCCGCTTACATGTCCTGTAGCCTCGTATAAAGCCGCGTCAAAATGACAGCTTGTTGCGTGATTATTACAGTTGCACCGCTTGCATGCGTTTGTTTGTTTTCCAATGGCAGGTCCCCATGGTAGGTCATTAAAGAAGTCTTCACAAATATATCAAGATGGCCGCCGTTAGTGGAGGTGCGGAAAATGAATTAGGTGAAAAAGTAGAAAAGACATGTTCATATTGCAAAAAAAAAGTGACAGAATTTATTATATGTGTGAAATGTGAAAAAACCTTTCATAAAAGTTGTACAACCAGAATGAAAACACTGAAAATGTTAACACATGACATAAGCTTGTGTTGCCTTGAAGAGGATGCAACACAAAATTTAAACTTTATCAAAATGCTAGTTAGAGAAAATGAGGCAAAGAAGACTGAAAATAAATTATTAAAACAGTTAAATAAGGAAATGGGCGAGAAAAATTTATTATTAGAAGAAAAGCTACATAACCTCCAAAATAACACGTGTTGGAATAAAACGTTTGCAGACGCCGTAAAAATGGATAAACCCATAGAAAATAATAAACAACCACTAAACAACATACCAAGCATTATAATAAAACCAAAAAAACCCCAAAGTATAACAAAAACTGAAACCGACATAAATGATAACATAAACCCAGAAGAACTCAACATTGGTATCAACAAATTTAGAAAAACAAGAACAGGAAGTGTAATTATAAAATGTCATACAAATCAAGATATTGAAAAGTTGAAAACAATTGCAACATCAAAATTAGGACATACATATGAAATAGATGAGACAAAACTCAGAAATCCAAGAATAAAAATCCCACATTACCATGGAAATAAAAATGAAAAGGACATTGAAGAAGCTATTAGAAAGCAGAATAATTTCGTGAAGGATGAGATGCTAAACGTGACATATATAAAAAAAAACAAATACGAAAGGATCGACAATTTTCGCTGAATGTTCCCCAAAAGTATTCAATGAATTAATATATCGTAAAAAGATATGTATAGGATGGGAGAGATACCCAGTGTATGAAGACCTTACTGTGCCACAGTGCTACAAATGTCAAGAATACTATCATACAAATAAAAAATGTTGTAATAAAGTGGTATGTGCAATCTGTAGTGAAGAGCATGAAAGAGCTGTATGCCCAAATAACACAAAAAAATGCAATAATTGTAAAACTGCAAATTTGAAATACAAGACGACATATGATGTGAACCATGAAGCCTACAATCTAGAGTGTCTGACATACAAATACCATCTGGAACTCTTAAAGACAAAAATAAATTACGGTTAATTTATGGTTATTCAACAAGAGGAAGAAGTGCTTGAAAATATAAACGAGATAAAAAGTGACTTCATTAATTGTGGCGATATAGTGCAAAACATATCTCTAGGTGATAAAATCCTAAATCTGATTCATTTAAATATAAGAAGTATACGAAAAAACTTTGACAATCTCTTAGTTTTCTTAGAATCTTTTCAATTACATTTTTGTGATATAATAATTTTAAGTGAGTGCTGGCAAGTAGAATCAAGTAAACAATTTAACATAAAAAATTATACATCTCACTATAACAAGGCAGACATTAATAAAAACGATGGTGTACTTATATTAATAAAGTCAGAATTAAATGCCGATATCACCAACTATAAATTACATCAGACAGGGGTAACTGTAAGTAAAATAAACTTTCAAATTAATAAAATATCTTACGGTATATCAGCAATATATAGACCACCTCCTACATCCTTAGAAACGTTCATAAATGAATTTGGCTCATATTTAGACCAGAAAATTACAAATGATGTCGAAATTATAACTGGAGATCTCAATATAAACATATTAGACAATAACAATAATCATGTAACTAACTATCTAATCAACTCTAGGTATACATGGCTTTCAATCTTATATAAATTCACCAACTAGAGTTACAAACGAAAACAGTTCATGCATTGACCATATATTCATTAGAAAAAGAATATCATCAAGTGGCACTTTGAAATATAAAACTTATGTGATTAATTACGACATTACAGACCATTACCCTATCATGTTAAATATCTCCCAAGAAAATAATTTGCATAAAGAATCTAACAAGGAAAATACAATAACTAAAATTGACTACCAAAAACTAACACAATTATTAGAAAAACAAGACTGGTCAAATATCCTAAACGCAAACAACTCTGAAATTGCTGCTCAAAACTTTACTGTAGAACTTACAAACATTATTGAAAAATCCCAGACCAAATTAGTAAAACTTAAAAATTATAACAAAATAAAACCATGGATAACAAATGGTATAATAACCTCTATAAAAACAAAAGATAAAATGAAAAAAAACCTATCAAAATATCCTACCTTAACAAAACAAATTGAATATAAAACCTACCGAAATAATTTGAATCGAATTATAAAAAATGTTAAAAATAATTATTACAGAGAAAAAATAAATCAAAATGCCAACAACATTAAAAAAATCTATAAATTGGTAGCCGAAGCATCTAATGAAAACAAAAATAATAGTAACAGAAGTATACAGATCTTAAACAGCAACCATGAACCCTTTAAAAATGACAAAGAAATGTCAAATTTCTGTAATAATTACTATAGTGAAATAGGTATAAATATGTTACAAAAGATACCAGTACCTGCAAATCCAGTAAACACAACCAAGATGATCACATCATCAATGTTCTTAAAACCAGTAACAGATAATGAGCTAATAAAACACATACATAATTTAAAAAACAACAGTTGCCCGGGTATAGATGGGATAACCGTCAAAACTATTAAATTCATACATATACACATTATAAAACCACTGAAACATATTATTAATTTAATATTTAAAACCGGTATTGTGCCTAAACAATATAAAACTTCGATCATAACACCTATTTATAAAGCAGGGAACCATAATACAATTAGTAACTACAGACCCATCAGTTTAATAAACAACTTCACCAAAATTCTTGAAAAATGTTTGAAAGAACGCCTAATCAATTTTTTAAACATTAACAAAGTGCTTTCAGAACATCAATATGGTTTTACAGAAGGTCTAAGCACCAATGATGCCGCTCATGAACTGATAAAACAGGTTACAAACCAGCTAAATAATAATAGAAAATGTATCGCAGTCTTTTTGGACCTGGCAAAGGCCTTTGATACAGTACCTCACAATAAGCTACTAAATGTGCTGGAGCAGTACGGCGTCAGAGGTGGAGTACTAGAGGTCTTTGACAGCTACCTATCAGACAGAATACAGCAGGTAAGAATCAGAGATACCCTAAGTGATCCAACGAACATACAAATTGGCATACCACAAGGTACAGTTTTAGGTCCTATACTATTCAATATATATATTACCTCATTAACTAACATGAATATTAATGGCAAAATCATATCGTATGCTGATGACACTGCGATTATTTTCAGTGGATCAACATGGGAGGAAACAAAAAACCAAGTAAAGATGGGAATAAAAAGATAAAAGACTGGCTCGACACAAATAAATTATCATTAAATGTTGAAAAAACTAATTATATAGCATTTTCACTCACTTCAGTAAACCGCCCGGCTTTCAGAACAATAAAAGTAGATAATTTAGATCAAGAGATAAAAGAAACAACAAATATCTTGGAATTTATATTGATCAAAATATAAAATGGAATGTGCATATAACATACCTGACAAAAAAAATTCGATGCTTGATACATAAATTCTATGTCTTAAGGAATGTCATGGATCAAAAATTAATCATCACGCTGTATCTGACACTTGTAGAACCATTACTACGTTACGGTATAATAGTATGGGGTGGTCTGTACAATAATGCGCTAAGTCAGTTAAATGTAATACAAAATACAATACTAAAAATAATCTATAAAAAAGATCGTTTATTCTCCACAAGTCTGTTATACTCTGAAAAAATATGTAACATTCGTACACTGTATCTTATGTCAATTTGCTCCTATGTCCATAAACATGATAAATTAAAAGAATATATAAACCATAGCCACAATACACGGAATAAAGTAAATCGGCATTTAAAAGTACCATCGAGCAATAAAAATGCAAACCAAAGATTTATTAGTTACCTAACGCCAAAATGCTACAATATGTTACCAATATGTATAAAACAAATAAGAAACATAAGAAAATTTACTATTGCATGTAAAAAATATATTACACAAAATAATTCTGACTTTATTAAATTATTCCTTTAGTTTTAGTTTACTTTAGTAACCTACCCAATAAGACTGTAATACCATGTAATACTTAATTCACTCATGCCAGCCTCTTAGAATTGAAAAAATATATGTATAGATATATATTATAGATTGTAAGGTGCACATACAGATGGTCATACATCTAGGTGCAATAGATAGACATGATCTTAATAACTGAAGTGCAATAATGATAACCAATTGTAAACTTAAACTTTGTAAATGCAAATAAATAAAAATAAATAAATTTTTCACAATTCCTCCCTTTCGTGTTATGAGTGCATTCGCATCTACCATGTACCATATCTGGTTTTGGATCTATTCCTGGCAAAGGTAGACAGCGATTTGCGTGTCCGTAGCATGAACATGAGCCACGAACGACCATGTCGGTAATAGCATAGTAATACTTCTCTTGAATTTCCTCGCGCCTGTCCAGGAGGTCGTCTCCCAAAGTGTGTAACTTCGTGAAATTAATCCTCAAGTTTGTGATTTTCAATTTTAAATAAAATAAAAAACTACTTACATTCTCTTTTCAATATATTCCTGCAGCCACCCTTTCACTTTTCATCTCCTCCTTTCACCGAATGTCCATCGACCTTCCTCTAAACGACCGACTCTGCGGTTTTTCTAATGTGTATTTATTAATTGTGTTATTGAACTTGCAGAGTCGGTTGTCTAGAGTTTCACAACAAATACGGATTACAATAATTTAATATTTGGGTCGATGGACATTATCTTTACATATTTATTTGACAATATTAATAATAATAGATTTTATAGTGATGTCAATAAGATTGTCATGCTCTCACATTATTGCCTCTTGTTTTATCATGGGCATCATGGCATCTATACAACTTCGCCCCTTATCTGTGATTCCTCTTTCTAAGGAATGGCGACAACAACACAATCCTTCATCTTTTATTTTATGGGAGGTATTATTTCGGGATATTTCACCTTTTACCTGACCCAATGCCAATTCGATGGGGTCAAGTTCGCAGTGGGTTCAGTGGAGTAAACTTCGGTCTGATATATTCCGTTTTTTTATTATTAAACCGATATATTCTTGTTAAATATGCTATTGGTTATGCAAAATAGCTGTTTACGACTTTTTGGCTGATACCGATCCTTTTTACTGATCAAAAAGTAACAAATTTCGAATTTTAGAAAACACTGTTTTTTTTTCTGTATATCACTCAATACTTCGAAAACTATTAGAGGCACATATTAACTTAATTTTTTTTATTTGAAAGCTGTTATATAAGTGCATATCAACAAAACAACAAAAATATACCAGGTTTAATCTGGTTCTACGGCAATTTTTTTTTTGGGAACGAAGCGTCTTAGTTCTTAGCGCGCCTAGTTTTCCCTCTAAGCATACGTAGCAAAGTGGGTTCGCTATAGCAAATTATAGCTAAAAATCAAAAATCTGGCACGACAGATTGTTTAAAATGTACACTAATATTAGTATTGTTATGTGCTGCCCTCTAACAAGGAAAGATGTGATTAAGTTCATGTTCAAAGTTTTCCTCAGAAGCTTAGTTACTTCCCTGACTAGTAGGGTGGCGCCGTCTATGAGCCAATTGACGAACAATCATCTATTACATGGTAGAAAATTCTGTAGAATTCCAGAAAATTGTAGAATACTGTGGTACATTTCTATGGGTGTATATAAGGAGATGAATCCAGCAGATGGGGGAACAGTACAGTTTAGTGAAATATAAAGAAGAGTTCAGTTCAGTAAACAAACAGAGAGTTCTTAGGTTAGACAAGAGTTGACTAGTTTAAGGGAAAAAGTAAAGTACATAGTGTTTTAAAAGTTGTGAATTTATATTAGATTAAGTGATTATTAGTTGTGTGATTGTTAAGTATTTACTAGTGTAATTTTAGTGATAAATAAAATAGTGGTTAGTGAAAATTCTTGTTGCAAGTTATTTAAACCCATGGAGTGTTTACTGAAAATTTGTAAGCACGTAACAATTGGTGTCGGAAGCGGAATTGCAACAGAATTTCTGAAGAATTCGACAAAGTTCCATAGTGTTCTATTTGGAAACCACTGGAGATAGTGAAGTGAGTCGAACTGAAAAGTGATATAGACTTTAAATAAGACTTGTTAGTGTTGTTTGTCAATGTTGTTTGTTAGTTTTGGAATGGAAACAAGAAGCATGGCTGCTGAAAAACAAATACAAGACATGTTCCAGCAATTTAGAAAAATGATGCTAGACCAAAAAGAAGAACAAGAGAGACGCGAGGAAGAAAAAGAAAGGAAACGTCAGGCAGAAAAAGAAGAACAAGAAAGACGTCAAGAAGAAAAAGAAAGACGTCAGAAAGAAAAAGAAGAACAAGAAAAACGACGTCAGGAAGAAAAAGAAGAACAAGAGAAACGTGAAGAAGAATTAAGGAAAATTATACAGGGGCAACAAGATGTTATCCTTTCGGCAACTGAAGACCTCAAAAGTGAAATTAAAGAGGATATGGGCAACATAAAGACTGAACTATGTGATGTCAAAGGAAAAGTAAATAAGGTTGAAGAGGAAGTATCTGAAGTCAAAGGAAAAGTTACTGGCGTCGAAGAAAAAGTTACTGGCGTCGAAGAAAAAGTTACTGGCGTCGAAGAAAAAGTTACTGGTGTCGAAGAAAAAGTTACTGGCGTTGAAGGGAAAGTTACCGATATAGAAGGAAAATTTCGTGCAGTTGAAGGAGAGGTAGAGCGACTTAAGCGACTGTTAAGAGAACAAGGAGGCCAGCTGGTATTATCATCGTCAGGTCCTCGATTACAACCGCCTTCCTTTGATGGTCAAACTTCTTGGTCAACCTATAAAAGACAATTTGAGGCAGCGGCGTACGCAAACAATTGGAGTAACGAAGACAAAGCTATGGCATTGGTTCTAGCATTAAGAGGTCAAGCCTCAGAGTTGCTTCGGACTATCCCAGTGACGCAGCAACGGGATTTTAAAGTTTTGGAGGCTGCACTAGATCTAAGATATGGCGACCAACACCTTGCCCAAGTATACCGGACTCAGCTCAAATCACGCACACAAAAGGCTGGGGAAAGTTTACAAGATTTTGAAGCAGCTGTTGAGCGACTCACATACCTGGCTTACCCGGATGCACCCAAAGAATTCCAGGAACAGTTAACAGTCGGTACTTTCATTGATGGCATAAGAGACGAGGAGATCAGGCGAGTCCTTAGATTATCTCGAGATAAGACTGGTAGTAAAGCCTTGATCCATGCCCTCGAGGTTGAAGCCGCTTACAAAGAGACTGCACGTCCGAGAGTACGAACCATGAAGGTAGAAGAAGAGGACCGTTTAGAAAAATCAAATATGGAATCTTTGATGGCTGACATGCACAAAATGATAAGCCAGTTGATGACAAAACCAGATGCTCCAAGGAAGCAGGAAAGAGAACAGAGCGATGAACGGTCAAGGAAGGTGATTCGGTGTTATAAGTGCGGCAAACCAGGGCATATTAAGCGAAACTGTCGGCAGCGGAGCCCTGAGAGAGTAAGTGCCGCAATGACTGAAGAGCCGCAGGAAAACTAAAGATAGCCAGCACCTTGGGGGCTGTGCTGGCTGGTGAACACGGTGCCCCCAGAGAGATACGGGTTTCCCAGATTAGAAGAGTCCCGAGTAGTCTGCTTTTGGATGGCTATGTAAACAAAAGGAGATGTATCTTCACTATCGACACAGGTGCCACGTCGTCAATAGTGCGGCCCGGATTTTTATCAGGAATAAAAGTTGATAAAAGCCAAAATGGATTGGTCGTTCGAACAGCCACAGGAGACAGGGTAAGGGTTCATGGAGAAGTTGACCTAGATCTGCAGTTTGGACTCCTGTGCTTTAGTCATAGGGTTATTGTGGCTGACATCACTGATGATTTCATTTTGGGGCTGGATGTTATGGGAGTACAAGATCAATTTGTACTTGACGTGGTAGAACGAGTCCTAAAGATTGGAAATGAAGAATTTATTTTGTCAACAGCAAATGACCGATTTCAAAAAGTGAGGCTACTGACGGCTCAGACAATCAAGATTCCTGCCTGTTCAGAACAAATAATCGAGGCCATTCTGGAAGGAAACTCTGGTGGATACCGTGTTGGCCTTGTTGAAAAAGATGATTCAATTAAGACAGAAAACGTAATCTTAGCAAGAACTCTGACCCGGACAAAAGACAAAATTCCAATTAGAGTGGCTAATTTAAATTCCCACTCGGTAACTTTCAAGGAAGGCGAGGCAATAGGATCCTACGAACCAGTCCAGTGGATAGCAAGGTGCGAGGAACAAGGGGAGAAATGTTCGCCAACCAGTGTAGACAGGGAAGTTGTGACTTTGTTGAGTTCCCAGTTTGAACACCTATCTGAGGATGAACGTAGAGAGGCAATCAAGTTTTTGGAGAAAGAAAGTGCGGTATTTGCCAAAAACACAGACATCCTCACGAAAACTGATATAGTACAGCATCGAATAGACACTGGTGATTCAGCCGCCATCCGCCAACAACCTAGGAGGTTGCCACTAGCTAAACAGGAAGAAGCTGCTGCGATGGTTCAAAAGATGCTACAAGATGGAGTAATTGAGGAATCAACCAGTCCCTGGTGATCACCGGTAGTTTTAGTTGCCAAGAAGGACGGAACTTTGAGATTTTGTGTCGACTACCGGAAGCTGAATGATGTTACGAAGAAAGACAGCTATCCACTACCACGAATTGACGATACATTAAGTACGCTGGCAGGGTCACGATGGTTTTCAACTCTAGACCTTCGAAGTGGGTATTGGCAGGTGGGACTTCACCCTGACGACAAGGAAAAGACTGCCTTCTCAACAGGTAGTGGTTTATATCAATTCACCGTGATGCCTTTTGGACTTTGCAATGCGCCAGCTACTTTTGAAAGATTGATGGAATTTGTACTCCGAGGACTAACTTGGAAGACGTGCTTAGTTTATCTTGATGACGTAATGGTTATGGGACGAAACTTCAGGGAACATTTGGAAAATCTTCAAGAAGTATTTGGGAGAATCAGAAATGCACACCTAAAGTTGAATCCAAAGAAGTGTCTACTATTCCAAAAAGAAGTGAAATTCCTTGGACATGTCGTATCTTCGGAAGGAATACAGACAGACCCGGACAAGATATCTGCCGTACGTGATTGGCCAGACCTTCAAATGTACACGAATTACGAAGCTTTCTTGGCCTCTGCACTTACTATAGACGTTTTGTGGAAGGATTTGCGGATATAGCAAAGCCACTACACCAGCTAACGGAGGAGAAAGTTAAATATCAGTGGACACCGGAGTGTGAAACATCATGGAAGAAGCTGAAAGCAGCGTTATGCAGTAGTCCTGTGCTAGCATATCCCCAACAAAAGGGCCTCTATATTCTTGACACGGATGCTAGCAACTCCGCAATTGGATGTGTACTATCTCAAGTCCAAAATGGAGAGGAAAAAGTAATCGAGTATTTCAGTAAGGTACTGTCCAAACCAGAGAGGAATTATTGTGTAACAAGGAAGGAACTATTGGCCATTGTTAAGTCCGTGGACCATTTTCACAAGTACCTCTATGGTCAACATTTCAAAATCAGGACCGACCATGCTGCATTAAAATGGCTACTGCAGCTGAAAACCCCAGAAGGTCAACTGGCTCGCTGGATAGAAAGACTGCAGTAATATGACCTCACAATCGAACACCGACCTGGAAAGTCTCATAAAAATGCAGATGCTCTGTCAAGAAGACCGTGCAAAGATGACTGCAAGCACTGCTATCGGGTTGAAAAAGCACAGGGCACGGTAATAGTAAACACAGTTCAGGTAGATGTTCCAGATGATTGGACAAAGGAAGTTCTAAGACGAGAACAAATGGATGACAGCGTAATTGGTCCTATATTAAGGGCAAAAGAAAAAGGAACGCGACCGGAATGGAAGGATGTTTCGGACAAAAGTGTGGAGCTGAAGGCATTGTGGGCACAATGGGACTCCCTTAAGGTTATAGATGGGCTATTAAAGAGAGCATGGGAAAGTCCAGATGGGAAGGAAGTTACCATGCGTCTGGTGATACCCAGCTGTCGGATCCCAAAAGTACTTCAGGAAATACATGATGGAGTATCCGGGGGACATTTTGGTATGAATAAGACATTGGCTAAAGTACGGGAACGATTTTATTGGATAAATAGCCGTCAAGATGTGGAAGCTTGGTGCCGCAAATGCAAGGCTTGTGCAGCTACCAAAGGGCCACAGACGAAGAGCAGGGGCCAAATGAAGCAATATAACGTCGGAGCTCCTTTTGAGAGGATTGCTATAGATGTAGCGGGCCCATTCCCAGTGACAGATGATGGGAATAAATACATCCTGGTCGCTATGGACTATTTTAGTAAATGGCCGGAAGCCTATGCCATTCCGAATCAGGAAGCAGTTACTGTTGCTCGAGTTTTGGTGGATAACCTTGTATGCCGATTTGGTGTACCCCTGGAGCTACATTCTGATCAAGGGAGAAACTTTGAGTCGGGGGTATTTCAGAAAATTTGTGAGTTGCTGGGCATTCACAAGACTCGGACAACCCCTCTTCATCCCCAGTCAGATGGAATGGTGGAACGACATAATAAAACCATGAAGGAACATCTTTCTAAGGTAGTTCACAAGAACCAGCGAGATTGGGATCGACATATACCATTTTTCTTAATGGCATACAGGGCTGCCATTCATGAGACGACTAAACAGACACCGGCTCGTGTAATATTTGGGCACGAGATCAGACTGCCATGTGATTTGATGTTTGGTACACCAGATAAGAAGCCACTGTCCGTGGATGACTACGCAGACGAAGTTAGTCAACAGCTGAGGAATGTCCACGAATTGGTTCGAAACCAAGTTAGCATAGCTAGTGACAGAATGAAGGCTCGCTATGACCGGAAGGGAACGTCAGCAGGATTCAAGGAGGGCGATCTGGTTTGGCTATATAACCCACAGCGAAAGAAGGGAAAATCTCCGAAGCTTCACCCACCCTGGGAAGGACCGTATTCAGTCATCACTCGGATCAATGACGTTGTTTACCGAATTCAACGTAGTAAGAAGTCCAAGATGAAGATCGTGCACTTGGATAGGTTGGCGAAGTATGAAGTATGTTGGGGAATCTGAATTGCCTGACCGGGACGTTCAGGCTTAAGGAGGGGGCAGTGTTATGTGCTGCCCTCTAACAAGGAAAGATGTGATTAAGTTCATGTTCAAAGTTTTCCTCAGAAGCTTAGTTACTTCCCTGACTAGTAGGGTGGCGCCGTCTATGAGCCAATTGACGAACAATCATCTATTACATGGTAGAAAATTCTGTAGAATTCCAGAAAATTGTAGAATACTGTGGTACATTTCTATGGGTGTATATAAGGAGATGAATCCAGCAGATGGGGGATCAGTACAGTTTAGTGAAATATAAAGAAGAGTTCAGTTCAGTAAACAAACAGAGAGTTCTTAGGTTAGACAAGAGTTGACTAGTTTAAGGGAAAAAGTAAAGTACATAGTGTTTTAAAAGTTGTGAATTTATATTAGATTAAGTGATTATTAGTTGTGTGATTGTTAAGTATTTACTAGTGTAATTTTAGTGATAAATAAAATAGTGGTTAGTGAAAATTCTTGTTGCAAGTTATTTAAACCCACGGAGTGTTTACTGAAAATTTGTAAGCACGTAACAGTATATATCAGTAAAATCCTGCTTTGGTAACAATCGACAGCACCGGCAAGTATTAAATAGGCCACAGACAGAACTGCGTTCTGCCGTCAAGCATCTTCAGCATTTATTGTGAACGCGTAACACGATGTATGCTGGATGATCAGCAGGAATGACGATTATACTTTTACTGATTCAGAATTAGATTAGTGTAAATAATATTCGGATATGAATCGACATCTTACCATTACTTTTCCCTCGCAAACCTACTTCACTGTAGCGTTCGGTTGATATCAGAATATAACTAAGGTGTATCGCCTTCCAACATTAATGATGATAGCTGATAAAATGGGATTGGTAAGTTAGCAATTTAACCAACGTTGATTGGACGTTGGTAATTAAATCAATTAGGTCAAGTCTGCTATCAAACATCCACCATCGTTGATTCTGCCTTAATAATTGCATAAGGTTTGAATAGTATAATTATAAAACATTATTAAAATTATGATTGTTCATTTGTAAACATCAAATAAGTACTTACATGAGACACTTCTACGGTTGCGGATGAATTATGCATTTTTCGTCTTACATTAGGCAGGAGACTATAAGTTGGAGAGTTATCGTCCTCCCAATTTAGTTCCTGAAAATTATAAACCATTTTAATATCGTCTAATGTCAAATATAGTAACCTGCGAATTTACGGTGCAAATAAAAAAGACAATAATAACTTCATCATCAAACAAGCTGATGCCGTACCTATAAAGAGAACTGATTCAATTTGAGAGCGAGATAGTACAGAGTGTAAGGGTATTTTGATGAGGTCGTAAAGTTTTTGTTGCCTTTCTTATCTGCCCAGTAAATTTGCAAACGACTCTATAACTTACAGGTATGTTCCGTGATGGAGTATTTATATAAACTGAAGAATTACACGTTTGAGAGAAGAAGTATAAACCATCTTCAGAATATTCAAAAGTATATATTTTTCAATTTTAATAAAGATAATAACAAATTTCAAGAACACACGCTGAATAATAATAGACGAAAGTGGTTTGTTATAATCGTAAAAACAAAGAATATTTTATCCGTGAATGTCGATGATTAAAACTTAAGTTCTAATGATCTCCCGAGGAGGCTAATGTGCTTAGAGAAACGCGTGTCGGGTAGCGTAATCGAGTGTAGTGTTCGAGTGTTTTGGTGGCAGTTAAAATTAATGGCGGATCGTGAAATTTTGGTAAGCCATAGCTTACTAATGGAGCATGGGACTCATACCAAACTTTAAGGGATGCCCACCGAGACCAAACGAAGACGTTTTGTCAAAGGGCGAGCGTGGGTGCGTCTTTGTACATACTTCGATATGCGATGTAAAGCAACGCTAGGCGCAGTTAGTAGTTGGATGGGTGACCGTTCCAACGAAGACCGCGTCCTCGCCTCAAACATCTTCCAGCGGCTTGTATATCAGTATATGCACAGAAGCTATACAACCTTAGGCGAGGGTTGTATAGGAGATATACCATCCTTCGGAGGGGATGTAAAGTCGTCGGCCCCTTGTCTATTAAATGTTAGGCAAGTAAAAGATCCCTACTCTTCTTAAGGGAAGAGGTTCGGCAAAATTCCTGGTTGGGGGTAGCTCGCCTACAGGCGTCGGTGTTAGGCCTCAGTAGCGGAAATAGGCCGACGTTAAATAAATGTATAAAAAGAAAGACGTTTTGTGAAAAAATATTTGATTGGAATTTGTGAAATTTATTTTCAAAACGTGCGTTGCTTGCCCTGAGATATAATAAAGTAGATATTGTAAAGTATTTGCAACATATATTTTTCTTTTTCAAAACAAGAAGGGATATATATACATATATATATATATATATAAGGGTAGGTTTTAATTTTATTTAAAAATTTTGAATTTTTATAAAGTTACGCCATTTTGAAATTTTATTTCACACTGATTTTCAATTTATAAAGTTTCAAAATGATGTAACTTTATAAAAAATCAAGATTTGTGTAATAAAATTAAAAGCAAGTCTTTATATTTTCTTCCTTCTGAAAAAGAAATACGTTGCAAATATTTTACAAGTACTTTCCTACTTACCAGGGTGGGCACGTACTTTTTTTAAACAAGTTTTGCAAATTCCAATCAAATATTTTTTTTCACAAAATGTCTTCGTTTGGACTTGGTAATCAGCCCTTAAAATTTTGAGTAAATCCCTTGCTCCATTAGTAAATTATAGCTTACCAAAATTTCACGAGCACAGGTGGAAAACTACGCAGAGCTATACTTATTATTAACAAATTGAAGTGTGCACTACAAAATTTTAGAAATTTATACCTTATTAGAAAGATTTGACTTCGTTGGGAATATAATTTTCTTCGCACTCTCTGGTTCATTCATGTTTGACTGTTCTTTGTATTCCTTGGTAGATCCGTTGCGGAAATTGTCATCTTCTAACGAGCTAGACAAAGTATTGTACGTTGTATGAGTAGCATGGTCCCAAATTTCATCCTGAAAATTACAAAACTTTTAATATTGTCTAATTTGCAGATAAATATAGTCACTTACATAAGCAACATCCAGAGATGTACTTGGGATAACTCTATTTCTCTCTGGTGATTTGTAGATATTCTGAAAACCAATCAATATTAATTTATTAATAATATACAATATACATATCAATATATCCAAATGTATTTTAAAAAATTCTACCTTGCTAGAATCATCTTCCTGAGTTTTGACCACATATTTTTTCATTCTCTCCCGTTCACTCATTTTAAATTGTTTTTCCTGTGCCTTAGACCTGAATCCCGGTGGTTGGTGAGCAATATCATTGGCCAGTACATATGGGAGAGGATTATAAGTTGCATGATTATCATCGTTCCAATTTTCCCCCTGAAAATTACAAATCATTGTTCAATAACGTCATTTTAGTAGTAATAATTATGTCAATATGTTAATCCCTTCTAATGTGTTTATAATGTAAGTAATTATACTATTTTAAATTGACGAAAAAACTATATTCGCTACATTATGACTATACTTTATTTGAATTTGACGTAATACGAGTATAATAGTTTGAAGGGAATAATGTAAATAGTTATTTAATTGAAGTATTTTCATAGTTTTAAAACGAGTTATTAATTTATTTAAGGTATATAAGAAGATTTTAGGTTAGTTTGGAACCATTATTTTAATGTTAGCACATAGATTGGTAAATCATGTTTAAATAAGTGAACTATATAAAATGTGAAAGAAATAATAATAATAATAATAACATAACTATAATAATAAAGTAGAAATTATAATGTATTATGTTTATAAAAACGTAAAACATCAAAAGCCTTAAAACGTCTTCTGAATATTCAAATGAAGTATGTTTGGCTCCTATAATAATAATAATAGATTCTACAGTGACGTCAATATGATTGTCATGCTCTCACATTATCACCTCTTCTTTTATCATGTGCATCATGGCATTTGTACAACTTCGCCACTGATCTGCAGTTACTGTTTCTAAGGAATTGATCAACATGATGTCTTTTATTGTGTGAAAATTCATATTAGGTAGCCTTATTCTTATTTTATCAATATATGTATTTATAATGGATATATATATATATATATATATATATATATATATATATATATATGTTATATTAGAAATATACTATGATATATAATATTATCGAGACAGGCTTAACCTTCTCAAACATATCGTATTACATACTGCGTAACAGCTCTTCTCAATAACCGCTCACGCTGCATGAGCATTGTATTTCAATTCTAAGTAATCCTGATTGTGCTGAATCAGCAACACTGTTTCCTTTGTTCTCAAAACATTATAAATATTACCAACAACCTTTTTGTAATCAGTCTTATACTCACTTTCGAATAAACCTCATCTAAATTATTATTGTATTTTTCTAAAGAGTCAACGTAGACTCCAGTGTAACAAATAAAGTTCCTTTTTAAAAAGTTATTCAAACAATCCACTATCTAACATTGGCGCAGTCGTGGCGGATCTGAAAAACACGCACAGTTCGGGAGCCTAACCAGTAGCAAACATATCCGAGGGAACAAGGAGTCCATCTGAAAAAGGTGCCTAACCGGACGAAAAGAGCTTCTGGAACAAGGAGAACTTCTTAGCTGTGGTGGTGGATCCCAATCCTTTGTTCAGAAGAACCTACATGCTCAAAAGCAAAAGAAGCAAAACAATAATAATTATCAAGAAATACAAGCAACAAAGCAACATTTCAAATCAACACGATTCAACAATTAGCAAGTAAGAATTTCATCCCGTCCCATCGTTGGTGTCTTCGGCATCAAAGGCAACCCTGTGGAAGGAACACCCAGTGACGCCCCTAGCAGAGAGAGACCTTTGGTGAAGCTAAGCTCACGAAGTCGCATTCAACTGGACCACGAGGAATGAAAAATTTAGGGTAAGTCATTTTTGAATCTTCTCGCAAACATTTATTTGCAAACAACGACATAATTTTACATTCTATTTTATCAAAATACATTGCATTGCTACATACAGTTCTAATATCTAAGGTAGTAATTTTATTTAAACTTGAAACAAAATATCTTGATTATAATTTGTGTGACCTATATAAATAACCGTAATCATACACTGTTCCTATCGTAACATTATTTTTATGGTAATATCATATACTCTTTAAGTGCGAATTTATCTAATTAACTGTAATCACGTACCATTGTTATCTTTGCATTTTTATCGTAATATAATATTGCATACCACATAAAAGGTTAAGGTTAAGGCCGTAAGACAAGCTTGTGTTCTATAATACCGTGTGTGCAAAATATAAAACTATCAGAGATATACTATTTCCAAACTCAAAACGCTTTTTAAACCAAACGCGTTTTTCGAATTAATCTAGCTATTCTATAATATAAATTTTAAATATTACAGAATAAATTCTTGCACATTTCATATAAAAATTTCTTATTAAACACCAGTAGCGTACTAACTTAAATTGGAAAAAGGCGTTTTAAGTTATTTAATTATCTAAATATTATAAATAAAATGGCTACAAATTCCAATGTAAACAACTCAATCACTACAAATGCCAACAATTCAATCGCTGCAAACGAAACCATAAATATTGAACCTTATAGGTTAAGCGAAATATTTTCCATAGTGCCCGAATTTGACGGCAACCCCATATTCTTGCAAACATTTATTTCAGCTTGTATAACCGCTCAGGGGATCGCTGTTGATGATCAGCGCGTCTTATTAACGCTTCACATAAAAAATAAATTACGCGGAAAAGCCGCAGAATTAATAAATTCCCGAAACCCTGCTACATGGGCAGAAATCAGAAGCTTACTCGAAGCACATTTTGGTGACTCTCGCGACCTGACAGCTTTGATTCAGGATCTGCAGAGGATTCGTCAGTTACCCAACGAAACCGCACTAATATTTGTATCAAGACTACAAATGCACAACGCGAAAATGCACGCAGCAGTGCAAAAGCAGACTCTAACTCTAGAGGAAAAAACTGCTCAATGTAACCTCATTGAAAATATGACATTGACTACTTTATTAACCGGATTAGAACCCAAATTAGGTCAAATCATTAGGGCTGGTAACCCTGGCGACATGTTAGACGCAATAAACCGCATTAAACGTGAATTGCAATTATCCTATTTTGAATCACAAAAATTTTCTAATAGAGTTCCAAATAAATATCTCATTCAAAACCCACAAAGACGTCCAAACTCCCCACAATTTTGCACCTTCTGCAAAAGAAACGGACACCATGTTAACGAATGCCGCACAAGGCAAAACTATCAATCCCCATCTCCCAATTTCACACCAAATGCTTATTCTAATCAAGCACAGCTTCCAAGGCAACATTTCACATCTAATCATAGACCGCAAAATTTCCAAAATGGCTAAGCAAAATGGCTGTTTGCAACTTTTTTGGCTGGTACAGCTTTTTGTATTGCCTTAATAATTGCATAATATTTGAATAGTATAATTATGATACAACAGGAGAATTATGATTTCTAAATTGGAAACATCAAATAAGTACTTACATGAGACACATCTACGGTTGCGGATAAATTGCAAATTTTTCGTCTTACACAGTTATCGTTTTGCCGATTTAGTTCCTGAAAATTATAAGCCAATTTAATATCGTCTAATTTTCAAACATCAAGTAACTTACAGGTATGTTCCAGGCTCGGGCTGAAGTATTTATATATGTTGAAGGATTATACGTTTGAGAGATGTCATTTTCTTCCTAAAAAGTATGAACCGTTTTCAGCATAGTACATAAGTTTCGTATCCACAAATGAATGTTAAGTAGGTTTTTAGTCGGTAATTGGACAAAAAGAAAAAACAAACTTTATTTCCTCTCAAAGTCTGAAGAAGACGATAAAAATTGTTGAAATGTCGACTTTAAGAGCAAATAAGATTTGCCTTTTCTTTTTATCCAATTACCGACTAAAAATCTATTTAAGAAAATTATACCTTGTTATAATCATTTGTGTGGGTTTTGACCACATATTTCTTCTTTCTCTCCCGTTCACTCATTCTAAATTGTTTTTTCTGTGCCATAGACACATTTATCGGTGGTATGTAAACAATTTAATTATCTAAGACGTATGGTAGAGGATTATAAGATAAACAATTATCCTTGTCCCAATTTTTTCCCTAAAAAAATTATTTTTTTGTAATATCAATTAATTTGCAAATGTCACCTTAATTAAAAGTACTTACGCAAGGCATGTTCTTAGTTGCGGATAGACTGGAACCATTTTGAGCTAACGATGTAGACATTTTCTGAAAAATAAAACAATTGGTTTCACTGTATGTGTTTCGCTTTAAGATCTAATTTTGATGTAATGTAATAATTTGTGAAGAGTATGATAAACAGTTATTTAAATGAAAACTCTCTTTTAGAGGAGACAAACAATAATGTACGGCAATAATCGTTCAGGCGGTAATACCATACCAAGTGTTCCGCTTTTCACATTACATTTTGCCAACTTCAAACCGCGAAAACTTGTCAAATGGAACACCCTACCCTGTATTTTTTACGTCAAGTTGTGTTAAAATGAATTCCCTTTTTTTGATATTAGCATTGTGGGGGTTAAAGTTATAACTCTTTGAAATATTTGCGATTTTATTAGAAATTCAAGAATTGTAATCATTTCATCAAAATAGCCATGATTAGAAACAATTAGTCATTATCTTATGTCAAAAAATGCCAGCACGTTTAAATTACACCCACGAAGACTTTTTAAATGTGTTTATTATTTATGGAGAATGTGATAAAGTAATATAAAGAACTTGCAGGACATTTGCTACTCGAAATCCAGAAAAACGGAAACCGTCACCAAACACTGTAAAACGCATACTGGAAAATTTTAAAAATTATGGCTCTGTCAAGGCAAAAATGCAAAGGAGAAAGCCTATTGTTGATGACGAAAACATTGAAATAATCATTCTGGGATATTTTCATGCATTTCCAAGGATGTCATTAAGACAAGCTGCTCTGGAATCGGGACTATGCAAGGATTCAATTCACAGAATCTTATTAAAACATAAGTTTCATCCGTTTTCATTCCATATGGTTCAAGGATTAAAAGAAACAGATTTCCTAAGAAGGCAGAATTTTTGTGAGTTTATTCTAATAAGGTCTGAGAGTCACGATTCTTATTTGGGAAATATTATAAGGACAGATGAAGCAAAATTTACTAAAAATGGACTTTTTAATAGACACAATTCGCATTATTGGAGTGACTCAAATCCTCATATGTTCAGAGAGCGAAACTATCAGGAAAGTTGGCAGTTCAATGTTTACTGTGCCATAAGAAACGATAGAGTGGTGGTATTACAATTTTATCAGGAAAATTTAATTTTCTCTTCTGCTAATATGTATAGGTAAATTTTTGTTTTTTTTTTTTTAGGTGAAAGATCTGAATATCTTACAAAATTTGAATAATAACTATTTAGAAAATTTACCTCTCGCCGAATATAGAAACATTTTTATCAGCACGACGGTGCTCCGCATATTTAATTAATAATTATTTACAAGAAACTTTTTATGATCAATGGATTGCCAATAATGGACTGAAATATCAGCTCTGGCTTATTTCATTTCGGGAACTATTAAAAATAAAGTTTATGAGAGCCCATTAACAACCATTGAAGATTGTATGCAAAGAGTAGGAAATGCATTTAAAAACATATCACAGAATTCAATTAGAAGAGCTACCCATGAGGAACTAATCCGAAGGTGCGAAAAATGTGTCGAGGTTCAAGGGCGGAATTTTGAGCAATCATTAAATTAAAATGAAATCATATTTTAAATTGATCTTATCACTGCTATTTTTAGTTCATGCCATATCTTCAATTCGATTAATACGCATGTTACAGTGTTAGTGTTATTTTGCGTTTTTGTGGATATCGAGTAGCACATGTGCTGCAAGTTCTTGATATTGCTTTATCACATTCTCCATAAATAATAAACAAATTTAAAAAGTTTTCGTTGGTATAATTTAAACGTGTTGGCATTTTTTGATATAAGATAATGACTGATTGTTTCTAATCATGGCTATTTTCATGAAATGATTACAACAATTCACGAATTTCTAATAAAATCGCAAATATTCAAAAAGTTGTAATTTTAACCTCCACAATGCTAATATCAGAAAAAAGGGAATTCAATTTTACACGACTTGACGTAAAAAAATACAGGGTGTTCCATTTGAAGTTTTCGCGGTTTGAAGTTAACAAGATGTAACGCGAAAAACAGAACACTTGGTATGATATTATTGAATTTATTTCGGTTGTAGAACGTAGTTCTCCTTGTGTTTTTTTTACGTGACAAGAAGCAAATGAGGATCTTTTACACGAAGAAAGTTATAACGGTTCTTGCAAACCGTTGCACCTGTCAAATTTTCTATACAATGGCAAATATCTCTGAAACGGCTAGGTTTAGGTATAGGATATGTTACATATTTTTGACTCAGAATTTTATGCTCTTTTCGAAAACCCTAAAATATATAGTGTGTTCCATTTGAAATAAGCAAGTTGGTATCGACTTCCGGTATAAGCGGAAGTGCCAGCTGCTTGTAATTATTTTAGTTGGATTGACCCCACCGACCGTAATTATCTAAATTTTCAAAATTTTCTGATGCGTACTTTTCTCTATATCGATCGATTCAGTTCCCGGTGAGACACCCTGTATATGAAAATTGCAGAATCTGCTGGCTTATCCGTTATCACCAAGAAAGGCATCCTTCATTTGTCAAGTTAGAAATCTATCGAGACTTAAATTGATAACGACTGTTGGCCGTATTAATATACATATGTATGCAATATTGAACTATCTTTACGCCAATTAGTATTAAGAAACTAATCTGAAATGGAAATGAGCAAAAGTTACGTTGCGGTTACATATTGTGACCAGTTTATGCCACACTTTACTGTATCATCTTTGGCCTGAATGAAATAAAACGTCAGTAATGTTTTGAATGATATGTAACTTATTTTTAATTCTTTGTTCCAGGTTCTCCTTGCGAACACGATGGTATATGCATAAATACGCCCGGAAGCTTCGCCTGCAACTGCACCCAAGGTTTCACGGGCCCTCGATGCGAAACAAACGTCAACGAATGTGAATCTCACCCTTGCCCATAGATTAGATAGTTATATACGATATAGATGGGAAACTCCTTTACATTTTATTATTCACTGTTTAGGTTCGTACTATAATCACCTGCAGCGCCACCAGCATTGTATTCAGGCGGGAAGATTTAAATTCATTGCTGCAGTTTGGGTAATCTCCTTTACTATCGACCAATATGCGTTTAGGTTCAAACTATTGGCAAGTGCGGCGCCACCAGCGTCATGCGTTAGGCGGGAAGATTCAAATTATCTTTGGGATTTGGGAAGGTAGATAAGGGCCGGTTTATCAATGCAAGGTTAACTCGTAATCAAAGGATAACTGTCAAACAAAACAATAGATACCCATTGTTTCATTTGACATTTATCCTATAAAGTGTTAACCTCATATTGATAAACAGGTCCTAAATCGATCACATTTTGTGATACATTTTTTTTGTCTAAAACTGTTTTTTATCATTGATTGAATAATAATTAGGTATTATGACCTGCTGTTCCCAATGTGTTAGGATGCAACTGTTAGAATCTGGTAATACCTAACGACAGTAATGAATGACAAAAAATATTTTTCAACAAAAATTTATCACAAAATATGCTCGACTAAATGCACATAATATAAATGAAATAAGAGATATCCAATTACAAAGTATATTTTAAAATATAAGCTTGAAATGTTATTGAAAAGTGGTGTATAACTTATTGTACATCCATATGATTAAACACAATATAAATTTAGTAGTACAAAACTAAAATATAATTAGATTAAGCCTTTTATTTCAGTAACTTTTTTACGCTTTACTTTTACTGCTTTATATTTAACATGAGCTTTTTCCTTTATTATATCATTGAGGTTTTTGTGCTCTTTTCCTTTCAGAATCTTGTTAATATTTCGTACCCATGTTAATATATAAAGTTTGACAAACATTGTCGAATATTTTTGTATTAAATTGTGAATTTCACAAGGCCAATTTAAAAAGTTTAGGACGAATTTGTGTAACTTTTCTTGCAGCCGTTTCCCTAAATTAGCTCTACAACATAACATCGGCAAAAAAATACTTCACAACTCTTAGTGAAGATTTCACGGAAGTACGGTTTTGTGGTTAAAAGTGTCTGTGAACTGTATGACCTTGCCTCTGTAAGGCCTCCTTCTTGTATCTGCCCATGTACTAAATTTTCACGACATTTTTTACACTTAACGATTTGCAACATTCATTTTGCAAAATAACCTGCCAGGTAGGAATGTAATTCTGTCATTAGTACACTGGCTGAACCAGTAGGAAAGAAATTCTCCTCTCCTTCCACTAACTCGTCCTCTATTTCTGGAATTGGCTCAACATCGTCATCTCCTTTTTCCAAAAATTTCCTTAAATTGTTTAAAGCTCCCTCACTATCGTCCTTTTGGCAATTACTTCCAGGAGAATGAGTCGAGGTAAAATTGTTTACGATTAACGTTTTATATGAAGCAGCAAATGAAGAGCAGGTAGGATTGATATTTCTTCCTGCTTGGCTTCGTATGCACCCAAAAAAATTTTCCAGTGGATCCTGGTTCAAGTTTCTAGGACAGAGGAACCTGAACCCAGCAGTTTCTAGTTTTTGCCACAAATGTCTTAATCCTCGAATAGAATGAATCCAATTAATTATGGTTGGGGGAACCACATATTTCCCTTTCTTTAAATACGCTACAGAATTTAGCACCTTTAAAGCTTCTTCCCAAAATTTCAGGTGCTGGGAATCCTTTTTAATTGCGCAGCGCAGCATCTTACCTTTGACAGGTTCTACCAAAGATCCATTGACGCTGTCAAACAATTTGTCCACAAACAATAGGAAGTCAGCAGTTGCTGGTGCCGATGGTGGCAAGACTACACCTAAAATAGAAGATAGGATTTACCATCATGTGTGCATCATAACTAAAAACAAGTATTTTATAATCTGGCAATATGAAATATATAAATTTTAGAGAACAGAGGGCTTAAAAAAATGTTTCGCATCAAAGCCAATATCACTTCATTATTTAAAGGTGGGAAGTAAAAATACAAGTACAGAAAAATATAGAAATCATTAATTTAAAAGATTATATACTAGCTGACAGAAACAAAAATATTTCTTTACCTTTTTGTCCTAAAAACCGCAATATGGCTGAAACTCTCTGGGAAAAAACTTGTGCAGCAAGTTTCACTTTCATTTTTTTCATTTTATGTTCGTAAACATGTTGATCACTTAAACGTGGACACAGCTTAAAATCATCTGGGCCTTCATCTAATTCGTAAAGAGCTATGATGTCTTTCCATGACGCAATCTGTTCATTTTCCTCAAGGTACTTAAATTTCACGTCGGATTCAACCATGTTATTCCTTATGCCTTTAAGTAGATGTGGACTGTCATAAAGGTGAATAACTTCCTCACCATTAATGATGTAACCAATATACTTATTTTCTATATTCCTTTTCAAGCACCATGCATTTGTTTCTTTCTTTAACTTGGAATGTGCAGATACACTTGTGGACAGCTGATCGGACACTGTGGCCACTACTTTCAATCCAACCTGTTGGAGTGCTGACACAATTTGTTTAATATTTCGTATGAGGTCTGTGGATTTCATACCACCCTGCGTATAAAAATAGGCAATGGGTTGCTTCCACTTTTTATGGATACCTCTTGCCATGAATACCATGACATGGTCGGCAAATTCTGTTGTACTCTTCTGTTCCCCACAATTCTCAAAACCCTCTATGGTATCTTCTTTTATATTATACGACAAAGCTACATCAACTGACATTTCATCAAATAACAGCGTGCAATATTTGTCAAGCTCTGCCATATTCTCAGTTGATTCTTTTAGAGAGTCTAATATAGCCTGGTTTAAACCACAACCAAATGGAATTTTGTTGAGCAAGTCAACAAGAGTTTTTTTAGAGGGCAAAGTAAAAACACGTCGTAATAATTTGTAACCCTTGGGGCTTTGTTTTAATACAGACAGGGCAAAAGCTTTGTCCTCAATACTGAAACGTCGACCTCTAGCATCCCTTTGTTGCATATCAAGTTGAGAGGTAATAAATCTTATTGTTGTCTCATTGACCTTTCCTTTTAGAAATTCCTTATTTTTGGTATATTCAAGAGCTTTCCTCAAACGATCTTTTGTTGTAACGTTTTCTCTGTCCAAAGCGGCTGCTGTTCGTGTTAATTCTCTTGCCATCTTGTACATAAACTTTGCCTTTGGTGTTAGCTGCTGGGCTCTAGTCACATTCACAGCTCTTAACATGTTTAGTTTTTCTTTTATTTCTGAAAATAAAATTTAAAAAATTTATAATTTATATCTTTGATAGTATAATATTGTATACATCCAAAATAAAAGTATCTTCTTTTAGGTTTCAATAATTAATAAATGTATTTTAAAAAATATACCACAATTAAAAATATGTATTGTGTCAAACACCAACATCATAATCAACATTAAAAATTCAGGGAATTTTTATAAAACTAATGTTTGAGAAATTTGCACTACGGTCAAAAATTTCCCATAATGCAGATGGCTTTGTAGAAAATGGCAGCGGGATTCTAAGTCGCTATCGTATCCAGATGATAAAAATATTGTCTGAAAGTACTAGTGATTATAGATATACGATCATACCATAATTATGACGCAAAATTTTAAACGATATGTGTTTGAAATTTAGCTGCTATCATATTGACTCGATGCAATACCCACTTAGAATCCTAACCACAATTTAATATAGGAATTAATACTCCGTTGAGTATTAATTCATTATTACTGTTTTCTAGAAAACTGTCTGCATTACGGGACATTTTTTACCATAATGCTAATGCTAAAACTAATGTTTTTAATTAAAATTGACAATTAACTCACTACGTCTTTTTCCGGATGTACCATGGGACCCCTTTGTAGAACAAGATGGAGTTGTTACAGCACAATCATCATTCAAACTTGTGGCCCTATCTAGAGGTCTATCCACCTTCTTATTGTAACGTGCTTACAATTTTCAGTAAACACTTTGTGGATTCCAAATAACTTGCAACAAGAATTTTCACAAACCACTGATTTATTTAATCACTAAAATTACACTAGCAAATACTTAAAAATCACACAACTAATAATAACTTAATCTAATATAATTTCACTACTTTCAAAACACTAAGCACTTTACTTTTCTTCTTAAACTTGTCAACTCTTGTCTAACCTAAAAACTCTCTTGTCTGTTTACTTCACTAAACTGCATACTTCACTCAACTGAACTGTTCTTCCACAAACTGTCTCTGTAACCAGAACCACAGATTACCCAGAACTGTACTGGATACTAAACTGAACTGTTTATCCTTCACTAAACTGTACTGTACTGTTCTGTTCTCCCATCTGCTGGCTTCACCTCTTTATATACCCACTTGGAATGTCCAGAATATCATTGTAGAACTTTCCAGAAATATACTGGAATTCTCTATAATTTTCTTAGGCACTACTAAATGGTGGTTCGCCAGTTGGCCCACAGATGGCGCCACCCTTCTGGCCAGGGAGTAATTGCAACTCTCCTCTCTGTTAGAGGGCAGCACATAACATTATTTTCCTCAGACAAATCAGAAAACAGTTTTCTTTTCAAAGAGGGTCTATCTGATGCTGTCGTGGGCTCGGCTGAAGTACTAGGTCCTGCCTCTGCAATGCTTGTACGTTAATGGGGTGAAAAATTCTCAGCCACTGGGATTTCAACTGCACCTTAACAAAATTAATTCAGTTGAAATGTGATAAATACGTATTATTTCAATGACAATTCTTCAATTATATGGCTTTAGAGTTTGGCACATTTCAACTGGCGCTCTCCGAATATGAGATATTAATTAACCAAATCAACTAAGCTTTTCTTCTTCATCATACAGAACATTTAATATTTCACAATCCGCTGTGTTATATAAATATATAGGAGCTAACTCTGGTTTATTACAAGTGAAATAGTGACTAAGGAACAATTAGTACTTGTGCAATTATTATTTATGTAAAAGCTCTTACCTGGAAGATGCAATGTAGGGACAGCATTATAAATTAGACCAGTACGGCTGTGGAATTTTTGATCCACCCGGTGCTCGTTGGCAAAGTGAAGATCACAAATGCGGTAATTTGATCTTACTTTCTCACAATCCATAGCCAGAAGGTCATTTCGGGATATTAATCGGAGCCATTGTTCGAGAATCTAAAAAATATCGCAAAAATTAAAAAAATTTAAATCTTAATTTCATTTTAAACTATACAGACAGTTACTAAGTAAAGTGCACCTAATTTTTGGGGTGATTATCCACAAGAAAACATGAAAAAGTTGATATAAACACGGGCCCGGAAGTTTCTATTAAAGGAGCCACTCTCTGAAGAGGGAGAGATTTACGATAAAAAATTATTTGTGCACTTTATTAGGAAACAACCTATAATCACACGATAAAAAATAATTAATATAGTATAATTGTTAAATACTTATCGAATATTTGAAGCTGAAAATAGGTAGGTACTTCATTGTTTTAAATATACTAATTACATAAACATATATTGGTACTTACATCAGGTTCTTTTGGAAAACTGTGCATTCTTATAATATCATTTCTCTGATTGCAATTAGGCACACAGCACACAAACACTATTTTTAATAGTTTATAGTTTCTAGATACCAACGAAAATAGCACACAACTTTAATAAACAACGCTTCAAAACACGGAACACAAACTACGTCTCAAACAAATACAAGAGTTAAATCGACTGTTTGAAGTTTGACAAATGACGTCACGTGCTTAATCGCTCCGCCGGCAGCGCTGTTTGGGATCATAGTATGAACTAAAACAGGTTTAAAATATTTTACGTAGTCTGTGATTTTACATTGAGTTAACATAGCCTGCCCTTGCCATAACGACGGATCCTGCTTAGATGACCCCGGCACTTTTAGATGCGTTTGCATGCCAGGTACGTTAATAGCTAATGAAGTGTAATTTTTTTTCGGTTATCAATCTATTTGAGTAATAATAAGGGTGTTTTGCCGCTTGACAACGTACTGCAATTGACGATTGCCGAACAAAAAGTGTAGTTATTAGTTTGCCAAGACGAATATTTGTTCATGCATTATTTTATACTTTTTAGTTTTTTTTTTAAACTTAAACCATCAAGCACTATTGGAATATGACGTGTAGAAGAAACTAGTATGTGTGACGTAACCAAATTCTAATTAAAAACGCTACAGTAGTTCAGATTGTTGGGTTGTTTTTTAGCAAGTTTCGGACGCTTGCCGTACAAAAAAGTGAGGTTATATAGAATGAGCTGACTTATTGTTACTTTTTTATGGATTAATTTATAATGAAGTACATACCTAGATATAATTTAAAGCATTATTTTGACTCCACAAAACCTCTTTTTTGAGTCAAACATTTTCCATTCGGATACTTACTGTAAGTTTCTTAAACTGTATATAGAACGTTTAACGTTAAAAAGCTCCAATACGGTGGAGGAAGCCTGTATATTCTATAGAATGGTACGTTTTAAATCTGTAAAGTTTGCCAAGACGAATATTTGTTCATGCATCATTTTATACTTTTTCCTTCTTTTTAACCTTATAAAAACCATCAAGCACTATTCGATTATGACATGTGAGACGGACTGGGATGTGTGACTTATTGTTGGGTTGTTTTTTAACAAGTTTTGAACGCTTGCCGAACAAAAAGGTGAAGTTATATAGAATTAGCTGGCTTATATTGCTACTTTCATTATGGATTAATTTATAATGAAGTACATATCTGGATACAATTTAAAGCCTCTTTTTTGAGTCAACACTTTCTATCCGGATACTTACTGTAAGTTTCTTAAACTGTATATAGGACGTTTAACGTTAAATAGCCCTGGGCTCCAATACGGTGGAGGAAGCCTGTATATTCTATAGAGTGCTATATTTTAAAACGGTAAAGTTTGCCAAGACGAATATGTGTTCATGCATAATTTTTTACTTTTTCCTTCTTTTTAAACTTGTAAAAACTGTCAAACGCTATTGAAATATGATGTGTGGGGGTGACTGTGATGTGTGACGTAAACAAACTCAAATTAAAATCTCTACAGTAGTTCAGATTGTTGAGTTGTTTTTTTACAAATTTTAGACGCTTGCCAAACAAAAAAGTGAGGTTATATAGAATTAACTGGCTTATTATTACTTTTATTATAGATTAATTTATAATGAAGTACATACCTAGATACAATTTAAAAGCCTCTTTTTTAGTCACACTTTCTATCCGAATACTGAAAGTTGCTTAAACTGTATAGGACGTTTAACGTTAAAAAGCCCTGGGCTCCAATACGCTGGTGGAGGCCTGTATATTTTATAGAATGCTATATTTAAAATGGTAAAGTTTGCCAAGACGAATGTTTTTTCATATTTTTTTATATAGAATCGTTTTTTATAGTGTCGTAATTAGACGTCCTAATAAACAAAACTACCCTTATTCAAACGGCACTACATGATAATTATAAAGCTATTCAGTCCTTTTAGGAATCGCTAATTAGGATTTCGTTCCCTGTCTCGCGATAATAAATGGCAACATACAACACCCAACTTTTAATTGATGTGAACTAGTCGCAGGTATTTGAGGTAATTAGTTTTTAAAATTATTTTATTCTTTTAATCAACCCAGTTGCATTATTACATTGTTGCTTCATTAAAGGAGCGTTTTGAAATCTGGAATAGATCCATTTATACCATATTTGGCCCAAGGATTTTCTTACTTTTGTTCCAAGCCAGGCATTTAAATTATTTCTTGCGATATATAGAGAGGCTCACAAACAATTAATTAGTAACTAGTTGATTGGAAATTATTGAAAATCGAACGGCGGATTCTTATGCGCACACAGAAACCTGCAATACGAGTTACGGTCTATCTGAATTTGGTCAGACCCTCGGGCACTTGTCTTGTTTTAGTGCCTGTGCACATACAGGGCTAGTTGCTCTGCCAGACGTATGTGTGAGATATTTTTATTGGAAGTAGGACTACGGTGGGTTTTCGGTTTAGGCTTTGAGTAAAATAAAGTTCAATCCAGTCACTTCAAAGTGAAGCAAAATTATTAATATGTTCCTTTTTAAATCATTTTAAAACTTATCTGTGCTCTCTTTAATTTTAAATTTTTTACTTGTTTGTCACTAAAAGAAATCAGAAAAAGAAACTCTCCTGGGAGGGTTTGGTTATTTCACTTGTTCAGAACGATGTTAAAACAATAATTAATTCACTGTTATTATGGCGAGAGCTGTAAACATACACTAGCAACTCCTTAGTTGTTTTATTAGCTGGTAGCGCTAGCAATTTTTGTAGACAAATATTTAAATCCGGTACATCGTCTGTACTTAATAAGTGTAATTTTTTTTGATAGAAATAATAATTTTTTCTTCTTCCGGTTTTGGCGGAAGTGGCACACCAACTTTTGATTTTCAAATGGAACGCTTTATTTTATTATATTTTTGGATTATATATAATGTTCTGAATGCAAGAATACCGTGTAAGTGACATTTCAAATGTCAAACTTTGTTTAATTCAATTTTTATTTTCAGTGTGCCATGACTGTTCCGATTTACCGATTTATTGCAACTAACCTTGGTATCAATATGATTCCGTTTGAAAAATTTCAGTTTCGCCTAAAAAAGTGCTTTTAATAATTTTAGTTTGCTCATAAACCACATAATTTAGTATTTTCATGGATTGGCCACAATAAATCAAAACTTGAATTAAAATATAAAAATTGAATTAATGGAAAACTTGACATTTGAAACGTCACTTGTCATGTAACATTATGTAGTTTATAACGAACGGATTCGATCTATTATTAAGTTTCTGTTGCCTCTTATTGTTGAAAGTGATCCTCTGTGCGCATACGATAAAAATAAAGAAACGAGAGGACACCTCGCGGTGCTATTTGGAGGCCATTTGGAAGAAGAGTTGAGACTTGTTGTGACCCGGCAGATCACCTGCCCTGGTAAATAATGGACCGACACAAAAGAGCCCCCGACCTCAAACAACGTGATCCGGCGCGCACGCAATAATGTACACGTCATTAACCAGAAATTTTCGACGAACTCTGGCCAGGACTGATTCATCTCTACGAAACTCGCATACCAAACGTATAATTTTATAATCAGATTTTTCGGTTATTTCGCAGGAAAGATTAAAGGGGTCATAATTGCCTAGTGTTCTTAATTTATGTACACCCACTTCTGCATACTTTTCTGTAATCTCCATTAGTGCAAATTGTATGTTTAAAATACGTTTTTACGGCGAAAAGAAACAGACGCAACGTAACATTTTCATTATACAGCTTTAAATGACAGATATTTTATCTGGCGAGTCTAAAAAATTATATAGCGTGAACCGTTATTTTGAATTTTATACCAAAATATCAAAAAAATTGGCCATGGGCGCACTACTATTCTTTTTCATGTCCACAGAAATTACACATTATACAGGGCCGATCCATATGTATACAAAAATTCATTTTAAACGTAATTATGAACTTTTAGGGAAGATCCTAAAACATGTCGATTTTTAAAATTGCTAGTTGTTTGGCCGAATGATTGCGCATGTAAATGAGACAGCGGCAGAGGCAACGCCAATTTGAAAGGGATTAAATTTTTAATACCCAATCAGATAGAATTTGACCCAAGAACTGCCACAGTTCGGGTCAAAGTTTACCAATATAAAATTCAAGAAAAGCTATTATTATTCATATTTCAGAATAGGATATAGCGTTAGATTATACGGACCCAATCAGCCGAGAACAAAATGTATCCACTCGTATTCTCTCATTCTCCGCTTCTGCGCCGACGCCAGCCTACGAACAGATCTGTTGGTATTTAATTAAATATCTATAGAACCTTTTTTGTTACGGATTCAGATGCATCAACGACAGGATGGGGGCTTAATATTGATAATTTAAGGGATGCTTACTTCGAATTTGACAAATAATCCAGAATCCATCAATGCTGCCAGTAGCAGCATATTTGTAAAACCACTCCCTAACCTTTGAAATGTTCAAACATTTAATATACTATCTATGTAAAAATTTTTGTTAATAAATTGTGCAAAAAAGTCTGATGTTGGTAAAAAGGGATATTTCTATCAAAACATACGAACTATACTAATATAAACATCTATCAAAATTCAACAAAAAAGTCCCAAGTGATTTTTGCCGTGATTCAATTCTTAACGATGTTTAATATTATTTTTTTCTCGAATCTGAACTTTTTTGATATTTTAGATCATAAGTCAATTTTCATCTTACAATGATAACAGACAAAAAATCAAATTATAGATAACCGAAAAAGCTTTTGAATTTATGTGACCCAATTTTTAGGCATGACCCACCAAAATGCGAAAAACACGCAACAAAATACATTTATTGAGAAATCATCAAAGGAATGACGTAATTTTAAAGAACAATCAAGCATTTCAATAAAAATAACATATTGTTATGTGCTGCCCTCTAACAGAGAGGAGTTGTAATTACTCTCTGGCCAGAAGGGCGGCGCCATCTGTGGGCCAACTGGCGAACCACCATTTAGTAGTGCCTAAGAAAATTATAGAGAATTCCAGTATATTTCTGGAAAGTTCTACAATGATATTCTGGACATTCCAAGTGGGTATATAAAGAGGTGAAGCCAGCAGATGGGGGAACAGAACAGTACAGTTTAGTGAAGTTAAGGAACAGTTCAGTATCCAGTTCAGTTCTGGGTAATCTGTGGTTCTGGTTACAGAGACAGTTTGTAGAAGAAGAGTTCAGTTGAGTGAAGTAGGCAATACAGAGTTTTTAGGTTAGATAAAGTTGTCAAGTTTAGGAAGAAAAGTACATAGTGTTTTAAAAGTAGTGAATTCATATTAGATTAAGTTATTATTAGTTGTGTGATTTTTAAGTATTTACTAGTGTAATTGTAGTGATTAAATAAATCAGTGGTTTGTGAAAATTCTTGTTGCAAGTTATTCGAATCCACGGAGTGTTTACTGAAAATTGTAAGCACGTTACAATTGGTGTCAGAAGCGGAATTGCAACAGAATTTCTGAAGAATTCGACGAAGTTCCATAGTGTTCTATTTGGAAACCACTGGAGATAGTGAAATGAGTCGAACTGGAAAGTGATATAGACATTAGACAAGTGCTAGTGTGAGAAAATTTATAGAACATTCTATTCTGAATTTTGTGGACATATTTGACGTATACCAGATATAGACTTTAAATAAGACTTGTTAGTGTTGTTTGTTAGTTTTTGAATGGAAACAAGAAGCATGGCCGCTGAAAAACAAATGCAAGACATGTTAGCTGCATTTAGCAAAATGATGCTAGAAGAACAAGAAAGACGTCAAGAAGGACAAGAAAGACGACGCCAGAAAGAAAAACTAGAAGAAAAAGAAGAACAAGAAAGACGACGTCTGGAAGAAAAAGAAGAACAAGAAAGACAACGTCGGGAAGAAAAAGAAGAACAAGAAAAACGACGTCTAGAAGAGAAAGAAGAACAAGCGAGACGTGAAGAAGAAAAAGAAAGAAGACGACAAGAAGAAAAGGAAGAATTGAGAAAAATTATACAGGTGCAACAAGATGCTATCCTGTCAGCCACTAATGAAGTCAAGGAAAAAGTAGATAAAGTTGAACAAAAAGTTGGTAACGTCGAAGGAGAAATTAGTGACATTAAGGGAAAAGTTACCGACGTTGAAGAAAAAGTTACTGGTATCGAAGAAAAAGTTACTGGTGTTGAAGTAAAAGTTACTAAGGTTGAAGAGGAAGTAACTGAAGTCAAAGGAAAATTTCGTGCAGTTGAAGGAGAGGTAGAGCGACTTAAGCGACTGTTAAGAGAACAAGGAGGCCAGCTGGTATTATCATCATCAGGTCCTCGATTACAACCGCCTTCCTTTGATGGTCAAACTTCTTGGTCAACCTATAAAAGACAATTTGAGGCAGCGGCATACGCAAACAATTGGAGCAATGAAGACAAAGCTATGGCATTGGTGCTAGCATTAAGGGGCCAAGCCTCAGAGTTGCTTCAGAGTATCCCAGTGACGCAGCAACGGGATTTTAAAGTTTTGGAAGCTGCACTAGATCTAAGATATGGCGACCAACACCTCGCCCAAGTATACAGGACTCAGCTCAAATCACGCACACAAAAGACTGGGGAAAGTTTACAAGATTTTGAAGCAGCTGTTGAGCGACTGACATACCTGGCTTACCCGGATGCACCCAAAGAATTCCAGGAACAATTAATAGTTGGTACTTTCATCGATGGCATAAGAGATGAGGAGATCAGGCGAGTCCTTAGATTAACTCGAGGTAAGACTGGTAGCGAAGCCTTGATCCATGCCCTCGAAGTTGAGGCCGCTTATGAAGAGACTCTACATCCAAGAGTACGAGCCATGAAAGTAGAAGAAGAGAACCATTTAGAAAAGTCAAATATGGAATCTTTGATGGCTGACCTGCACAAAATGATAAGCCAGTTGATGAACAAACCAGATGCTCCAAGGAAGCAGGAAAGAGAACAGAGCGAAGGACAGCCAAGGAAGGTGATTCGGTGTTATCAGTGCAGCAAACCAGGACATATGATGCGGCAGTGTCGAGAACGGAATCCTGGGGAAGTAAACACTGCAAAGAAAGAGGAAGGTCGCTCTGATAAGATGAGATTGATTGTTATGTTAACAGACATACAGAAAATGGTCGCACAATTACTAAACGAATTAAGTTCGCGACCGGAGCTGAAACAGGAACCGCAACCGCCGAAACAGGAGCCGAAGCAGCAGCGAAGTGCTGGAGGTCCGACAAAAGTAATCCGCTGTTATAATTGCGGCAAATTGGGGCATGTCAAGAGGTACTGTCGCCAGAGGAGCCCTAAGGAAGTGAATGCCGAGAATGTAAAAACGCAGCAGGATATAGCAGAAGTGAAGGCAGTTAAGATGGAGGTTCCGAAGGACTGGTCAAAGAAAGTTCTAAGAGAGGAACAACTGAACGACGATGAAATTGGACCAATGTTGAAGGCGAAAGAAAAAGGAATCCGCCCGGAATGGAAGGACGTTTCCAGTAAAAGTGTTGGACTGAAGGCTTTATGGGCGCAATGGGATTCACTTAGGGTTATAGATGGCCTATTACGGAGAGCATGGGAGAGCCCGGATGGGAAAGAAGTTACCATGCGGTTGCTGATACCCAGGTGCCGAGTACCAAAAGTACTTCGGGAAGTGCACGAGGGAATATCCAGAGAGCACTTTAGCAGAAATAAGACTTTGGCTAGAGTACGGGAGCGATTTTACTGGATAAATAGCTGTCAGGATGTGGAGGCTTGGTGTCGCAGTTGCAAGGTTTGTGCGAATGTGGCTGCCAAGAGGTCACCTACAGGGAGTGGTGATCGAATGAAGGCTAGATATGACCGCAATGCCAGTTCGGCAGGATTCAAGGTGGGGGACTCAGTTTGGCTGTATAACCCACAGCGGAGTGAAGAAGGATTCTCGAAGCCTCGCTCACCTTGGGAAGGACCGTATTCTGTCATCAGTGGGATCAACGACGTTGTTTATAGGATTCAACGTAGAAAGAAGTCCAAGATGAAAATCGTGCACCTGGACAGGTTGGCAAAGTATGCTGGGGTATCTGAATTGCCTGACCGGGACATTCAGGATTAAGGAGGGGGCAGTGTTATGTGCTGCCCTCTAACGGGGAGGAGTTGTAATTACTCCCTGGCCAGAAGGGCGGCGCCATCTGTGGGCCAACTGGCGAACCACCATTTAGTAGTGCCTAAGAAAATTATAGAGAATTCCAGTATATTTCTGGAAAGTTCTACAATGATATTCTGGACATTCCAAGTGGGTATATAAAGAGGTGAAGCCAGCAGATGGGGGAACAGAACAGTACAGTTTAGTGAAGTTAAGGAACAGTTCAGTATCCAGTTCAGTTCTGGATAATCTGTGGTTCTGGTTACAGAGACAGTTTGTAGAAGAAGAGTTCAGTTGAGTGAAGTAGGCAATACAGAGTTTTTAGGTTAGATAAAGTTGTCAAGTTTAGGAAGAAAAGTACATAGTGTTTTAAAAGTAGTGAATTCATATTAGATTAAGTTATTATTAGTTGTGTGATTTTTAAGTATTTACTAGTGTAATTGTAGTGATTAAATAAATCAGTGGTTTGTGAAAATTCTTGTTGCAAGTTATTCGAATCCACGGAGTGTTTACTGAAAATTGTAAGCACGTTACAATATTTATCTACTAGTAGGAGTCGAGAAAATCATGAAATGAAGAAAAAATATTGACTTTTAAAAATTTCTGTGATTGTTGAGACTGTTCCTGTAGTGTCAAACACGCTATTCAACTGACCCTGTATTACACACGATAATTTGAGGTTTCCCGTAAATATCGCTCTCCCACATTAAATAACTCGTGTTATTGATAATGAGTTGTATGTTCAATGTTCATGCATCTTTATAATACCTTTGTAAATTATATGACTTAGACTTTATTAACGGTTCTTATATCGAGAATAAGTATTTCTACGATGGTCACGCTCATTCCTAAGCTGTGTTCTCGAATGCCGGCGCTCGGGTATGCCCTTTACTCCCACACCGTACATTTCTGAGTTTATCTATGCATGGATTCTAGATGATTATTCGATATTTCAAACGTTAACCCCGATGTGCTATCCGCGTTGGTAAATAATAACGTAATATCTAAGAGAAACAAATAGGGAAGATGCAATATGCAATTTTATGTAAACATGCTTATTTTTTTTATTTATAATTTTTAATATTTATTATGGAAGTCGAGAATACAATTTAAAAAATCCATTAAAAATTTCTTTAAAATATCGCAATTTTAAATTTGGATTTTTTATCTAAACAGAACTGATCAAGTACAAATCAGATACAAATGCAAATTTGTGTTTGATTTTCACATAATCAAAGTAGCAATAAAATATCTCACAAAAATATATCTTTTCACATGCTATTTCACGGTAGCTATTTACCGACTCTTCAAATTACGTAATTGGAGCAGTATTACAGCAACATGTGGAGAACCGAGAACCATTCACATTTTCCACACCAGAGCTACTTTATTAATATTTTCTCATTTTTTGGTGAAATATTTAAACAAGAAAATATGTTCGCTATCAAAATGTCTAATTCTACCGAGCTAAATGTAATATTTTGTACCTCAACGGGCAAAAGAGACTAATGAGAAAAATGCTGAATACAGTCGGCTGAAACTGTACACGAAACGACGCACATAATTATCACGACATGCAATTATTTCACAGCGAGATCGGAGCTGTAGTTGTTATGTAAATTAAGTTCATAATTGGTGATATCTAAGTAACTCGGACTTATTTAAATTTAAATACAACGTAATAGGACGCTTTGTTTCGTAGTTGTAAAAGACAGCAAAAGTGTTAAATCCTTATGTAGTGCATCTCACCGATTTTAAAACTTTTGAAAAAATTATTATTTATAATTACGCCGTAATTCTGGGATAGTTTTCATTGAGGAAGTATCTCTTTAAAACCCAAGTGAAATTTCAATCAGGATTCGTTGCCAAAATGTATCAAACTCTCGGCTTATGAGAATGAGGGCAATTATATCATCAGACTCTCTAGAACAGGTTTCCGTACAACGATGTAAATTAATTTGTTTTTTTTTCTAGAAAATATTCATGCATTTATTTAGAAGTAAACTTAAGATTCGTTTAAATAAATTACAGTGTCTTTTATCTCCTTTGAACAATCGGATATTCTTAAATTACGTTTTGTGTCATTGAACGAACCGAGACGAGTCCAATTACCGTATTATTCAATTATGGTCACAATGGCCTTCTATCTGATTGTGTTTTAGGCGGCATCATCAATAAAATTGATGTTCTTCGCACACGCTACGGTGCATATTAATTAATCTTTCTATACGTGATCCGAACATCTACAAGTTCAAATAATTTCCTGCTTTATGTTTATTGGCTTATTTTGTAATGTATAATGTAATTGAAATCGCAATTCCTCACATCTTTTGTATATTTCTGACCTGCTGCAAGTTAACAAACAACTCATCATTTAACGTCGAGATACCGCGGCGATCACTTATAATATTCCTTGACAAATACGGCCTTATACTTCGAATTAACAAGCCTTCTTAAAACTAATATACCGGGCGATTCACATAAAACTCCCCAGGCAGTTTCCGTAGAGTAATGAAAAGACAGTCAAATTCTGTAACAGCCGGTCATTAGATATTCTTGGTGACTCTGTTTTGTCTTTATTGGCCGAATCGCAATATGTTGACGTAAGGAATCTGCTATTGCTCGGTCGGTTACTTACAGGACGCCCTGTATATTAGAGGAAATTGGCAATTTATCAGAAACCATTTAGACGCTTATTAGCTATCTAGGATTAATAAATGCACCAAATTGGATTTGTGAAATGGCTTGTTCGCTTTAAATAACATTTCCGTTGTGAAAGTCACTCTGTCTGGTTAGATATTAATTTTTGTAATTTATTCGCCTTTTTTATGTGTTCAACAACAAGGGACATTAATGAGTTCCGCCTAGAAGTGATATAATGTCGCGGATAAGTGAGGATACCGTTAAAAAGCATTGTTCGTCAAGTACACCAATTTACACATTCATAAAATCTTGTTTAAAACAAATAATGAATGACGCGAGAGTTCTATGAAAATCCTGCTTATTTATTTCAATTAATAGGTAAGATTTTTATTTATGCCCCTGATCGACGTACGAGCTATACTATATGCGCCAATTGTAAAGTATATATAAGCTCAGTAGCCGGCAATACTCGGTATGTGACCTGCTTGGGCAGGTTTAAGTGATTGGGTCACATATGTGGGCTAATCATGGCCTATCCATCTTTCTGTTCGCATGTCTATTTATCTCATGTAATGTTCATTACGTTTGACCCCACTACACCAAAGAAATACCTTAAGAAAAATTTCAAAAGCTGTATCACTTGAATGTGAAAAAATAATATTGGTATTGTTACGTGCTTACAGTTTTCAGTAAACACTCTGTGGGTTTAAATAACTTGCAACAAGAATTTTCACTAACCACTGATTTTATTAATCACTAAAATTACACTAGCAAATACTTAAAAATCACACAACTAATAATAACTGAATCTAATATAATTTCACTACTTTTAAAACACTAAGCACTTTACTTTTCTTCTTAAACTTGTCAACTCTTGTCTAACCTAAAAACTCTCTTGTCTGTTTACTTCACTAAACTGCATACTTCACTCAACTGAACTGTTCCCCCATCTGCTGGATTCATCTCCTTATATACACCCATAGAAATGTACCACAGTATTCTACAATTTTCTGGAATTCTACAGAGTTTTCTACCATGTAATAGATGATTGTTCGTCAATTGGCTCATAGACGGCGCCACCCTACTAGTCAGGGAAGTAACTAAGCTTCTAAGGAAAACTTTGAACATGAACTTAATCACATCTTTCCTTGTTAGAGGGCAGCACATAACACTGCCCCCTCCTTAAGCCTGAACGTCCCGGTCAGGCAATTCAGATTCCCCAACATACTTCATACTTCGCCAACCTATCCAAGTGCACGATCTTCATCTTGGACTTCTTACTACGTTGAATTCGGTAAACAACGTCATTGATCCGAGTGATGACTGAATACGGTCCTTCCCAGGGTGGGTGAAGCTTCGGAGATTTTCCCTTCTTTCGCTGTGGGTTATATAGCCAAACCAGATCGCCCTCCTTGAATCCTGCTGACGTTCCCTTCCGGTCATAGCGAGCCTTCATTCTGTCACTAGCTATGCTAACTTGGTTTCGAACCAATTCGTGGACATTCCTCAGCTGTTGACTAACTTCGTCTGCGTAGTCATCCACGGACAGTGGCTTCTTATCTGGTGTGCCAAACATCAAATCACATGGCAGTCTGATCTCGTGCCCAAATATTACACGAGCCGGTGTCTGTTTAGTCGTCTCATGAATGGCAGCCCTGTATGCCATTAAGAAAAATGGTATATGTCGATCCCAATCTCGCTGGTTCTTGTGAACTACCTTAGAAAGATGTTCCTTCATGGTTTTGTTATGTCGTTCCACCATTCCATCTGACTGGGGATGAAGAGGGGTTGTCCGAGTCTTGTGAATGCCCAGCAACTCACAAATTTTCTGAAATACCCCCGACTCAAAGTTTCTCCCTTGATCGGAATGTAGCTCCAGGGGTACACCAAATCGGCATACAAGGTTATCCACCAAAACTCGAGCAACAGTAACTGCTTCCTGATTCGGAATGGCATAGGCTTCCGGCCATTTACTAAAATAGTCCATAGCGACCAGGATGTATTTATTCCCATCATCTGTCACTGGGAATGGGCCCGCTACATCTATAGCAATCCTCTCAAAAGGAGCTCCGACGTTATATTGCTTCATTTGGCCCCTGCTCTTCGTCTGTGGCCCTTTGGTAGCTGCACAAGCCTTGCATTTGCGGCACCAAGCTTCCACATCTTGACGGCTATTTATCCAATAAAATCGTTCCCGTACTTTAGCCAATGTCTTATTCATACCAAAATGTCCCCCGGACACTCCATCATGTATTTCCTGAAGTACTTTTGGGATCCGACAGCTGGGTATCACCAGACGCATGGTAACTTCCTTCCCATCTGGACTTTCCCATGCTCTCTTTAATAGCCCATCTATAACCTTAAGGGAATCCCATTGTGCCCACAATGCCTTCAGCTCCACACTTTTGTCCGAAACATCCTTCCATTCCGGTCGCGTTCCTTTTTCTTTTGCCCTTAATATAGGACCAATTACGCTGTCATCCATTTGTTCTCGTCTTAGAACTTCTTTTGTCCAATCATCTGGAACATCTACCTGAACTGTGTTTACTATTACCGTGTCCTGTGCTTTTTCAACCCGATAGCAGTGCTTGCAGTCATCTTTGCACGGTCTTCTTGACAGAGCATCTGCATTTTTATGAGACTTTCCAGGTCGGTGTTCGATTGTGAGGTCATATTGCTGCAGTCTTTCTATCCAGCGAGCCAGTTGACCTTCTGGGGTTTTCAGCTGCAGTAGCCATTTTAATGCAGCATGGTCGGTCCTGATTTTGAAATGTTGACCATAGAGGTACTTGTGAAAATGGTCCACGGACTTAACAATGGCCAATAGTTCCTTCCTTGTTACACAATAATTCCTCTCTGGTTTGGACAGTACCTTACTGAAATACTCGATTACTTTTTCCTCTCCATTTTGGACTTGAGATAGTACACATCCAATTGCGGAGTTGCTAGCATCCGTGTCAAGAATATAGAGGCCCTTTTGTTGGGGATATGCTAGCACAGGACTACTGCATAACGCTGCTTTCAGCTTCTTCCATGATGTTTCACACTCTGGTGTCCACTGATTTTTAACTTTCTCCTCCGTTAGCTGGTGTAGTGGCTTTGCTATATCCGCAAATACTTCCACAAAACGTCTATAGTAAGTGCAGAGGCCAAGAAAGCTTCGTAATTCGTGTACATTTGAAGGTCTTGTCCAATCACGCACGGCAGAGATCTTGTCCGGGTCTGTCTGTATTCCCTCCGAAGATACGACATGTCCAAGGAATTTCACTTCTTTTTGGAATAGTAAACACTTCTTTGGATTCAACTTTAGGTGTGCATTTCTGATTCTCCCAAATACTTCTTGAAGATTTTTCAAATGTTCCCTGAAGTTTCGTCCCATAACCATTACGTCATCAAGATAAACTAAGCACGTCTTCCAAGTTAGTCCTCGGAGTACAAATTCCATCAATCTTTCAAAAGTAGCTGGCGCATTGCAAAGTCCAAAAGGCATCACGGTGAATTGATATAAACCACTACCTGTTGAGAAGGCAGTCTTTTCCTTGTCGTCAGGGTGAAGTCCCACCTGCCAATACCCACTTCGAAGGTCTAGTGTTGAAAACCATCGTGACCATGCCAGCGTACTTAATGTATCGTCAATTCGTGGTAGTGGATAGCTGTCTTTCTTCGTAACATCATTCAGCTTCCGGTAGTCGACACAAAATCTCAAAGTCCCGTCCTTCTTGGCAACTAAAACTACCGGTGATGACCAGGGACTGGTTGATTCCTCAATTACTCCATCTTGTAGCATCTTTTGAACCATCGCAGCCGCTTCTTCCTGTTTAGCTAGTGGCAACCTCCTAGGTTGTTGGCGGATTGCGGCTGAATCACCAGTGTCTATCCGATGCTGCACTATATCAGTTTTCGTGAGGATGTCTGTGTTTTTGGCAAATACCGTACTTTCTTTTTCCAAAAACTTGATTGCCTCTCTACGTTCATCCTCGGATAGGTGTTCAAACTGGGTACTCAACAAAGTCACAACTTCCCTGTCTACGCTGGTTGGCGAACATTTCTCCCCTTGTTCCTCGCACCTTGCTATCCACTGGACTGGTTCGTAGGATCCTATTGCCTCGCCTTCCTTGAAAGTCACTTAGTGGGAATTTAAATTAGCCACTCTAATTGGAATTTTGTCTTTTGTCCGGGTTAGAGTTCTTGCTAAGACTACGTTTTCTGTCTTAATTGAATCATCTTTCTCAACAAGGCCAACACGGTATCCACCAGAGTTTCCTTCCAGAATGGCCTCGATTATTTGTTCTGAACGAGCAGGAATCTTGATTGTCTCAGCCGTTAGTAGCCTCACTTTTTGAAATCGGTCATTTGCTGTTGACAAAATAAATTCTTCATTTCCAATCTTTAGGACTCGTTCTACCACATCAAGTATAAATTGATCTTGTACTCCCATAACATCCAGCCCCAAAATGAAATCATCAGTGATGTCAGCCACAATAACCCTATGACTAAAGCACAGGCGTCCAAACTGCAGATCTAGGTCAACTTCTCCATGAACCCTTACCCTGTCTCCTGTGGCTGTTCGAACGACCAATCCATTTTGGCTTTTATCAACTTTTATTCCTGATAAAAATCCGGGCCGCACTATTGACGACGTGGCACCTGTGTCGATAGTGAAGATACATCTCCTTTTGTTTACATAGCCATCCAAAAGCAGACTACTCGGGACTCTTCTAATCTGGGAAACCCGTATCTCTCTGGGGGCACCGTGTTCACCAGCCAGCACAGCCCCCAAGGTGCTGGCTATCTTTAGTTTTCCTGCGGCTCTTCAGTCATTGCGGCATTTACTCGCTCAGGGCTCCGCTGCCGACAGTTTCGCTTAATATGCCCTGGTTTGCCGCACTTATAACAACGAATCACCTTCCTTGGTTGTTCATCGTTCTGCTCTCTTTCCTGCTTCCTTGGAGCATCTGGTTTGGTCATCAACTGGCTTATCATTTTGTGTATGTCAGCCATCAAAGATTCCATATTTGATTTTATTAAAAGGCCCTCTTCTACCTTCATGGCTCGTACTCTCGGACGTGCAGTCTCTTTGTACGCGGCTTCAACCTCGAGGGCACGGATCAACGCTTCACTACCAGTCTTATCTCGAGATAATCTAAGGACTCGCCTGATCTCCTCGTCTCTTATACCATCAATGAAAGTACCAACCGTTAATTGTTCCTGGAATCTTTGGGCGCATCCGGGTAAGCCAGGTATGTCAGTCGCTCAACAGCTGCTTCAAAATCGTGTAAACTTTCCCCAGCCTTTTATGTGCGTGATTTGAGCTGAGTCCGGTATACTTGGGCGAGGTGTTGGTCGCCATATCTTAGATCTAACGCAGCCTCCAAAACTTTAAAATCCCTTTGCTGCGTCACTGGGATAGTCTGAAGCAACTCTGAGGCTTGACCTCTTAATGCTAGCACCAATGCCATAGCTTTGTCTTCATTACTCCAATTGTTTGCGCATGCCGCTGCCTCAAATTGTCTCTTGTAAGTTGACCAAGAAGTTTGACCATCAAAGGAAGGCGGTTGTAATCGAGGACCTGACGATGATAATACCAGCTGGCCCCCTTGTTCTCTTAACAGTCGCTTAAGTCGCTCTACCTCTCCTTCAACTGCACGAAATTTTTCTTCAATATCAGTAACTTTCCCTTTAACTCCACTAACTTCCCCTTCGACCTTATTTACTTTTCCTTTGACATCACCTACTTCTTCTTCGACTGCGGTCACTTTTCCTTCGACGCCAGTCACTTTTTGTTCAACTTTATCTACTTTTTCCTTGACCTCATTAGTGGCTGACAGGATAGCATCTTGTTGCACCTGTATAATTTTTCTCAATTCTTCCTTTTCTTCTTGTCGTTTTCTTTCTTGTTCTTCCCTTTCTTCTTGACGCCTTCTTTCTTTTTCTTCTTCACGTCTCTCCTGTTCTTCTTTCTCTCTCTGACGTCGTCTTTCTTTTTCTTCTTGACGTCTCTCTTGTTCTTCTTTCTCTTCTTGGCGTCGTTTCTCTTGCTCTTCCTTTTCTTCTTGGCGTCGTTTCTCTTGTTCCTCTTTTTCCTCTAGCATCATTTTTCTAAATGCGGCGAACATGTCTTGCATTTGTTTTTCAGCAGCCATGCTTCTTGTTTCCATTCAAAAACTAACAAACAACACTAACAAGCCTTATTTAAAGTCTATGCCAGGTACAAGTCACACTAACACAAATTAGTCTTGTCTAATGTTTATTACTTCCCAGTTCAACTCACTTCACTATCTCCAGTGGTTTCCAAATAGAACACTATGGAACTTCGTCAAATTCTTCAGAAATTCTGTTGCTATTCCCCTTCTGACACCAATTGTTACGTGCTTACAATTTTCAGTAAACACTCTGTGGGTTTAAATAACTTGCAACAAGAATTTTCACTAACCACTGATTTTATTAATCACTAAAATTACACTAGCAAATACTTAAAAATCACACAACTAATAATAACTGAATCTAATATAATTTCACTACTTTTAAAACACTAAACACTTTACTTTTCTTCTTAAACTTGTCAACTCTTGTCTAACCTAAAAACTCTCTTGTCTGTTTACTTCACTAAACTGCATACTTCACTCAACTGAACTGTTCCCCCATCTGCTGGATTCATCTCCTTATATACACCCATAGAAATGTACCACAGTATTCTACAATTTTCTGGAATTCTACAGAGTTTTCTACCATGTAATAGATGATTGTTCGTCAATTGGCTCATAGACGGCGCCACCCTACTAGTCAGGGAAGTAACTAAGCTTCTGAGGAAAACTTTGAACATGAACTTAATCACATCTTTCCTTGTTAGAGGGCAGCACATAACAGTATAATAGTTTTTCAACTTGTTTGAAAAGTAATTACAACGATTAAATTGACAATAATTGTGAATAAGTACCACATGCAACATGCGTGTATTAGTTTTTGGTTGCAAAAGTTGTTTTTATAATAATTCTTCTGTAATTCGCGTAAATCCTCCCGTTGACCTGGTTCCCAAATTATATGGTTGTTTTTATTTATGGCATAAACAAAGTAATTTAGTTATTTCAGTATAGACGCACGTATTTCATGAAATTACGGTTAAGTTTTCTTATACAACAGAAATGTACATTAATTAATTTTTCAAATCCTGCCAGTTGTATTTTCTTGCTTTTTTTATTTATCGAAACACATTATACATATAAAAATTTACATTTTGCAAATGATCATGAACATGGGAATGAGGTCTTTGATTGTTTTATCACCCGAACGTCAATTTCTTAATTTTCGACGAGCCCCACCTTTGGCGCCAAAAAAGTTTCAAGTGGTGTTGCGCAGTGACCCCTTGAATATTTAATTTTAGAGTAAACTTTGAAGGATGAGTGCACTCATATTTTGACATGCCCGGAGGTTAAATCAAGTACCCTTTCTCTATTGCTGTCATTTAATGAATTTTTCAGTTTTGATTGTTCTGAACGTAACTGCAACTGTTAAATTGACAATAATTTTAAATTAGTACCACATGTAACATAATATTATAGTTTACATGCGACAATGGATATGGTAACAACTTTATTGTTTTATCAGCCAAAATCAAACTTCTTACTTTTTGACGAGGCGTTCACGAGCCCCACGTTTGGCGCCACAGAGGTTTTAGGTTGGCGTTGCGCTGCAACACTTTGAAGGTTTAGATCACCCAAACGTCAACTTCTTAATTTTCGACGAGCCCCACCTTTGGCGCCAAAAAGGTTTCAGACGGTGTTGCGCAGTGACCCCTTGAATATTTAATTTTAGAGTAAACTTTGAAGGATGAGTGCACTCATATTTTGACATTTGCACAATGGATATGGTAACAACTTCATTGTTTTATCAGCCAAAATCAAACTTCTTACTTTTTGACAAGGCGTTCACGAGCCCCACGTTTGGCGCCACAGAGATTTTAGGTTAATGTACCGCTGTAACGCTTTGAAGATTTAGATTTTAAACAACGGACACTAATTTTCAAAAAAAATTTTGTCCCCGACTGATTTGATTCTACAAACAAAACTTAACTTTGAACTTACTTTGATGTACTGAATATGTGGTAATAAAACCAGCTCCGTCTAAGACAGTTCCTTCTTTCCATTGTTCTGTGTTTACATTGCTTCCACTAATTCTAACATCCTTAACATCGTTTTTAACTATGACTCTACTCGACATTTACCTACGAATTTTACTTGCAGGTTTTACTGGCACGCAATGCGAAGTCGACATAGACGAATGCAAAGACAAACCCTGCCTGAACGGCGGCAGTTGTCATGATCTCATCAACTCTTTCAAATGCACTTGCGCCACAGGTTTCACCGGATCCAGATGCCAAATAAATATAGACGATTGCATTTCCAATCCATGCCGAAACGGCGGTCTGTGTCACGACGCCATAGCCAGCTACACATGTGAATGCCCACCTGGTTTCACCGGCCTATCTTGAGAAACCAACATCAACGATTGCCAATCGTCTCCCTGCCTCCATGGAGAATGCATAGATGGAGAAAACTCTTTTACCTGCACTTGCCATCCCGGATATGAAGGAAACCTGTGCCAACATCAGATCAACGAGTGCGAATCTAATCCTTGCCAATATGGAGGGCTATGTCAGGACTTGGTCAACGGTTATCAGTGTCTTTGCAAAGCGGGCACCTCAGGACCTAACTGCGAAATTAATGTGAACGAATGTTACAGCAACCCTTGCAGAAACAGTGCCGGATGTGTCGATGGAATCAACAGGTATGCAATTATTCATTTCAATTCGAAGGTGATATTAATATTGTGTTAATTTTTTTCATGCCCACAGTGGTTACCTATATGAGCCGTAAGTTTCGTGTTTTTTGATCGTGATTGAATGTGAATGTGCATGATAAAGGAGTAACATTGCTCCCTAAAAACATTCCATCGTCTTCTTTGCTTGTTAGCTATTAGCAAAGTTTTTTTTGAAAGAAGTCATAACTTTGGAACAGATCCAACATGTTAACAAGCAAATGTGGGCTTTGAGCATGATATTATTTAAAATACTTTATGGTGTTTGCGTACTTAGCAAAAATTTTTTTCCAGTTACACATGCGAGTGCATACCAGGCTTCACCGGAAGACACTGCGAAAACGACATAGACGAATGCGCATCAAATCCTTGCGCAAATGGGGGCGTCTGTATTGATTTAGTGAATGGGTTCAGATGTGAATGTCCGAGGGGCTATTTCGATGCTCGTTGCTTGAGTGATGTTGACGAATGCAAATCCAATCTTTGCAAACACGGTGGAAGCTGCGAAGATGGTGTCAACCAATTTATTTGCCACTGTCTGCCGGGATATGGCGGAAAGCAGTGTGAGATTAATATCGATGAATGTGCCTCCAACCCCTGCCAACATGGAGGCATTTGCCACGACCACCTGGCTTCTTACACTTGTGAATGCCTCGCCGGTTACTCTGGAATCAATTGCGAATCCAACATAGATGACTGTGCCGTAAATCCTTGCAAAAATGGCGGCTCTTGTATAGATCTAGTCAACGATTTCAAGTGCGTGTGCGAGTTGCCTTTCACCGGTAGAGAATGCCAAGACAAGTTGGATCCTTGTTCACCGAACGTTTACAGACATAATGCTAAATGTACACCTAGCATGAATTACTTGGATTTTGCCTGCTCCTGCAGCGTAGGTTATACCGGCAGATTTTGCGAGCAAGATGTGGACGAGTGTGTAGTTTCTAAGCCTTGTCGAAATGGAGCCACGTGCAGAAACACCAACGGTTCTTACCACTGCATTTGTATGAGAGGTTATGAAGGAAAGGACTGCCAAGGACTTGGAGATACAACGGCAACAATGCTTAAGAAATAATTGTTCATCGAAGCGTGGCAATATGCGTTGCGATGAGGAATGTAATACCTACGCCTGTGATTTTGATGGAAACGACTGCTCTCTCGGCATAAATCCCTGGGCAAATTGTACTGCACCCACCAAATGTTGGGAGGTCTTTATGGACGGCGTATGCAATGAGGATTGTAATAATCCCCAGTGTCTGTTTGACGGGAGAGATTGCGAAAAGAAACTGCAGGCATGTAACCCCATTTACGAGGATTACTGTAAACAGCACTACGCCAATGGACATTGCGATTATGGATGCAACAATCCGGAATGTAACTGGGACGGTCTGGATTTCGAAAATGAGCCGCCAGACCTAGCTGAGGGAGTCATTTCCATGGTGGTACTGGTTGACATGGAGCAATTCAAGGAGAACCTCGTGGTGTTTCTGAGAGATACCAGTCACCATCTACGAACAACCGTCCGAGTAAAAAGAGACTAACTCGGTAACGATATGATCTATCCTTGGATGGGTGCCGCTTTTAACGGCTTACAAGATGATTATTTCAAGCGAAAGCACCACATAGCATTTTCAGAGCAGGCAGGCGTTAAAGTTTTCCTCGAAATTGACAACAGGAAGTGCACGATGATGTCAGAAAATTCAGAACAATGCTTCCAAACGGCCAACGCGGCGGCCGAGTTCTTGGCTGCCAAGGCCTCGAAACACACTCTGTCGAAAATGTTTCCTATTTACAAAGTAAGCGGTTCAACGGGTACTGACGAAAGCGAAAATCCACCCGCGAATGCCAAATATGTCCTAATAGGTATCCTCTTGGTCATCTGTCTGAGTGCAGTCATCTTTGTCGTTATCCAAACTCAAAGGAAACGTGCTGCCGGCATAACTTGGTTCTCCGAAGGATTTTTAAGAACAAACTCTGGCACAAGGAGGAGGTCTCGAAGGCGTGGCCCTGAGGGACAAGAATTACGAAACCTCAGCAAAAATCCCTCGATTCCTGGCATGGAAATCGATCCAAACGGTCATCATGGACACGTGCCTCAGTGGTCAGACGATGAAAGCGATATGCCCCAACCGAAGCGATTCAGAGGAAATGATTTGGGATATTCGAGTGATCACACGGCTATAACGGATTACGAGGAGGCGGAACCTCGCTGGACCCAACAGCATCTGGAGGCAGCCGACATCAGACCTCCCCCTATGCTTACTCCACTACAGGGCAATGAGCACTCAGATATAAACGCTCGTGGACCTTGCGGAATGACTCCTATAATGGTAGCTGCAGTCCGTGGTGGTGGAATGGACACCGGTATCGATGAAGATGAAGACGATGGTGCCGGAGCCATTATCCAAGATCTGGTAGCCCAAGGTGCCGAGTTGAATGCGACCATGGACAAGACCGGAGAAACATCTCTACATTTGGCCGCACGGTATGCTCGAGCTGATGCTGCCAAAAGGATTTTGGATGCAGGGGCCGATGCCAATGCACAAGACAATACTGGCAGAACTCCCCTTCATGCGGCTGTTGCCGCTGACGCTCTAGGAGTCTTCCAGATATTGCTTAGAAACAGAGCCACTAACCTTAATGCTAGAATGCATGAGGGTACAACTCCGCTAATCCTGGCGGCTAGATTGGCCATCGAGGGGATGGTCCAAGATCTCATTAGTGCCGAGGCGGATATTAACGCTGCCGATAATTCTGGCAAAACGGCGCTGCATTGGGCCGCAGCTGTTAACAACGTCGAAGCTGTTAATATATTATTGGCTCACGGAGCGAACAGAGACGCCCAAGATGACAAGGTAATAAGAGTTTTGTATTTGTAGTATACGGTATTTATACATAAGTATTCTGTAACAAAATGGGTAAAATTAAAGTGGAACCTGAAGAAACCACGAATGAATCAAGGAGTGCTGAACTTACTGTTACTGAATTAACGTATGAAGAAAAAGTAGCAAATTGTAGTGTTATAGCTAAACCAATGGCATCTAAGAAACTGGCAAAGAAATGCTACAAATTGGTAAAGAAAGCAATAAAACAGAAGACATACTTTAGATGCGGTTTAAGAGATGTGCAGACACGAATTAGGAAGGGTGAAACTGGAATAGTTTTATTTGCTGGTGATATAACACCCATTGAAATAATGTGCCACTTACCAGGTGTCTGTGAGGAGAAAAATATTCCCTATGTTTATTTACCCAGTCGAAGAGATTTAGGGGCATCGTTAGGAGTTAAACGGGGTTGTTTAACTGTTATGGCGAGGCTACATAGCGATTATGAAGCAGAATTTAATGAGCTGAAGGAAGAAATAAATCATCTTAGTATTGCTTTATAGTTTTATTAGGTATATATGTATATTTTTAATAATTATTTTAAGAATGAATAAATCGAGGGGATGGTCCAAGATCTCATTAGTGCCGAGGCGGATATTAACGCTGCCGATAATTCTGGCAAAACGGCGCTGCATTGGGCCGCAGCTGTTAACAACGTCGAAGCTGTTAATATATTGTTAGCTCACGGAGCGAACAAAGACGCCCAAGATGACAAGGTAATAAGAGTTTTGTATTTGTAGTATACGGTATTTATACATAGGTATTCTGTAACAAAATGGGTAAAATTAAAGTGGAACCTGAAGAAACCACGAATGAATCAAGGAGTGCTGAACTTACTGTTACTGAATTAACGTATGAAGAAAAAGTAGCAAATTGTAGTGTTATGGCTAAACCAATGGCATCTAAGAAACTGGCAAAGAAATGCTACAAATTGGTAAAGAAAGCAATAAAACAGAAGACATACTTTAGATGCGGTTTAAGAGATGTGCAGACACGAATTAGGAAGGGTGAAACTGGAATAGTTTTATTTGCTGGTGATATAACACCCATTGAAATAATGTGCCACTTACCAGGTGTCTGTGAGGAGAAAAATATTCCCTATGTTTATTTACCCAGTCGAAGAGATTTAGGGGCATCGTTAGGAGTTAAACGGGGTTGTTTAACTCCTAACGATGCCCCGGCAATAATGTGCCACTTACCAGGTGTCTGTGAGGAGAAAAATATTCCCTATGTTTATTTACCCAGTCGAAGAGATTTAGGGGCATCGTTAGGAGTTAAACGGGGTTGTTTAACTGTTATGGCGAGGCTACATAGCGATTATGAAGCAGAATTTAATGAGCTGAAGGAAGAAATAAATCATCTTAGTATTGCTTTATAGTTTTATTAGGTATATATGTATATTTTTAATAATTATTTTAAGAATGAATAAATCGAGGGGATGGTCCAAGATCTCATTAGTGCCGAGGCGGATATTAACGCTGCCGATAATTCTGGCAAAACGGCGCTGCATTGGGCCGCAGCTGTTAACAACGTCGAAGCTGTTAATATATTATTAGCTCACGGAGCGAACAGAGACGCCCAAGATGACAAGGTAATAAGAGTTTTGTATTTGTAGTATACGGTATTTATACATAAGTATTCTGTAACAAAATGGGTAAAATTAAAGTGGAACCTGAAGAAACCACGAATGAATCAAGGAGTGCTGAACTTACTGTTACTGAATTAACGTATGAAGAAAAAGTAGCAAATTGTAGTGTTATAGCTAAACCAATGGCATCTAAGAAACTGGCAAAGAAATGCTACAAATTGGTAAAGAAAGCAATAAAACAGAAGACATACTTTAGATGCGGTTTAAGAGATGTGCAGACACGAATTAGGAAGGGTGAAACTGGAATAGTTTTATTTGCTGGTGATATAACACCCATTGAAATAATGTGCCACTTACCAGGTGTCTGTGAGGAGAAAAATATTCCCTATGTTTATTTACCCAGTCGAAGAGATTTAGGGGCATCGTTAGGAGTTAAACGGGGTTGTTTAACTGTTATGGCGAGGCTACATAGCGATTATGAAGCAGAATTTAATGAGCTGAAGGAAGAAATAAATCATCTTAGTATTGCTTTATAGTTTTATTAGGTATATATGTATATTTTTAATAATTATTTTAAGAATGAATAAATCGAGGGGATGGTCCAAGATCTCATTAGTGCCGAGGCGGATATTAACGCTGCCGATAATTCTGGCAAAACGGCGCTGCATTGGGCCGCAGCTGTTAACAACGTCGAAGCTGTTAATATATTGTTAGCTCACGGAGCGAACAAAGACGCCCAAGATGACAAGGTAATAAGAGTTTTGTATTTGTAGTATACGGTATTTATACATAGGTATTCTGTAACAAAATGGGTAAAATTAAAGTGGAACCTGAAGAAACCACGAATGAATCAAGGAGTGCTGAACTTACTGTTACTGAATTAACGTATGAAGAAAAAGTAGCAAATTGTAGTGTTATGGCTAAACCAATGGCATCTAAGAAACTGGCAAAGAAATGCTACAAATTGGTAAAGAAAGCAATAAAACAGAAGACATACTTTAGATGCGGTTTAAGAGATGTGCAGACACGAATTAGGAAGGGTGAAACTGGAATAGTTTTATTTGCTGGTGATATAACACCCATTGAAATAATGTGCCACTTACCAGGTGTCTGTGAGGAGAAAAATATTCCCTATGTTTATTTACCCAGTCGAAGAGATTTAGGGGCATCGTTAGGAGTTAAACGGGGTTGTTTAACTCCTAACGATGCCCCGGCAATAATGTGCCACTTACCAGGTGTCTGTGAGGAGAAAAATATTCCCTATGTTTATTTACCCAGTCGAAGAGATTTAGGGGCATCGTTAGGAGTTAAACGGGGTTGTTTAACTGTTATGGCGAGGCTACATAGCGATTATGAAGCAGAATTTAATGAGCTGAAGGAAGAAATAAATCATCTTAGTATTGCTTTATAGTTTTATTAGGTATATATGTATATTTTTAATAATTATTTTAAGAATGAATAAATCGAGGGGATGGTCCAAGATCTCATTAGTGCCGAGGCGGATATTAACGCTGCCGATAATTCTGGCAAAACGGCGCTGCATTGGGCCGCAGCTGTTAACAACGTCGAAGCTGTTAATATATTATTAGCTCACGGAGCGAACAGAGACGCCCAAGATGACAAGGTAATAAGAGTTTTGTATTTGTAGTATACGGTATTTATACATAAGTATTCTGTAACAAAATGGGTAAAATTAAAGTGGAACCTGAAGAAACCACGAATGAATCAAGGAGTGCTGAACTTACTGTTACTGAATTAAGGTATGAAGAAAAAGTAGCAAATTGTAGTGTTATAGCTAAACCAATGGCATCTAAGAAACTGGCAAAGAAATGCTACAAATTGGTAAAGAAAGCAATAAAACAGAAGACATACTTTAGATGCGGTTTAAGAGATGTGCAGACACGAATTAGGAAGGGTGAAACTGGAATAGTTTTATTTGCTGGTGATATAACACCCATTGAAATAATGTGCCACTTACCAGGTGTCTGTGAGGAGAAAAATATTCCCTATGTTTATTTACCCAGTCGAAGAGATTTAGGGGCATCGTTAGGAGTTAAACGGGGTTGTTTAACTGTTATGGCGAGGCTACATAGCGATTATGAAGCAGAATTTAATGAGCTGAGGGAAGAAATAAATCATCTTAGTATTGCTTTATAGTTTTATTAGGTATATATGTATATTTTTAATAATTATTTTAAGAATGAATAAATCGAGGGGATGGTCCAAGATCTCATTAGTGCCGAGGCGGATATTAACGCTGCCGATAATTCTGGCAAAACGGCGCTGCATTGGGCCGCAGCTGTTAACAACGTCGAAGCTGTTAATATATTATTAGCTCACGGAGCGAACAGAGACGCCCAAGATGACAAGGTAATAAGAGTTTTGTATTTGTAGTATACGGTATTTATACATAAGTATTCTGTAACAAAATGGGTAAAATTAAAGTGGAACCTGAAGAAACCACGAATGAATCAAGGAGTGCTGAACTTACTGTTACTGAAATAACGTATGAAGAAAAAGTAGCAAATTGTAGTGTTATAGCTAAACCAATGGCATCTAAGAAACTGGCAAAGAAATGCTACAAATTGGTAAAGAAAGCAATAAAACAGAAGACATACTTTAGATGCGGTTTAAGAGATGTGCAGACACGAATTAGGAAGGGTGAAACTGGAATAGTTTTATTTGCTGGTGATATAACACCCATTGAAATAATGTGCCACTTACCAGGTGTCTGTGAGGAGAAAAATATTCCCTATGTTTATTTACCCAGTCGAAGAGATTTAGGGGCATCGTTAGGAGTTAAACGGGGTTGTTTAACTGTTATGGCGAGGCTACATAGCGATTATGAAGCAGAATTTAATGAGCTGAAGGAAGAAATAAATCATCTTAGTATTGCTTTATAGTTTTATTAGGTATATGTGTATATTTTTAATAATTATTTTAAGAATGAATAAATCGAGGGGATGGTCCAAGATCTCATTAGTGCCGAGGCGGATATTAACGCTGCCGATAATTCTGGCAAAACGGCGCTGCATTGGGCCGCAGCTGTTAACAACGTCGAAGCTGTTAATATATTGTTAGCTCACGGAGCGAACAAAGACGCCCAAGATGACAAGGTAATAAGAGTTTTGTATTTGTAGTATACGGTATTTATACATAGGTATTCTGTAACAAAATGGGTAAAATTAAAGTGGAACCTGAAGAAACCACGAATGAATCAAGGAGTGCTGAACTTACTGTTACTGAATTAACGTATGAAGAAAAAGTAGCAAATTGTAGTGTTATGGCTAAACCAATGGCATCTAAGAAACTGGCAAAGAAATGCTACAAATTGGTAAAGAAAGCAATAAAACAGAAGACATACTTTAGATGCGGTTTAAGAGATGTGCAGACACGAATTAGGAAGGGTGAAACTGGAATAGTTTTATTTGCTGGTGATACAACACCCATTGAAATAATGTGCCACTTACCAGGTGTCTGTGAGGAGAAAAATATTCCCTATGTTTATTTACCCAGTCGAAGAGATTTAGGGGCATCGTTAGGAGTTAAACGGGGTTGTTTAACTCCTAACAATGCCCCGGCAATAATGTGCCACTTACCAGGTGTCTGTGAGGAGAAAAATATTCCCTATGTTTATTTACCCAGTCGAAGAGATTTAGGGGCATCGTTAGGAGTTAAACGGGGTTGTTTAACTGTTATGGCGAGGCTACATAGCGATTATGAAGCAGAATTTAATGAGCTGAAGGAAGAAATAAATCATCTTAGTATTGCTTTATAGTTTTATTAGGTATATATGTATATTTTTAATAATTATTTTAAGAATGAATAAATCGAGGGGATGGTCCAAGATCTCATTAGTGCCGAGGCGGATATTAACGCTGCCGATAATTCTGGCAAAACGGCGCTGCATTGGGCCGCAGCTGTTAACAACGTCGAAGCTGTTAATATATTATTAGCTCACGGAGCGAACAGAGACGCCCAAGATGACAAGGTAATAAGAGTTTTGTATTTGTAGTATACGGTATTTATACATAAGTATTCTGTAACAAAATGGGTAAAATTAAAGTGGAACCTGAAGAAACCGCGAATGAATCAAGGAGTGCTGAACTTACTGTTACTGAATTAAGGTATGAAGAAAAAGTAGCAAATTGTAGTGTTATAGCTAAACCAATGGCATCTAAGAAACTGGCAAAGAAATGCTACAAATTGGTAAAGAAAGCAATAAAACAGAAGACATACTTTAGATGCGGTTTAAGAGATGTGCAGACACGAATTAGGAAGGGTGAAACTGGAATAGTTTTATTTGCTGGTGATATAACACCCATTGAAATAATGTGCCACTTACCAGGTGTCTGTGAGGAGAAAAATATTCCCTATGTTTATTTACCCAGTCGAAGAGATTTAGGGGCATCGTTAGGAGTTAAACGGGGTTGTTTAACTGTTATGGCGAGGCTGCATAGCGATTATGAAGCAGAATTTAATGAGCTGAAGGAAGAAATAAATCATCTTAGTATTGCTTTATAGTTTTATTAGGTATATATGTATATTTTTAATAATTATTTTAAGAATGAATAAATCGAGGGGATGGTCCAAGATCTCATTAGTGCCGAGGCGGATATTAACGCTGCCGATAATTCTGGCAAAACGGCGCTGCATTGGGCCGCAGCTGTTAACAACGTCGAAGCTGTTAATATATTGTTAGCTCACGGAGCGAACAGAGACGCCCAAGATGACAAGGTAATAAGAGTTTTGTATTTGTAGTATACGGTATTTATACATAAGTATTCTGTAACAAAATGGGTAAAATTAAAGTGGAACCTGAAGAAACCACGAATGATTCAAGGAGTGCTGAACTTACTGTTACTGAATTAACGTATGAAGAAAAAGTAGCAAATTGTAGTGTTATAGCTAAACCAATGGCATCTAAGAAACTGGCAAAGAAATGCTACAAATTGGTAAAGAAAGCAATAAAACAGAAGACATACTTTAGATGCGGTTTAAGAGATGTGCAGACACGAATTAGGAAGGGTGAAACTGGAATAGTTTTATTTGCTGGTGATATAACACCCATTGAAATAATGTGCCACTTACCAGGTGTCTGTGAGGAGAAAAATATTCCCTATGTTTATTTACCCAGTCGAAGAGATTTAGGGGCATCGTTAGGAGTTAAACGGGGTTGTTTAACTGTTATGGTGAGGCTACATAGCGATTATGAAGCAGAATTTAATGAGCTGAAGGAAGAAATAAATCATCTTAGTATTGCTTTGTCGTTTTATTAGGTATATATGTATATTTTTAATAATTATTTTAAGAATGAATAAATCGAGGGGAAGGTCCAAGATCTCATTAGTGCCGAGGCGGATATTAACGCTGCCGATAATTCTGGCAAAACGGCGCTGCATTGGGCCGCAGCTGTTAACAACGTCGAAGCTGTTAATATATTGTTAGCTCACGGAGCGAACAAAGACGCCCAAGATGACAAGGTAATAAGAGTTTTGTATTTGTAGTATACGGTATTTATACATAGGTATTCTGTAACAAAATGGGTAAAATTAAAGTGGAACCTGAAGAAACCACGAATGAATCAAGGAGTGCTGAACTTACTGTTACTGAATTAACGTATGAAGAAAAAGTAGCAAATTGTAGTGTTATGGCTAAACCAATGGCATCTAAGAAACTGGCAAAGAAATGCTACAAATTGGTAAAGAAAGCAATAAAACAGAAGACATACTTTAGATGCGGTTTAAGAGATGTGCAGACACGAATTAGGAAGGGTGAAACTGGAATAGTTTTATTTGCTGGTGATACAACACCCATTGAAATAATGTGCCACTTACCAGGTGTCTGTGAGGAGAAAAATATTCCCTATGTTTATTTACCCAGTCGAAGAGATTTAGGGGCATCGTTAGGAGTTAAACGGGGTTGTTTAACTCCTAACGATGCCCCGGCAATAATGTGCCACTTACCAGGTGTCTGTGAGGAGAAAAATATTCCCTATGTTTATTTACCCAGTCGAAGAGATTTAGGGGCATCGTTAGGAGTTAAACGGGGTTGTTTAACTGTTATGGTGAGGCTACATAGCGATTATGAAGCAGAATTTAATGAGCTGAAGGAAGAAATAAATCATCTTAGTATTGCTTTATAGTTTTATTAGGTATATATGTATATTTTTAATAATTATTTTAAGAATGAATAAATCGAGGGGATGGTCCAAGATCTCATTAGTGCCGAGGCGGATATTAACGCTGCCGATAATTCTGGCAAAACGGCGCTGCATTGGGCCGCAGCTGTTAACAACGTCGAAGCTGTTAATATATTATTAGCTCACGGAGCGAACAGAGACGCCCAAGATGACAAGGTAATAAGAGTTTTGTATTTGTAGTATACGGTATTTATACATAAGTATTCTGTAACAAAATGGGTAAAATTAAAGTGGAACCTGAAGAAACCACGAATGATTCAAGGAGTGCTGAACTTACTGTTACTGAATTAACGTATGAAGAAAAAGTAGCAAATTGTAGTGTTATAGCTAAACCAATGGCATCTAAGAAACTGGCAAAGAAATGCTACAAATTGGTAAAGAAAGCAATAAAACAGAAGACATACTTTAGATGCGGTTTAAGAGATGTGCAGACACGAATTAGGAAGGGTGAAACTGGAATAGTTTTATTTGCTGGTGATATAACACCCATTGAAATAATGTGCCACTTACCAGGTGTCTGTGAGGAGAAAAATATTCCCTATGTTTATTTACCCAGTCGAAGAGATTTAGGGGCATCGTTAGGAGTTAAACGGGGTTGTTTAACTGTTATGGTGAGGCTACATAGCGATTATGAAGCAGAATTTAATAATAATAATAATAATAATGTTTATTGATCCTCAGAAATGATACATTTATGGATAAGTCAAAGCAAGTGTACAGAATTTAGGTAGAACATTTTATAAAAAATAAAAACCTATTAGCTATAAAATTAAATATTAAATATACAACACATTAAAATATCTTTTCACATTGAAATAAAAATTATAGAGATACACTATTGATTTGGTTTTTATGTATCAGAATTGTTTCTGTCATATTCGATTTGAAAAAAATCATTTAGGTTATACAGCGCATTCTTTGTTAATATGCCTTTTAATTTATTTTTATATTTTCGCAGTGATAAATTGCGCCAATCCAAAGGCAGAGAGTTATATAATTTAATGCCGATGTTTCCCGATTTTTTCAGTCTGGTTAATGGAGGGACAATATTCATATTATTACGAGTATCACGACATCTGAGTATGTCGGATAATGCGACGGATGCTGATAAATATTTTTCCGTATGTATAATAGGTTTTGATATATGAGTGTAGAGAAAACTGTCATTATTTTCAGAGATGTAAATATAGGCTTGCAGCTGTCCTCCTGTGCAGCACTTACTATACTCCTTACAGCAGATTTTTGAATAATTAATATTTTTTCTATATGAGTATGAGATGCGTTTCCCCAAGTCAATATACCATAACTCATAACTGAATGAAATAGAGAATGGTAGGTAATTAATGCCGCATTTTGGTTTACAGTATTACGAATTCTTTTAATAGCATATACAATTCTACTTAGTTTGCTACAGAGTTTTTCAATTTGTTCTTGCCAAATTAAGTTTGCATCAATTTGTAACCCTAGAAATTTAACACCTTGATCAGTTTGATTTGATTTTTTTGTCTCAAAAGTTAATGTCATTGTTTTATTTTCATTTACCACAAGTTCATTAGGTATGAACCATGTTTTTGCCTTTTCTAAAATTGTAGTTAAAATCTGTTGAGGATTTTCATCTTTGCTCACATTTTTGCTTAGTGTTGCGTCATCTGCATATAATGTACTATTTATACCAGATGAACTGATGGCATGCGGCAAATCATTAATATATATAAGAAACAGTAGTGGCCCCAGTATCGAGCCTTGGGGAACGCCTCTGATTATTTCTAATTTACCACTTCGATTTTTTCCGCTTTCCACTACTTGATATCTATTTTCTAGGTAGGAACGAATAATATCCAGACTTATACCTCTTACACCATAGAAATATAACTTACTAGTTAGAATTTGGTGATTTACACAGTCGAAAGCTGCAGTCAAATCTGTGAAAACACCTATATATTTGTCTCTGTTCTCAAAGGCCTCTTTGATGTAGTTTGTAAGAGTATGAATTGCATCAGAAGTTGACAAGTTTTTCCTGAAGGCAAATTGTTGTGGGCACAAGATGTTATTTGATTCTAGATATACCATTAATTGTTCGTGGATTACCATTTCCAGCAGTTTAGAAAAAGTTGGCAAGATAGAAATTTGCCTAAAATTTTTAGGATCAGAATTTTCACCTTTTTTATATACAGGGAGGACTTTTGCAATTTTCATCTCATTGGGAAAATGACCTTCAATAATACATGTATTTATTATATCAGTTAATGGATCAACTAAATAAGCTATGCATTTCTTTATGACAAAAACATTAATGCCCTTCAAGTCCTCAGTTTTTTTATTTTTTAGTTTATGCGCTAATATTCTTATATCATCAGGACTTATAGGTCTCAAAAACATAGAGTCCTTCAAGTTTAGACTTTCATTCATAAAGTTAACAGGATTATGAGACTTGGATGAATTTCCAATCATATCATTCATATTATTTACAAAGAAGTGATTCAACTGATCCACTGTTAGATTTTCTGGATTTATAGAAACCTTAGTTTTTCGGCCTGTTTCAATATTTATTATTTGCCAAACTGTTTTACTGTAATTATCTGTGTTGTTCAATAGTCTGTGATAATAGTTTTGTTTTGCTACCTGTAACATGTTATGATATTCTTTTTTATTTTCCCGGTAGATTTCTTTATTTTGTTCAGTAGGATTTCGGCATTGAAATTCATAAATAAACATTAAATTATTTTTAGCAGCTGTTACTTCTGTAGTTATCCAATTTACTCTACTTTTTTGTTTAATTTGTCTCTTAACCATTGGAAAACAAATGTTATAGTAGTATATGAATGTATTTTCAAATGAATTATATTTAACCTCCGCTGTTTTACCTAAATATACCTCAGACCAGTTTTCACTTTTTAGATACTCATTCAAAGACTCTATATTATTGTAACCATAAGACCTAACCAATTTTGATTGAGATTTATTTATAACGCTGTCTTTAAATTCAGCTATTATGCCATTATGATCAGAGATACCTGATTGAATAACGTCTACATGTATACAGTCACTATTTAAATTACAGAAAATGTTGTCAAGGCAGTTACCTTTTTTATGAGTTGGTTCATTTATTAAGTGTTGTAAACCAAATGTCAAAAATAATTGAGTTACCTTTTGTGTATTTGGGTCATTTATATTATTGAAGTGCACATTAAAATCACCTGTAAGAAGTATAGCGGTGCTACTATCAAACGTCTCAGTGAATTCTAATACACTGGTCATTTTTGTCAAAAATTCATCTACTTTTATGTCTGGTGCTCTGTATATATTGATAATAACTAATTTTTGTATTTTTAAATAACATGCTGATATCTCACATACTCGTTCCTCTGACAATTTAGTTAGGTCTATAAGTTCAGTTGCTCTTATATCTCTGTGAATATAAATACCTGTTCCTCCATTTTTTTTATTTACCCTACAGAATTTACTAATATTTCTAAAATTCCTTAAACTATAGTATTCTATCTCACTTTCATTCATCCAGTGCTCAGTAAAACAAGCTATTTTTATTTTAGAATTAAGCGTCAGGAAGTGTTCTACCTCCAAAATTTTATTTTTTAGGCACTGAATGTTATGGTAATAGACAGAAGCGTCTCTGATATCATTTATTAGAGTTTTTACATTATTAATGAGCTGAAGGAAGAAATAAATCATCTTAGTATTGCTTTATAGTTTTATTAGGTATATATGTATATTTTTAATAATTATTTTAAGAATGAATAAATAGTTTAGTTTGTTAAAAAAAAAATAATAATAATAATAATATATTTATTCATGTAAGCCCTATTGCAGGATATGAACAGTCATTGTTAGAGAATAAATTTTAAAATATATGATACATACACTTTAGACATATTAGTAAGACAAAATATACATAAAATTATAATACATTAATAAAGATAAAACCTTACAATAATAAAATTTAAATGACTACATTGAAATTGTAAAATTCTTTTAGAGAGTAAAAACAATTTTCACAAAGGAACAGACGAAGTTTTTTTTTGAACTTATTTATGTTTATTTCCTGTTTTATTGTAGTAGGCAATTTGTTGTAGACTGTTCCACATAGATAGAAAGGTCCTTTCTTGTAAGTACTTAGATTGAATTTATTTATATAAATTTTACTACATCCTCTTGTGTCGTGATCATGCACACTATCGTGTGATAAGTTAAGTTTAACAAAAAGAGCTGCCTCATAGATTAACAGGCATGGTAGGGAGAAAATTTTATTACCTGCACTTGCCATCCCGGATACGAAGGAAACCTGTGCCAACATCAGATCAACGTGTGCGAATCTAATCCTTGCCAATATGGAGGGCTATGTCAGGACTTGGTCAACGGTTATCAGTGTCTTTGCAAAGCGGGCACCTCAGGACCTAACTGCGAAATTAATGTGAACGAATGTTACAGCAACCCTTGCAGAAACAGCGCCAGATGTGTCGATGGAATCAACAGGTATGCAATTATTCATTTCAATTCAAAGGTGATATTAATATTGTGTTAATTTTTTTCATGCCCACAGTGGTTACCTATATGAGCCGTAAGTTTCGTGTTTTTTGATCGTGATTGAATGTGAATGTGCATGATAAAGGAGTAGCATTGCTCCCTAAAAAAATTCCATCGTCTTCTTTGCTTGTTAGCTATTAGCAAAGTTTTTTTTGAAAGAAGTCATAACTTTGGAACTGATCCAACATGTTAACAAGCAAATGTGGGCTTTGAGCATGATATTATTTAAAATAATTTATGGTGTTTGCGTACTTAGCAAAAATTTTTTTCCAGCTACACATGCGAGTGCATACCAGGCTTCACCGGAAGACACTGCGAAAACGACATAGACGAATGCGCATCAAATCCTTGCGCAAATGGGGGCGTCTGTATTGATTTAGTGAATGGGTTCAGATGTGAATGTCCGAGGGGCTATTTCGATGCTCGTTGCTTGAGTGATGTTGACGAATGCAAATCCAATCTTTGCAAACACGGTGGAAGCTGCGAAGATGGTGTCAACCAATTTATTTGCCACTGTCTGCCGGGATATGGCGGAAAGCAGTGTGAGATTAATATCGATGAATGTGCCTCCAACCCCTGCCAACATGGAGGCATTTACTACGACCACCTGGCTTCTTACACTTGTGAATGCCTCGCCGGTTACTCTGGAATCAATTGCGAATCCAACATAGATGACTGTGCCGTAAATCCTTGCAAAAATGGCGGCTCTTGTATAGATCTAGTCAACGATTTCAAGTGCGTGTGCGAGTTGCTTTTCACCGGTAGAGAACGCCAAGACAAGTTGGATCCTTGTTCACCGAACGTTTGCAGACATAATGCTAAATGTACACCTAGCATGAATTACTTGGATTTTGCCTGCTCCTGCAGCGTAGGTTATACCGGCAGATTTTGCGAGCAAGATGTGGACGAGTGTGTAGTTTCTAAGCCTTGTCGAAATGGAGCCACGTGCAGAAACACCAACGGTTCTTACCACTGCATTTGTATGAGAGGTTATGAAGGAAAGGACTGCTCCATTAACACCGATGATTGTGCTTCATGTAAGTATTGAGACTTTGCAATTTGAATTAAATTTAATTTGATATTCTCTTACAGCCCCTTGCCAGAATGGAGGCACTTGCTTGGATGAAATTGGTAAATTCATGTGCCTCTGTGTCAATGGTTTTGAAGGTAAACAATGTGAAATAGACATAGATGAGTGTTATTCTAATCCATGCCAAAACGGCGCCACCTGCAACCAATATGTCGACTCGTACACCTGTACTTGCCCTCTTGGATTCTCCGGTATCAACTGTCAAACTAACGATGAGGACTGTACGGAAAGTAGCTGCATGTATGGGGGAACTTGTATCGATGGAATAAATTCGTATGTTTGTACCTGCAAACCTGGGTAAGCCTTGACAACTCTTTACGGTTAGGTATTGGATGTTTAAACTTTTCATCTTTCAGATACACCGGCTCAAATTGCCAGAACAGGATAAACCTATGTGATAGTTCCCCTTGTCTTAATGCCGCTACTTGCCAAGACCACACCACCCACTACACCTGTCACTGCCCTTACGGCTACACCGGCAAGGACTGTGGCGAATATGTTGACTGGTGTGCCACGAATCCTTGTGAAAACCACTCCACTTGCAGACAAATCAAAAATCAATACCAATGCACTTGTGGGCCAGAATGGACCGGCAAAGTATGTGACGTAGAAATGGTTAGCTGTAAAGATGCAGCTGCCAGAAAAGGTATATTTCTCGATATAGTTGACAAATAATCTTATTTAACGATGTTTTTCTGCTTTTCAGGAGTGCCATGGAAATCGCTTTGTAACAATGGTACTTGCGAAACCATCGGCAATTCCCACAGGTGTCATTGTAAAGAGGGATATACCGGTTCATACTGCCAGAAAGAGATAAACGAGTGTGAGTCGGCTCCATGTCAAAATGGCGCCACTTGCCGAGACCTAATCGGCTCATACACTTGTGTCTGTCCTAAGGGTTTTCAGGGACAGAACTGCGAGTTGAATGTGGATGATTGCCAGCCGAATCCTTGCCAAAACGGCGGAACTTGCCACGATTTAGTCGATAACTTCCTTTGCTCATGTCCACCCGGAACTCTCGGATACATTTGCGAGATCAACATCGACGATTGCCGTCTAGATTCTTGTCACAACAATGGCACATGCATCGATAAAGTTAGGGGTTTTGAATGTAAATGTCCAGCTGGTTTTGTCGGACCTCGTTGCGAAGGAGATATCAACGAGTGCCTATCGAATCCATGTTCCAACCCTGGCACCCTAGACTGTGTTCAACTCGTTAACGATTATCACTGCAATTGTAAAGCTGGCTATATGGGACGACATTGTGAACGAAAAGTTAATTTCTGCGCAGCTTCGCCCTGCCAGAATGACGGAGTTTGCACTACCATTCACTCTGGGCACAAATGTACCTGCCAGGAAGGTTTCTATGGAAAGAACTGTGAGTTTAGCGGCTATGACTGCGATTCTGATCCTTGCTTGAATGGTGGAGTCTGCCGAATATCAGACGGAGGTGGTTACGTTTGCGATTGCCCCATCGGCACCTCAGGGGTTAACTGTGAAGTGGATTCGATAAACGAGTATAGCAGCAATCCGTGCAGGCATCCTGACGCCATTTGCCAAAACAAATTGGGAGATTACCTATGCTACTGTCCACCAAAATATGTCGGAAAGAATTGTGAGGAATACGATCGCAATGCTCCCATAGGCTTAGGAAGACCAATCAAGCCTCAACAGGATTTTAACAACTTCTACGCCAAGGACTTGGAGATACAACGGCAACAATGCTTAAGAAATAATTGTTCATCGAAGCGTGGCAATATGCGTTGCGATGAGGAATGTAATACCTACGCCTGTGACTTTGATGGAAACGACTGCTCTCTCGGCATAAATCCCTGGGCAAATTGTACTGCACCCACCAAATGTTGGGAGGTCTTTATGGACGGCGTATGCAATGAGGATTGTAATAATCCCCAGTGTCTGTTTAACGGGAGAGATTGCGAAAAGAAACTGCAGGCATGTAACCCCATTTACGAGGATTACTGTAAACAGCACTACGCCAATGGACATTGCGATTATGGATGCAACAATCCGGAATGTAACTGGGACGGTCTGGATTGCGAAAATGAGCCGCCAGACCTAGCTGAGGGAGTCATTTCCATGGTGGTACTGGTGGACATGGAGCAATTCAAGGAGAACCTCGTGGTGTTTCTGAGAGATACCAGTCACCATCTACGAACAACCGTCCGAGTAAAAAAAGACCAACTCGGTAACGATATGATCTATCCTTGGATGGGTGCCGCTTCTAACGGCTTACAAGATGATTATTTCAAGCAAAAGCACCACATAGCATTTTCAGAGCAGGCAGGCGTTAAAGTTTTCCTCGAAATTGACAACAGGAAGTGCACGATGATGTCAGAAAATTCCGAACAATGCTTCCAAACGGCCAACGCGGCGGCCGAGTTCTTGGCTGCCAAGGCCTCGAAACACACTCTGTCGAAAATGTTTCCTATTTACAAAGTAAGCAGTTCAACGGGTACTGACGAAAGCGAAAATCCACCCGCGAATGCCAAATATGTCCTAATAGGTATCCTCTTGGTCATCTGTCTGAGTGCAGTCATCTTTGTCGTTATCCAAACTCAAAGGAAACGTGCTGCCGGCATAACTTGGTTCCCCGAAGGATTTTTAAGAACAAACTCTGGCACAAGGAGGAGGTCTCGAAGGCGTGGCCCTGAGGGACAAGAATTACGAAACCTCAGCAAAAATCCCTCTATTCCTGGCATGGAAATCGATCCAAACGGTCATCATGGACACGTGCCTCAGTGGTCAGACGATGAAAGCGATATGCCTCAACCGAAGCGATTCAGAGGAAATGATTTGGGATATTCGAGTGATCACACGGCTATAACGGATTACGAGGACGCGGAACCTCGCTGGACCCAACAGCATCTGGAGGCAGCCGACATCAGACCTCCCCCTATGCTTACTCCACCACAGGGCAATGAACACTCAGATATAAACGCTCGTGGACCTTGCGGAATGACTCCTATAATGGTAGCTGCAGTCCGTGGTGGTGGAATGGACACCGGTATCGATGAAGATGAAGACGATGGTGCCGGAGCCATTATCCATGATCTGGTAGCCCAAGGTGCCGAGTTGAATGCGACCATGGACAAGACCGGAGAAACATCTCTACATTTGGCCGCACGGTATGCTCGAACTGATGCTGCCAAAAGGCTTTTGGATGCAGGGGCCGATGCCAATGCACAAGACAATACTGGCAGAAGTCCCCTTCATGCGGCTGTTGCCGCTGACGCTCTAGGAGTCTTCCAGATATTGCTTAGAAACAGAGCCACTAACCTTAATGCTAAAATGCATGAGGGTACAACTCCGCTAATCCTGGCGGCTAGATTGGCCATCGAGGGGATGGTCCAAGATCTCATTAGTGCCGAGGCGGATATTAACGCTGCCGATAATTCTGGCAAAACAGCGCTGCATTGGGCCGCAGCTGTTAACAACGTCGAAGCTGTTAATATATTGTTAGCTCATGGAGCGAACAGAGACGCCCAAGATGACAAGGTAATAATAATAATAATATATTTATTCATGAAAGCCCTATTACAGGATATGAACAGTCATTGTTAGAGAATAAATTTTAAAATATATAATAATAATAATAATAATAATAATAATAATAAAATTATAATACATTAATAAAGATAAAACATTACAATAATAAAATTTAAATGACTACATTGAAATTGTAAAATTCTTTTAGAGAGTAAAAACAATTTTCACAAAGGAACAGACGAAGTTTTTTTTTGAACTTATTTATGTTTATTTCCTGTTTTATTGTAGTAGGCAATTTGTTGTAGACTGTTCCACATAGATAGAAAGGTCCTTTCTTGTAAGTACTTAGATTGAATTTATTAATATAAATTTTACTACATCCTCTTGTGTCGTGATCATGCACACTATCGTGTTGAGGAAAGTGTGATAAGTTAAGTTTAACAAAAAGAGCTGCCTCATAGATTAACAGGCATGGTAGGGAGAAAATTTTATTATGAATAAAAGTTTGACGACATGATTGCAAAGGATTTAATGAAAATATTAACCTAATAATTTTTTTTTGATGAATAAATATGCGTTGAAATTCACAGCTAGTTCCCCAGTATATTATTAAGTATTTCATATGCGAGTATGCCAAAGCAAAATATATGTTCAACAAATATTTTTTGTCCATAACGCTCCTTAGATTTCTAATAGCAAAATAGGCAGAGTTTAGTTTTTTTGCAACATGTTCAATATGGTTTGACCAGGTGAGTTGTTCATCTAAAAATAGACCTAAAAATTTCACACTTTGGACTTTAACAATTGTCGTGTTATTTAGTTTCACCACAATATATGGATTTTCCCGTCTCTTGTGGAACATTATATATTTTGTTTTTGTAGCATTAATTATGAGCCTGTTATTAAAGCACCAGGTATAAAATTGTTGTAGAATGCAGTTTACTTTACTTTGGAGTTCCTCAGGGGATAGAGCAGTAATACAGATTGTTGTATCGTCAGCATATAACACTAAAGTTACGTTGTTTGCAATATGGTGTTCAAGATCATTGATAAACAATAAGAATAATAATGGAGATAACACACTCCCCTGAGGAACACCTAAGTTGATCTGAGAGGGTTGAGATATGTGTTCACCGATTTTAACTCTGATTTTTCTATCAGACAGAAAAGAATATATCCATTCGTTTAAAGGCTCTCTTATGCCTAAGTACTTTAATTTTTTAATTATAAAATTTTTGTTAACACAGTCGAAGGCACGTGTTAAGTCAAAAAACAGTGTCAAAACATATTCACCCTTGTCTAGCGCATTGTAAATAGGATCAATTAATGAGAAAGATTGAAAGATTACCCCTTCGCTACCAGATGCCATAGTGTATTTAGTAATATAACAATAAAATACAGTAAAAATGTGCTACTACTAGTGTACACCGTATACAGAATTCAGTTTGATTTTACTTAATTAGTCAAACTTCATTTTTTTAAATAATACATTAACTATTTCCTGTTTCAGCAATGAAATACTGATACTAACGAAGTCTGTCTTAATAAAATGGTTACCTTATCAAGTTATATACAAAATTGGTCGGATAGGGGTGAGAACCTAGATGAATTTGTTAATGCCACAAATGGCGAATTACAAATTGAACAAAATGACATGCAATTTATATTATCAATAACAGAACAAGAATATTCCAGATGTGAGGAAAACATTATCATGAAGGCTGCAGCGACATCCCAATCAATAACAAATTCTGAATCAAATTGCAGTGACAAGTTTGCTGGCCAGTTAGAACAAGAAAATGCCGAATGTGAAAGAAATGTGAAATCTGAAATTGTACGCCAATTGATGGCAAATTGTGGAATAAATTACAGTGACAGCCAATTAGAACAAGAAGACTCCTGATGTGAGGAAAATATAACCAATACAGCCGAAATGATGCACCAATTGACATCCCCACCCACTGCAAGTTGTGAAAGCAGTAATTGTACATGCCAAGTAGAGCAAGAAAATACTGGATGTGATAGCAATATTAAATTTGGTGGTTGTAAATATCAATTGGAGCAAGGTTACTCCGGATATGAGAATGCTACCAACGAAGCTGAAGTTACATCCCAATTGACATATCAATCGACAGCAAATTGTGAATTGACTTACAGGAATAGTTATAAACTTCAGCTGGAGCAAGGTTACTCCGGATATGAGAATGTTACTGAAGCTGAAGCAGTTGGAGTAAGGTTACTCCGGATATGAGAATGCTACTGAAGCCGAAGTTACTCCCCAATTGACATATCAATCGACAGCAAATTGTTAAATAAATAGCAGTGTTTATCAATTAGAACCACAGAATTCCAGACTTGAAGAAATTACAGTTGAGAAACCTGAAATTATATTCCGATTGGTACCTCAGTCAACAGAAAATTGTGAATCCAATTACAATAATGGTTATAAATATCAATCGGAGCAAGGTTACTCCGAATATGAGAATGTTATCAACAAATCTGAAGCCACTCCCCAATATAAACTGCCAGCAAATCGTGAAATAAATAGTAGTGATAATCAATTAGAACAGCAGAATTCCAGACGTGAAGAAATTACAGTGAAGAAACTTGAAATTATATTCCGATTGGTACCTCAGTCAAGAGAAAATTGTGAATCGAATTATAGTGATGGTTATAAATATCAATTGGAGCAAGGTTACTCCAGATATCAGAATGCTACTAGTGAAGCTGAAGTTACACCCCAATTGACATATCAATAGACAGCAAATTGTGACATAAATAGCAGTGATAGTCAGTTAGAATAACAGAATTCCAGACATGAAGGAATTACAGTCACGAAGCCCGAAATTATATTCCAATTGGTACCTCAGTCAACAGAAAATTGTGAATCCAATTACAATGATGGTTATAAATATCAGTTGGAGGAAGGTTACTCCGGATATGGGAATGCCACTGAAGCTGAAGTTACTCCCCAATTGACGTATCAATTGACAGCAAATTGGAAATCGAGGGAATTGAGGATGTAACCTAAAATTTTTGATAAATATGGTACACATTTAACATTAACATACCCATGCCTTTAATTTGAGATGTTAGTGGAAGTGAACTAATTTAAGCTTTAAATCTGGTCTATGCATGCCACTTAGGCTTATAGTAATTAATAAATCAAGCCTCAAAAAGAAAAGGTTACAATGCCTATTGCTCAGCTGGCAGAAAATGAAGTTCCAATTAATTCCTCGAAGACAAAAACTTTTGTTTTCAAAGATGAGGGCCATACGTTGGGAAACGCTTTAAGAGGCGTTATTTCGAGTTACCCCGATGTACAGTTTTGTGGTTATACCGTTCCGGATATGAGAATGTTACCAACAAATCTGAAGCCTCTCCCCAATTGACATCTCAATCGCCAGCAAATAGTGAAATAAATAGCACTGATAGACAATTAGAACAGCAGAATTCCAAACGTGAAGAAATTACAGTCAAGAAACCTGAAATTATATTCCTCGGTGAAGAGAAAATTGTGAATCCAATTACAATGATGGTTATAAATATCAATTGGAGGAAGGTTACTCCGGATATGGGAATGCTACTGAAGCTGAAGTTACTCCCCAATTGACATATCAATTGACAGCAAATTGGAAATCAATTACAGTAATAGTTATAAACTTCAATTGGAGCAAGGTTACTCCGGATATGAAAATGATACCAACGAAGCTGAACTTACATTCCAATTGACATATCAATCGACAGCAAATTGTGAATTGAATTACAGGAATAGTTATAAACTTCACTTGGAGCAAGGTTGCTCTGGATATGATAATGTTACAGAGAATGTTACAAGCGAAGCTGAAGTTACATCCCAATTGACATATCAATCGACAGCAAATTGTGATATAAATAGCAGTGATAGTCGGTTAGAACAACAGAATTCCAGACATGAAAGAATTACAGTCACGAAGCCCGAAATTATATTCCAATTGGTACCTCAGTCAACAGAAAATTGTGAATCCAATTACAATGATGGTTAAAATATCAATTGGAGGAAGGTTACTCCCTATATGGGAATGCTACTGAAGCTGAAGTTACTCCCCAATTGACGTATCAATTGACAGCAAATTGGAAATCAATTACAGTAATAGTTATAAACTTCAATTGGAGCAAGGTTACTCCGGATATGAGAATGCTACCAACGAAGCTGAACTTACATTCCAATTGACATATCAATCGACAGCAAATTGTGAATTGAATTACAGGAATAGCTATAAACTTCAGTTGGAGCAAGGTTACTCCGTATATGAGAATGTTACCAACGAATCTGAAGCCACTCCCCAATTGACATATCAACCTCCAGAAAATAGTGAAATATATAGTAGTGATAATCAATTAGAACAGCAGAATTCCAGACGTGAAGAAACCTGAAATTATATTCCGATTGGTACCTCAAGTCAAGAGAAAATTGTGAATCGAATTATAGTGATGGCTATAAATATCAATTGGAGCAAGGTTAATCCAGATATCAGAAAGCTACTAATGAAGCTGAAGGTATACCCCAATTGACATATCAATCGACAGCAAATTGTGATATAAATAGCAGTGATAGTCGGTTAGACCAACAGAATTCCAGACGTGAAGGAATTACAGTTACGAAGCCCGAAATTATATTCCAATTGGTACCTCAGTCAACAGAAAATTGTGAATCCAATTACAATGATGGTTATAAATATCAATTGGAGGAAGGTTACTCCGGATATGGGAATGCTACTGAAGTGTAACGTGTTCGAGAGACCAAGAAGAACGTGGCTGGAAAAGAGGAAGAAGACGAAGGGCATTGAGACAACTGAAATGTCATTTTAGTAAATGTGTACAATTATATTAATAAAGAGTTAAATCAATTAATGTACAGTTCCTTACTTTACATGGTGGTAGCGGTAGTTTAATATACACTATCACCGAGATAATGAGCACACTAAAACCTCCGAAGTCGTTCGAGCCAGGCAATAACCCTGCAGAAGCATGGGAAAAGTGGCGCCAAGGGATTGAAATCTATTGGATAGCCGCCAATCTAGAAAATAAACCTCTCAAAAAACAAAAAGCTATTTTACTTCATATATTGGGTGAGGAAGGATTGAATTTGTTTAATACTTTTGAGTTTGAAGTTGGGCTAGACGCAGAAGGAAATCCTCAAAATTTAGATGAGATATTAAGTGTTGAAATGATTCTAGATGCATTTTCTGAACATTACACTCCCTACAAAAATGAAACATATATCTGACATGTGTTTTTTACAACTGACCAAAAGGAAGGGCAGGCAATTGATGAATATGTAACAGAGCTTAGGATTAAAGTACGGGACTGTGGATTCGGAAGTTTAACCGACTCATTGATATGAGACAGAATTGTATGTGGAATAAGAAGTAATCAGCTAAGGGAAAAGCTACTAAAAACACGAAATTTGGACTTAGCGGAATGTACTCAAATGTGCAGGGCAGAGGAAGAAGCTGCAAAGCAGGTGAATAGGATGTCTAAGGCGACGGAAGTACTAGCAATTAATAATAGAGTTAAGAAATCGGATGTAAAGAAACAAAATATGGGTAACCAAGAAACTGCACAGAAAAAACAGAGTAGAATATGTAGTAGATGTACATTTAACCACGAGTTTGGGAAATGTCCAGCTTTTGGGCAGAGATGCAATAAATGTAACAGGATAAATCATTTCGCAAAGGCTTGTCGGTCCAAGTGTCAGGTGAACCAGGTAGAAGAAACTATGGATTATAGTGGGGAAGATGAAAATTTCACTATTGGAGCTATATACAGAGTAGAAGTAAATGAAATACAGAAAAAATTGAAGGAGTGGACCCGGGAAATAAGAATTCAAAATTTAATTTTGAAGTTAAAGCTAGATACGGGCAGTCAAGCAAATTTGCTACCTGTTAGTTTATATAAAAAGCTAATGAAAAATACTAAACTACAAAAAGCTAACAATAAACTGGTCTCATACACTGGTAATGAAATTGAGCTAGTTGGAAGATGTAAATTAGACTGTTATGTAAACGGAATTAGAAAAGAGTTACCATTTTATGTAATGAAAAATGAAACGTCAAAGTTTGATTTAGAATTTAGATTTATGTTCTGTATTCACGTGGTGAGAGGTTTTTGCGATTTGTATTAAATTGTACGTAAACTTTACAAAATGGTAAAGGTAAAAAGCGGCGAAACCTTAGCGTTGGATAAAACCAAGCAGAAGAAGGTTGCTAAGCAAGCAAAGAAGCTTAAACGGAAAATTATAGATGGAAAAATTTCTATAAGAGATCAAAAAAGGACAAAGAAACTTACTTTGGAACAAAGTCGTGGATTAATATACATTGGCCATATACCACATGGATTTTATGAAAATGAAATGAAAAATTATTTTAAACAGTTTGGTGTCGTTACAAACGTTAAAGTTTGTAGATCTAGGAGAAGCGGTAATAGCAAGGGATTCGGTTATGTAGAATTTTCACATCCAGAAGTTGCTAAAATTGCTGCCGATACTATGAATAATTACTTAATGTTCAAAAAGAGGATTACAGCCCAGTATGTTCCATATGAGAGAAGGCCGAAACACCTCTTTCAAGGCAGAGGCAGTACCGCTACGCACTATTCGTCAAAAGTAAGAAGAGATAAACAGATGTCGTCGAATGCGTCAGTTGATACAAAAACACACAGGAAGAGAAGCAGTTCTAGACTGTCCACTCTAAATAAAAAAATGCAAAAACTGAAGGACGCTGGGATCAATTATGACATCAAGCCAGTTGACTTACCAGAAAGCATTAAGAAAGAAAGGGTCTCGGATATAAATGTACATCCGACGCATGTGACCGATCCGTATGATTCGGACATAGAAATCAAGATTCCTCCTAAGACGTCCACTAAGTCGAGAACGACTACCTTACGACATGAACATACACATGAGGATGTTAGGCATCAACCAACGGACGGACGCCTCGATCAGCAATTGAGACCAAGACGAAGCGACAGAGTCACAAGGCCGCCTGGGAATTTGAAAGATTATGTTGTTGAAACAAAACTTCCCTTGAGGGGGGGCATGTAACGTGTTCGAGAGACCAAGAAGAACGTGGCTGGAAAAGAGGAAGAAGACGAAGGGCATTGAGACAACTGAAATGTCATTTTAGTAAATGTGTACAATTATATTAATAAAGAGTTAAATCAATTAAAGTACAGTTCCTTACTTTACATGAAGCTGAAGTTACTCCCCAATTGACGTATCAATTGACAGCAAATTGGAAATCAATTACAGTAATAGTTATAAACTTCAATTGGAGCAAGGTTACTCCGGATATGAGAATGCTACCAACGAAGCTGAACTTACATTCCAATTGACATATCAATCGACAGCAAATTGTGAATTGAATTACAGGAATAGCTATAAACTTCAGTTGGAGCAAGGTTACTCCGGATATGAGAATGTTACCAACGAATCTGAAGCCACTCCCCAATTGACATATCAACCTCCAGAAAATAGTGAAATATATAGTAGTGATAATCAATTAGAACAGCAGAATTCCAGACGTGAAGAAACCTGAAATTATATTCCAATTGGTACCTCAAGTCAAGAGAAAATTGTGAATCAAATTATAGTGATGGTTATAAATATCAGTTGGAGCAAGGTTACTCCAGATATCAGAATGCTACTAACGAAGCTGAATTGACATATCAATAGACAGCAAATTGTGACATAAATAGCAGTGATAGTCAGTTAGAGCAACAGAATTCCAGACATGAAGGAATTACAGTCACGAAACCCGAAATTATATTCCAATTGGTACCTCAGTCAACAGCAAATTGTGAATCCAATTACAATGATGGTTATAATTATCAGTTGGAGGAAGGTTACTTCGGATATGGGAATGCTACTGAAGCTGAAGTTACTCCTCAATTGACGTATCAATTGACAGCAAATTGGAAATCGAATTACAGTAATAGTTATAAACTTCAATTGAAGCAAGGTTACTCCGGATATGAGAATGTTACCAACAAATTTGAAGCCTCCCCCCAATTGACATATCAACCGCCAGCAAATAGTGAAATAAATAGCACTGATAGACAATTAGAACAGCAGAATTCCAAACGTGAAGAAATTACGGTCAAGAAACCTGAAATTATATTCCGATTGGTACCTCGGTGAAGAGAAAATTGTGAATCGCATTATAGTGATGGTTATAAATATCAATTGGAGCAAGGTTACTCCGGATATGAGAATGCTATTAACGAAGCTGAAGTTATAACCTAATTGACATATCAATCGACAGCAAATTGTGACATAAATAGCACTGATTGTCGGTTAGAACAACAGAATTCCAGACGTGAAGGAATTACAGTTACGAAGCCCGAAATTATATTCCAATTGGTACCTCAGTCAACAGAAAATTGTGAATCCAATTACAATGATGGTTATAAATATCAATTGGAGGAAGGTTACTCCAGATATGAGAATACTACTGAAACTGAAGTTACTCCCCAATTGACGTATCAATTGACAGCAAATTGGCAATCGAATTAGAGTAATAGTTATAAACTTCAATTGGAGCAAGGCTACTCCGGATATGAGAATGTTACCAATGAAGCCATAGTTACACCCCGATGTCAATCGCCAGAAAATTGTGGTATAAATAGCATGGATAGTCAATTAAGGAATTACCATCTCGAAACCTCAAATTATATCCCAATTGATAACTCAGTCACCAGAAAATTGCGGATCAAATTATAATGATGATTGTATAATTCAGTTAGAGCAAAATTACTTCAGATATGGGAAGAATGCTACCAATGAAGTCGATATGGTACCCCAATTGGTATCGCTATCTCCAGGAAACTGTGAAATAAATGGCAGCGATAGTCAATTAGATCAAGAAAATCCCTCTCATGAGGGAATTACCACCGTTAAACCTGACATTATATCCCAAGAGGTAACCGAGTCGACAGAAAATTGTGAATCGAATTACAGTGATGGTTGTGAATGTCAATTAGAGCAAAATTACTGCAGACATGGAAAAGATGTTACCAATGAGGCTGAAATGTTAACCCAATTGATATCGCAATTGATATTAAATTGTGGCTCAAATTGCAGTACATGTCAGTTAGCACAGGAGGATTCTAACGAAGGAATTCTTATTATTAAAGTTAAATTTACACCCGAATTACTAGCAAATCAAATTACAGCGATGGCTGTTCATTTCAATTAGAACAAGAGTACTCCGGTTGTGACGAGGGTATTACTAATAATGCTGATATTATACCCACACAGCCAACAGCAAATTACGAATCAAATATAAATATTATCATAAAAGCCGAAACGATGCAAAAATTAATATCCCAATCAACTGTAGGCTGTGAAGTAAACCGTAATGAGAGAAATTTAGAAGAAGAGTTAGAAGACATGTTTCTTGATTGGAAGAACAAAATCACAAACGTAGAAAGGACAAGTAAGGCTGTGACCGAAATAAGCAACGCACATTTAAAAATAGATAACGATACTGATATCGAATTTAATTTAAAAAGCAACAAACCTGAAAGGTAAGAATATCAACATTTGCCAATTACAAAAGTACCTTTTTTAATTTAACTTTGCAAATGTTTATCTAATCCGGCCAATAGGGGTACAAAAGGTGGGGTAGAAACGATTCTGATATATTATGTTGTTTAAATAGTGAGACCTTGATGAAAGATGAATGAATAATGAGGGAGATATACCCCTTAAAAGGGGGGTAGTTTTAGAGGGCGACTGTCAGTATTTTTCTCATAACTTTTTTTTTCATATTTCTAAAAATTATTATAACAAAAATATTTTTCAGATTAGAAATAAAAGAGGTATTTTTATCGGCGGCCATGAGTTTCTTTGTTTTTCACTTGAAGACTTCTTGTTTCCCTAAGTTAGCGTTCTATACTTAAAAAAGTTTTGACATCACAATATTTCACAGCTGCAATAGCATTACCAAAACATTATCCTAAAGTTAAACCTAGGTCTGCTAATTCAAAGAATGTGTAATTACTCGTGTTTAAATAATATTAACAATCAAACTGGAATTATTTTTAAAAAAAGGGCCAAAGTCTAATGAAAGACAGATATATCAAAGTAATGTTTCAAAGCATTTTTTATGTGTGAAAGAATTTATTTATTAATAAATTAGTCGAGAACAGCTTGGTATATCAAAATAAGATAGTAATAGTAATTTTACTAGGTTGTACAAAAATTGTATGGAGCAGGGGGTTGTAAAGGGCTTTTTTTTAAAAAAAATAAATAAATAACAAATTTGCACAAAATTAACATATCTATAGCTAACAAAAAATTGAAATGACATTGCGAATAGTTTTTTTATAAAGAAATAAAGAAAATGAAATTTTGCATCGTTTTACATGCAATAGGAAAGTTAATAACTTAAATCCCTGCGTTATTATGAAAGCGTTAAACAATTTTGTGTATGGCACTTAATATCTCAAAAACTTCTGCACTTATCAAAAAAATTACTTCAGTAAATGCTTTCCAGCCTCTAGAGTAAAGTGGAACGAATTGCATTACATAAGTGTGAGAAAGAAGGAGAATGTGGTACGGGCTTTATGCAATTAAATTATCACATGGATATCATGCATAGGTACATTTTTAAATTATTAATAAGTAATATAATATAGTTTACAATTAATGCCGTTAAATTGTTGGTTAATCAAGAAGAAATATATTAAATTGTTAAAATAGTGAAAGCATAAATTTATTAAAAAATGTATATTTATTGAAATAGTATATATTTATATTTATTAAATTTGACTATATTTATTAAAATATAAGACGTTTTAATCTGAGTCTGACTCAGAATCGTAAGTATCCCCTTCAATTTGGTCTATTTTTTGTTTTATTACCACACATTAAATATTGATTATTAAAAGATTTATTCATTAAAAACTGTTCAAAGAGCTAAATAATATTATTATTTTTTGTCTACTTTGACTGCGTCTTTGTTCAACACATTGCGATATAATGTTCTGCCTCGGTCGATCGTCATAGAGGGGATGTGTATGAGCTCTCGCTGGTTCAAGTTCAGTGCGGCAGCATCTTACACTGTTTCAGTTTTTGCTAAATGTCTCCCTTATAAAACAAGTTATTTAAAAAAATATATATGAATATGATCCTAATAAAATGATAAACAATGTTTATTTTAGACATATTTACAAAAAACATAAACGTTAGATATTGTTAGTTAAACGTAAAGGCAGTTAGTTACAAAATTCGATGTTTTGAGAAAATTGACTTGTAATATATATTATTCCGTAAGGCGCAATGTAAAATGTGATTTTAGATAATTAATTTACTGTATCTATAATTAATATTTTAGTTTCAAACTTAAGTGACCGGTAGATAATTTTACATGGATTCTAATGATATAAATAATTCAACCCTTTTCTTCCTTAATAGCCCCTTACAGCCCCCCTTGCCTATAAAAATTGTATACAACCAGGTGGAATTATTTTCATAGAGAGTAAGTAACAATCAATTTGCGGGGATTCCCAAATTTTGCTCGGTAGAAAACTCCTCTATGTGCCCCTACTGTGTCTACAACATATTTTTTTTTTGTATTAAATTGATCAAGCAATTGAATAGACAGATTAGTTTTTATTACGTCTTAATGGTTATATATTACGGGCTAATATTTGGCAAAATTTTAAATGCCCTTGAGACCAAACAGTACCAAAAAAAATGAACGTCATCCGCACGGGGGCCGATTGGCCACCCTTATCCTACGACACTCTTTAAACAAAAAAAGAAAGTTACAAAGTGAAATAACTTTGTTTTCCTTCTAAAAGGGAAATTATAATTTTTATTCTTGGCTTGGTATTAATGACCGAAAATTAACTACTCACGTAAAAAACGTTGCCCATTTATTTTTTGCCGTTCATCAAATAATAGAAAAAAATCATTTTCGTTCTTTTTAGGGTTACCCCAGGGTTACTTTTTTATAATCACAGTTGCAGCAAATCTACTAGTTTTCGCTTATTCACTGCTTTGTGTGTAAATCTATTATTTTTTCAATAAAATGTTTATTGAAAGTTAAAATTAAAAATAATTGTTCTGAATCATTTCATCATTTTTATATTGTTTGCTTTTCATTAGGTTTTTACAATACGTTTGAAGTTTATCGCTGAAATTCCAAGCTCTAATCATCGATGTCAGTCTGGATTTGTTGCTCATACCCGGACCCACAGATCTCATGATTGTCATTTCAAAGGGCTTCCGCAAATATATTTTTACACTCTTAAGCCGCTATAATGTTTGGGTTGAAAATCTGGAGGATAAACACCCTAGCTGGGTAGGTATGGGGAATGTAACAGCGTAGATTTGGCTGATTTTTCTTCCAGAGGGTTCTTTCTAAGTAGCTTTAAGTCAGGAAAATAAGCAAACGTCAGTGAATAAAAATATTACACGTACAAGGCGATCCAAATTTGTCTCCCGATATTTCTGCGGCTGATAGTACATCCAAAAATAATGGTAGTCTTCTATAGAGACTTATTTCCGAAAACGAATAATAACGAATATACCCCTTACGTAAAGGCATTAGTAAAAGGTCTTAAAATGATAATTATTATAGTTTTTGTGAAAACCACTGACATAAATTCCTATCAGAAACAAGATAAAATGCAAAAAAGTGCAACACGATGGTGAAAAAAGCTCCAAAACGCAAGAGTTATGTTGGGAAATATAAAAATATTTAAACGGATGAAAGCTCTCAAGAATAGTGATGCTATTGGGAAATTTATTATAAACCCTTTTACATCTATCCTGCACATTTTTCTGTAATAGTGTGATAGCTCAATAAAGTGGGAAAATTTACATGAAATAATTCAGATCGGGCTGAAATTTTGGGAAATAGGCCTATTTTGTGGTATTTTTTAATATATTAAAAGTCGGTGTTGTTGGTGTATTTACAAAATCGTTTTGATAACGAGTGAATGGAGATAAAAGAGAAAAACATGAAAAATTGTCATTTTCAAGTGCATTACAACTTTAGGCAATAATGACACTAAAGGTTTTTTGAAGAGAATTAAATTATCTGTAAAATGAGTTCCAAGTGACCTTCATACAATGAATGATTCAAGAGTTACAGCTGTTTAAAACTATGTGCAAAAATTTCTGTGCATAACAATTTTCTTTTAAATATGGACCCAGTATGAAACCACTCAGAAGTGCTCACAGAATAACTTCTGATACTTCAAAAAGTGAAAAAATATTATTAAATGCACTTTCTTGTGTTTCAAACGTGACGAAAATTGCCTGTTTGCTAAAAGCTAAAAATCAGCCGCCTTTTCAATTGTCAGTTCTTTGTCGCTACTTATTGAAAATCATACACGAAAAAGTGTTTTTTGTAGGAAATTTTGTAAGCTTTCATTTAGGTCTTATGAAATTTTGTCGTAAAGTCAAAAGAAACGATGATATATACAAGAAAAATTAATAAATAAATAAATTAATTAATAAATAATATTGGTTCAATTTTTCGGAACAGAAACGGTTTTCAAGAACCTTTTTTTTAAGAAAATATACCTTTGTAACGACTTACGCTATTCCATTACTTTCATATGTATGTAAACTAATATAAATAAGTCAAAACCAATTTTTAAAAAATTATTATGCACAGTTCTTGCAGGAAAATCCTAATTTATAATAAAAAAGAAATTTTTTGCTCCTAGCTTTAAACAGCTGCAACTCGTGAACCATATTCATCGTATGAAGGTTGTTTGGTGTGCGGGTAAACTATTAGCGGACTGTAAATTCTAATACTAACAAATATGTAAATGATGGCGATAAATGCTATAAAATTTAAAACTTACCATGTGTTGAACGAAAAATCTTGACCATGTTATTGTCGGGCGATTGTAGGGAAGAGTGGAGAGAATATCAAGGAACGATGGGAAAATCGGCGACACTTGTAGGCGTATTTTATTCCTCACAACACTAATAACTATAATAACTAATCTAAATATCGTAAATAAATAGAAATTGTACTTGCGAGGAGAAAGTGTTTGTCTTGTCTCAAAAACTGTCTGCTTCACACTATATTAAATTCTATAAAATGTGTTTTTATCAACAGTGCGTTTTTTTTGTTTTTTAACTTGAATACCAATAATTATACAGGGTGACGCAAACAGGTCACTTGGAGCTCATTTTACAGATAAATTAATTCTCTTCAAAAAACCTTTAGTGTCATTATTGCCTAAAGCCAATAAATAAATAGCTATTTGTCATGTTTTTTCTTTTTATTGATTTTATCATGAAACAAGTGTTTTGATAGCGCGCTATAAAGATGTTTAAAAATTAATATCTCTGCCAATATTGATCGAATGGAAATTAAAAATAAAAGGGAATTGTTCGTAATCGAATTCTTTACAACTTTCATTTGAAACATTTTGCGATCCGAATGATTATTCTCGAGAGTTTAGCGAAAAACGCGCGCGTTTCCATTGTGTCGCAAAACTGTCAAAATTCCAAAAAATCTGTCTCGGCTCTAATAAGTCGTACGAAGTTACAAAAAAAAATCGAAATTGTGCGAATTTTAGTTACCTATAATTTTCATATGTAGATATTTTACAGTAAAATTGATACTATATATCCGAGTTTTTTGCAACCTATTCCCCCCCCCCTCCTTTCTTCCGGAGTGTACGGATGGGGACTTTTGATATGTTAAAAAATACCACAAAATAAGCCTAATCCCAAAATTTCAGTCCGCTCTGAATTATTTCATTTTCATCCCATTTTATTGGGCTGAGTCTATGTAGAGGGTATACATAATTAAAATTTCTTGTATTATAAACTTCTGGATCATAAGATACATGTGGTAGAGAAACCCATAAATAACAAGAAATGAATACGAGTTGAAACTCGTATCTAATTTAACCAGAAATCAATGAAATCATAGGCACTGGGAACTTTTACAAATATTGGATATGTTCTACCTATTAGACAAAATTCTGAGATCGAATATACTCGTTGGTCCAATATTTTGTATACAAAATTCCTGCATTATTTTGTGGCTTTGTAAATTCGTGCTCGATTTTCCCCCTCAACCGTTCAGTGGTGTCAATTTGAATATTCCCAGTTACTACAGAGTTGTCCTATGGATATCTGAAAAATATACGCCCTAGACATTCGAAAATCTGCACCCCATATAAGATTCAGTGGACGTTTTTTTTAGAATGTCAAGATATAATTTAGATTTAATATCGCTTAGAAAGAAACTTCTGAAAAAGATCAGCCGAATTACTTACCTGGCTATGGCCTTTATCACCAGATAATATTATTTGAATATCATTTATACTGACACCATTTTTTCATTTATAACTATTACTTCGTGTCACTTCATTCATAGATTACAGTTGTTGAGAAGGGTGAAGCCGTCCTTAAGAACTAAGAATTGTCATCAGTTGACCACAAAGTTCTTACACAGGGGAGTAGTCGTTTGTGATACCTTAGCTTATGATAGACAGACAATAGCTACAGTAAAATTGTGTAAGAATCTATTTCAGATAAATATCTCAGGGGGTTGAATAAGACATTTTTTAGCATACTGCATTACTTCTATGACCTGCACCTTCACTGGATTTATCACTGGTAAAACAAAGATAATCAGTACCTGAGTACATTGTCCACAAATTGTTTCGTTTCGTTTTATGTAAGTTATTGAAACAGGGAAAAAATTATAACAGGGTGATAAGTGATAATTTTTGGTATACACATAAAGATACGCATATGGTCCATACAATAAAAATATATTTGAATATGCAGTGTTATTTATAAAAATCAATAAAAAGACAATGCAAGTATAAAATACCCTAAACACGTTTTCAACATTAACAAATAAAACAAAATAAATGTAGGAAAAAGAGAAAATCCAAGTTCCGTAATATAGCTACGCACCTTTCCCTACACAATTATATATAATTTACAGGTTTGATTCTAAATTCAAACATGAATTACTTAATTTTTACTGGTTTTTCAAAAGTTTTATGTCTTTACTGATTTTAATTTCCTCTTTCCACCAATTTTGATGTCCCCGAAATTTGCCATTCTGGGCAATTGCCCTGTTTGCCCCCTCCTAGATCGGGCCCTATTGTATGCAATCCTCAAGAAATATTCACCAATTTGGTGTTGGTGCATATGAGACCAACATATTCAGAAATATATTTCTTGATAGATAGATGCGACATATGCGTGTGTATATGTATACCAAAAATTATTTTATTTAAATTAGTATAAGAGTTGCAAACTGTGTGTTTAATATCTACTGTATTCTACATGGCTATTAATATTCATTAATCATTATAACTTGTTGACTCTCTAAAGACTCTGAATTGTATTTTGATATTCTATCTTGGTGTTAAAATTTGTAATTGGATTGTGACCACTGTTGATACCTAAATAAATAAAATATATAAATATGCTGCGTGTAGATTTTCCTCTCCTTTTCTTAAATGTGAAATATATTTTTTTAGAACAAATCAGATTCTGCCATCATTGAAAATGTTAACAAAAGTTTTCGGAGATTGTATAACATTCTGTTAACAAGTTTACGTTGCACAGGATGTTTTGTGAATGATTGGCCCTATGCCAGTGCGGAGTACAGAATTCTGAAATGATTGTGGAATCCCTAATGCCCTTCGTTTAAGATTACATGTTTTCTATTTTTTGCCAAAATGTCGATTGGTCATATTTTTTGTATGGCTTCACTGAATTGAACTAACGTTAGTTAGCTTAGTTACTAAGACGTTTGACACATCCACTTTTGAGTAAAATTAAATACTTTTAACCACGTGTAGAACGCATTAAAATAAGTAGATTTTCGAACGGACCCACCTCAAGAAACTATGCCAGCTGCCTCTGCCCCCTTCCAAAAGGGCTATCTGTATCTGTCCATATACAGGGCGTTGTATCATGAGAGGGACATACCTTAATAGCAGGTAAAATATATTTTGTATTTTTTTTCTCCGAAATTTCTATACAGGGTGGACCATTAATAATAGCATAGTTCAGGGGTAGATTCTTTGGGACAAGATATGAGAATATAACCAAATATGCTTTAGTAAAATGTTGGTGTGGAAAAAGATACAGGGTGTCAAATTATTTTTTCGTTGTTTTGCAATAACTTAACAGCCAAATTTAATGAAAATGACGTCCTCATAAAAGTTTCTGGACAGAAGTACCACAACGTTTTGTCAAAAAAAAAAAAAATGAAAAAATTCAACATCAGATACAGGTCGTGCGGTGCCCTCTATAATCTAACATGATGTGATACATAAATTATTGTTTCTTAGAATAAAAAAAGTTCTTCTAGCAAATTTGGCGAAGATTAGTCAAGAGGCTGTTGAGTTATTGCAAAAAAACGAAAAAATAATTTGAACTTTGACACCCTGTATCTTTTTCTATAGCAACATTTTACTAAAGCATATTTGGTTATATCCTTATATTTTGGCCCAAAGAATCTACCCCTGAACAATGGCCTACTATTAATGGTTCACCCTGTATATAATATAATGTATTCAAAAAGAACAAAAAAAAAAAATAAGCAAAATGGCCTATTTCACTTTTTGGTTATACATTTGTGGTTATTTAAATCCGGTGTTAAATGTACAAGAATATGGATTCCAGAACGATATTAAATGAAATTCACGTGAAATAAATAATTTTGTAATTGAAATTTGCAATAATTCTATTAAGGCTAGGTGGTCTGGGCAAATCCTAATTCTGACATGTTTTAAGGACAGGGTTCGGACTCATATGGAAAACCTTGAAAATATGGAAAACTCAGGGAATTTTAAAATTCCTTTAAAAAACATGGAAATCGCAGGGAAATTCATAAATTTTGCAAAAAACCTGGAATATTAAGACTCGATATGGACAACAATACTTTTCCTAGGACTTTCCATTGTTATTTTACATTGTTTTCAAAATTACGGTTATAGATTTAATTAAACAAAAAGTAATTTAAAACAGTCGGCTATGCCACTGCATACGATCTGTTTTGTATCGTGCGGACATGACCGCGTGCCTCCGTCTAATGACGAATGAGAATATCTGTTTATTAATTTGTCAATAACAAAGAAAGATACATTCTAGTGATGGGCAGAATCGGAACATTTGGAATCGGATGCTCAAGAATGGGAATAATAATAATCGGATACTGGGAATCGGAATCTTATACAGTTCAAAGTTCACAAAATATATCTTTTGAAGGGTAACTATAAAAACAAAATTTACAGAAATTCTTGGTCAAAATTAATATGTCAAAAAAAATTAGTTTGGTCATGGAAAACTCAAGGAATTTTTTCGGCTATAAGAAGTCCGAACCCTGAAGGATCAATTTTGGTACAAAATGTAGCCCTAATAAGTACTCGGGTATAAATTAACAAAATATTTATTCAGACTTATTCAAAGTGACAGATAATAAAATGAAATCTCCTAAAGAGTTGAATAATTAATTGTTTGTAATTTAATGTGTCAATGATTCACATTTGGTTTGTGAAGTACATTAAATTGTGAAAATTTGTGTAAAATATGTTAACTATGCCACTAAAATTTACAAATGTGGGATATTCTGACATAATATTTATCCATGGCTTCCCTTATGGAAACGGCAGGTTGGGGGAAAGAGAATATCGGCTGGGTTTTCCTAGTCGTCGACAACCTAATCACAAAACCTTTAGTGAAGTATTCCAGTATTCAAGAGACCATGAAAATTTCCTACTTTTGCAGTTGTGGAGCGTGTTTTACAACAAAACGTGCAGGAACAAAACAATATTTTAAACATAGTTCGACAAAACCCAAAAAGTAGCACTAGACGAATCAGTTCGTCAGCTGGTATTCCTCATTGGCGAGTAAGGAGAACCTTAAGAAGAGAATGTTATCATCCATATCATATTTTACTTAGTAATAAGTTCTTAGTGATAGGTGGAGATTTTAATATCGATTTCAATGTAAATTCTTCGTTGCTTCATGATTTAACATTCATCTTGAATTGTAACAACATGTACACAACAATTCACATGCCAACTAGAGTGACATCCTTCTCCAGTAAATGTATTGGCAATATAATGGTGAATGACAAGGATATGGTTTTTGAATCTAATATTATAAAGAGCAACCTGTCAGATCATTATGCACAATACGTCATGGTAACAACAGGTCCAATAGGTCCAATGTCGAATGTTGAGAGTAGTAAATCAAAACGTTTTTTTTTTGTGAAAACAGTATCAATAATTTCTGTCATTTTCTGAAGAATACTTGCTGGGTAAAAGTTTTTGCAATTTCAAATTGCAGTATAGCATTTAAAACATTTATGGAGATTATTTCTTTTTTCTTTGAAACATGTTTTCCACTGGGGATAGTTATGATTAAACAACCTAAAAAAGCTTCTGTCCCAATTTTTTATCACAAAGTAATTCAAGCTAAAAAAACAGGTATCACTTTTTGCAGATCTCAGTAGACAATACCCTCAGTTTAAAGATAATTTCAGAGCAGCTAAGCTAAGCTAAGTTGGTAATGTTTTCTAAAAATAAGAGTAAGACCATGTGGAATATATTAAATAATACTATAGGTAAATCAAAAACTGTTAAAGGCTGGTATGGAAATAGAAGAAAATGGGAAAATTTTAAATACGAGTGAATTAACGGAAAAATTTAATAAATTTTTTATAAAAGCTCCCAAAACTGTTACGTCTAATTTTTTTTTTTTTTTTCGTTTTCTGGCTTTGGTTGCCTCCATTCAGCCACGATATTTATTATTATATATATTTCTTAATCTAACCTACTTGCAATCTCTAACCTGATACAAAAACCAATGGCAGAGACATTATTTATTACTCAGGGATTGTAGACAGGGACACACGTTTCACGTCAAGGTGCCCTTCATGACGACTTCCTTTAAAATTCAACACAGAATAGGCAACGGTAAGAGGAGTATGAGACGACAGAGGATAAAACAGAGGAAAACACGACTACACCTATATTCTGACACGACACAACTTGATGTATTCCCAAAATATTTCTTTAAATGTTTGATTTCATGTTACTGTATATAATAGTGACGTACTATTTAATGGTAGAGGAATGCCATTCTCCACCAGTTTCTTTGCCAGAAAATTTATGGCTGTAAAATTATTCGTGCACTGGAATAGCCAGTGATTGATATCTCCAATTTTCCCATTACATTCACATAGCGGGCTATCAACAATTTTCATTTTGTATAATAGAGATTTGAAGGCACCATGACCAACCAAGCACCGAACATCTGTCTGTTATACGGAAATTCCTTATAAGTTGGTTTAGAAGGGAGGCGGTTATATACTTTACAATATTGATAGTTATGTGTTTGGGCCATCTGGAGCCATTCTTCTTCCCATTTTTTCCTCATGTCCAATTTAGCGTTGGTAATTAGATCATAATATGGCAAGTACACAATTGCCGGTCCTTTAGCCGTTTTAGCTACTAGGTCAACAGTTTCATTTCCAACTATTCCAGAGTGTCCCATAACCCAAATAAAAACAACTTCTTTGTTTAATATTTTTAGCTCTATAACTTTATCCAAAATGTTAGTTATTACTTTATACTTCATAATATGTTTGGTCGGGAACAATATGGAACAATTTTGATTTAGCTTATATCTAAAGGATAGTCTGATGTTCTTAATGAGAAAGGCACAACCAACAGCATTCCTAGACTTGGATCCATCAATGAACATTTTATGGGAGTTGGGGTATTTAGATGTTACTTCTTGGAGCAGTTGGTTGTTACTTGTCGAATTTTCATATTTAGGGAAGATGACTTTGAGTTTGCAGAGCAAAACATCATAACCAGTCTAAAAGAATGGAAGAGTCTCTTCTTCGGTTATAGAGCTGTGATTTGGAATATCAGCAAAAACCTCAGCCGAAATAGTTTTTTTTATTTTGCCAATATGGTATTTTGAGAGTAAGGGAGGTAAGAGTAGCTGATTTGATGCATATACTGTTATTGGAAATGCTTAAATTTTTCAGTACAAACTTATGGGATAAATATCTTCTCCTCAAATGAAGTGGAGGCTCATTACATTCGGCCAATAAGGCAGTGGTAGGTGTCGATTTAAAAGATCCTAGTATAATTCGTAAAGCCTTGTGTGTAGCGGAATCATAGTATATGCTACCATAATCCAGTATAGATCTAACATAAGATCTATAGAAAAGAAGAGAGATTTTGGGATCGGCGCCCCAATTTCGTTTCCAAGTAACTTTTAAGATATTGAGACTTTTCTCTGCCTTAATCAGACATTCCGATATATGCGCATTCCAATTTAAATTGGTGTCTAAGTTAACCCCCAAATATTTATAATATGGTAGGACCGGTATTGTAATATTTGCCAAGCACAAATTAGATATTTTGGATAGTCTGTGTCTAGTGTAAATAACGACAGCAGATTTATTAGCCGATATGTCAAGACCCTAGGTTAAGGAAAAAGTTCGTGGAACAGTACATTGCATAATTTAAATCTACAATGCCTTGAGCATAACTTTTATTGGTCCCATAAATACAAAAATCGTCAGCATATTGTAAAACGCTAATTCTATTGTCCATAATTCTATGAAAATCTTGGGTATATATATTAAAAAGGAGGGTGCCAAGAACAGATCCCTGCGGTATCCCAATGTCCATCATTCGGGGGCCTATTATCCCATTAGTAGTCCTTACAAAAACTGTATGATTAAAGAATAAATTTGTGATGCTTGTGGCAATGTTCAACGGAATTTTTAGGATTAATAGTTTTTCATGAAGCAGGCGAATATTTACACGATCGTGGGCAGCTGAAATGTCAAGATAAAGAGCCATCAAATAGTCGTTTTTTGAGAAGTTCAGTTGTATATCTGTTACCAATTGCGAAATACACTCAGTTGTACCTTTTCCTCTTCGAAACCCATACTGACATTCAGGAATTAATTTGTATTTTTCCAGCCACCATTCAAGTCGGTATTTGATAATTCTCTCTAAGGTTTTGAGGATGCATGACATAAGAGAAATAGGCCTAAATACCTCCCCGTCAGTTGATTTAGGTATTGGTATAATTACAGAATTTTTGAGGGCATCACAGTTATGGCCTTTTATTAGGATATTGTTAAAAATTTCACAAAGAAATAGTTTTGCACTCCGCGGACGATATTTAATCATTATTTAGTTAATGCCATCTAATCCAGGAGCTGTATTGGAAGTACTTTTAATATTGGCTTCTAGTTCTTCTATACTAATTTTGGTATTAAAAAAATGTGGTTCTATGTTACCCAAAGTAAGAGGTGGCAAGGACGCATTACCAGGAGCCAGTTTGTTTAAGAACTTTTCCATGGAATCTGGGTCGCTGAGCCGGTTTGTGTTATGGGATCCCTGAATTTTATTCACCCATTTCCAAATTTCGGTAGTGTTCGATTGCCTTGTTAGTTTAGAGCAGTAATCTTTCCAACTATCCCTAGCTTTCTTTTTAAATCCAGGCGTTTATATTCCATAAAATTGGCATTAGTCATTATTTTTATACGTTTTGAGGGCACTTTTTTCGTTGAAGAGAAAGGTTTGTACATGAACTGTCCCACCAAGGGGGTGATTTTGGTTTTTTTGGCATGAAAGGCTTTTTTTTCCTACATGTAGTATTAGCTGAATCAGTTATGGCTGTAACTAAGTAATTAATTATGTCATTTGTAGTCAGGAAATTCGGAATTGGCTCAAAACGTTGACCTATAAGCATTTCGAACATATCCCAGTTAACTTCTTCAGTAGACCATTTGGAAATAGGATATACCATGGACGGACTTATTAAACTGTTAGGAAATGCAATTTTTATAGGATAATGATCAGATCCGTAGGTGTCCTTAAGCACCTCCCAAGTAAATTAGTTTGTTAAATCGGAGGAAATGATTGTAATGTCCACCACAGAATTAGTAACGTTGGGAGATGTCAGCCTGGTAGCCATACCGTTATTGACAATAGTCAAATGAGAAAAGTGATTCAATGCATCAACAAGAACATTACTTGTTTCGTTATTTATCGAGGAGCCCCAAAGACCATGGTGTGAATTAAAGTCCCACCAATGACGCACCGGTTATGTGTTATTTGATTAAATATATTAACATAATCTGTGACGGTAGCTCTTATGTTAGGAGGACGATAGATAGAAACAACAGACACATTTCTTTTGTCTATTGTAATATTGATCCCACATATTTCTATTTTCTCATTGAAATTGTTGTTGAATCGTATAACTTTATAAGGAATATCTTGGGAGATAAGAATAGCAACGCCTCCTTTTCCATTCTGTCTATCTTTTCTAATCAAGTTATAGCCTTTGAATTTAATGTTATAATTTGGTTTGTACCAAGTTTCGCTAATTAAACCGATATCAAATTTTTCTTCGACTATTAATTGCTTTAGCCAAATATTATTGGAGAATGCCGATCTGGCATTCCATTGTAAAATTTTAAGTTGTGACGTGAATGTTAAGTAAATATATTATTAACAGTATTATTTAAAGAAGATATCAGATGCAAATCATCGATAGAAAACGAGGAAGATGATGGGACCATTTTACCGATAACTTCTAAGAAGTTCACTACACTAGAACAAAGTGTATTTTTCAACAATACTAAATTTATGTTTTGAGAATTTTCATCTTTATTTTTGTAGCTAGCACTATTAAATACTGTGCCACCACAAAAAGGTGTGCTATATCTCTCTGAATCAGTTGAAAATGAGGTGTTGTGTCTTGCGCTTTTCTCTTTTTGGGAGGGTTTGCGGGTTGTGATTGACTAATAGTTAGTGGTTGGGAGAAAATACTAGTTTTGGGTTTAGTTGGTTGAGTAAGTGGGGGAAATTCAAAATTACAATCAATTAAGGGAGCAAAACGATTCTTTTTTACTATACTGGTATATGCTGGATTATCAATTATACTTTCTGCTTCTTTAAAAGATAAATTGTGAAGCGCCATTGCTTCCTTAGTTTTTTTCGTTTCTTATATTCTGGACGTTCTTTAAATGTCGACTGATGACTATTGTTTTTACAAAAAATACAGTATGGACTACAATCTACACATATTTCTCCATTATCAGAACCGCATGTTTTGCATCTTTTTTCCCCTTGCATTGAGAATGTGTATGCCCATATTGTAAACAATTATGGCATTGCATAACAGGTTGAACGTATGTGTCCACAGTACACCTCACTTTATTTATGTATATATATTGAGGGATTTTTACACCCGAAAAAGTAACGATAATCATTTGTCGTGGAATATGTTTAACCTGCTCTCCCTCTGATACAATTCTGTATAACCTTTGGACCTCGTTAATGGTAGTATCACATTTAATGGTTTTAAGTAGTACCTCTTCTGAAAGGGAAGTATCTACAAATAATAATAATAATAATAATCTTTCTTTTCAGTAAGATAGTTGGGAATATATGCAATGAGATCATTTCTTTCAAAGAAAGAGTCAGCTATCAATTTATTTGCTGCATTTCCAGAATCTAGAACAACCTTAATTCGATTTCTGCCTACGCCACTGATCTCAAGAATATGTTTTTCATATTCCGAAAGTTCGCTTAATTTTTCACCCAGTTTCATGGGATGTAACCGACCTAAATTAAGTGTTTTGCATTCTACAAATATAAAGTGAGGATCTTTATCAGTGTTTTTAAATTTATTATTTATATTAAATCTTGTCGGGTTATTCGATATATTAATTTCTGATGTGTCCATAGTTTTTGTATGCAAAAACTACGATGGCTCTGAAGGGCCATGATCAAAACATTTTTCCAAATGTCTTATTAAAATGTCGCAGTGCAATATTTTAAGTCGCAGTGCCTGTTAAAAAGTTGCACTGCGCGTTACAAAGTCGCACTGCGAGTTATAAAGTCGCACTGCGAGATATAAAGTCGCACTGCGAGTTATAAAGTCGCACTGCGAATTTTAAAAACGCACTGTGAGATTGTACGGCGAAACTCAAACAATCGCGTATGCACAAGGATCCATTGTCATCTACGTACGCTACGAGCTGGATGGATTTGTTGATAAGTGTCTTTGCCCACCGGCGAAAATTAGGAAACCTTAAATATATTAGAATGCTTGATTTGGCCAAGTTAGCAATTCTGGACCCGATTTCATCAACTTCGTATACAGAAGTTTACACTGCTTTGATTTTATATTTAACGATCCCTGTATTAGTAGCTTTAGCCAAGAGGTCATTTTCGAAATTGAAATTAATTAAAAACTACTTAAGGAACTTTTTATTACAAGAAAATTTGACAAATTTAGCCATAGTTTCCATTGAAAATGAAGCGGCCCGAAGTATAGATATCGACAGAGATATCCAACATTTCGCCGAAACCAAAGCCAGGAAAGTAACTATTTCTTTGGCATTATTTTCCAAATCTATGTATGTTTCTTTGGCGGATGCAATTTTACGAGCCATGATGTTAATGTCGTCTGCGTACGCTACGAGCTGGATAGATTCGTTGATAAATATGTTTGTCCCTTATGCAAACTTGCAGTGCAACTTTAAATCTCGCAGTGCGTTTTTCAAATTCGCAGTGCGTTTTTAAAATTCGCAGTGCGACTTTGTAATTCACAGTGTAACTTTTTAACAGGCACTGCGACTTAAAATATTGCACTGCGACATTTTAATAAGGCATTTGGAAAAATGTTTTGATCATGGCCCTTCAGAGCCATCGTAAAAAACGTTTGACCTTGTTGATTATTTTTTTGAACATTGCTTAAACTACTATTAGAAGTGTCACTGTTCCATGTTTTTTCATTTGGAATAATTAAATTACTATCTTCTACATAAATTATATTTTCCGTATGAATATTTCTATTTGTCTGCGTAGGAGGTTTCCCTCCTGGATCCATTCCACCCAGCATGCCAGGTTGTGGCCTGCTACATGCACTATACAGTAGTAAAAATCGTACTTGCAGATAGTGAAGAGGCAAAAAAAAAACACCACACACTGATATACTTATCTGTTATAATATGAATAACAAATTCAAGATTTGAGTAAATTAAGTAATATACTATAAATCGATTTAGATACAGTAGCAGTTCAACTTTTATATACTAAATAAAATAATTATCATTTATTGTTAAAGGGACTTCTATAATACCTTTATGGAGTATTTTCTATTGTTTTAAATTTTAATTTTGGTGATATACAGTGTGCTGCACTTAAAAGTGTGTGTGTTCCGACTTGGAACAAATCTTACTCAAATATAGAACAAAGTAAGAAGTAGTAGAAGTACTTATGGTTAAAAAAACATCCGCCCCCTACAAATGCAAAGTCACTTGTAATACCAAGATAAACGAAAATATAGTTTAAAAAAAACTAAACAAACACTAAAAAGTAAAAAATAATGTTTAAATATTGAGATTTTGTTCAACAGCGATAGAAAGTCCACTAACTCGATATACCGCTCGATGCTAGCGACATGACATTTTTAGTCACCCTCTTACCATTCATCCCTCGGTATGTTTCTTATCAATATATTGGATTGGGTGAATTTTAGAATTAGCATCATGAACGCCGATACATACAGAAACCAGCTGATACCCGCCTGCTTTTCTAAACCGCTGAGTATCCGCTAGTAGTACATAATTAATATTATATCATACTGTATGTATTAAAGTTGAAACTAGCGTTTAACAAGGGCTTATACAACGGCAAATACGTTACAGACAATTCCGAAGTTACGTATATGAACTATGGTATGCAATGAACACAAACTGTACCGCGGTTGCTTAACTTTCGTCGAGCGCTGGGTGTTGATGCTTGTATAATAATAAAATACGAGAAACGTCCAACACTCATACCGTTTTTGCGTTCTGCGATATTAGCTTAAGCGAGGGCGGATAGTTGCGTAGCTGTCTGCAGTGAATTACCGCTACTCATGTTAAAGAACACGGTAAAGCCCTCGGTATACTTTTCGACGTTGTAACAAAATCCGACTTAGGAAATATTTCACATGAAAAGCGTGCTTCACGTAAAAATATCGTGAAAGAGGTTTTTAATATTCTTGATCATATTTTCGCTCTACGGAGCGATTTTTATGCAAAAATTTCCATAACTCCTCAAGGAGCGTCACTTTAGAAAGTGTAGTAAATGTCGCTGCACAGGGACGTAATGTCGCCCCGACCACCTAAATTTAGAAAGTATAACAAAATTTGACTTTAGTTTCGGAAATTTCAAAATTAAAAACTTTTACGAATCCACGCACTGCAACTCATGCGCGGTATTAAATATGAGGACAAGTTAATCCAGCTTCTATTCAAAGTATATCGTGAGTTTTAACGAAAATAGCCCTTAACGACATGGGACCCCCATCATCTCCTAGCAGTCGATTTTGACGGGGAAATGGTGAGATTTAACGGGATTTGCCCTAAACCGGTTCCTCAGTGATTCGGTGTCAGAAAAGTATCTTTACCATGTACCCATAGCATGGGACCGCCTTACCTGAACGTATTGAAAATGTAATTGCCCAAATATAATTCAAAGTCGTTGCGATTCAAGCATTTTCAAGCTCCGAGGAGCGACCAAAATTGATATTGAAATAAAAATACGTGAATAGACAGGCAAGCAAAAGCCCACCAAATTTTAGAAACATTGAACTTTTCTTGAATCTTTTTGTGTAATCGTTAGCTCAAAAACTGCATATTGGATGGTAGTTGGTACATTATAAATCGTTCCGTTCCTCACCATGTGTTATACACGGGCCAGACTATTGTTTGTTAAAACATATTTCTTGAAGTTGTAAAAAAATAAATTTTTGAAGAAATTTAATATATATATTTTGAACTTTATATTGTCTTTTAATTGTGTTTTTAACAAAATTCCCTTTCAGGTATAATTTTAAGAAAGCGTTAGTTACTTCCAGCGTCAGGTTTATAGTGTTACGACGTCCAATAGATACTATCAGAGCAGCAGTTAAGCAAAAACGAACA